>OY720154.1:37679813-38879813 GCA_963082725.1 Pedicia rivosa | reverse complement strand
AATCTGTATTAAATTATTGTTAGGATTGATAACAATTAAAAGTTTAACTAAATTTTGCTTCATTAAAATTAACCTAATTACAAATAATTACTTTTTAAACTCAACTAAAAAAAAAAAAAATATGAAGTACAAATAAATAGAAAGAGACAAATTATCTCTTTAATTATTTTATTCATGAGAGGAAACAGTAAATAAAAAGAAAAAACAGAACAGCACAACTTCCGCTCTACGGAAAATTAATAGCGTAATAAAAACTTTTACAATTTTTCCCCTATTTTCTTGTTTTTCCGTTTTGTTTATATTTTTTTTACAGTTTTTGTTTTTTGTTTTTTTTTTTTTTTGTATCTAAATAGCAACGTTTAATTTATGAAGTGCTTTTTCTAAATTAGAATCATTGTATCTTTCTCTCATTTTCCCCGTAAATTTATTTGGACGTTATACTTTCCAAAATCGTTTCACTAAAATCGTTTTTCTGTTTATTTTTATTCTTTATTCAGAAAACAAAAATTTTCCTTTATTTTTTTTATTTTTTCACAAAATTTTATAAATTCCAGTTAAGTAAAATTCATTAAAGTTATGTTTTCCCAAAGAATTAAGAGGGAATCAAAAAAAAAAACCAGAGAGAGAAAAAAAATGATTTAAAGGGATTTATCAGAGGCGAAAAACAAAACACAAAAATTGGACCTTTAACCTTTAGCATAAGTTGTACCTCTCTCATTTTTATTATTTCCCTTTTTCTTTTTTTTTTTTTTTGGTCTCATTTTTATTTTCCAAACGCAAAACAGGAAAAACAAAAAAAAAAAAAGGGAAAATATAAAATTGAATAAATAAAAGGGAAATTCGTAACATTTGTGTCGTGTTTTAAGTTAGGTTTGGAAGGGTTTCTTTTTTTTTCTCGTTCGTATATAAAGTAGAAGGGTTCTTTACCTTTTCCTCTTGAATGGAAATTTTCTTTCTGTTTTTAACATTTTTTTTTTGTTTTGTTTTTGGTCGACAGATTGACATCCGCAAATGTAACTCCTCTAAAAAGCTACTTTACTTAATGATTGTCCGATTTTATTAATATTTTTTGTATCTGGACCAAATTCACAGATTACATTTTCAACAATGTAAATATTTTATCTTTGATAAGGGAAGAATTTTAAAACATTAAAATAATGAAAAATTATTGATTCATTAATAAAGGAAACAAACAGAAAAATCAGTATGATGAAGGTGACAAATATTAATTATGAAGTTCTGGAAAAACAACGTCATTATTTCCTGTTCACAATTAGAAAATTCAAATATTAAATTTTCATCAATATTTGGTTTACATTTAATAAAAAACGTAAATATGAGAGAAATAAAAAACAGGCGCGTGTGGTCATCAAACTGAATACGTTTTACGATTTTACCAAAAAAAAAAAAAAACAATGAAAACAAAACAAAATAAACAACGCAGTGACCATTTAGAGTTGAAAACAACAGAATACAGAAATCCAGAGAACATAATAAATTCTTGTGGTAGTTAAATTTGTTGTAAAACACAATTTTTTTTTTCTTTTTCTTTTTTAATGAAGGTAATTTTATGTTTTAACTCAATTTGATGGAGTGAAAAAAAAAAAGAAATTTTATGGTTCCTATTCATTACCAGTAAACAGTCATAGTTACTATTTTTTTTTCTAGATGCTTTCATTTCACACATTTATGTTCAGTGTTGTAAATCCTTAACTGGTTTCATATTATTATATTCTGTCTTTCGCCTCCCTAGCAGACTGACAAATCAAAGCACAATTTTCTGTTTTACTTTCTGCTTAGATGTAACCGCCTTGAATTATTAAAAGTTAACAAGTACATTCCTTAATTGCTTACACCAAATATGAATAAAATTTCATAATAAGAATTTCATAATGACACGACAACTTTTCAATATGCACTTTAAATAAAATTTAAAGATTCCAATAAAATGTTAAAAAATTTTCACATAAATTTCTAAAGCAAAAAAAAAACGCTTTACAAAATTTTTAATTGTGTTCTTATTTTTTGTCTCAAGAAAATAAATTACAAAAATTTAAAATTATGAAAATAATAATTAACGTTTTTCTTTTCTTTTATTTTTTTGTTTCTGCATAAAACGGCGTCTTTTGTATCGTTTTCTTTTCGGAAAAAAGTTATTATATTTTATAATTTTATAATAAAATTAGTATCATTAAGAAAATGGGAAAATTTTAAATATTTTATATTTAGTTTTTTCAAAAAAAAAAAAGAAGAAGAAGAAGAAAATGCTAATTAGTTATTGAGAAGATTGCCTTTTATTTTATAATTATAAATGTTGCCGTCTTTTCATTTAGTCTTTTCTTTTATATTCTATATAAAAGGTGTGTGTGTGTGTGTGTATTTAAAGGTACCATCGTTATACGTCTTTTATACTTAATTGCATATTTAATCAAATTTTTAATATTCTTCTTTAGCTTTCTTATAAAATAATCTGTAACGTTAGAAAACTAATTACAAACATCATCACCATTTTGTATATCCAATCATCATCAATCGTCATTACGATTCACTAAAATTAATTATACTGATTTTATTGAATTGTTAATTAATTTTATTTTTTATATATTCAAAATTAAGTACACTTATTTTGTGCAATTTCCTGTTTTAAATTTTCATATTTATTTTTTTGTAAAGGAGAAATGAAAAAATGATAATTTGGAAATTTCAAAATTTTTTTCCCTCATTTTTATTTTCTTTATTTTTGTTTTCAAAAATTGGAAAATGTCTTTGATTTAGTTCTTCCTGTTATATAATAATATAATAAACTTTTTGTAACAATGTCGTTTAAATCAAAGACAAAAATCTTAATGAGAAAACAAAAATTGGTTCTTACCAAAAAGAAACAAAAACAAAAAAAAAAAAGGAACGAATAAAAAAAATATTTATTATTTTAATATTCCGGTTTCTTTTCAGGTACCAAAATTTTGTCTCTTTTCAAAATCTTTTTATGTCATTAAGAAAATATTCTTTTTATTTCACAATTAATAATTTTCCAGTATACAAGAAGAATGCCTTAAAATTCATTATTTCAAAGTCAATGTTTTTCCTAAATTATTTTAAAAGAATTAAAATTTAATTGGACATTTTTTTTTTTGCAAAGTAAAATTCCAAGAAATATATTTTTTTAATAAATAAATTCAAACGTTGAACTATTTTTCTCTCTTTGTACTTGCTTTTATGCAAGCCTCCTTCACTTAACGTCCCCTTTTTCCGCCTTTCGCCGTTGAACTTACAAGTCAAATAACTAAATGATAAGAATGTAACACTGAAATTCTCACGGGATTCTTTTTAATTAATTAGCGTTTTTATGTTTATCAATAACTGAATACTTCAATTTTCATAAGAAAACTGAAAAGATTATAAACTGGACTTAATCCAAAAATCTATAAATTTATTTCAGGGTGCGCTAACTTTAAAAATACATTCTTTGATGGATCTTATTTTTATGTCGGTCTTTCTGTTTTTTTCTTACATTTTTGTTTTTATATTCTTATTTTGTCTTATTTTAGTTTTATTTATTTTTTAATAATTGAGATGTTTTTTTATTGTATTTTTGTCATCATTTTGTAACAAATAAAACAGTCGGATTTATTTCCCATTTTTTCATTTCGTTTGTCTTATTTTTTCCTATAAATAAAATGAAAGTTACATACAGGGGAAGAAAGGGATGACAATGTACGAAATAAAACAATCTTTTATAATGTTTTACTTTCTTCTTTAGTTTATTTCATACAGAAATAGAATGGAAGAAACTTTTAGTTGTGTGTTTTTTTTTTGTTCTTATCCTTTGAACATCATTAAATGTTTTTTTTTATTCTTTCACAAACTTTATTCGTTATTTTCCTTTGTGGACTAAAATAAAGTTTGTTTTGAAGAAAAGATGAAATTAATTTTGATTTCCAGAAAAATTTAAATAGAAAGAATTCAATCAAAATTATTTTCGTTTATGTGAGATCTAATTGTCTTCATTTAAGGATTTATTTTATGAACTGAGAACTTCAACAATTTAATTGCAAAAATCTTCAACGATGTCAAAAATATATTATAGTCTTGCTGTAATTGATAAATGATTGATGATGAAATCTGGGAATGAGTTTATTTGTATTTTGGGACTCATGGGAGTTTTCATCTAATAGAATTCTCTGTGAAGTGTCTTAACTTAAGGAACACTTTAAAATATCATTTAATTTAATTTCTTCACAAATAAAAACACTTAATGATTTACTTCTTATTTTTGATTAACAATTTCTTAAATAAAATTAAATCACACTTATCACAAAATTGTCTTGACTTCATTTTATATTCTCACTCCACATTCGTCTAACTTTTACTTAAGAAGAAAATTCTTCACTAAACGCAAAATTAAATTAAAAAGAAAATTCTCCAATTTCAAACTTCAAAGGGAAGACAAATTTACGCTCATTGGAAAATGTGTTTGGGGTGACAAAGAAGAAAGTCTCAGAATTAAATAATTTGAATCGGAAGAGAAAGAATCTTTATTTACACTTTTATACGCAGATAGATTGATGTTAATCCACCACAAGTGTTAAGAGTTAGAGGGATCGAAAACATTTTGCGTTTGTCTTCCCTTTTTTTTATCTTTTTCTTTGAATTTTTCAATCAAAAAATTATTGAAATTTTAAATTGCTTCAATAAACAAAAAGTTTTCCGTTATTTACTTAATGTAATGAAAGCTCATTTTTATGTGGGAATTTTTTTCTTTGTTTCCCTTTTCTTCCCTTATTTAATAAAAATAAAGGGGACGAAAGATGTTTAATGAAAATGACGACTCACAATTTTTTTTTTTATTTAAAATTAGGAATTTATTCACCGCTGGTTATAAGAAAATATTTTCCCCAACCACAGAAAAAATAACTTTGACCTTTAATTATTAAAATAAACAGGAGAGGGAGAATGAAAGTAAGAGTGAAAGGATTCACATATTCTTCTCGAAATCGTTTTGGTGTTCTAATTTCACTTTGATTACCAGAATTTTCTCCGCTGGAATCCGACAGATTAATTTTCATCTTGTCAAAGGAATTTTATTCTAAGAATTGGTACATGAATTGTAGAAAATATCATTCATTCCCATCATGTTCCCTTTAGGCATTTCCTTAAACTTTCTCAATCACAACATTTATCAATTTAGAAAAGTAAAATAGAATTTCTTGTGAACTTATTTTTAACTCGGAATAAAGTTTTTAGGAAAATTTCAATGAATTAATAAGAAACAAAAATAAGTTTTTTTTATAGAGAAACACGGAAAATGAATTACAACCAAGCAATTTTTGGTTTCACCCCCACAATTATTTAAAATCCGTTCTGATTTCCAAACACCTTTTTCCTCCGATTAAATTAAATTTTGACCCTCTTGGAATATTTTTTCAAACTTCCGTTTGAATTAATAAAATACAAAAAAATAAAACAGCAAATTCAATTGAATTTCCTAATTTTTAAGGTTTTCAAAGGAAAATTTTTTAATAAATAAAAATTAAAGATTTTCCATTTCATTGCGTTCTTTAATAACATTTTCTACCTTTTTATTTTCATTTCATTAATTGAATATTAATTTTTATGACGGTCATGATTTCTGTAAAATTCAATAGAACCAAAATGTTGGAAAAGGTTGAAATATAATTTCGTAAGAAATTAAACAAATTAAATAGAAATTAATTAAATTGTGTTACGATACGTAATTTAATACCAGTTGAATTTTAAATTATTCATCAAGTAATTAATTTGAATATTAATTAACAGAAATAATAATTTACTGAAGATTAATTCGTGTAATTCTATATTTTCAGTTTATTGAATATAATCAACAAATTACAGACCAACTGCATGAACCACAAAGAATGAGCTTAAATTTATTTTCAATAATAATAAAAATTCTACTGTTTGGATTGTACAAAAATATATTATTATTTATTTGTTTCTAATTTTTTGTAAATACATTTGTCACAATTATTATTACAATTTTATTTATCAAAATTTTTACATGTAAAGGTGAATAAAAATGGACTTACTTCAGTAAAATCAATCTGTATATTAGACTGTTGTATGGAACAATTATGATTTTTTACGTCAGTACAGAAAACTTCAGAATCTTTATTTTGATAAAGAAGAGTCAACATATATTCGCGATTAGGCTGTAATAACATCGGCCGGGCTAAAGCCAAGTTTTCACTATATCCTCTATTATTTCCGATTTTAAACTTTTCTTTACTTAGAATTTCAAATTTATTGTTTTTTAATGAAATCGTTACAGTATTTTCAGAACGATAAGACTGACCAACAGTTATATGGGTTAAATAGAAAGTTCTGTTGGTTCTAAATATAGAATTTCTTTTTGATATTTCATATTTAGTATGGCCCATAAAAAAGTAAACTAATTTCCCAATGCATAAATGAATATCAGGAACACCCGTTAAATCAACCGATTTTCTCTTTGCATCTACGAAGCCAATTTTGTTTTTTTGTTTTGTTGCAATACTCATAAGCAGTGATATTTCCTCTTCTGTAGTCAAAAGTCCCTGTTCTCTACTAATGCATTCACCAAATTCTTCGGCAGTCATTGTTGGAAATCTAATGAGTTTTAATAGATCACCTAAGTATTCACGTTTGCGTTCTGCATTTTCTTCAACCTTATTAAATCTACATCTCTGTGCTGCCCACTGCATTACCCCATAGAAGACTTCAATTTCAGTTGCCGTTCCAATATCGTCAAAAGTTAAGATTGATTCTAAGCAATCTTTGTCTATATCAAAAAATGCATCAGTCTTAAGAGCATAACTCATTCGTGGTCCAATATACTGAATAGCTTTTGTCTTTAATGATTCATTGGTAATTGTGATCCGCTTTGTCAATACCATGCAAGCTATATCTTCGGTAAGATTGTTCTCTATAAAATAAGCACAGTCTTCTCCTAAAAATTTAAGGGAATATTTTTTTGCAAGTTCCATTATATCAAAAACATTCTCCCCATTTAGGTCGCATTTAGCAGTATACAAAAATCTTAATAATTCCAGAAATACACTATAAGATTTGTCAGTAATTGGAATTTCTTTTCTTACTTCGAAGTTTTCTTTGAAACTGCTATAAAATATTGGACTCATCATAGATAAAATCCAGCTGTGTGCATAAATTCTTTTATTCTCTAAATCCGCCGTTTTAAAAATGAAAGTCACATCAGACATTTCTTTATTATTAAAGAGATATTTTGCACTATCACTTAAAGTTCTCATGTACACTTGCCAATTCTTGTTCTCAGCCATCTCTGAAATAAAAAACAAATAAAAATATAATTAAAAAAATTAAGGGCAATTGAAATTATACCGTCTATAAATTTAATTGAACTGATTACAACACAAAATAAAATGATTTGTATTAAATATTAATAATTTTTGATGTCGTCAAATTTTTCTTCATAAATGTGAATCACAGATTTTGTAAAATATATTGTTAATTACCCAGCAGGGAAATCAGCGTTTATTCAGTGCTGAATGAGTGTTTATGCATAAATACCCAAGTGTTTACGATAAACGCTGACACTAATAGTGTTCAAGTGTTTATGTTTCATATAAGGTGAAGCCGTACGTAAACGGTATATTAAAGCATTGATTCAGTGTTTACGAATAAACACTCTCGTCAGCACTGACTAGGACCTTGAACATAAGCCCTCTTTTAGTGTTCATTTACAAGTAGTAATAAAGGGGTTCATTTTTTTCTAAATTAAATGCAAATTTCTATTCAAAAAACTAATTTATTTGTAAATATAATTGTTTTTTACATTCTTATATTATAATAATTCCAGTTTTCCAGAAAGTTATTCATACTCGTTCAGATCATTGGGTGTTGTAATAGGTAGGTCTATATTGTCCATTGTTTCCTGTTGTTTGTTTTGAACAATGTCTAAAATTTTATGTTGAATATTTTTAATGAAATTAATGTTGACATCCATCTTTGCCAGTTCTTTTAAAATTATGTCTGAAATTTGTATAAATTTTTATTATTTACAATAAATATATTAAACAATAGCACTTACCATAAGCTGTATTATTGTCTGTTTCATTATTAACGTCAACATCAATGTCGGTTTCACGTACTGTAAAGTATAATTAATGAAAAAAAATTAATAAAAATTATTGTATGTACTTACAATGGACATGCTCTATATGGTTGTTCGATATCCTTTTATTTATGAAATCTAAGGAATTAGGGCTCTGGGTAAGAGAGTCATGAAATGACTGGTGATTTAATATATTAATTCCACTTTCATCTTGTGAATATGCTAAAATAAAATAAATTAATCATCTTTTTATAACCACTATGTTATTTCCATGCTTGCTATTAATTACATTCACTAAATTCAACGGTTTTCTATGTTTTCTGTAAAAGATAGACAAAGTTAAAATTTAAAAATAAGAACTTTTTCTTAAGTTAAAACTTACTAGCATCATGAGTCGCCAATTTTTATTATTTAACTTTTTATTTAAATAATCCATTTTCACTAAATATAAATATTAATAGTTCCAATTAATTACCAAAATGTTGGACCTCAAAACACGACACCATATGGTATTGACATAAATAAAATCAAAATGTCATAACCAACACCACAGAATTAGTAAATTCTCATAAACACACACATGTAGACCTGTTTATGCGTAAAGTCTTTATAAGTGCTATAAAAGGTCTTTAAAATCATATACAATCGACGGTATAAGAACACACACCACAAATAATTTTTGTTTCACTCTTTCTCATTGAATTTTTGTAGAACGTCTGTCTTTGCTTTCACCGTTTATAGAGTGTTTATTAATCTCTCGCTTACGATTTCTCTGCTGGGTATATAAATTTCTTTATTATTATTTTTGACAGTTCATATATCTGACAGTACAGTGGCTCTATAGAAAGTTTCATGATACAATATTTTGTCCCAAAATAAGAATTTATTTACGTTACATTTCATTTTATACTTTCAACTTTTAAAGTTAATTGATATTTCATTTTTAACCAGTAATTTTAAGACGATCTTATAATATTTTCGTTCCATTTCACATTATAATTAATACGCCACCACTGTCTTCAGAAGGCAATTTCTATTCATGTGATTCGGTTCTACAATTAAGCAAAATTACCCACTTATGTGTTACGCAATTCTTATCATGGTACCATTCTTATCATAACTATATTTCACGTCAATAATCATAATTTATATATTAATACTTCGATTCCACAGTTGCTTAAATTTGAGCTCAGTAACTGAAATAGTAAACAGTATTTATCACTTCAAAATATCAGTTGAAGTGAAAATATCAGTAAATCACATAAATTGAAAGCGCCTGTAGAGAAAAACAAAATGTTAAAGAATAAAAATAATTTCCATCAAAACGGTTCTTTAAAAAAGTTATTCAATTTTTTTTTTGGTTTCATTTAATTTTTGTTCAAAAAAATATTCAAATAAAACAGTGAATAAGATTGTCAAAGACTAATTTTGCTTAAAAGTAAATAAAAAGTTTATTTTAAAAATATATTTTGTAAATACAAATGAGTATAAAAATAGTTTAACAACTGGTACGAATATTTAGTTAGTAGAACGTCGTGTAGAGCAACGTTGTACTTAAGTATAATTTATAATTTTTATTCAATAAATTTAATTGATATAACTTGATCTTGAAAAATCATTTCTTTAAAATATATTTTCATGGAGAGGGTTTGAAACCGAATCCAAAAAGAAACTGACTTAACTTTACAAATTTAAACTGGACGTTTTTCTGTGTTTTTGCCCATGGAAATTTTTTCTTCTCAATTTTATAAATTTCAGAATTTGTATTTCCATAATCAATATTTAAAACATAATTTCGATCATTTTCCAAAATGATTGGTTGAACTAAAGTGAGCCATTCATTACCAAAAATATCCTTAACAACCTCAAATGAATCATCTAATAAATTTTTATTATTATCCCATAATTGTACAGACACGTCTAATTGGTCGTCAGACACACCAACGCTAATTTCTGTTAGAAAAATATTTCTATCTACTGTAAATATGGATCGCACATCTGTTGTTTGTTTAAATTTAGATGTAAATCTTTTAGGATTTTCATCATACAACCTTATACGAGTAGAAACAATGTCTTCTAAAAATCCAAATTGTTTTCTTCTTTCACTAACAAAACCAAGTGCGTTAGGTTGTTTGTTTGTAATGCACAAAAACAGTGATAGAGTCTCTTCAGAATTTAAAAGCCCGTCTTCTTCAACAATGCATTGGCCAATTTCTTTAGTTGTCATTGTAGGAAACCTTATCAATTTAACGATATCACCTAAATGATGACGTTTATTTTTCCCATTTGATTCCATTCCATTTATTATGCACTTTCGTGCTGCCCATTTCATTACAGCTGAAAATACTTCCATTTCAGTGAGTCGACCCGTTTCTTGAATTGTTAAAATCGCCCTTAAACATTCCTTGTCAGTACTTAAAAATTCTTCTGTATTTAAAATAGATGGCATTCTCGGACCAATATATTTTAGAACTTTATCCTGTAATGCGTTGTAAGTAGACTTTTGTGCTTTTTTTAAAATTTGACATGCCGAATCAACTGTAAAGAAGTTGGGAGAGCTAGCAACAAATTGAACACAGTTTTCTTCTAAAAATTTAAGCGAATATGTTTTAGCAACCAGCAATATATCAAATACATTCAATTGGGACAAAATGCATTCACCGGTGTATACAAATCTTAGAAGCTCAAGAAAAACATCCTTCGATATATCAGCGATTAATATCTCCATTTTAACTTCAAAATTATTTTTGAAACTATTGTAAAATATTGGACTCATCATAGATAAAATCCAGCTGTGTGCATAAATTTTTTTGTGTTTGGAATCTGAACATTTAAAAATGAAAGTAACATCAGACATTTCTTGATTGTCAAAGAGATATTTTGCACTTTCACTAAGTGTTCTCATTGTTTCTTGCCATTTAATGTTCTGGGTAGAAGAAGAAGACATCTACAAAAAAAAAAAGAAAGAAATAATAATTTTTAAAATCTACCAATTATTGCATTTTACCGTCATTGATTTCTAATTCTAATAAATTAATAAAGAATTAAGAATATGAAAAAAATAGAAGTGAAGAATTAAAAAATCTTGATCAAAACGCTACAAATAACAAATGTTGAACGCTGCAAAAATATTTGCACAGCTGACTTAACGAAAAAAACTCAACGACAGATGAAAATTATTTTTGACATAATCAAATACAACAAAACGGAAGAAGAAGAATAATAATCATCAATTTACATTAATTCTATTGTATTTTCTTTAATAAAACGCGTAATTTAAATTAAAAGATAGTGTTTCATGTAATGCTTAATGTTGCTAAAGTTGAAATGATCGATAAAAATCAAAAATATTTAAGTTCTTCAGATTTAATTGATTTCATTTTGTTATATAAAAAACATGAATGTCTTTGGAATTTTAAATTAGACTCCTATAAAAAGCCAGAACTTCGTGGAATTGCAATATCATCATTATCAGAAAAGTTCGATGTTACAAATGAATATGTTAAAAAGAAAATACATAATTTGCGAACAACATATCTTCATGAACGTAAAAAAATTATTAAAAAACATTCTTTAGGACAAAACGATGATTTAACAACATACAGTTCTAATTTATCATGGTTTAAATATATGAACTTTTTGGAAGATGTTATTATACCAAGGAAAAAAACAGCACAAGTGTCTGATGATGAAGTCGAAGCAAAAACAATTGATTCGGTAAACAAGAATAACCATTAACATAAAATTTCTAAATTCATATTTTGTCATTTGTTTTAGAAAGAAAATATTGAATGGGTTCAATGTGGAGAAACGGATAGTTGGGACAAGCAAGATGTTGATGATAATGTTGAGGTTTGTAGAAGATAATAATGTATAATTTTTTTCCTTAAATTATAATCTAAAAAATAATATTTTCTTTTTAAAGACAATAATTGATTCAACAGAAATAGAAGAAACAACATCATCACCAACAATTCATAACTACGAATCACCTCCACGTAGTAAAAAGCGAAAACAAACATCAACTGTTAAACCTGATAATCAAATAATAATTGAAAATAATATTCCAAATAATTCAGCTTTTGCTGATGTTACACAAACATCATCGCATAGGAGACAACCAGTGAAATCAGATTATTTAGAATCATTTGGCAATTTTATGATTGAAGGACTAAAAACAATACCTAGCCGACATAAAAGAGATAAATTAATGCAAGATATTTTACAATTGTATTTTAGTGCAAAACTAAATAGTCATGATGATGAAAAAGATGAAGATATTGATTATTACGATATAACAGAAGTGAATTAATGGTGAAAAAAAAAAAAAAAATTTACAATTTTAATGCTGAATTAAGAAATTATTCATGATTATAAAAACAAAAAAAAATAAATATTTGATGACGTTGGTTTTTAGATTTAAATTTTATTTTTTAAATAATTTTAATTTTAATTTCATTTTTTATAGAAATATTTTTAATTTTTTTTATTTTCCAAAAAAAAAAAAAACAACAAAAATTGAATTCTTTAACTAATGAATATTTAGATTTAATTTTGAAGAAATATTAAACCGTGTATTAGATTGTTCTATTACCTTATATCACATAAACGATTTATAAAATAATTTTTATGACTTGTGTCTGTTTAAACTAAATGAAAAATTATTCAAAATTAGATTTTAATTTTAAGTTAATTAGAATAAGTGTTTTTTTTTTCTCTAAAATAATTATCACTAATTAAAAAAAAAAAGTGAAAAAATAACCTATAATTAATAAACAGTTTGTACCTACCAAATTCAATGAAACAAATAATTGCATTTAATAAAACAAAGTCGATTATTTTTATTTTAAAATGAAATTAAAACAATTAAACATAAATGCGAATATATTTATTTTACATTCTTTAATTAAACTTGTTTATTTTATATAAATTAAAAAAATAAATAAAATATGTTTAACATAATTTAAGAGAGCATCTTAAATTTTTAATTAAAAACGTAAGAAATCAATTTTTTCATTTTTTTAATGAAAATGTTTTCGATTGTTTTTAATTATCTAAAGTTCAAATATGTGTTTAGTTCATTTTTTCCCCTCCCGTCAAATAAAAATTTTCAATCAAATTTTAGATAAAACAAAAAATTTATATTGAATATAAAAAAATTATCTGTGTAAATTGTTTGTATTTTATTTTATAAAGAAATAATGGAAAAATGTTAAAATGTAAAGAAAAAAAAAATATTATAAAATATTATTATGTAATTTTAGATTAAATATTAAAATTGTACATAAATTAATTAAATAATTTTATTGATTTTATTTAAATTTTCAAATGACTTAATTTTCAATAAATTACATTATATCTTCTTCAAATGTAAACAAAAATTATTTAGAGAGTTTCCTTATTTCATTATCCTTTTTGTGTTTGAGAAGATTTTCGAGAACCATTACATGACATTGTGATTACGTAAAGATTTTCTTTAATGCGCATTTTAATAACTAAAGAAAATCTCATTTTATATAAAAACGTCATAATTCTTAATCTATGATTATTCTATCGCTTTCCGCTTTCATTGATTGGCGCTGGTTTCTTAATTTCCTCTTAATCTCTCCCATTCTACCAAAACCATACACAATTTTTAAAGAAATTACTCACTGACCTAAAATGTGAAACAAAAATTAGTAATTATTTTGTATTTTATCGTCGTTCTATCCTGTTCACAATAGAAATAAAATGAAACACTGATGTTATTATTATTTTTGTGAAAGTAACGTTTATTTAGAAAATAAATCATTTTTTTTTTATACAAAACTAAAACCAAAATGTTAATTTCTAAAAAAAAAGTTGTTTTTTTTTTGTTTTAATGATATTTTGTTCTTCGATTTTGAAGTTATTAATTAATTTAATATTTTTTTAATTTTCATTTTATTCTTTTTTTAGAAATATATTCTTTTTTTTTTTGGTTCATTTACTACAATTTTTTTTTTATTTTAGTTTAGTTTTCATATTTTATTCATTTTATTATTTCTTATCACAAATTCATACAATGAATGTGGTTTTAATTTTTTGTTTTTTTTTTCTCTTTCCACAAAAAAAAATCTATTTATCTAATTGTTGTTGTAATTTCTAGTAGGAGTGAAGAGTTATACCAATAAAAACAAATAATACAAGGATGGGAGGGATAGAGAGAGAGAGAGAGAGAATTAAAATGTCGAATAATTTTCAAAGATTCAAACCACATTCAAGACATTTTTATGGACCTTTTTTCTTCTGTTTTTGTTTTTGTAATTTATAAATTAGATTTTTTTGTTTTTTTAATTTTAAATTTTTTACGTTTTATTTATCTCTTTTTTAATTTCTATACAAGACAACAAAATCTATATTATTTTTATAGAAATTAAAAAAAAAAACATTTATTATCTTTTTATTTAGGATTATTTTTTAAATTGAAGCCAAACAACAGAATGAGAATAAATAAAATAAAAAAAAAATTGAGACGCTATTTTGTTTTGTTTTTGTTATTGTTTTTTCTTTTTTTATTGTTTAAAAGTATTTTTCTTTAAAATTTCTTCTCTTTCATATTCTTTAAATATTAAATAATAATATTAATAATAATAAAATTAATTATAGTAGGTAATAACAAACGAAAAAAAAAAAAAAAGTATTCCCAATTATTTCAATTTAGAAAATTGTTTTTTATTTAATTCCAATCGTTTTTTCGTCTTCATCAAATTCAATGTAAAAAAATAGTTTTTTTTTTTATTTTCATCTTCTTCCTTTTTAAATAAGTAAAAATAATTGAAAAAAATTAAAAGAAACACAAAAAATGCTAAGCTTAAAAAATACTAATTTATTTTAATTTAATGGAATTTTTACATGTTTATGTACGTTGAAGTTGAAGTTGGTCGACGCACATAAAAATGAATAAATTTGGAAAATAATAATAATAATTAATTTATATAAAATACATAATTAATAATTAATAATTAATAATAATATTTTAAAAGGATTTATCATTTCCATTTTTCAATTTGATTTTTTTTTTCTTGTTCTTTTTTTTCAATTTGATTTTCTTTTTATTTTGTTTTTTCATTTTTCTTAATTTCCTATATTTTTGTTAATGCTGCAGCATTTTGGTTTAAGTTTTCATTTAAATAATTATTGTTTTTGTGACGTCATCATTGAAAAAACAAAAATTACGAGCAAAAAAAAAAATAAACTCCATTTTCAATATAATTCGTTGATTCATTTTAATCCCTTTCTATTTTTTTTTCTTTTTTTATTTTTAAATTTGTGTTAAAGTCAAAAAGATTTTCCCTTCCCACAAATAAAAAAAATAAAATATAAATTATTTTATCACATAAAACCTAACATAAAAAATTAACAACATTTAAAAAAAAAAAAAAAATCCATTCGACAAACATTTTCCTATTTATTTTCAACCGTTTTTTTTTTCTTGTTTCTCTCAAACAAACAAAAGAATATCTTTATAAATGACAAGGAATAACATACATCTCTCTCTCTCTCTCTATCATTCTATGCTTCATTTTTTTAATTGAGGTTTCTCTTTTTTTTGTTTTAAATATTAATTTTCATTCCATAACTTTAATAAGTTTCTACCAGAAGTTCAAATAGGCACAAATTTCAGTTTTTGTTTTTAGTTATTATTTTTAGGCTAACTGAGAGGATGTATGCTGCTGCCATCTGTTATTTATTGATTTCAATTCATTCTATTTTTTTTTAGGTTACATTATTTTATAAATATTTTTAAATTTGTCGGCCATTTTTAGATTTTTCTTTAATCTTTTTTTTTTTTTATTACACAACAAACACACAATTTTTTTTGTTTTCCATTCATATTTTTAAATATTTTACACCTATTAAATTTTTATTCTATGATAATTTTATTATGAATTCTTTTATAATTATAATTTACTTTTATTTATATATAATTTTTATTTTCTGTGTTTTCATTTTAAGATTATTTTTCTTAATTTCTCTTTAATATTTTTCTTTTTTATATTTTGTTTCTTTAAAGTTACACCTATAATTTTTATTTAATTTTTTTTTGTTTCATTTTTTTTTTTGTTTACTTTTCTCTTTTATCCAATAATTAGCAAAAATAATTCCCCTAGAAATCCGTTTTACAATGTAAGGCTTTTCCAATATAAATGTACTTCATTTTTTTTTCTTGTTCATTCTTCAATTATTTAAAAAAAATTTTCATAGAATTAAATTTTGATACGATTCCTTCTTTTTCCCTCTTTATTAATATTTTAAAAAGAAAAGAAAACAATATGGCCGGCCCATCCAAAGTTTTTTTTTATTTTATTTTATTTAGTTTTTTTTTTCTTTTCTAAAAACAATTGCCAGATAATTTTGACAGTTAAGATTATATTTGGCCATTTTGTTTTTATCGTATTTTTATTTAGTATTACATATTTTTACTTTGTTTTCATTGTTATCAAAAAATTGTCTTTAGTACACTTAAATAATAATTTATTTATTTTTATTTTTATTCAATTTAGAAAACCCAAAAAAAATATTAAATATTAATAAATTCCTATCTAAAATTATAAATGTTTTTTTTGTTTAAGTAAAACCAAGTCTATTTTGTTGTTTGTTTGTTTTTATGTAACAAGTTCAGCAATTGATGCTGATGTTGAAGGTGTTTCCTGTAATGATGAACTGGATGTTGTTATTCCAGATCTTGATGGAGTGTTTGATGTTGTTGTTGTTATTTCAGCTGTTGTTGATGGATTTATTGTTAAATGATCATAATTATTTATAGATCCGTACGCGGAGTATTGGTCTGTATAAATAGACGGGTTATTATGTGAAGGCGTTTGTGTATTGGTGTTGATAATGGAGTCTCCGGTGAGGATGACGTCTGGACGTCGTTTACGATACATCACGCCTTTATTAATAAACGTAATTTTTAATTATTTTTTTGTAAATAGTGAAATAGAAATAGGAATAATATACACAGGTGCTTAAACAATAAAAATAATCGTTTTATACAAAAAGAAAAGAAAAGGTGAAAGCAATTTTTTTTTACTAAATAATTTTAGGAAATGGGAATTGTATTTTACACTACTCAAATACAAACAACTAAAATTTTACAGTTAAACAATCATGAAGTATAAAAAAGCAAAAATAAAAAGAATTTGAAGTGAGGGGTAAAAATACAAGAAATTTATACAAATTGGAAATTCACAATAAAAACACAAAAAAAAAAAAAAGATCAAAAACAATTGAACAATAAGAAACTAATTTTAACATTTTATATTGACAAATTTAGATTTTTGGCAATTCATCAAAAAGATTTAGGTCATTAACCTTAATTAAATTAGATATGCAATAAATTAAATCATAATTATTGTTCGCAATATTTACAGAATAATTTTTATTTGTTTACACAAATGAAAAGAAATTACAAGAATTGTTTTACTAAAATAATTGTAAACTTAAGGTTTCAACTTGAATTTTATTTTAAATTTTTTAATTTGGAAATTTTACAAATTTACAAGAAAAAAAAAACTAAAACAAAAATTTTAATCAAATTATGGACGGTGTATCGATGAGAATGCTAAATACAAAAAGAAAAGTGTAATGTCAGATTTCACAAAAAATTTCTTTCCTTATAAAGGACTACTTAGTTAAGTGATCTCGTTAATTAAGTAATCCCAAATAAAAAAAATTAATAAAATTGTGAAAGCCGACTAATGTAAGTGTTGGTTGGCATATGTAGAATAATAAAGCCGTATAAATGTCTTTTGGTAATTATTTTAAATTAGTTGAAATCTTAAAACGAACAAAAAAAAAAAAAAAAACTAAAGAAAAAAATCAAAACCAAAATGTGAAATAAAAAAAGGATGAAATGCTTAACACCATTAATAAATTTTATTATGAAATGATAAATGAAAGCAAACAATAAATAAATAAATTAAAAAGCAATAATAATTTTTTTTTTCTTTCTTGATGAAAACAAATAATTTTCACAATTCCAATTTCTGTTAAAAATTATGATCATTTTTTTTTTTAATTTTTGTGGTGTGTACAATTTGCAAATAATAAACAGTTAAAGATGTGCAATATAAAACTGTCTTACTGTTGTAAGTGATGTTTCTTGTATTCCTTGCAATGCCTGCCTTCTGTGATTCGCCAATTTCGCTTTATTTATTGGAGCTCCTACGAATCAATAGAAAGAATTTTGTTTTGATTTTATCGGGGTGGTTTTTGTTTTTTTTTTTTCAATTTAACATTTGTTTACATTTATCTGCTAAAAAACTGTATTGACAAAACGTTAAAATAGCAAAATTAATTCGTAATCTTAATAATTGAACGACACCCGAGTTTATATTAACGATTTTAATAAGCAAACTCATGCAAATGAGATTCTTCAAATAAATTTAACACGAAAAGCCAAAAAAAATAATGAGATTGTTCAAAGTAATTTGCTGTTATTAATTGTTACAATGAACTACTGTATCGACTCTGTTGGCAGTAAATTTGCTGCATAAAATTTTACTGTCGATAAAGCAGATTTAATTTATAAAATCTTTTACACAATCTGCTATAGCTTATTAATTTAATTTTAAAAGCCATTTTTTCTCCATAAATAAATTTAAATGTTTAACTTAATTCATTCACTTATGCTTATATTTTTGTTACCTTAAAAGCTTAATAGTTAATCTCTTAAAATTAAATTAATTAAATTTAATCTTAAAAATAATTAGAATTAAGTGCAAAGCACAAAATGCGATTAATTTTTTTTTTGTCTTTTTTTTTCTCTTGGTTAGATTAAGAATTAAGTTCGAAATGTGAACAGACATTTATAAGACTTCTTTTCTCTTTTTTTTTATTGGCAGGTCAAAAAAGTAAAATAAAAGATAATCAAGGACACCCAAACTTAAGACATCAGACAGAAAGTAAATGTGGAAAAAAAAATTTAAAATTTTGATTGGACTTATAAACGATTTTCAATTACAGATTTATTTATTTTTCACTTCAAGTTGCAATTAAATATTCTAAAGTCATAAGCTATAATCATTCAAAGTTCTTTTTTATCGACATCATTAATTAAGATTAGTGAACGCGGTTGCAACAATATTCGAATCAAAATTGAAATTAAATGGAATAATAGATCTACAAATGTCGATAAATAAGATCTTCAATAAAGAATAATCTACTTTTATTCCTGTAAAATTTAATATGTTAGAAAAAAAAGGAAATAATATTTAAATCTAAATTGTATTCCAACTGTATAATAAAATAATAATTAAAATTTTGACTCACCTATGAAACTGAGTAAAACAGGTAAAAATATGAGTCCATGTGCGGCACCAAATAATACAATTCCCAAGTACATTCTAAAGTAAAATACTTGAAATATTTGACTTTTAGCAAAACCTAATACTAATATTCCACCAAATTTTGTTAATGTAATTCCAGAGAATACAGAGCTACCCATTTTTGTTAAGGCATCAGCAGCACGTCTTTCTCTTGTCTCTTGTATTGATACAGAAAAACTATGTACCAAATGTGAACAAAATTCAACAGATATACCAACAGCCATTACTAAATTAACTAATGACACAGCATTTAATGATATATTCCAGTGATACATAAGACCACCAATATTTATAACAATCATTGTTATTGTTATAACAACAACTAGTGATGAATGTATATCAAAACCCATTAATAAATATGTAACAATAAATATTGCTAATACTGATATACCCATACTTTGTAATGTATCTGGCCACATTGTTAAATATTGTTCATAAAATACATAAAATACAGAATATGGAAATACTTCAACTTGAATTACATCATTTTCTTTATATCCTTGTAAACGCATATTAGCACGTATCATTTGTGTTATATTATGTGATATTTTTCTAGCTGAACGTAATGATTCAAAATAATCAGATGATGATTTTAATATTGTATGATAAGCCATAAAATATGTACTACCAACTTCTGTTTGATTTACATTCGTATTGTATTTATAATTAACAGCAGAACTATATGCAGCATGTCCACCTTTAGCACAACGTTCTGAAGGATTATCTTGTAAGAAAAATGGTAAATAATAATTAAATCCTGTAGAATTTGGTCGTGATAATGATGTCAATTTTATTTCACATTTAGCACATGTTGTTTGTACGTTTGGACAGAAACTATTATTTCCTTTATGATATTGGCAACAATTTGGTAAACCAGACCAATCAAAATAATCATCTATCCAACTTGATGCTGGACGTCCAATATATGAATTCTTTGGTGTTTTACTAGCAATATATATTTGTGTTGATAAACTATCTGTATTACAATGTTGTCCGCCACATATTAAATTTTGATGTCTTGTATCTGAATAATTAAGTCCATTTTTAACAACGAAATACATCGGTGGTCCAATGCTTAAATATTTTTGTAAATGTGTAAAATATTTTAACACAAAACTATCTTCAGGCATGGATAATTCTTGATCTAAACCAATATCAATATGAGGTGCAACAGCAATACTTGAACATAACCATCCAAAGAATATTACCATAACAATTGCACGTACTTTCTTTTGCATTAAAAATGGTACATAAATCAATTTGAAAAATTTATATAATATTCCTTCTGTATTTTGTACAATATCCGTTTTTTTACCACGTACAAAACAACAAACATCATAACGATTATCTGCTTGACGTTCTGTATCCAAAGCCAATAAACTAACAAAACATGTTATTTGTAGAATGAAATCAATAAGTAATGCCATACCAGCATATAAGGCAAATGCACGTACGGCTGGCATATCAGATAATCCACCAAGGAAAAAACAACAACTTTCACTAACAGATGTTAATAACATTGATGGACCAACTTTTCCTAATATTCTACCAACATGTTCAGCATGTGTTTCATTTGGTTTTTTAGGTTCACGTTGTTGTGTTTGGACTAAAATAAATATATTATCAACCCCAACAGCCAGTACTAGAAATGGTATAACTTCAACAATAATTAATGTTGCTGGTACACCAATAAAACCAAATAAACCAATTGATGATACAACAGATGCAAGTACAATAACAACACCACCAAGCCCTAATGTTATTTTACTGTCGATTAAAACACGATCAAATTGTTCAACACGTCCTAATGATATTGCAATATATGCAAACATTATAACATATGATACTAAAATTGTTGATACATCTGATTGTGATTCACGATATAATTCATCTTCAATTGAACGTTCCGATGTAAATGCAATATTCATTATTTTTGATGCATTTGTTTTTGTATAATTTTGCATGAATTTAACATATGTTTCTTCCCATTCAAGTGCAGGTTCAAGACGTGATTTATTATGATAATTATTCACTAAGAATGTTAAAATAACAGCATTTGCTTTATGATAGTCTGGATTATCATTTAATGTTTGTTCTGGTTTTAAGAAACCTCCTAGAGCAATAGCTGGATCAATTGGTCCACCATATGGTGCCAAACAATCTGGATTATAAGGATTTTCAAAACATTCTACCAAATGATCCAAATAATTAACCTAAATAAAATATAAATATGAATGTAAAAATCTTCCAAATGAAATTATTTTAATTGGTTCATACCGTAAATCCTTGTGAATCCACATCTTCTTCTTCAAATTTCTCCAAATCATCTTGGAAATAACCCCATAAAGATTGAATAGCACAATCTTGTGGTGTTGTTGGTCCACGGAAATCAGAACTTAATGGAGCAAAACAAATTTTTTCAATTCCTTTATTCTCAGATTGAGCCAATTCTGGAAGCAACAAATTATTTATTGTATTTTTTTCTTAATCGAACAATAAAAGAATAAAACAAACATACCTTTTATACTTTCTTGTAAACTAAATAATTCTAATAAAAATTCTTTATGAAAAACTGGACCAAAATTAATTTCTCCTTTTGATGTTGTATGATTTATAATCCCAAGATTTTCGGCTTTAATAATAATCTATAAAACAAACATTTAGGAATCATTAATATTATACAGTTTCTTTTAAAAAATTTAAAAAAGAAATTTGTACCTGTTCAACACGATAAAATGGTTCAAAGTGTGAATCAAAAAATTCCCGTTCAATACGTGAACGTGAATTAGGTGATGCCCATAATTCAACTGGATCTGTTGTTACATATAAAAATTTAATACCGTGTCCAAGTCCAACAACAAAACAGAATCCAATGAATAGGACAATACCAGAATTTTGTGCACATTTTGTACCCCAAAATGTAAAAAATTTCTCCAAAAATAATTCAGTTTTTGCGCCAAGTTTTTCAAAATAACCAGATTCCTCATCACCAAATGTTAATATTGCATTCGGATGGGTACGTAATTCTTGGTCACCTTCTTCCCAATTTGTACCTATTTTTTTATTGGAAGAGATTAAATTTTATTTATTTGAACAAAACTGTATTTAGCCTTTCATGTTTTAATTATGTGTGTCTATAATTTCTCTGTGTGTGTATATATGTGAGTGTGTTTGTATGTCTAAGCAAAAAGCAAACAAAAATAATAATAAATTCAGTAAAAATAAAAGGATTAAACAGAAAACTCTATGACGTAAATGTCGGTCATTTTTAATCTTCCTCAAAAAATTCTTTGTTGTAAATCAAAACAAATAAACAAATAAAATAATACGATTTAGGTATTAAAATTAGTTTAGTAAAAACTCAATAAATTAAACGGTTTATCTTAATTTAAAATTAATTATGTCCACGTCAATGTAACAGAGACTAAACGAACGCAAAAGCAACGGTTTTTTTTGTCTTTTCAATTTTTATAAAAAAAAGCTTGTATCCTTATGAATTATACAATAAAAATAAAATTATGTTAGAACGTTTAGCTGTGACGCCGTCTTTAATTAACAAATATTTATATATAGAAGTGTCGTGTCTGTATGCACTATGCGCTAAAAACTTGTTCATTTTTTTTTATTGAATTTAAAGTGAAAAATATAATATTGTTTAAATTAAATTTAAACAAAAAATATAATACATAAATAAAGCTTTTGATTAATAAATATTTTATGAAATGTTAAAAAAGAGACAACATTTACTGAAAACTAGAAAATGAAATAAATTAAACTAGAATATTAATAAATATAAATTTAAAGATAATAATTAGCCAATGTTAATGTGAATGAACCCAAAGTACTATTTCTGTGCATTCAAAATTATAATATGTAATAATAAAAAAGCGAAAAGAAGTTAAAACAAAAAATATAAAACAAAACAAAAAACAAAAACAAAACAATAACAAATTACAAAATTACGGAAAAGATGAAGAAACAAAACAGAAGACGCATACATTTTATAATTTTTGCTCTTATAATTTTACATTCAAAATACATAAGAGACATATAAGAGACAAAAAGACAAACGGACTACAAAAATAATTGCTGTGTCTTGGCTGATGACTGATTTTTTTTTAAAGAGTTAATTTTTTTCAAATTTTTTTTTTTTTTTTTTTTTAGAATCAAAAACATACTCGATCTTTTAGATTGAAGTGGTGAATCTTCACGATCATTTCCTACATCACCACTTGTATGGCGACCAGCTAACCGTCTACCAACACTAGAACGTAGATCATCAGCAACACCACCTCCTTCTATGATTGAATAATAAAATACCAAAGATGAGAAAAATAGAAGAGAAACATTTTTTTTTTGTTGTTTTTATTTTATTTTTCTTTTTTTGCAAAGAATTTTTATTCGTTTTATATAAAAAAAAACAAAAAAAAAGTACCTAAACATTATTAAAAAAAAAGGAGTACCCAAAAATATAAAGTTTTTTTGTAAATTAATTACTTGTTTTTGTTATAATATTAGTTGTGTTTGTGTGTGATAAACCTTTGCAAAACGAAGACTTTTTCTTTCGTTACAAATTAATTAATTTATTTATTAAAGAAAAAAGAAAAATATTTTTAATATCGGTTTAAGTCTATGCTTTAAATAAACACAAGTGGTGTGATCTATTTTTAAACTCAAGAATTAATTCCAGTACTTGTTTTTTTTATATTTTTGTTTTGTTGAAAAAATGACATCATTTAATTTTAATTACGGAAAATGAAAAAAAAAAACTCTTGCAAAATTACAAATTAATATATAAATGGATAAATTTTTTGTAAACAAATTTATAGAATTATAAATTGCCGGTAAAATTAAAAATAAAGTAAACAAAAAAAATCATCGTTTCGCAAACCAAAATAAGAAAAATCTGTAAAATAATATTAAATTATTGTAAGTGTAACTCATTTGTAAGTTCCATTTACCACTTAATTAATAAACTGAAAAAAAAGAAATTAAAAGAAATTAATATTAAGAAAAAAAATCCCAAACTCCATTTTTTAATTCATTCTTTATTTCATTATTGTCCATCCACCTAGTTTTTCTTTTAATTCATTCACCTCTCCCAGAGCCTATAGGAAATTTACTATCGATTATTATTTTTTTCTTTTGTTGGTATAAAATGCACGAACTTTCTTTATTCCTTCTTTATATTTTCAATAATTATTTAATGTACAAAAAAAAACCATAACTAAAATTATTACATACAATAATTATAGTAAAAATATTTTTCTATCGAGTTTGTCTAGACATTTAATTATGTGTATTTTGTGTGTGTGTGTATTTTGTGTATATTTATTTTTATATAGTTTTTTTGTCTGTCCTTTATTATTGAAGAGGGATAATTATGATAATTATATGGGATTTGCATCAAGGTAATTAATTGTTGATCTCTTCCGTCTCTTCTTTTTTCATTTATTTCTGTGTTTTAGTCAAACAATACAATTAAAAAAAAAATTGGCTTTCGTATTTAAACTATAAAAACATTTATTATCGGAATAATAATAATAATTAAAATGTGATTATTTTTTTATATATATACAGCATTGAAATAGTTTTTGATCTTATCAGATGATTATCAAATAAAAAAATAAACAAAAAAAAAAAATGAGAAAAATATTTAAATGCAAATGATAAATAAAAAATTATAACGAAACAACAAAAAAAAAAAAAAAAAAGAAAATTTAAATTTAAATTAGAAAAAGATCAACTATTAAAGTCCCAATTTTTATATATACAGATTTTTTTTTTGTATTTATTTCCGAGGTCGATTCGATTTAACGATTACCCCAGTCCAATTCAAACAAAATAAAAAATTAGGATAAACAAAAATATTACTTTTTAGGTACACAAGCGACGACAGCATTCTTTATCTGGAAATTTATTTTGAACAAAGTGAATGATGTATGAAGAAACAAAAAACACACGAAAGTTCAATAGGTCGATTTCTAATCACGCTAATAAATTAAATCTTCTTTTCTAGTTTATTTTTAAATAAACTCAACAATTTTAATTCTCTTTGTGATTCTTTTAAATGTAATTAAAAAAACAAACAAAAACAAAATGTTAATACTGAACGGAAATGAAATAAAACATATTATTTATTGACATTCGACAACCTGGGAATTAAAAACTGTCTGATAAAATCTTTAGTCAAATCAACAAACAAAAAAAAAAACACAAATTAGTCATTTTTTTACATTATTTAAATTTAAATGTTGAATGAGACAAGAATCGATTTTCTCAACCAATTTAAAAAGGAGACAACAAATGCAGACATTTTATCTATTTCAAAAAAATATTGAAATTTTTACCAACACTCCGAAAACAAATACAAAAACAATTCTAATAAAAAAAAAATATGAAAACAACTAAAATGGGGACGAAATAATCAATCAATACATGTTAATAAATTTTTCTGTTTCTATTAAACAAAATTTCACATAATTATTAGAATCAAGATTCAACATTTTGGTCCCACCTCCAAAAAAAAAACACACACACAAAAGAAAAAACCAAGAGGTTATTTTCATTTTCATTCGTTTTATAATTTTTATTATTTATGTTGGTTGCAACCCTATAATTGACCTTTTGAAAATTGTTGTTAAAAGTGTCTGATAAAAATATGTTCATGTGTTTTCAGTGAGTATTCATTATTCTGTTCATGTACACAAAAAAAAAAAAATAAAATAAAAAGAAAAAAAAGAAGAAAATGAAGAAAAAAAGAAAATTTTATAAATCTAACGCGATAAACAACTTTAATTTTAAAGGCTTAAGGGATTAGTTATTTTATTGGTTTTTTATTTTATTTCATTTTTTTTTCGATTTACTTCATTTTTTTTATTCTTATGGATTCTTATTAATTCTTTTAATTGTGTTAATGCTATTTTTTGTGATCATTAAAAAAAACAAAGCATTTTCTTTAACTCAATATTAAATGATTTTTTATACCTCATAATTACACGATTACCACAAAGTTCTTAAATTAAATCCAAACAAAAAAAAATAAGACTAATAATAAGAATAAAAATTTATTAACAATTAATTTAAATCGTAATAATATGGAGGTGGGGAAAACAACAATAATAAAAAACAAAACAAAAATATGAATTATTTATAATTAATTGGTTGGAATTAATAAATATTAAGCATATTAGAAAAATTATTTAAAACCAATTTTAAATTTATTTTTGAATAAGTAAATTATAAATATTTTAATTGACGTCAAACCCTTAATTAAAATTGTAGGTAGTAATTGTATGAAAGCAGGTAGAGAGTTTTGAAAATTTTCAATATTAATAAGAAAAACAAAAAGATTTCTTAAAGAAAAAAATTAACAAGATCCCGTTGGAAATTGAGAAAAAAAAAATTGTTTTGTGCATTTTTCCCCTTTTCCTAAATTAAAAAATCAAAAATAACATAGAAAAACAAATCTCTGCTGCAAAATAAGAAATAAAAGAATGGATGTGTTTTTTTTTCATTTTCTTATCATTTATCATTCCTTTGTTTATTTTTCATTTAACTTACCAACTTGTTTTTTAGATGGGAACAAACAAACACCCATCAAGAATAATAATGTACCAACACAGAAAACAATCAGCATTATAACAGCATAACCATCAAAACCAATTATAGAAAATGGTTGTGGTTGTGGAGGTTGTGGTGGTGGTTTTGGACAAGATGCTTCACAATCAACACATGAACATGCTGGTGTTTGTGCCTACAAATAACAAAAATATGAATATTGATTGATTAGTTAACAGAATTCATAATATTATTTTATAAACCGAAGAAGAACTCTTATAAAAATATAGAAAAGGACAAAACTTTGATACATACTCTTAATTGAATATGTTCATAGATTTGTTGAGAATTCTAAATATTTGACAAGAATATAGATTTAAGGAAAGAAATTTTTTCAAAAATACTTACATCAATCTTTTCATTGCAGGGTACAATTTTAGGATCAAGTATTGTATAATTATCCGGTACATCATCAGCATTATGTATATAATTAATTTGAAATGGTACATAATTATTACCCTCAGCATCACCCATAAAATGAAACCATTTATTTGGTGTGCAACGTGATGCAGAACCATCACACATTAAATCAAGTGCTAATTGTCCACTCGATGGCATTGATACTTGTTTACATGAATTAAATGTACCATTCATATATTTTTCAGTTATAAAAATGTCAATACCAGAAATGTAATCACCTGTAAAGATCAAAACAATTAAAACTCTTGTAAAGAAAAAAATTATAAAAGATAAAAGTGAAGAAACAAAATTGGATATAAAAAAATTCATTGAAAAACTTAAATTTTCAAATTCAAAAGAAAAATATTGCAAATTTATTCAAATGGACGGATTTTCCGTGCAAAATTCAAATTCATTATTTGATGAACGGAGTAAACAAACAAAATTAAACAGAAAACAAAAAGACTTATTTAATAAATATACCAAAAAAAAAAAAAAGATACAAATGATGATGACAAAAAATACACGAATCTCTTTAAATGAAGAGCTAAAAACAAAAAAAAGTTCACGTGAATCAATTTGTGTTTCAAGAATAATTTGTTTTTTATTCAAATTTATTCTAATAAATAAAGTGAATTTGATTGTAAGAATTCTATCATCGATTAAACTATTTTATAATAAAATTCACGTTTCAATCGAGAAAAGGAGAAAAAAAGAAGAAATTAAAGGAAAATATTTTCTAAAATTAAAATTTATTGAAATGAACAAATGTCTGAATTGAAAAATTATTCCATTTTTCTTTTATAGAAAATACAGAATTTTGCAAATAATTGATTGTTATACATAAAATTATCAATTTTTGTAAGAAATAAAAAACGTTAATTTTTGTTTGAGGAATGAACACAAGTTTTTTTATTTCGATTTCAGAAAAAAAATAATTATGAAACTGAACTGATTTGTCTTTTTTATTAGATTTTTTTTTACGCAAATAATTAGTTTTATATTCATACAAAATTATTTAAATTCATGAATAATTGTTCGTTTTTTTTTTGTAATCTAGAATTATAATTTATTAATAAAAGAAAAACATTAAAATTTTACAAAGATCAAATTGAAAGTCAAAAGTCAAAAAAATATATGAAAAGTTTTTAACTTCTAAATAAAAGTTAATCAAAATTAATAAAAAAAACAGAAACAAAAGAGAAACGTTAATATTTTTTTTAAACAATGTATAAAATGTTTCAAGATTTTTTAATAATAAAAATTTGCCATAAAATGTAGAATCAAAACAAGAATTTTATAAGACACGACGATGAAATCATTGTTATTATCTTGATTAAAAATAAAACAATGTTATTTGAAGCGCATTAAGAAAAAGGCTTAAGAATTATACTGTAAGGAGGAAGTATATATTATTCAGGTTCAAGATCATGTTCTGTATTAAAAACAACTAGTTTTTGTTTTGAAGAGTGTTGTGTCTTTTACAGTCTCAAGAACTTTGACCATACATACTTGATAAACAAAACATCAGAATAACCATACCTTTTTGTCCTTCTTCAATTGAAATTGCTCTCATAAATGTTGATTGTTTGGGTGAACAAGAAAAATCACACACATGTCTGACTAAATTCGCCATACATGATGGACATCGACTTACTAAATTTGCGGCCAATTCAATATTACTATTCAATGTTTCCAACTAGAATTAAAATTTATAATAATAAAAAATAATAAACAGAGTCAGAGAGAAATGAAATGAGTAACTTACAATTTCATTATCACAACAGGTATTAACGCCATGCCCATCATCAACTAATAAATGACGACACCATTTTGATAATAATGCTTGACCAGAATTATTTAATGGTTTAGCTGGTCCTGTATAATTACAATACTTTTTATGTTTATAAATTGGATCCACATCACAGACACCATACCAAATACAGTGTCCATCTTCTTCTGCTGCGAATGTCTGGAAAAAAGGAATTAAAAAAAAAAACAAATTAATATTGTTGAATCTTTTAAATGTTTAAATTTATAAAAAAAATTCTCAGAAAAGTAAAAGAAAATTTTATCGTTTTTAACACAAAATTAACGAATTATTGTGCATTGAAAGAATTATGGCCAGATGATTACTAAACAATCTTTGCTGTTTTAAAATATTTAAATGACGCATAGAACGTAACCCAACGTTACAACGTAAATGATTTTATTGAAAATTCTGAATTGAATTATTCAGGTTACGGTTTTTTTTTTTTGAAAAAAGTAAAATTAGTTCAAGTGTTCGCCACTCAAAACTCTTAAAAAGTCTCCAAATTTAAAATTAAAATAATCTTAATCAGTTTCTGATTGTCAAGTCGCAATTATAATTTTTCAATAAACAAAAAGAAAAGAAGAGAGAGAGAGAGAGAGAGAGAGAGAGAGAGACAGAGACAGAGAGAATAGAAAAATCAAAAGTTAAGAATAAAAATACTAAAGTGACTTCACCAAAATCTTTCCTATTTTTATTTCCGTCTTTAAAAACTTATTATTTTTATCATTATTTTATGATGTCGCTGAATGGCTGAATCACAAAAACAACGATGAAAATTTATAAAAAAAAAGGAAAAAATTGGCAAATAATCAAAATATAATTATTTGGAGAGACAAAAAAGAAAAAGTAAACAAGCATTGACAAAGTGGACAACTTGAGTGAAAGAAGAAACAAAATATTGTTAAAATCCATTTTTTATTCAAAGAGAGAGAAAAAAGAAATAATTGAAATTGAAAATTTCAAGATGAAACAAAAGAAGAACAACTTTAAAATAGTACCAAGGTTAAAGCAAATGTTTCGAGTTGTTGTTTTGTTTTATTCATAAATACAAAATATTGCATTTATAAAAAAAAAATGTCATACGTGACGACCCCACAAGTCATTCCATAGAGACATCTTTTACTTCACCATATCAAAGTTTTTAATTTTACTGATACACTCCAGGACCCTAGTTTGAAATTTATTAATTTGATATCACAGAGCACGGTTAAGTAACAACAATTATTTTTAATTAAATCAAAAAAAATAATGTTACATTAAGAAAAAAAAAAAACAAACTGATTGCAACAAAATAATTAATTTAATTAATTGTATACAACAAACAACAAAACATAACATCAACAAACAAAGTGTGAAGAAGAAAGTTTTATTTTTTTTTAACCAAAAATAAAATAAAATAAAAATAAATTAATTAGCATAAAATAGAATATTTATTTGAAGGCAAATTTATTTTAAACGATTTGTAATAATTTTGTATAAAAAGAAAAAAAAAACAAACAGCAAATGTAAACAGAAAGATTTACAAACAATAACAACAAAAAATTGACCGTCAATCCGTGTGACGTCACTAATATGATTAAGTCAAACATAAACAATTAATTTTTATTATTTAAAGTTTTTTTTCTCTTTCTTGTTAACAATATTTTTCCTTCAAGTAAAAAATAAAAAAAAAACAGAAAAGAAAAAATCACAATATAAACTGGATGTAAAAATGTTAAGTTAAATAATCGTTATTATGAATTTTTCTTCTTTTTATTTTACTTGTTTCTTGAAAATTAATGGAGGTCAAATATAAAACGTCAATTCAAAAAAAAAAAAGAAAAAAGAAGTTTATTCTGATTCTTGAAAGTTAAAAAAAGTTAACAGAAATATCACAGTCAGAAAAAAGGAAAAAAAATATCACATGTTAGGACAAGATAACAACGTTTGTATGATTGAAATTTAACATAATCTTTTATTCTTTATACAAGATTTTAATAGAGCGAGATGAAATGAAAAACCTGTTGAGAAAAAAATCTTTTAAGAAATTTGTTATTCTTACCAATTTCTATTATTTTTCTTTGTGTTTTTGTTTTCTTCTTCTTCTTTGAAAGAGAAAGGGAGATAGGAATTTAAGATTGTGATGAGAAAAGTTAATATCAATAAAATACACATAACACAAGAACAAATCTTAAACAGAGCAGCAAAACTGATCAACATTTTTTTTTTGGTTTTCTGCAGAAATGAGAACGAGAAGTATTTTTTTTTTTGCATGAGGAAATTTTCCTTTTTTGTTTTTTATTCAATCTTTGTGTAAAAATATTTTTAAACAATTTAATGCCAAAGTCAAATGAAACGTAACAAACTATTTATTTATTTATTATTATGATAATTAAATGAGTCAAGTTAGGTTTGCCGCATTTATTTGTTTCTATGTTATTTGTATGTATGTAAATTTTTTATATATATAATTTGCGTGTATGTTTAAACGTGAGTAAAAATACTTTTTCTTTATAATTTTAATAACAATTAAATACATTTTTATCTTAAAAGAGTTTTAAGTTTTTGTTTAAATGAATTGTGTTTTTTTTTGTTTAAAACTTAAACAAATAATTTATATTTTACATTTCTGGTTATATTGTTGGATTTTTTTTAATTATTGTCATTTTAATATCTTACAGTTACGAGTTATAAAACGATATTTTATGGTTTTTCTATCTTCATTATTATAACTTAATTACTTATTTATTTTATTACCTCAAAAGTACTTATTTCTCGTTAAGTAAATATTAAGTAAGCATAAGTATAAGCGATGAAAACAAAAATAAAAAATAAAAAACAGAATTGAACTTTTAATCTGTTTTATTATCAAACTGAAAAAAAAAGAGCTAAAGATGAGAATCTAATCTTAATTTACTAAACGAATTGAAAATAAATTACGTTTAATATATTGTTCTACAAGTAGGTGCACCGTCAACAATCACACACACACATACACAGAGTCACAGAACTTCTTGAGCAACAAAATAAAAATAAACAAATAAAATACGCGTTTTTTTATTTATTTTACGTACAAATTTAACATCCTTGTGATTCAAGCAGACAATCCCAGGATCACTATCCTGAGAATTTTTTTAAATAAGAAAAATCAATTTTCTTAATGAAGATTTTATTATGGAGAAGATACAATCGTAAAATTCAGAAGATTAATTCAAAATAGACATAATTATTTTATTTTTAGGAGTGGAAAAAAATTGCAACATTCCTTTGTGTGTTGGAATGTAAAATTCCATAAGATAAAGTATAGAAAAACTTCGTTCAAGTTATAAGATGCATTGTGGTGTAACAAATGAACATATCCAAATATAAAAACAAAACTTCATTTCTTATTTTATGTCATTTTTGCTTGAGAGAAACATAATATCTTTATATTTTTGTCGGTTTCGGTTTAACCAAAAAAAAACTGTGTAATATGTGATAATATCCAAATATATTCGAATATGCATACAAAAATACAACAACAAGAAGACAACGAGATGAAAGTGAGACAAAAATATGTTGTAAGATGACCTCGTATCAACTTCTTTTTTTTTATAGTTTTGTTGAAGACAAAATGACATATTTATCCGATTTATGTATTATTCGTTATATTTTTATTGAAAATCACAGAGTGATCCGAATAATTTTTCCTATCCAGTTTTTAATTCTTTTCTCAATGACGTTTTTTTGTTACCACAATATTTATGTTTATTTCATTATTTATTATGTTAATGTTGAATATCCCTGCCAATTAAAATACTAATTATGTAATTTTTGTAAAACAAGATAAAAAAAAACACAAAAACTGGTTAAAAATTATAATGAAGACTTTTAAAAATCTTTATTGAAAAGAAACTAATTAATTATACTGAAGAATTTAAGGTACTTTTAGTTCCTTAAAAACTCAATAATAAATCAAATGATTTATTTTAGCTATAAATTAGTTAAAAGTATTTTATTTGTGATTTATTAAAAACTTTTTTAAGACGCAATTATTAATTTTTTATTTCCTCTTAATTGTCAAAATAAAAACAAAAAACTCTCCCGAAGAACTCCCCGTTCCCTCCTGTTACATGTCTAATTGGGCCAATAAATATTAATTTTTTTAATTGTATGAGACAGGTTTTTACTTTGATGTTATACAAAAGTAAAGATCAACTTTACCATACAAAATCAACGTCATTATTAATTTTATCATCAAATTTTTTTATAACAATTTTTTTTTGAGTTCACGTGTCCGACTCTCTGTCTGTTGGTGGATGGGCTCGTGTATATATTTATGTGCGTGTGTTTTTTTTTTTTTTTGTTAACACAATACCAGTTTATTAGTTTTAATATAATTGTTTATTGATTAACAATTTATCGTTTTCGTTTTTTCTTATTCATTTGTTTTAATTAGAATACAAGAACAAATAATAACACAAATGAAACAAAAGTGACAAATAAAATAATTAATTGGTAATTATTAAAAGAATTAAGAAAATCTAGATTCAAAATCTTTTTAAAGATCAAATTGATATTCTTGTCAATCTCAAGAATCTCATATAGAATCAATTAGGTACAGGAAATTAGACACTCAAATCGAAAATCAATCATAAAAAAATATTAACAACGAAAATCTGTTTCTGTTTTATTTTTCTTTTAATTTTTGTAAATTAATCGAAATTTTAGAACGTAATTTTTTTTTTAATCATTTATTTCGATGTTTGTATATTTTAGTATTTATAGTAATTTATTTTAGTTTAGTATATTTATTTATTGTCGTGTGTTAAAGACTGATAGTGATGACATAATTATTTTATTTATTAGACGCTGTCCTTTTTTTTTTGTTTCTTTTTTTTTTTTAAATTATAGATAATTCTCATGAAAACATTTATTAAAATGTCAATTTTATTTGTAAAAAAAAAGTCAAACAAAAAAAAATGAGCATGCGAATTTTTGAAAGCAAAAAAAGAATTATTCGTTTTAATTGTTAATTTCCGCAATAAATTAAAATTATGTGGATCTTGTCATTAATGCAATAAATAGGATTATATTAAAATTAAACCAGTTCTTTATATTAGATGCACACTTTTTTTTCTCTCAGTCTCTCTTGCTTTGACTCATATTGTTCTGTAAGTATTGACATTTTTGCCAATAAATTATTTTTACATACATTTCAAGGTTATCTTGAATTATAAAAAGTAGTCATAATTAAAATAATTATCATTAAAGAACGTCAAAACGAGATTCTCTTAATTCATTTGTTTGAAACTTTTTTTTTCATTCTTTCTTTTTTTTCTTTCTCACTCTTTCTTACTTTCTGTTTTTCTTTATTTATTTATTTATTGAAAGAATAATTTTATGCTGTCCATGGTTAAAATATATTTGTGTATTTGTATTCGCAATATTGTTTGCGTATATAATAAATGTTCGAAAGCCAACCATGAAAAAGAAAATTAGTTCATCAATTAAAAACGACGTTCAATAGTGAAGAAAAAGAAGAGAAAAAAAAGAGTTACGATATAGAAAACACAAGAACAATTTAAGTTAGACGAAAAATAAGAAAAACATAACAAAAACAAAATAATGAAGTGAGAAACGAATTATAATAATTAAATTAATAAGAATTAAGTAACTACGATGCTACTTATAACAGAGATCGTTACCTAATTACAACAGGTGAATAACGGATTTATAATTAATATCTTTTTATGATTAATAGAATCACGTCATAATTTATTAAAAATGTTGCAATACGTACCTACTAAATAGTGAGTACTAATGTAATAACTCAAATGTTTTTATTTATTTTCTATCATCACGTTATCGTTAAAAAATAAAACCAAGCAAAAAAGATGTGAAAAAAAAGTTTAAAGTTTCGTAACAAGACAACGAGCGAATGAAAAAAAAAATTCAGCAAATAAAAAAAAGAGCCACGACAAAATTAAAAAAGAATTAAATTTAACAAAACTTTTTTTATTTTAATATTCCTTCATATCATACCCCTTCTTTTCTACAAACTCTTGTTCTTCCTAAATAATTAATACATGACTTTTTGTATTAAAGTTTCTGAACTTTTTAATTGACCTGCTATTAGAAACACGAACTGAATTGACTTAGGCTACTGGAGAAATACATACTGGAGAAACACATACATACATACATACATTATACATACATACAAACATGAATACATAATAAAACAGTATTACTTAGATACATTTAAATTTTTTGTCTATCTAATAAAATAACAATTGTTAAAATAAATTTACATGTTTTATAATTTCAAAGATCCTCCTGAACATAAATAAAACAAATTTATAAACTAAAGAAATGAAAAGGTTCAGAATACATAAAAATTAAATGAAATCAAAAATTCTCACTTTTCGTGAATGCAATAATTCGTTTTATCCTCACTATTTTTTGATTTCAAAATATTTTCAAATTATAAACGAAAATAATTCACATAATATAAATTTGAATTTTTGAATATCTTTCAACTTATTCTTCCTTCTTCTCGTCAGCAACAATTTCTGAAATTTTTACTGGCTATTCTACGATAAAACAATTCACAGAAAAATACTCAAAACTCAAAAATATTCAAAACAAGAACAGCATCAGTTCAGAGGTAGAAGAACTCATAATCGTAAAATCTTTTTCCTTGTTCTCACATTTGTTAATAATTTGTAAACATCTTAAATTCTTTTGAATTGTATTGTATTGTAAAATTGTATTTTTATTTTCTTGCCCAAATAATCAATTATAATTCTACAAATTTTGTAAACTCCCTTCATATTATAATTTTTTTTTTTTTGCATTGAATGACAAATTATTTTTCCAAATTTTTGCAACTCCATACTCCACTCTCTTTTAATGTATGTAGTTGGATTTCATCGTACACAAAAAAAAAAACAATTGATTAAAATAAATAAATTTATTAAATCAAAGTTTATCAATGAACACAAAATATTATAGAAAATAGTTATGTAAGACAAGAAAATTGCATGATTGAATAAATTGATTCAATTAAACGAGGTTCAAAGTTTTATCATTGATTATTTTCTTTTGTTTTGGTTTTATTTTTATTTCTATATATTAGTTGAAAAAAAAAATTACCACGTTTAGATAGGTTAAAGTTTAACAATTTCTTTATAAGAAAATATAATAATTGAGAAGCCATTGACCTTAATAAGGACTTTCTTTTATCATCGGTACAAATAAATAAATATATTCCATTCAATTAATCAGTATTAAATGACAGTTTTAGAGCAAGCACACACACACACAAAATACAACAATAAGAGAGAAAAAAGAAGAAAATGTCAGTAACCTTTAAAAAAAGAACCCTCTTATTTTTTTCTTTTTTGATTTATAAACTCCTATAAATTTTAACTTAGATTTTTAAAAGTATTCCCACAAATAAACGTAGGTATAACTAAGGGAAATATTTTCCTTACATTAAAATACAAAAACAGAAGGAGCAAGCAAAAAGAAATAGCAACAAAAATGAGGGAAATGAACTTTTACTGTGCTTTTTTTTTTATTTTAAAATAATTTCAGATATAAATCCAACACGTCTCCTCCCTCCACTATAAAAAGTATATTTTCGAACATAATATTCTAAAGCTCTCTTATTATAAGACAATGAACTTTTCCCTAAAAAAACGTAAAAAAGATTTTTAAATTTAATTTTTGTTTTCCCTAGAATCCTTCACACAGATGGAAAAACAGAAAAGGGAAAAATATAATAATTTTTGTTTTCTAAAGCAATAAAAAAAATATTCCCCGCGCGTGAATTAATTTTACTTTCCACCAAACCCAAACTTGTAAAACAGAAAACAAACTCTCTACCTCTGGTGTCAACCACCTGAACCACTAAATTAAAACAGCAGCAGAAAAATCATAAAAAAACCAAAAGCATAATTTTCTTTTTCAGAATATATTGTCAGTTTTTCTGCAAAAAAAAAAAGGAGGAATTTATAAAAGATTCGATTCAAATTCAAATTACATACAACAAAATTGTTGGTCCTTAGGTCTATCATAAATGTGTTGAGAATTAAGTTGGAATATCTTGACAGGAGAATGTGATCATAATTATTTATTTACTAATTTCACAATAAAATGTTAAAATCTTTTTATCTCTTTTGTTCTTAAAAACACCACTTAAATTGTTTGTGAAATCCAGAATATTATTTTAAAAGAAAATGTAAAATTTGTACAATAAAAATAAAAATTGAGGTGAAAATTCACAATGTAAAATTGAATAGGTTTTATTTGTTAAATGTAAAATTGGTTTTTCATTAAATTTCAACCGAATAAATTGTTCTTTTCACGTCCCTTTTTTTCATTTCTTTAGTCCTAACACAACGTAAACATTATTATATTCTTTCTTTGCTCTCTCACACTCTTTTTCCTCTCAACTGGTATATGAAAGATTTTATTATTATAATTTAATGTTTATATTTGAAGTTTCATTGACCTTGGACACACGATGCTATTATTGTTATTATTATTATTATTAATATTATTATTATAATTATTCTCATCAACAAAATGAAGGATAGGTTTTGAAACTTTGCATATAAAATAATAATAATAATAATACAAATAAGTCACGCTATTGGGAATTAATGCAGGGGGGAGAATTGAGGTTATACTCCTTTTCCCTTACTTTTGAAATTTTATTTTCTTTTTGTCATTTCATTCCTAATTCTACTCTATGTTTTTTTTTTTTTGATAAAATTAATAAAAAAAAACCGAAAAACTATTTTAGAACATACAAGACTAGAAATTTTAAGGATTGTAAAATACTTTTGTAGTGTGAAATTACGTCATTGCCGGATGCCCTACTTTTGTTGAAACATAATATTTTAGTTCAGTCGAAAAATTACAAATGCATACTTAGATCTAAAAGAAACTCAAGATAGTTCCAGTATATTGTATTGAATTCAGTTAATGATGGAGGTTCTTACGTTTGGGTGGCTTGATTTTGAATTCAAAATGAGTTATTTTACAAAATTTCACAATTAAGTTGTATAAAATCAACGTTACAAGTTCAACAATTTTTAATCATTTAAATCGTCTTCTCTTAGTTTTGATTCTCAAACCTTGCCTCTTTTTTTTTGTTGGCTGAAGGATGACCAGTAATAATTTTAACAATGAATATGAAAATTTCTATGCAAAATTAATTTTCAAATAGAAAACAATAACATATTGGTGAAACCTTCAAAGAGTGACCATATTTTTTTAACAAAAATTATAAATATTTAACATTTTTATATAAAAACTTCCGAAATAAAATTTTACATAATATTATTGTTCAGCCGTACTGTAATTCTTTATTTCTTTATTTAACTTGAGAGAAAAATTATACATATGATGTTATTTTACAGAAAAATGTATAAAAGAAAAGAAGGGCATCATTATAAATTAATAAAAAAGTTGGTTGTAACTTTCAATTCCTACGAAACATAAAAATGTTTTATGTGTTTTTTTCTTATAGTAGGGCTTTGTCCGTGTTAAAATATAGTCAATTTAGTCATTGATCTATCTCCAAGTAACAGAACATATTTATTTCTTAGAAGTGGATTGCAAATTATATTTAACCAGTTTTTGTTTCAATTCTACCGGATTAAAAAAAAATTACAAGATTTTTATTTGTTTGAAAATATCGCACTTTCAATTCATGGTCTTTAAAGGAAAAATTAAAAAAAAAAAATAAACAAAAAACGTGGAATAAAGGAGTAGGTATAGGTGTAAGTAGAAACTTTACAAGGATTTTTTTTTAGTCGGCATTCAAATGATATTTGCACGCTACAGAAATATGTAAATTGAAAAACCTCATCAATGCAGCCCGGTGCAATGTAATACCCAAACCAATAAAATTAATAACAAAACCATAAGTAGAAAATGTACAAGGATTTTTTTTCCCATTAAATAAACAATTGTAAAAAATCTGAACAAACGACCTAATTTTTGAACGCCCAAAATTGCATATAAAAATTCCAGGGTTTTTAAGTATTTACGTCATTTCATTTATGGATTTTAATGAAACAGTTTGCAATTTTTCTTTATTTTTTGTTTTAATAATTTTGACCTAATTATTTTTTGCCAAAATAAAATAAATAAATAAAACAATCACAGCATAAGTCGTCTTCAGTTTAACTCAATTTTATATTAATTTTTTTTTGTATTTGTATTTGTTTTATTTTCAACAAATAATAAAATTCTGATCTTTCGTAGGCGTTTTATCAAAAGAACAAATACACCAGAAATAATGTCAACTCTAAATAGATCCTTATAATAGAAAACCCAATAAAAAAAAACAAAGTCATTGAACTCACTATCAGAGATTTGAAAAGTTTATTTTTACGACAAAGCTCTTGGTATTATATCCTGAATTAATTAAATGATGACATTCTTAAGAATGGAAGATCCCCTATTTATCGTTTTAAGTGTAAGTAATTAAAATCTAAGTCTATTAATTTGCAACAAAAAATAACTTTTTTTTTTACTTATTACTTAAAAATTTAAATTTTTAAATCTTTCCCCGAAATCGTACATGAAATGATTAAAAGACTTTTAATGAATATTAAATTGTTCTCTAAGAACAAAAATCGTTAGTTTGTAGGATTCTAGGATAAGTTGAAACAAAAAGTATAAAAGTTAAAAATTGTTGTGGGGATGTTGAAACACTTCAAGAGTCATCATTAAATTAATGAATCGTATATTTGAAGACGTCCAGAATGTTTTTTTTTGTTTCATTAATTAGATGACAGACAAACAAAAAATTTGTTAATTAATTTTTATTGACAATGAAAGTCATTTAAGTTTTTTAGTTTTTTGTCATAATTAATTCAGCAAAAGACCAAAAAAAAAAACAGAACAAAGCAAATGCTTTTTTTTTTGATTTTGCGACGACTTATGAGAGAAAAAAATGAAATACGTAAATGTTAATTTTTTTTTTAGTCTTTTAGACGTCACCCTTTGTCCACTTATTTTACATTTTGTTTAATATGTACTTAAATACTTGTCTTTTTTAATAAATTCATCATTGGAAAAGAATTATAAAAACTAAAAACCAAATCTATCGAAGTAGCTTTTAACGACGTCAAATAATAATATTGCTAAAAGGGTTTGCAAATTGCTTACAAAAAGAATGCACAATGAGTCCACGATCTCGGTCATAATTTATGTAACAGAATCCGAATAATAAATAAATAAAAAAAAAATCAGTGAATCATTTCCATCAAAATTCAAATTGATTGAAAATCGAAAATTCAAATTCATTGAAAATCGATTCACTAATCAAATATATTCTATAATTTAACAAACAGAAAATGAAAAGAAGTTAAAATCAATTAAAGCAGCAAAGAGAGAAACTAATTCTAAAATAATATTCCATTTGTCGGGTTGGAGAATAATTTTAAATTGAATAAATCAAAATCAATTGATGATGATGACGATGATGATGTGAACAGTATAAAAATGATGATGTTTAAGAGCAGAATAATAGATGTGATTTAATCAACCATATTTTTTTTTTTACTTTACTTTACACAAGTTATCAACTTCAATTGAAGTTTAAATTTAAAATTGAAATTAAAGAAAAAAAAATCTTATGTTGAATTAATCATTTTATGAAATGGAAAGAAAAAAATAATTTGTAAATTCAATTTTTAGAAATAGGAAGAAAGATGGGAGAGACAGAGACGGACAAATTACTTTTATTCGGTGTCATTACACATGCGTTATTCGTCAAAGTTTAATTTTGTTGTTGTTGTTTTATTTAATCGCGTGAATTTTGTATTCTTGCTTTTTTTGTTGCTGTACAAATTTATTTTGTTGTTTTTCACAAAAATTTGATAAATAAATGATTTTTACTTTTTTTTTTTTGGTGTAAAAGAAAAATATATTTTTTGTCTCACTTTTGCACTCTTTTCTCTTTCGTTTTTGTACTCATCTCTGTATGTATACCAATGATGTTTTGATTATACGAATAAAATATTCAATCAAATATTCCTTGATTTAAAATATATTTCTCTGAATGGGAGAGTTCAAATAAATCTCAGATCAGAAATTTCCTTTTACATTTAAATTTTTATTTTAAGTAAAAAACCAAAGCAAGTAAAATAAATAAAAATCAGTTAAATTATGTGGTTTTTTGTATTTTCACTCTTGTTATTTGAATTTTGGTATATTTTTTTTATCTGAATTTTAACCCCAACACAAAAATCCTACATAACAAAAAAAAAATTGAAACTTATAAATATAAATCTAAAATTAAAATGCCAAAAAAAAAACAACATTCATCCACAAATAAAACATTCAAAAATTTAATAAAAACTAAATCAATTTCATAATTTTTTCATCATCGAAACTAAAATTCAAAAATTAAAATTAGTCGTTTTTTTTTTATAAAAATAGCATCAGTCGTGTTTATGCATGTGTACCATTCGTATTTATGTTGGTATATGTGTTAGAGGTGACTTAATATATATTTTCTCTAAAATTAATACGTCTGAAGATGAAACATAAATTAAAAAAAAAATTGGACACATGAGAATGAATAAAAAAGTTTAATGCATTTTTATGACAATAAAAATCATTAAAAGAACATTATTTACAAATTATACGATTTACATTTTCTTTCACCACTTCCCTCCCCCCTTCACATTACAAAGTTAAAACCACAACTATTTCATGATCCTAACCAGTTTATTTTCTTATAAAAAAAAATGAGGCGAGACAATCATCATGAAGAAATTTCACTGTTGATTCAAATTTTATACATCTTGGGTGGAAAAGGAAAAATTCTCGGCATATTTTCCTATACTTTTTCTTTTTCACATACATTGTTTAATTTATTTTCTATTTTTATAACAAAAAATAAATTAATAATTTACACTGATATTTATAAAAAAAAAATTCATTGTTTATTATTAAAATTATTAAACATTTGAAGAAAATTTCAAGGAAATTTTATATTAATTATTATGACGTCAGCGAATGGAAATGTGTAAAAGTGAGAGAGACATACAGAATAAATTAAGATAAAATAATAAACAAGATTTAAAATACATAAATAAAAAAATATTGAAATGCATGATTTGTTAGACCTTACAGAACTCTGAATGAAATAATATATTGTTTAACCCTTTTAGACAATTAGAGTTTTCTTTTAACAAGATCAACGCTTAATGAATTCTACTAAATTCAATGGGTTAAAATATCAAGACACAAATAAAAATTGCAATATTATTCTGTCGATTCTTTATCTTAAACAATTTAAATTGAGTTCAATTAAAAAGTCACTTGTGACATTATATCATTCAGAATACAGAAAAAATATGTAATTCCGAAATAAACTCTTTTTTTTTTTGCAAAAATCCAATGTAAGAATGACTTGGATTAATTTAATGATATTGTCCCAATTTAATCGTAAAGACACTGCGTTTGTGTTTAAATTTAAAAAAAAAGCTTTCTATAATTCTTAATTTGATCAAATTAAAATCTATTTATGTCAGAGTAAAAGAAAAATCATTCAAAAGACGAAAACCTAAAAATGTTAACAACTTTTCTAAGTGGAATTGAAAAATAAAAAGAACGTAATAAACTGAGAATCATGACATCAAAGCTCGACATAACCAATTTCCTTTCATAAAAAAAAATTTAACTTGACCCAAAAACAAAACAAAAGAAACTTTTAAGCAAAAAATTTCCCTCAATAGTTTTTCTATTTCCTTAATCGCACCAATTTAATAAACCTTTTCTTCTTTCGTAATTAAGTTAAAGAGTTTTCATTTTCATTCATCATTTCAACCATTTAAAATTCAAAATATTTTATAATTAAAGATTTAAAAAGAAGAAGAAGACAACGTCAAGGAAACATTTTTTATTATAAGTACAAAAAACAGGGGAAATTAAAAATGAAAAATTATAAGAAAAAAACTAAATGAAAATTTGGCGAATTTATATTTAAAAAAAACGCATTCAAATGGCACGTTTTGTTTTTGATTAATTAAAATTTACGTCGCGGGATGTTAACGAGTTTATTGTCGCGCGTTAATAAAGCAATTTTTTTTTTGTTGCGGTAATTTACAAATGACAAAATATAATTTTAAATTAAAGAATTAACTCAGACTGAGCAAGAGAGAAAGAGTGATAGAAAGACAGAAAACATATAATGTATTGTATGAATTGATTACGTAACTCGTACAAATTTCTTCAAAAAAAAATGAAAGCAGTTTACGCTCGTGTTTTTTTTAATATAGGAATAAAACACATTATGATAATTGTTTAATTTTGATTAGATTAAAATAAAACACAGATGTAAGTACTAATGCATACAAAATAAAAAGAAGAAAAAACTAAAATCCTAAAATTATCAATACTAGGAAAATTTAATTTTTCATTAGAAAAATTCTGATAACCTTTTTAAGTATAATTGTTTTTAGAAGTATGAAAATAAATTAATAAGAATAAATAAATTGTTTTAAAATATTCACTTTTTTATCAGTGTACGAATGTAAGATTGAGTCATTCTGTCAAATGTTATAACAGGAAATAAGAAAATTAATTCTAAGAAACTAATTTTTATCAAATTTTTTTTATCTTTACTTAATAAAAATAATTGAATTTTATTTACAATAACAACCGTAAGCCAAAAGTTCAAAAGATTCAATAGAATTAAATTTTAATTTTAATTTAAAAAACACCATACGATCTTTGACAGTGCAAACATTCTTTTGAAATTTTTTGTTTTATTTACAATATCGGTTAAAATATGGACTAAAATAAACACAAATAAACAAACAAAAAATGTTTTCATTTTTATAACAAAAATTCCAACAATTTACAACAATAAAAATAAAAATTAAAAAAGAAACTTCACATTGTTGTTGGTAAATTTTTGATATAAAAAAAACGATAGACGCAACTCTACTGGACATGAAATATAATTTTTATGTCAACTCAACTCATACAGAAAAAAATGCCATTAAAATTTAAATTGAATTGCATGAAAATAACAGTTTCCTTTCGATCAAAAAAAAAAACCTTTCCGCACATACGGACACACACAATTTAGAACAAAAATGTATTTTAAGTAAAATTGTAAAAATAAAAATTATTTAATAAGATTTTCCGACATTTCTCAACAACAACAAAAATCGGAAAATCACGCATCTGTGTGATTTTTTACTTCTTCTTCTTCTTTTTTGGGTACGAGATTTATTTTGATCAACGCTGTAATATGTAAGAATGAAAATAAACAAAACTTTGTTGTAAAAATAGAATAAGAAGCTGCGTCACTAAGTGATCCAGCAAATTTAATTCTTTTAAAATAATACGAGATAAAAAATACGGCACAATTTTAGTCTATAGAAATAAATTGAGAACAGAATTTGATTATTGAATCTCTTTTTGCAAATTCTATTCTAGAACGTCGGTGAAATTCAGAAATATTAAAAAATCAATGAACAAACGTCAGAAATTCCTCACTCACCTTCGACATAATTACTGACAAAAAAATAATTTTTTTATCGCATAAACTTCAAAATCAGTTTCTATAATTCTAAAGAAGAATAAACATAAATAAATCATCTAAATGTAATTTATATTCAATTCATTCGAACAGTTTCCAAACAATTATCTTTCTTAGTTTAAAAAACAAATATTTCAGTTTTGAATTAAAAAAACAAACCCATTTAGATTTATAGGATTCTATTGTAATAATATCTCAAGTTCAAGTGGTCAACCAAGAAATGTAAAGAAACGGGCATTATTTTTATTACGTTTACGAGTTAAAACTTTAAAATTCCCCCCTAATAAAGTCAAGTTTATGCGCGTAATAAAATATTGTCTAAACAACAATAAGATTCTGTTTGGATCTTTGACTTTTTTCTATTTATTTTATTACCCACAAGTCCAGATTCTTCATATCACATAATCTTTTATTTTGATCTAAAAACAAACGATGACATTGAATTATGATTTAATTATCATTATAATTTTGCTTATTCAAGTCTCTCAACTTGTCATGAAATCCAAAAAAAAAAAATCTATTACACCGGGATTTAAATGTAAGTCGGGCATATTTCAATTCTACCACAGCTTGGTCAATTCTTTCTTGAAAGTCATATTTAATTTAGCGCCTCAATATTATTCTTCTAAACTTTATCTCAATAAATAAAGTTCACTTTTATCACAAAAAATTTACTAATCGCATAAGAGAAGTTAAATAAATAAAATTTGAGTCATATACACATCACGCGATTAAATATCAAAAGTCATTTGTGTTTTTGTTATTTAAAATATAAAATAAAGAAAACAAAAAATAATAAACAAAAGAGCGAAATAAAGACAATTTTAAATTTTTAGTTTTTATTTAAGTTGATGACTAAATTAAATACAGTTTTTCTTTATCTAAGTGTCAAATCCAGTAAAATTAAGTAAAGTCAAGTAAGTAATATTGGATTTCACAATAATTTAAATGATATTCAAGTAAGAAGAAAAGAGAAAGTACTATTAGCAAGTATATAAATTCTTTAATTATAATCATCAACACATCAACAGCCTAGGGCTGTCTCTATGCATGCAACTTCACCCCCATGTTTAAATTAAAAACACACACACACAAAACATTGTATTGTTACTAAATGATGAATCGGACTCTGGGATTTTGATCATTGCAAGACTGTCGGAACAAAATTAAAATAAGAATAAAGAAAAAAGTTAAAATAAACAAAAAATTTGTTTACTTTTTTAATTAAATTAGTTTTTTTTTTTTTTTTTATTATTCTTTCATGTGCGTTAGGCGTTATTAGCCGTTGTCATTTTATGTTATTTAGGAAAAATTTGGTAAAAAAAAGCGATAGAGGATAATAATTATTAGGTACCTACTTAGATTATAATTTGAAATTTTCTGAATAAATTACTTATTAATTATTATATAAACATACTTTACTCAAGCGTTACGTCAATCATTACGTTTGTAGTTTTTGCGTTTTAATATTATGATTATTATGTAATCAAAAAATTAGTTGTTTAAGGAAAAAAATAATCTTATCGGCCTAAGTTTTTAGTAATTTTCAAAACGTTGAATATCTTCAATAGGTTAAGACCCCGACGGTTAACCCCTACAGATAAAATTAATCTTCCGTTAGGTACTGATTGCGCAACAATTATTGTAAAAAGATTTCCAAGAAATCATTCGCCATAAAACATCTTTCCCAAGAAAATATTGAAAATGTTTGTCTTCTCTGTATTTTGCACGAATAAATTTAAGAAATGTTCTCCAAACACAACAACTTATACTACAGAAACTGACATGCCTACAAAATTTATCTTAGTTAGTTAAAACGCATGCAATAACGCAAATATATTTTAGAATAGAAAAAAAGTGTAAAAGCTTATATAGGTAAATAAGTGGCTTTATTTCGTTTCTAATAAGACTAAGTGTGATCTGTAAAGAAAAAAAAAAAACAAAAAGCAAAATAAAAAAAACATAAGACAATATTCATATACGCAAGACACGCGCTAAAATCAGCCAAAAAAAATACCAAGGACAAAAATATTAATTTGTAGGAGGTTCATTTGTTGTTGTTGTGTAATTGTTATGTGTCTTTATGTGTGTTTGTAATGCACTTAAATATGATTATTTTTAAATAAATTGATAATTCTATTGTAAGCAAGTAAAATAAGGCAAAAAGATGATGATGAAATGACGTTCAGATACAAAGTTGAAGCCATTTTTTTTCTTCCTCAAAATAAAATTTTTTAATAAACAGAAAGCAATAGTAACGAATATCTAAGTACTTTTGTACTTTAGTCTTTAGTACTTGTGATAATCACGGGAAAAAATATTTCTAATTAGAATTATAAATAGCAAAAAAAAAAGCTTCGGATAAACAAAAATACAGGAATGTATTAATCTTCTATAACTTATTTATGAAGATTATTAAAAAAATCTAATTTGATAATAGGAGATTAGAACTTATAAAGCAAAAAAATAGTTTCTAGATTATTTTTCAATTTTAGAACTTTAATGTTTAGACAACGAAAAACATTAAGCCTATTTAGTTGTAAATAAAATAAAGCCACAAGGAAATTTCAAATTGATTAAAATCTATTAACCATATTAATTGCAATAAGTATGTAATCGTAGGGGTGAAATATTTTTAATTCGAAAAAAATGTCGTCTTTTAATTCGAGCCAAAGAAATTGAAAATTAAAAAGACAATGACGACAATAAGTAAAACAAAACAAATCAAATACACAATGATTCCAAGATAAAAAAATGAAAAAGGTCCGAATTTATCTTATCCAAATTTGTTAAAACCTCGATAAGTATATTTTAGCTAATTAAAAAGTTCACTTTACGGTATATACTTTAACTTAAATATGGTACCTAATCGCATCAGAAAATCAATTTTTAATTAATTATCAATTTACTAACACACACACACATATTTACCAGATGTTTTATGATTTTTGTTTTTGTTTTCCTAAAATTCTTTATTAAGTAGAAAGATAAAAATTTCCTACTTTAGATTCTAGATATAGATTTCATTCCCCTGTTGTTTTGTTTTCATTATTCTTCAACTTTTTTTTTTTTTTTTTAAATCAAAAAGTGTAAAAAAAACAAAAATTCAAATATTTTTGAAGAACAATTAAACCTTCTTGTTTCATTTCTTAACATTTTTCTCTCTTTCACTTTTGTATGCAAAAAAAAACGCAATCAAGATTTAATCAAACCAAAGTAAATAAAAAAAAAACTTATAATTTTGCACTGATTCATCATTATTACAATAAAAGTATGTATTGTATATTCATACATATTACGTGGGTATGTGTATGAATTTGTGCATTGTATGTATATGTATGTATTAAGTAAGAAATATTAAAAAAAAAATTCAATTTTTATCTTTTGATAAGTCAAATAATAAATAAAATAAACATTAAATAAAAGAAAATATATGACTCGTATGTGTGTAATGTGTGTCATCAACCATAAATTCCTGTATGTGTGTGTATGTGTGTATGATTTGTATGTGTTTAACTTTAAACAGGTGTCCAATAACTTTTAACTTTTGTTTTTCTATTTTATTCTAAGTAAGTATAAAAAAATTATTATATTTGATAAAACAACAAAACGTAAAATATTAATCATGAAAAAATGGAATTTCTACAAAAAAATTTTTATTTATTTTTGGATTGAATTTTTTTTTTTTCTTGAAATTTTTAATTTTAATTTTAACGTAAAAAAATACGTATTTTGAATATTAATAAATAAAAAAATAATAATATAAAAAAAAAAATTCCACATAAAATCCCCCCACCCATACACACACACCCCACCCCAAGAATATTCCAACCTCGGTGTTGCCATTCAATGAAAAACATAATATGTTGCGTTTTATTTTTGGAAAATGAAAAAATTATTAAATTAACTTGAATTTTTGAATTTTCTAAAGAATTTTAAATTTTTTAAAGAATTTTAAATTTCTTTCGATAAAATATTTATTTGAGTATTCCTGAACATACGAAAAAAAAAAAGAAACCAGAGCCTATAATCAACTTATAGATTCAAGATTTCTAATATGTTTATTTAAGTGAGTTTTAACACAGCAAACTATTTTATTGAATCTCAAGGGTAAGGGAAGATAATTTTATCTTCATATCATGCGATGAACTCAATCGAAAAACAACAAAAAATTCAACTCAAATTCACAAAATTAAATCAATGAAATTATGTATTAACTGAAATTCAAGATTAAATAAAAACATTTAAAAAAAAAAACAAAGGAAACAATTTATTCGATAAGCAACATTTACAAATTTTTTGTAATTGTTGTACTTGGATTTTAAAAATAATAATTATTGACTTATTATTCAATTTTTAATTTTATTTGTCTTTCATTTCTCATTTTAGTTTTCTATGACTTTATGACGCGCATTTTTTTTTTTCATTTTACGAATATTTTTGTAACACAAGATCAGTATTTTTGCTGTTGTTGTTGTTGTTGTTAATTTTATTCCATATTATTTTTTTCACTTCATTTTTTATCAGTTCTGATGAAATATTTTTTTAATAAAAAAAACCAAACAAACAAACAAAACAGGATCTTCTATTTATATTTTTCTATAATTTGTAATTTAAACCCGATTTGGATTTGTATCACTGACTTTTTTATTTTATTAAAAAAAAAATACAAAAACTTTGATAAATCTTTTTGTTAGCAAAAATGTTTATGTTTTTTTTTCCTATTATCATTTTTGTTTTGTACTTTTTTTTATTATTTTTTTTTATGAAGTGTCGGAATGAGAATACTATTTCAATAAAAATAAAAAATTGGGACAGAAAACTAAAATGAATGAATAAAACACAATTATTCAGAGACAGACAATTATTTTGTGAATTCATAAATTATAAAAAAAAATTCCTTTAAATATTTTCTCTTTTTCTATAAATAAATACACAGAATCACATAAGTGTGTTAATTAATACAGATGACGTCAACATTGTTACCTTTTAAATTTGTTGTATCTGATATAATTAAGTTACGAGATAAACAACAAAAATAACAACGTACGGAATATTAACTTTCTTTAGTTTCTAATCAAATAATATTTTATTGTCTCATTTTTTATTTGTTTTTTCTTAAAGTAAACTAAATATATTGAATTTTTATCTGAATTCATTGTTTCCATTTTGCTTGGTGTACAACATTTTCTCTTTAAAAATTTCAATCTTTACATCTAGAAAAGTCAATTGAGATTAGTTTGTATTGTAGTATGTGGTCTGTATGATAAATTGCATGTGAATGTGCTTTATTATAAATTCAATTTAATTTTTTTATAATTTTATAAAACAAAAACAGAACACAAATTAATCGAATGTTTTATTTTATGTAAATAATTAAAATGAATTGTAATAACACAATATTGATATTTAGTCACTCGGAATTACAACAATAATAAAACAAACAAGAAACAACTATTTTATAATGATTCAAAAATACAGAACAAATTCTATTGAATAAAGTAATAAAATTGAAAGAAAATAAGTCTTACGATTGAGTCTTACGTCAATAACGCGTCAATTCCGAGTAAATGCCACCGCGTCAACATTTACTTTACTTTACACATAATTTGAAGAACAAAACGACACACGCCCAAAAAAACCGCATGAACAAAAGACAAAAACCACAAAAGATTCGTCCTTCCTGAATTTTTTAAAAAATTTATGATTCGTGTTTCGTGATCATAATTTTTTTTTTGTTCGTTGAAAAAAAAAAGGAATTTTTAATCAGAAAACAAAAATCTAAAAAAGAAAATATTGATGATTGACCTTGCGCCACCATTTTTCATTGTTAATGTTTAAGGACATTTAAAAGGACATCATAATATCTAAAGTAAAGTAAGTAAAAATAAATGAATAAATGGAATGACATAATTAGGGACCTTCGTAACTGAATGGAGTAGAGAAAATGAAAATTACAGAAAACTTTTAGTCAAATCAAATAAAAAATAGGACATTCCTACAAGTTCTCTCTAATATGAATTTATCTCTGTATCGGCAAAATTCTAATAAGGATAACAAGTCGAAATTCTATAACTGGAAGTTTCTATGATTAATACGATTTTTTTTTCTAAATAGCAAAAAGAGAGCCACTCTCACCCCAACTCTGCATACAGAGATCTGACTGTATTTTCTGGAAACAATTACTGAGTCATCATAAAATGAATAAGAATTATGTAAGTAAATAAAAAAAAAACAAGTAAGACGAGGAAGTTTGATCTAAAAAAGACTAAAACTAAAAAAAGAGAGAGAGAAAAAAACAGAAACACAAAATATATAAAAATCGAGATGATTAATTTTCTATTTGTTTTATTGATGAGGATGATGATAATTATGATGATAATCTCTCTATAGAGACATAAATTATAATTTATTAAGAAAGTATTAGGAATGAATTCGAAACAACAAAAAATATAAAAATCGCTTAAATATTTTTTATACCAGAATAGAAAAAAAAACACACAACAAATCATAATAATAAATTGTCTTTAAATTGCGAATAAAACTGTTTTTGAATGTTTGTTTATATTTCTTTTATATTTTCATTGAGGTATTTGTTTCTTTAACATTTTATTTCTCAGTTCAATGTGAAGTGAACATGCCTTGAATAATATTTTTGAGGTGATGACGATGACACTCCAACAACATCAAAAAATTTATTTACATTTTTTGATTCAACGAATGATAACATTTCTGAATAATTGGAAATAATGTCAGAACAATTTCTGTAATTATTGAGTACTGACTGAGAGGTGAATTATGAAATCAAATTCTGGTGTCCTGTCCTTTGTATCAGGAATTAGTTTTTAAATAGAATGGAACAATTATTTTGTTGGTTTTGCAAAATTTAAAATTTAAAACAAGAAAAAAAAATGTATTTTTACTTATTGGAAAAGTTTTTTAAATTAAATCGGACCCAAAGAGAAGTTTCTGAAACTCATTCAATCTTAAATCCAAACGTTTTGATTTTTGTTTTTTTTTTCTGTATTTTGAAATCGATGCCTTGCCTTATTTCTTTCTCTTAAATAAATAATCATTAAAGAATTCTCTGATATTCCTATCCTCTGATCTGGCCTGAACACTCCCAACTATTTTTTTCTATTATAAACTTCTTAATGAAGTTCCTCTTTTTCCTATTTTTAATTAGAAAGAAAATTGTTTCACATAATTCGATAAAACTTTTAAATTGAAATTGAGTAAAAAGAAATTACATTCAAAAGGAATTTTTCTAATGGAATTTTCTAATACAAAATGAAATTTATTTTAATAAAGAAAACACAATTAAAATAATAATAAACAATTTACACGTGGATTAAACTTATACTGATAAAGTGAAACCCTCATTTCCATGAAACTCTATTTTGATAAAGAAAAAAATCATTCCTCAACACCTTATTTCTTTTACCTTGACAATATTTCCTTATAATAATTATTGATTACCAAAAAACATTAACGGAGATCATTCATATTTTATTCGAGCAATAAAAATTCAATACAATTTTGTAAATTATTTATGTCTATGCCGCAAATATTTATTGAGGACACATTGAGACCATACTTTGACTGCTCGAATATTTTGAATTGAATAAATAAATAAAATTCAAGAACAGACCAAATGTAAGAAAATGAAGGGAATAAAAGAAAAGTTTCGAAAGCAATAAAATAATAAAAATAAAAAAGTTATCAAATAGTCTGTACCTATTGCGTTTGTATCAATCAGTCTAAAATGTTTTTCAACTTTTTTGTTTTACAAAATAAAAAAAAATCATAAGTTGAATAAGAAAAATACATCAAAAATGATTTTATGTCATACCAGAGAATCCATAACTTTTATGGCATGAGTAGTTTTGTTTATATAATTCACCGGTTCTCCGACCAACCAAAAAAAAAAAAGGTGGCCCAGTTTCTTACAAGTCTCATCACAATGACGTCACAAATAACAAAGACTTTCCTACATACATTTTTTTTACATTTAGAGGTTTTGATAAGATAATCGGTATGTTGTTTTTTTTTTTAAATAAAAAATGAACCTTGGAGCGGATGAAGTCATTTGAAGTGCTTCAAGACCTTTTGACTAAAGTAAAAATAAAAAAAAGGTTTTTTTTTTGCATTTTTTTTTTGTCCTTCGATTTTTTTTTAATAAAATAAAATTTTCTTTACAAATAATCTAAATCAAATCATGTAAGTAAGTCATAGGTAATTAATAATTCTTGAAAGTTTTCACTTTAATCACTTAAAATAATGTTGAATTTAATTTTCGTAAAATTTGTGCCTTTTGAACAGATAATTTAAGTATACTTAAGTAGGTAAAGTACAAATAAATTTTTAATAATTTCTATTCTCTCTCTAGAAGTGCAGTCAAAATTTCTAACGTTCCCATACGGGACTCTTTTCCTAGAGAGGAGATAAATCAACTAATTTGTATAAATAATATTCTTCAAAATAAAAACTTCTAAACTTAATTAAAAAGTATCGAAGTATCAAATTTATGGTTATTGAATTTAATTTAGGCAAAATTAACCGTAATGAATCAATCGATTAAGACAGGTATCTAACCTTAGCTATATAGAATCGATAATCAAATAAAATAAAATATTTATTTACACAATTTTTAATTGGACAACTAATTAATTTTACTGAGGAACACCACGACGCATAAACTACTCAATATTCAAAACATTAAAATGTCTTCCATAAATATAATAAATAAATTGTAATTGTGTGTAGGAAATTTATTTCTTATGCAAAATTATTCAGTAAGAAATTAAAACAAACAAAAGAAAATTATTTATTTTATTCAATAAATTTCCTTGAATCTTGAATTTTTTGTGTGTTTGAGTGAAAATTTTCATTTGTAGCTTCTAGTTGACTCGTTCAATCACCCACAATTTCACCCACAGCTTTCCCACTGAATAATGGTTGTAGTTGGAAAAATAAAATCGTTGATGTTAATTTTCTTTTGTTTTGTTTAATTAATTTTAATCAGGAACTTCTATTGAAAAATGCGTAACAAAAATAATAAAATTCATTACCGGAAGATTTTAGTTCGTTTTATACAACAAAGAAATCTTTTTATCAGTAGGTACCTATGTATTTAGATTTCGTTTTCATAAATTCCGAGGGACGAAGTAATTGAAATCATTGAAATCAAATTTAAATTATTAAAGTATTTTCATCATTTTAGTTTTATTAATTAATTCTTCTTTTTTATTTCGTTTTTATAATTTCTTCAGTTTTTTCTTTAATCCAAATTATTTTTAATTCATTCCTTCGGGAATTAATTCTACCCAAGGTCTGAAAAAACAATCAAAATTCCATTCAAACATTTATGCACATGTACAAACATACAAACGAACTAAAAACCCTTGCCAAAAATCCAAAACTGAAAGAAACAACAAATATGTATACCAGTGTTTAATGGAAGGAAAGGAAATTATTATGTCTGGCCGTCTACTTTCCTACGTTCCTTGTCCTTCCTGTACGTCTTTTTCTATAATTTTGTTTAGGTAGCGAGACTGGAATGAGATAAATTGATTGAAGGTTTCGATAAAATCGAGTCAAAATATTGTAGACTTTCAGTGCGTCTTATATGACCTATCCCCCCACCATTCTTTAACCCAAAATATTTTCATTTAAATTTTCATTAAAGGTAAAAGCAATTTTTAAACATAAATTCCCCATTAAAAAAAAATCTACATATAATCGAAGCGGTTATAACCTTGCGTGTTGCAATTAACATAATTGTAACAGCAAATTAAAAGGAAAACTACGACGAATAACATAACAAACATTGACTATATTCAAGGAATGAAAAAATATAAATGAGACAACGCAATTGAAAGCACGCAACAATTTATGGATTCTACACCGTAGAATCCATGCGTAATTGGATGTGGTCTTCTGTCTAATGAGACCATTTTACTTATGTATTTGACAAAATTTCTTTTGGTAAAAAATATTAAGTGATTCAATTAGATAGAAAATTAAGTAGGCAGTAAAAAAGGAAGAATTTGTTACCTTTACCAATATTATTTTTTTGAGAGTAAACCAAAAGAGAAAAATATAACAAACACAATTTTCCTATTATATCACGTGACTTTGCTTTTAATTTTTCATGACGTGACCTTCACTTTTCTTCCCTATTTAACTTATAAATACAAAAACTATTTAACACAAAATTCAATTTTTCTTTTTTCTTTTGCTTTTTTAGCTTTATTTTCTTTGAATCGCAAAATAATAAATTAAAACAATAAAAAAAAATACAATTAAAATGAAGGAATAAATTAATTTCATTTTGAATTTTCTTTATTTGTTTTGCATCAATAAGAAAAAAGGTTTCAAACCAAATTTCTACCTTTAAAATGAAATAAAAACAGAAAACTTTTGCTGTGAACAAAAAATTGAAAACTTTTTTTAAAATAAAAAAATTATATTTTTTAATAAAGAAAATTTTGTAACTTTTTCCAATAAAAATTTAGTTTTCTTATTCTCTATTTCAACAGTAGAAACAAAGATCCTATGTTTGAGAGTGCAAGTGAGGTAGTCGACCGGAAAAACTGGGTGACAATATAATACAAAGAGCGTCATAACAGAAGACGTTGGAATGGGTGAACACGTCACAGACTAACGCTTCTCTTTAGAGTTTGGAGTTTTGTACGAGAGAGATAATCATATAAATAAAGAGATAGGGAGATACTTATTAAAATATATACCCAGTTTCACGAAATGTGTAGTAGTTTGCTGAAAATTTATTCTTCTCTTTTGCTCTTTCTTAGCAAGCCGCTAAATATTTTTTACGGTTTTTTATAAATTTTCGTAGAAGTAAAATTTAAAAAAAAAGGAAGTTATTGAAAATTCAATTTCTCAAATTTCTAACCCGAAAAATATATATTATATTAGGTAAATAACTACTTAGCTATTTACAAAGAATTTAAAAAATACTTTTTTTCAATTTCTACTTATTGCGATTTTCTCTCTTTGAGTATTGATCAGTCTTATGTTTTATGTTTTTTTTTTTTCATTGCAAACAAAAGAAGATTTAAATTAAAAATGAAAAATTTCTAGAAAATATTTTCTAGTAAATTAATTTCTTCCTTCATCTTTTTTAATGAAACAAAATCAAAAAAACTTATGATGCAAATTTAGGTCATCTAATTCATACAATTCAATGCAATGTCTTGATCTTGTTTGTCTTCAAAATAAATAATAAACTCAAGATGCAAACACACAAACACAATCATACAACTAAAATATCATGAAATTATGTTGAAAGTTGAATATTTAATTAGATTTGATAAAGACGAATTGGTGGTGGTGAATGGAGAACTTTTCTATTAGTTTTATTAAGAATAATCTTCAATGTCGGTGTCACTCAATAAATTTGTATTTTTATATTTTGAAACTGGATTCGAAAAAAAAAATTTTTTATGAATGTTAGAAAGGGATAGAATCGTCATTTTCACAAAATTTATAAATTATTTTTAAAACTGCGCAAACTCATTTTTAAAATCCATTTTGAATTTTTGTCTTTTTGTTTTATTTCCTTTAAGTTATCTGTCTCTTTTACTCATATGTATAATACGCCATTTTTCCGTAGAAAGGAAGCAGCAAAAAAAGAAAGGGATAGAAAGAGAATGATAATGACTCAACCACCTGTTTTTCTTTTTCATCCTTTTGTATTTTTGAGTTGATTTCATTTTTTGTTTTCAACACCAAAAAAAAGAAGAAAAGAAAATCCTTAAAAAAATAATTGCCCAATATTAAAAAATATTGACTATATCTTTCTCCCTCTGTTGAATATAATTTTTTTTCAACCTTTATGAATAATGTTTTCCCGACAAGAATTAAAACAAAGTAAGTAACGTTAAGTTTTTTTTTTCCTTGTTAAATTTTAGTTTGTCAGATTTGATGTCTGGGTGGGCAAGATTTTTTTTTTTTGTTTCTTGTTTCGCGGATTTTGTTTATGACGTCACTTAATTACGTGCACATCGACAATAACTCTTAAATATATAGTTATATTTCTTTAAGTTATATTAACAGATTATTTGGGAATCAACACAATAATTACCTTATTGTTTATTTACTTAATTTGTACTTTAAAATTTAGTATTTTTTTAATCTCAAATCAAAGCCTAATTACGAAAAAAAGAAAATTAAGAAAAACAATGTAGAAAATAACAATAAAAAATAATAAAGAATCAAAAAATTCTTAAGATACGCAAACAGGAAATGAAAATTAATTCGGATTAAAAAAATCATTTTGAAGGTGTGAAAATTTTTAACATTTTTTTTGGAAAAATTGTGTTATTAAAAAGTTAAAGTCTCTTTTTTAATAGTCTTTTATTAGATCGATGTACGAATAAAAAATTCAACCAATTAGTAAAAAGCGTGTTTATTTTTTGATAATTTTTTGTTTTAGGAAAATATAAAAAAATAATAGTTTTTTCGCTCGACATCTAATCTAGTGAGGTTTATCTTAAATTATGCATACGTATGATGTCATGGAAATAATGCATTCTCGATCGTAACATAAAGAACAATAATCCAATAAATTTTAATCGTGCCTCATGCAAAACAAAACTTTATTAATTGTGTTCGTTAGAAAATTCAATTGATTAATTTAATTAGGTTTAGTGGGTAAATGGAGCATTTATCATTTGAATAAATTTTAACGGAATTTAATTCACGTTAACCTACTTCATAACTTATTTGTAATTGGATTTACATCCCTTAAAGTATCTTGCTCCATCAACATTTTTGACAAAAATTTAACGTTTAAAATTTCTCGGATTTTTCAATTTCAAAAGTTTGAAAATTGAAAATTCAATTTATAGCAAATGAATAATTTAGTAACATTTTGAATACAGTTAATTTTCTTTATAAATCACTGATAAGGTTAAAAGTCACGAATATTTTTAAAGAATAATGTTTGTAAACAAAAAAAAAAATTCCTTCCTTCACGTGTGCATAAATTATCGAATTTCTGGTATTTTGATTTATGAAAAAAAAAATCATAAAAATGTTTTATTTTTGCAAAAACTAAAAATAAAGAAAAAAATTATTAATCGAACAGGTTTTTCTTATTAAGTATTAAAATTAAATGAGTGTCGTCATTCAATACGTCACAATTGAATTCTCTATTTTTGAATTAATTTTGATAACATTTTTTTATTTTGTTTTTGTAATTTTACATTAATTTTGTTGTTGTTTTTTTTTTGGCTTCTCGTACAAAATGAAACCTTCTTCTATTTTTCCTTCGTTTTATTTTTTAATTAAATAAAACTTGTATAAAATATTATTGATTCTTTTTTTTTCTGATTAAAAATTTCCTCAATAAAATTTATACAATACGAAATAGACCTAAACTTTTTATACCGATTCCAGAGTATAGTTACTCCTACTTTCTAGAGACTAGACCAGATAAATACAAAAATTTCAAAATTAATACGTAGCTTTGTACAAAATTTTAATTTATCCATTTTTCCAGTTTTTATTTATAAAAAAAGAAACAAAACAAAACACGCAATAACAAGAATAACAAAAACAAAAGAAATGGACGATCATCATGATTTTTTTTTTCACCAAAAATTCGGAAAATAATAAATAAAATAGGAATATTAATCCATTTTATCTCTACTTAAAACTGAAACAAATGACAAACAAAAGAAAAAAGAAAGAGAGGAATAGACATTATTATTAAAAAAAAAATACGTATTCCCAAGGTAAGTAAAAATGTACATATGTATTATTATTGAAAATGAAATGTCGTCATCCTCCTCATCTCTCTTTTACTTTTATTTTATGCTTTTTTTGTTGTTGAAATTTAATTTAATTTAATTTAATTTTTTTTCTTTATTTTAAACAATAAAAATAATAATTAATTTGTTTAAAAGGATAAAAAAAGTGCTAAAGAAACAAGTCGGGCGGAAGACTAAATAATATACTAGACCAATTTGAATTTAAAAGAAAAAATTTATTCAATTAAAAAAAGAAAACATAAAAATGTCAAAATATTTGTTTCTTGATTAATTTTTTTTTTTTTTTGTCTTTTAAAACAAAAATGTCGGAAAAAAAAAATTAGAAAGAGATGAAAATGGAATTTTTTTTTAATTTATTTTAATAATAAGCACATACCTGTTCAATTGCACATGTTAGAAATCCAAATATTACTGTATAAAGTAATAAAAATATATAATTCCTTATTGGATAATTAGCTAAGATCTTTTGGTGTGCCATTTAAATTTAGAATAACAAAAAAAAAAAAGGGGGAAAGAAAAATGTTGGATAAATAATAAAACACAATATTTTATTATTTATTTTATTTCTTTTCTTTTTTCTGCCACTTTTTTCACAATAACAAACTTTTCACTACACAAAAGGCAAAAAAAAAAGAAAAAATTGATAAAACACACGACACACAAATCAATTTTACTGTAATTATTTGGATTTTTTTTTTTTACTTTTTCTTTTAACTCAAACTTCTTTTTGGATTAGTTATTGTTGTTGTTGATTTGATTATTATATTATTAATTTGTTTGAATCATTTTCAATGATTATTTTTTATCTTTTTATAATAAAAAAAAATCTGAGATTTTTCTTATTTTCTTGACAGCAAGCAACCAACCAAACAAACTTGATGTTTTAAATGAACTAAAATAAAACATCGACAAATCACAAATAAAATAGATTTTTCGTTTCATAGAAATTAAAACTGATCCAGAAAAAATACACAATAAAAATCGAACGCTACAATTTTTTTAATAAAAAAAATTAATTCGCTGTTTATAAAAATTAAATTCTTTTGTTACTTTTTAAAATTAATAATAAATAAAAACAGAAAAGACTTAATGACTATAGAATTTATAATGACGTCAACTGTTTATAAATTTGAAAAGAAATAAGTTTTTTTGTGATGCGTGTACATATATTAATTATAATTCATATCGATAAAAACAAAGTTATTAGGAAACATTTTGTAAAAAAAGATTTGGATAAAAGCGTAATCCAGCAATAGATTCATCACGGCATATTTGACCAGCACGTTCAGCAGTATAAAGACGTTCTTGTGCCATTAAAATTGGTATTTTATGTTTTCTTGCTAATTCTTCCACACTAATTGTTTTTGACTCTTCTATTTCTTGTGCAATTTCAGCAACAACAGCTTCATCATTATGACTATCAAGTTGTAATACCATGGCACCACTAGGGAATTCTCTAAATTCAAGAGGGCCTTTTAATAATTTACAGGCGTTTAATAAATCTTCTGGTGACAATAATTCAAGACCTCGAGCTCTGTTTACACGACAATAAACCTCAGTTAATGCCATCATTCCTCCAGCTTCCTAAAATAATAATTACAAGAATTGTTATTTAGAATTCAAAGATACAGAATTTGGGATGCTAAATTACCATTATTGGATCCAACAAAATTGCACAAATTTGATTAGCCAAACTCGTATAGTAATCTAAATTACTTTGAAAATTATCTCGAGTGACTGGATCATCAATACCTAAACTCATTAAATATGACTTAAATCTAACAGTTTCATCTTCTGAAATATCGCCTTGACGTTCACGAATTTTCGAACTTATTACTTTAGAAACATTAACCATATCTTTTGCCATTGCCATTAATTTATTTAAATCTTTGAAAGCATGATTAATTGTATCATCAGTGGCTTTTTGTCTCTCTTGTAAACTTCTTTCAATTCCTACAATTCCTGTTCTTAATTTTATTTTTGGTGAATCATTTACTTCTTCATTAACTTCCCAAACTTTAGCAGCAATTGTCTCATTTAATGCACTCACAAACGACGGATGAAGACCATTTTTCCCTGATAGTTTTATAAATGATGCTGAAGAATTAATCATTGGACCAGGAAGTTTATCTTAAATTAATAAACTTTATTAAAATATCATTAAATAAGAAATATTTAAAATCAATTTTCATTACCGGATTCAGGTGACTTTAAATTCATTATGATTCGTTTTTTCTTGCCAAACACAAATGAACTTGCTGTTTCCTCATCAAGTGAGATAACATATTTTAGATTGAGACAGATTGTGGTTGCACCTCTGGCAATATCACCGGAACGGCCCCAAAATAAACGATGTGTTGTCAAAACCACTTCACCTTCATCAAATGTTGTCTAAGAAATCAATTAATATCAATATTCAAAAGCTAAAAATTTGAATATGTTTAAATTCTAAGTTTCAGCAAAGTGCAAATAAATAATTCTTAAATTAAAGCAAAAATTGCAAAAACTTGAATTAATTACCTTATCATCTCCATCATATATTCGCACAGAACGGTCTTTACCTACAAAGGTTTCATCTTCCATTAATTTGGCTTGAATAAACTCAAAACGATTCATTTTAATAATATTAAATATTTTGTGACTTTTATTTTAATTATAACAAATGACACACCAACAAAAATCAAATTAAGCACTGAACTGAAAAAACCAAAACAAATTACATTGAACTAAAAAACAATAACAATATTCCAGTTGAAAAATTATAATTATGACAATAATATATAATAAAGCAAATATGCATAAACCAAACGTTCTAAAAGCGTCCATAACAATAATAAATGAATAAAAAACTATATTAATCCTTTTTTTCTTTTTATTACTTAGGAAATCATATTTTAAATTCAGGATCTTCATCAGAATTATAATTTCCAATTCTGTTATGTCCACAACCAGCTCTTAGTAAATGAATTGCGGCATCAATTGTTTTTTTCTGATCCTCAGCATTACCTATCATTGGATTTACTTCAACTAAATCAATTGCTGCCACTCGACCGGTTTTAGAAATTTCTTCCATTATATAAATTCCTTCGCGTAGTGTCAATCCTCCTCTTACTGAAGTTCCAGTGCTTGGTGCTTCCAAAGTGTCCAGTGCATCTATATCAAAACTAATATGAATACTGCGTTTACTCTCTGGATCAATTTTTGACAATGCCTTTGCGACAACTTTCTGAATTCCATACAATTCAACTTCCTAAAATTAAAATAAATTAAATATATTAAAAGATTTTAACTTTTTTCATTATTAATTTCTAACTCTCATTCCAAAAGCGGTGATATTAAATTTCTCCAACATCTGCTTCTCGTAAGTATCAACTGATCGTAATCCAATATAAGCAAGATTTTTGATATGGATTCTAGAAAACAAACAAAACAAATTATAAAGAAATTCCTTCAAAATTTAAATGTTTGTTACTCTGGTCTTTGCCAATCCATTCCAGGAATATATGGCCAATAATCCTCAAGCTCTTTCGTTAAAAGTGCTACGGGCATTCCATGAATATTTCCAGATGGAGAAGTCGAATTTGTATTAACGTCTGTATGAGCGTCAATCCAAAAAATACAAACATCTTTATGTGTTTTAACGTGACCATCGATCGACCCTTATATTATTCGAAAAGAATTTTATTAATAATCTCTATAGAATATTTATAGAATTGGAAACTAACCAACTGATATTGAATGGTCACCGCCCAATGTTATACAGAGGCGATTATATTTCATAACTTCTTGAACTTTTTTAGATAATTCTTGTGTACAACCAGCAACATGTTGAAGCATTAGCATATTTGGAATATTACGTCCACCTACATCTACTGGCCTATAATCAATATCACCATAATCTCTAACAACAATTGAATCTAGAATTATAGAAAAAAATAATCAAATCTGTGTATTTGAATAATTTAATTGGATTTACTTGAAATTTCCTCTAATTCTTTAATGAGCCCACAATTTCTGATAAATTTCGGCCCTAAACCGACACCCACTTTTGGTTGTCCTTTATCAAATGGAACGCCGATAATTCCAATATGTTTGTTATTATCTGAATAATATTTACGTAATTTTAAATTATTCTTTACTAAATTAAAAAAATTTAAATTTGTTTTAAACATTTTAATGTGCGTTATTTAGATGAACGATCTTCAAAATTATATTTTTTTAACTGAATGAACAATGTTTAAGCAAAATAATGATGATAACCCAATGATCTATTTTACAAAAAAAAAAAAGAATTATAACTGATAAACAAACGGATAAGTCCTAAATCTTTTTCTTATTCTTTTTTTTTTATTTAGTTTCGCGGAAAGATATTTTTAATTTTTAATTTTTATGTAATAAGTTTTGAGAGTGTCAACAAGTGTCTCAAATAATATTAGTTTTTTACTCATTACTACTGAGAGTTATGTGCTTATATTTTCCAAAAACATAAAAAAACAATAATAACTTTCAAAATTTTATTTAGTATATAAATATTGTGAAATACAAATTATGTTCGTTTTGGCTTTCAGTAAAATAATTGGTTTTCTTAAAAACACGAAAAATTAAAATGAAAACACAAAACAATATTTTCTTGTTACAATCTTTAAAGAAATTAAGTCTTAATTAAATTAAAATACTTCCAATTGTTCAATTGGAAACCATTTAGAACTTTCCAAAGCATCCCATAAATTACGATCTCGTTCAACTAAATCACGATTCATTTTTTCAATATCCAGTATAAATTTGTGTTCTGAAAATGGAAGAAAATTTATATTAATTATTTTAATTACTTTTCAATAAACGAAAATTGTTCATACCAACTAAAGCAAGATCATCATCTTCTTGTGTTTGCTCATAAGTTTGTCCCGTCCATCCTTCTGTAGATCCTCCGCCCGCAGCACCACTATTTATTGCTTGTGTTTGTGCTGGATAATACGTTTGCCCTTCACCTTGTGTTTGATCATAATATCCTTGCCATGCACTATAACCTGGCCAGTAAGATGATGTATCATAATATTGTGAATAATCGGTGCCACCAGCTGCATTGGTACCATAAGTATTTTGTACAATACTTGTTGAACTAGGTGTTGGTGTTGTTGGCGTTGTTGTTGCTGTTTTTGGTTTTGGTACAGCATTACAAATTTTTAATGCTTTACTGCCAAGACCAATAAAACCATTCATTTCATATAAGGCAGCTTTTTGTTCTTCTTCTAAACCAAAACGAACAAAACCGTAGCCTTTTGAAAATCCAGAACTATCTAATATAACTTTGGCAGTTTTAATTGATGTGTATTTTGCTGAGAATGCTCTATATAAACTATAATCATCAACATCAGAACTTAAATCACCAACCCATACAGAGAATTCTCTTTCATTACCAGCAATTTTACTTTGGTTACTAGCACTATTTAAACGAAACCTCACAATCGGATTAGTTCCTGGAATTGGTTTCCCATTTAATTTGTGCATTGCGTCAACAGATTGTTCATCCGTAACAAAATGGACAAAACAATATCCGGCTGGTTCACCGGTATATTTATTTCTCATTAATTTGACTGTTTGTGGATCCTCGCCCATTTTACGAAATGCTGCCATTATGAAGTTTTCCGTCATATAGGGTTCCAACTGATAATAATTATTTTAATTATTTTATTGATAACAAAAACAAGGCTTTTTTAACCTTAAAAATAAGAATATTTTCTTTTAGAGAAATAAATTTAATTAAAATTACTTACACTTCCCATCCATAGCTGGCAATGTATGACTTGATTCATTTTCAAATTTTTTCAATATATTTAGATTTATTTTAATATATTTAACAATATAACAAAATATTTAAATTCCCTGCACGCTAATGAAAATTGAAAACACAAATAATTTGTTTTGACAGCAAAGAAATGTTTGATAATAGAATAATAGAACACTGAACTGAAAAACAATAATGTTGTGGTGCGTTTATACAAATGGTTTTACAATAATAAAAAAAAAATTCATATAATTTGACTTCAAAATAATTAATAATTAATTTGAATACATTAATTACATCTTTTAGTAAGGTATATTTTATATGTCGGCTACTTATATTAAAAACTTATATTCGTTAATAATTTTTTTTTATACGTTTTGTTAGACCATTTATTTTTTATTGTTGTTTGAGTTTTATACAAACATTTTTTTAATTTAACTTATCGTTAAAAAATAAGTACAATGGATTACAATACTTTTTTTTCAGTTCGAAGATGAGAATTGAGTTCTCGAAAGGTGTTGTTTTTATTTAAACTAATCTATCCGAGAACTAAAATTTTGTTTCATTGATCTCCATAAGTAATTAATTAATTAACTTAACAGTGTATTAATTAATCCTAATTTGTTTCCCATTCCTACACTTTAATATGAAAAGAAACAATTTTTTTCAATTTCTGACGTTATTTTGCATTTTTCTTTCGTGTTTGATTTGGTTCAAAATTGAAGATGTTGATCATCGTCGTCATTTTATGTTTTTGTTTTAAGTCATTATTATCTTCTTAAGTAAGTTTATCATTTTTTATTGTTTTATTCTTAAGTTATTATTTTTAAAAAATAATATTTTATTTTTAATTTTACAAAAGAAAATCATTGAATATTATAATAAAAAGGGCCACTACATATTAATTTCAAAAAGTTATATAAAAGTTATTTTAAATATTAGAAGAACTGAATAATTCCTGTTTGTTTTAATACATTAATACATTAATGGAAAAATTACTTAATAATATTTTATAGACAGTATTTAAAAAAAAAATCAATTAAATTCCTGTGGTAAATTTTGATCAAAAATTTATTTAAAATTTTATTTAAAAAAATACATTATCTAAATTAAAATAAAAAAATAATAAAAAATAAAAAAAAAACAGACTTTGAAAAAATTTACACAAAAAAAAAATTTTCAGACTGAAATCAAACTTTTTGTTCAAAGACGATTTTTGTTCCCGAGAGAAAAAGACAAATAAAAATTTATAAAGATTTTGTTTTAAAAGAAAGAAATAAAAGGAAGTAACTATCTTATGATGATTAATGTGATTATTTTTTGCATAATGTCCATTCAAATTGCTACAATATTATTTTGGTTTTGATGTGCGTGCAATATTACAAGTACATCATCAATATAAATAATAAACAAAATATATGCTCGTTTGACTTTCTATATAGTTAAACAAATAAGAAATGAGACACAACGTCTAATCAATTATTACTAATTGTTATTATTTTATTTAAATTATTTTAACTAAAGTCAATTATTTATTTTATTTCAGCATTTATATAGTTTGTATTATTGTTAATTGTTTATCAACAACTGTTGTAAATAGCTCCGTGTAGTTTATTTATTAAAGCCAGGATATAGTTAAAAAGCTAAAGCTCATATTCAATCAAATCAAATTCATTAAATTCATCATTCTGAAAACATAAAATATGAGGTGTATTTTAATTTTAATTTTTCTTAAAATTTTCTTATGCAGTTGTTACCACAATAACTATTTAAATTGTCATCATAATTATGGAATTATAAAATGTGATGGAACAAATTCGGTAAAATCAAAAAAACTTCTATATTTTTTATGAAAAATAATAACTTTATTTTTTTGTTGTTTCGTATTTAAGTCGAAAACTATACAAATGTACTTTATTAGTCACCTAAATGATACTGATAAAGAAATCGCAACAACACTATCTTTTTTAAATTCAAATATATCTTCAATAAATGTTGATTGGTTGAGAGGTGAAAAATTAGGTTGGATTTCTGTTAACCTAGGACTTAATGGGTTAGTTTTTATTAATTTTGTATTATTTTTTATACTCAATAAATTTTTAGTAAAATTTTACGTTTGACGTAATAAAATAATATGCTTTTCTTTTTTGAAATAATATTCAATTAATAATAACGGAGAACTGTATGCATGCAATTATTTTAAATTTGTCTTATTTAATATTTAATATTTTCAGCATAATTTATTTGGAGGCTGACGTTTTTAAGGATTTAAATAGAATGAATTATTTATATTTAAATCAAAATAAAATTCGTTTTCTCCCAATGACAATATTTGATAAAAATATAGATTTATTGTCTCTGGATTTATCAGACAATAAATTAGAAAAAATCGATGAAAATATTTTTATGAAATTACAAAATTTACAAATATTAAAATTATCTAAAAATAAAATTACATCATTAAATGTGAATCTATTTAGTGGATTAAAAAACTTGAAAATATTAAACGTTTCAAATAATAAAATATTGGAAATTGTCCCGCAATTATTTTATTATACAAAATTATTGGAAACAATTAATTATTCTTTTAATCCAATTTCTTACCTTAACTCCAGTATTTTTAATAATTTATACTTGTTAGAAAATTTACACTTAAATGATTGTATTTTAATTAAAATTGACCGAAACACATTTAATGGATTAATAAAATTAAAAAATTTATATTTAAATGATAATTTTATTGAAGTAATTTATGAAGTTTTATTTTATGATTTAAAAAATCTTCAATATTTAAATTTAAAAAATAATCAATTGAGAATTTTATCAGAAAAATTATTTCATTATAATTTACGTTTAAAATATTTAAATTTAAGTAATAATAAACTTTTAGAAATGCCAATATTTAACAACAACAATCAAATTGTTGCTTTAAATTTAAACAGAAATAAGATTAAAAATATTGTGTTAGAAAATGTTTATCCGTTAAGTTTTTTAAAATATTTAAATATCGGTTATAATTATTTAACATTTCTACAGAATGATGTCTTAAGTAATTAAATAAATGTAATAAGAATGGATTATGAAGGTAATCCTTTTCATTATCCTTGTTGGTATGAAATATGTGTTTATCGGAAAAATCATACGTTAGATAATAAATATCATAATAATTTATATAAGTCTGGTAAAATACCATCCTGTTTTTATAATGATAATTTAAATTGTGATAAAAATATTGAAATTAATTTATTTTATGCTAAAACATATTTACGTACATTATCACAAAGAAAATTTTCTAATGAAATTTATTATTCTAAATTGGATATAAATAATTGGTTAAAAGAAACAAATGAAAGAGGAGATTTAACAAAAGAAATTAAAAATTTAGATAATAATGAAGAAATAAATATTACTGAAAATTCATGGAAAATTAATTTACCAACAAATTTATCATTTTGGTTAGAGTTAATTTTCTTTATTAAATTAATTTATTTTTTTATATTTGAAAAATGGAATATTTTACATGTGAAAACATGTTATAAAATATGTTTTCCAATACTTTTATCTTATCATTTGTATTGCTATTATATTGGAATGAAAAAGGAACTCTTTCAATTCCAAAATTAATTAAACAAATTTAACTGTTAATAAAATTACGAATAATAATTAACAAAAGGAACCGGTGTTGTTTTTAGATTGACGATTTTGAAAGTATTGAAAACTGTACGAAGATTATACTACTTAAATTTTGTTCAATGAAAATATTAAATTTTCAAGAAAATAAAGAAAAATTTAATAATAATGTAACTAAAATTATTGTTTTTAAAAAATTTCTACACAAAATTGATAATTTGTTTAAAAATTAAACTTACTATAATAATTTCAATTATCGAAAATTCAAATAGACAAACCAAATTCAGGTGATAATGTTAATTGGATTTACCTTCCGTTTCCTTTCATTCAAACTTTATGCTTTGTTCAATTATTGTCACTGTTTTTCATAGGAAAATATTTATTTGATTTTTCTAATTTTATTCTTTTACGTTATAAAAACAACAAAAAGAAATTATTATTGCCATCAATATTATAATTTTACTCATTTTATCCTTTGTCAGTTATGTCTGGATTACAATAAATTGTGAATACGATTGTGTGTGAGTGAGTGCGATTAACTGAGTGCGAGTGTGAAAGAGTTAGATAAGTGGTGACTCGCACTCGCATATTTATCGTAATCTAGGCACTGGTTATTTATTTTTCTAATTTCTAAATTTATGAATGTTAATTTTAACTTTATATTTAAAATTTTTTATTATTTTCTTGATTTATTTGATCGTTCCATTAAATTATAAAATCTTAAATGAAACCTAAATTTATAATTATTAATTTAGTTATAGTGAATATAATAAAATATTTTATAAGAAATTTTTGTAATGTTATCTTTTATTAAAGTTTAATTGTAATCAATCTTCTTTATCATGAATTTCAAAATTTTTTTATTGTTTTTAAAAATAATGAACATATTCACTTTATTATTAATGCCGATTAAATTGCTGGTTTTGCATTTAAAAACAGTCAAAAATTTGGGAAAAAAATTTAAATTAAATAAAATGAAATTAAAAGTATTTCTACAAATTTTATTAAATTAAATTAAAATATAATTAAAAACTTTTTATGGTTAATTGAATTGCTTTTGGTTTTTCGCCTGTTGGAGGTGCAATAATTTTCATTGGAGGAAGTTTTCGAATTTTTCTGCCATGACGACCATCTTTTCTTTGCCATAGGCCAGAACGTGGACGATTACCAAGTTCTCGATTTCTTTGTGCTGATCCGATGTGTTGTTTATTATAATCAACATTTGATACGCGTCCTGTGGAATCAAAACAAAAGGATTATTGATATAAATATGAAAATCAAATAAAAAAAATACTGAAGTATGTTATTTCTTACCAACAGTTGCCATACAAGTTTGTTTAAATGCAAATTCCTGTTTTGATGGTAATTGAACCACAACATATTCACCAAATTTACGTAAAATTGTTCCATAAGTTCCAGCAGAATGTATTAAATGGCATTGATAATCTGGATATTTTTCTAAACAATGTATTTGTGTACCAACAGGTAAGGCTCCTAATGGATAAGCATCACCTTCACTTGGACGAACTGAAAAAATAATAATAATTATTTAAAGTGATCAACATTCTCCAGAAGAAAACTTACCCGGAATTCTAGGAATAAACCGAGATGTTTTTAACAGATCGCCAGGTTTCATATTTTCTGATGCCAAAATATATTTGAGTTCATCGCCAACAGCTATAAGTGCTATTTTTGCTGTCCTGCATCCATCAAACATAATATCAACAACTTTTTCAATTTGCGGGGGACCATCCAGTGGTCCATCTCTAACCCACTTGATCCAATGGTATTTATGTTTTATTCCACCACCAATGCCATTAGCAACAACTCTTCCTGTTACAGGGTCACGTCCAGCTAAATTAGTTACTCTTAAAGGCTCTACTGTATATTTATCTGGAAAATGAACAATTCGTCTATACGCTTTTCCTTGGCCTGGTTTTGGTAGATCAACAAACTTATAAATTGATCTGGTGGTTATTAAATTAAAACTAGGTAATATGGATATATTTTGGGTTATTTTTAAAGTCTGAAATATTTTCACTAAACCAGACATTTTCTAAAACTTAATTTTATTTGAGGTTATCTTTTTGACATTACAGAAAAGATATATGAGACAGAACGAAAATAAAAAGAGATGGACACAAAAAACACTGCCAGAAATGATGAACACCTTAAAATGTGTAGTAAAAACTGGAAAATGCTACAAAATTATGCATACATAGAAAAATTTCGTGTAGCGTTTCATGTGTCAAAATAAATTGTGTAAAATTAATTTTTTTTAAATCTTTTGATTAAAATATTAATGTTTAAACAAACTATTACTATAATATATATATAAAGAATGATGGATACATTATTATTCGGTTTTGCCCTTATTAATTCAGGATTAATATTATTTTTACTTGTGTATTTTGTATCCTTTTTAAAGAATTGTGCCCTCATAACCTAAGAAAGATAAAATTTTGGTTTTTGTTATTCTATACATATATGGAAAAATATTAGAAACTGTAAAAGTATCTATAATCTAATAAAAAATTCCTTAACTAATCTTTTATAATAGGTCATTACATTATCAGATTTTGAATGTGATTATTTAAATGCTCAACAATGCTGTTCAAAATTAAATATTTGGGTTGTGCCCAAATTTGGTTTTCATGCATTTTTAGTATTTTTATTTTTAATTACTGGTCATTGGGCTCTTTTTTTAGGAAATTTACCATTAATTATATACCTAGGCTATGAAATATATAATGTGCCATGTGGAAATAGTGGCGTTTATGAATCAACTGAAATATATAATCGTGGAATGATTAAAAAATATTTAAGAAACTGTATGATTTATTTAGGTTTTTATTTAATCATATTCTTCGTTTATTTATATTGGTAACAAATTTATTGGATTCATTCATCTATAAATCTTATTAATTATAAAATTCTCATTTTTTTACAGTATGATAACGTCTCTATTAAAAGGAGATCCTAGAATGCAAGGAGAAGAAATAATGTCAGAATTTGGATGAAAATAAAGTTTTTAGTAGTTTTAATATTTTTAAGTATTTATTTTAATTATAAAGTTTTAATGAATTGTTTTCCTTTTAATGAGTTTTTTCTTTTTCATCTCTATGCTCATTTTATACAATAATTAAAAATAAGTACCTAAACTAATAAAATAATAATAATTGTTCTCTAGTGTTGAATGAATGTTCTTGTTTATTTAAATATATTGTCTCTCTTTAAAGTTACATATAGCATTAAAATTACGTAATAAACTGAGAAAATATTGAACTATGTATTTTATTTAAGTTAAAAAGTATAGGTTTTATTTGTTATTAAAGAATTTTTTTTTGTTGAATTTAAATTAATTTAACCGTTTTAAAAATTAATTTCATGTGCAAGCAAGGTTTTTCACCAATACAAATTATTAATAAATATTTATGCCATCTATGTTTTCTAACTATGAATTAAGTGTATTTTTTCAAGAATTGCCAACACGAAAAAACAAATTTTTTTTGGTTGATTTTGATTATTTTATTTGTTGTTCGGCTCTAGTAGTTTGACTTCGTTTTACGAAATTTATAAATACATTTGTTGGAAAGAGATAAAATAAATTAGTTGAAAAGGCACATGAAAGAGACCGATAAAACCCTCATAAATAAAATCTATGTGAGAAAAGAGATGAGATAATCAAGAATTGAGATAAAACATAAACGATTATTGAACGACACACACACGAATACAAAAATTAAATAAAAATAAAAACAACAAAAAATAATGAAAAAATTTTTCAGTCGCAAAAAAACGGTACGAAGGAGAGTTTTGAAAAAAAAATTCCTACAAGTTTTGTGTCTTTTTTTATTATTTTTATTTAAAAAAGAGAATAAAAACAAGAATATTAAATAATAAGAAAGCAAATAGAAAAAATTATTTTTGAATAAAATTGTTCTTTTGAATTTATTATTTTAGAACAGAAAAAAAACATTGAAAAAGGGGGGGAAAAACAGAAAAAAGAAAATGTGTGAATGTGAATAATGCCAGTTTTTAGAAAATTTAGTTTTGGTATATAACAAAACAAATCAATTTAATAAAATATAAAAAAAAAATCATCTAAAAATATAAATGAAAAAAAATGAATACAATAAAAGTAAATAAATAGAGTGGAGTGACATTTTTTTTTTCTTCAAATCTTTTCATTGTGTAATTTGTGTGTGTGTGTGTGTGTTTGTGTGGCTGTGATTGTGTGTGTATTCCTCAGAGTTTATTTTTGACATTTTGCAAAGTTAATTGAAGAAATTTAGGTAAAATTATGAAAGAAAACATGAAAAAATGGGTTCTTAAGAATTAAGTAAAATTGAAAGAGAAAAGAAAAATAGAAAGAGAAGAATATCAGTAAAAATCGTCTTGTGTTTTTTTCTCTCCGTTCATTGTGTCAAAAAATAAGAAGAAAATTACATCTTTTTCGACTTTTTTCCGTCAGAAGAAATTCAGAAACTGAGAGAGTTTTGGGGAGAAAAAGAAAATATTAATGAAATTTACTTTTTCTTCACAAATATTTCCAACCTCATTCTTATTAGAATCTCACTTGTTCTTGTTAGAACGAAAGAGAGACAAAAACTGAGAGAAAGAAAGCAAAATAAATAAATAAACTAAAATAAATCAGTTTTTTAAGATTATTTTACAAAAACAAAAACACAACAACAACAAAAACTGAAAACGATAAAATAATTTGAACAAAAACAAATTTTATTATTTTATTGTTTCATGTTTTTTTTTTTCTACTCAAACATAACTAATTTATAATTCTCTACTTTTCCGATTTTTTTTTCTTTTCTGCTGTTGGTTATATTTTCATATTTTTATCTTGATTTTATTGATAAAAAAAAAAATTAGTTAATATTTTTCATCTTCTAGTTAATTATTTGAAGTATGTTTACGGTTGTGTGAAAGAGACATATATACTTACTTTACTCTTCTGACGTAAGTCTACTTTTTGTATTGTTTTTTTTTTTTTGTGTAAAAAAGTAATTAATTAATTTTACTAATGGAAATTTATACAGAAAAAATTAAAGACATTTGATCGTCTTTTGTCTCTGTCTTGTAATAAAATTATTTTAAATAATTCCCTTTCCTTTCAAAGGAAAACGAAAATGGACGAAAAAGAAAGAAAAATTGTTGATTATGAAAAAACTCAACGAAAATGCAACAAGAAACAAAATAAAAAGAAGAAGAAAATAATATTTTCTTTAATGCACTTGTAATTTCTTATTTCTTATCTTTTATTAAAATGCAACCAATCAACTCTAATCAATGTTAAAATATCTTACGCACTAACACATGTATTCTTATGTAAATACACACCCACAGACACATACACACGTATATTATTATCAAAATTCAAGCATTTACGTTATCACGTCATTCTTATCGTAATAATTCGTAACGTAAACGTAAAGTAAATTCACCTGGCTTGTTCAATTCTGTCTCTATGTATAGGTGTGATGTGTATGGGTGTGTTGTGTTTTTAATTAATTTTTCTTACTGATCTTTTTTCTCTCTCTTTCACTTTTGTTCGAGTTTTTTTTTTCCTGTTCTTTTCTTTAAATTGTAATTAAGAGGTTTTTCTATTTTTTATTATTTTTTTTTTGTTGTTTTGTATGAATAAATTACTCAATAATTATTTCATAAGAAAAAATAAAATTTATTATTAATTTTCTATATTTCTCTTTCACACACACACTCAAATTCACTTCTCTCTTTGACATTTTTTTTTTGTCTTTCTAAATTCGCATTTTTCTCTACATTTTTTTTGTTGTTTTTTTTTTCTGCATTTTTTTTTTCTTGCAAAAAATTGTGTACTGTTTTTTACTACATTATTATTGTACGAGTGCGAGAAGGAATAGACAGAGAGAAAGATACATATGGATAAATTTTGAAACAAGGGAGAAAAAAATCTCTATAGTGTTGTTCGTTTTATTTGCTGCTGTTATCTCTTGTCTTAAATGTTTTATGACATTTTGTTTCTTATTTTTTTCTTGCAAAAAAAAAAATCTCTTTTTTTTTTCTGATTGGAATTTTATAAAAAGAAAAACAAAAACGAAAATCATAAATCAGTACGAAAAAAAAAACCGATTCAATGTCAATAAAAAAAATGAATTGACGGGCTGTGATCATTTGTTTCTTTCTCTCTCATTTTCTCGTTGTCTCTCCTTCAATTTATTTTTTATTTTACGACAGCAAAAAAAAAAAATAAACAAAATTTCTCAAATTACCAAAAAAAAAACAGAAAAAAAAATAGTAACCCAGTGAGAAAGAGAGAGAGCAAAAACAACTATAAAATCAAAGTTTTGCTAAATTCAGCAAGTTTAGTTTTTTTTTTAGTTCTTTTGTTTTATTTGAATTTGATTGTTTTTTATTATTGTTGTTGTTGTTGTTGTTTATTTCGGATGATATTCGCGTTTTTCTATGTTATTTTTTTTTTCGCATATTTGTTGTTAGTATTGTGTTATAATGTCCACATTATGTGCACACAAATATTTGAAGGTCAAGGACGCCTACATACTTACAAACGCACATACACTCAAAAACAGACACACACACACACACAAATAGACAAAAAAACAAAACAAAAAGAAACCACAAAAATAATAAGAGCAACAACAACAACAAAAACAATCAAAGTTTTACAATAAGAGAACAATTGAAATACAAAAATACAATAATATTCTTTCGTCGCGGTTTCTTCTATTTTTGTTGTTGTTGTTGTTGTTGCTATTTTAGACTTTGGTTTGTAGATTTCGGTTTTCTGACAGAAGAAATAAATATTTTCTCGATTAAAGATAAATGAATATATGGGTAACATTTCTACTTTAATCGTTTGTTCAGGTTTGGTAAACACTTTTACGATTTGTGCTTCTCATCATTCCGATAAAGGCCAATAATTAAGTTTGAAGTTCAAGTAAGATTTGATAAAGAACAGAAATGTGATATGCTGAAAAGCTGCTTGATAATTATTCTGTAATGTATTGTCTTTGGTGAAATAATCTTAATTGACTGAATTTGGTAATTGTAAAATCTATCTGAATCCAGAAGTCCTCTTCGTATCCAATTGATTTTATTTTGCTTCTAATTCATCAATTAAAAGTTAAAAGTTTTGCAAAAGTTGACAAATTTTTTTTCGAAAGTGTCTTTGATTTGATTTGCCGATGAGATCACCTTCTATAAATAATTTTTTTTAAGACGAAAACTATTTTTGGGTTTGGATTTTCTTCTTCATTTTTGTTTTATTTTATTTTTGTTTTTTTTTTTCTTCTTTTCGGTTTTTTTTTTGGATTTTTAGCGAAATACATAAAATTTTATTTCACGTTTTTTTTCTTTTTCTTCTTTTTTTTTTATAATAAAACTTGAAACGTCTTCTTCTTCATATTTTTGTTCATAAAAAAGATTATTCCATTTTTTTTCTTGATTGTTGTATGTTTCTGAAATAAGAAAAAAAATTAAAGTAGAATATTAAAAACGGGCAACAACAAAAAATGAGAAATAAATAAAAACGAAAAAAAAAAAAAACAGAAAATGTTTGTCTGAAAATCAGACAAGGAGGATTTCAAATAAATTCTTTTGTATATTTTAACCACTTTGTGTATTTTTTTCCCAATTAAAACAAAAAAATGGAATCAAACTCTGATTACCCAGGTCTTTTTTTAGTCTTTTTCGACTCTTTTTTGTTTTTATCTATTTTTGGTATTTGGAAATTTTTCGAATTCAGGAATTCGTTTAAATTTAAACGTCACCGTTTACTAGTTATTTGTTCTCTGATCGAAACAAAATTATAAAATTGTTTATTTTGTCAGTTGTTGGTACGAAAAAAAAAATTGAAGATTTTCAGCGAGGGGTTAACCTCTACGTGCAATCCTGGAAGAACTCGTGGAGAATCTTTGTGCAATCCCTGTGAATCTTTGGGAATCTTGAAATGTACAATTAATAGTGGGGTGCAAAATTTTCTAGTCGTTAACCCCTCGATTTTCAGTGTTTTATATAATTTCACTAAGTATTGGTACAGGATTTACTCGCCAATGAGGTTGGAACAACAAAAATCATTGTGCAAGGCTCTATGCTAAGATTGTGCAATGTTTGGGTGTGATATTGGTTAACTTCTCATTTTTTAGGTTTTTGTTTTTTTATTTTAATTTTATGATTTTGAAATTAGAAAATATTATGTAAAATATTGTAAAAAGAGAGAGACAGAGAGAGAGATATAGAGAAAGAGATAAATGTAGGTACATAAGGAGACAAGCCACGCGCACAACAATTACAATAATAAAAAAAAATGTATAAAAGTAAATACAGAAGAAAGAAAAAGAAAATAAAAAAAATTTAAAAGCGAATCAATGAAATTGATTAAATTAAATTAAAAATTCTAAAGACGAATTAAAATGAATTCTATAAAGTTTTTCTTCTTTATTTATTTATTTATTTATTTTTTTTCCTTTTTCTTCATAAAACGAATAAAATTCTCTGTTTGTTGTTGTTATATTTGTGTTATTGATTTTTGAATTGTTTGACAATTTTTGTGAGTAACCAAATCACTCATCTTAATTAACTCAATATATAAGAACAAAGTGTTTTAATCTGCTTATGGATATGACAACATGTGTAAAATTTCCCCTGGTTAAAAAATCGTTAAAGTTTTGCGTTTACAATCAAATAGAAAATTTTAATCGAAATTGTAAAAAAAAAACACAAACTTAAGACAACTTTAAGATTTAAGTGGAAAATGTTTCATCAATCTTTATTATTTCACTTCTCTCTTTCTTCTCTTCTGCACATTTCTTAGTTTTGTCAGATCCAAATTGGAATTCTAACTTTAAATTTTTCGCAGAAACTCTTTCCGAGTCGTTTGAAACTGAAAAGAAAATACTATAATAAAAAAAACGTCAAGAAGAAGAAGAAGAAGAATAAGAAGAGGAGGGAATTTGTGTATGCATGTGTGTGTATAGGTATTTAGTTTTTGAGTCAAATTTCTCAAGGTTTATTTTTTTTTTATTTTTGTTTTTTCTTTTTTCGATCGTTCTAAAACTTGAATTTTTACGTTGATTTCGTTTTTTAAGACTTTCGTTTGTTTTTGTTGTTTTTTTTTTGTTATGTTTTGTTTTGGGTTTTTTTTTGTTTTTTTTTTCCGATTAGAAAGAGACAACAAATGTGTTTCTTTTGTGTTCTTTTTTTTAGCAATTCTTATTTACATATTTTATTGGTTCTTTTAGATTATTTATGCGAATTAATTGGAATTTGTTGTTGATGTTGTTGTTGTCTTTTTCAAACATTTTTGTTGTTGTTTTTGTTTTTTTTTTCAATTTGGTTGTTTTTTTTTTATTCTCTTAAGTCACTTCCTAAGTCTTTATAATTCACATTTTATTTTATAAATAAATAATAAAGTTTGACTTATTTTTTAATGGGCGCCATAATCTTGTGTGTGTGCATGTATTGGTATACAATTTCTGACGTCATATTATACACACGTCACATTACACGTTTTTAATAAATACAAAAACAACAATTACAAAAACAAAAGCAAATACAAACAAGAAATCCTATCATCAGTGAAAAAAAATAAATATATTTGATTAATATTTTATTAAATAAAAAAAACAAAAAAAATAGAAATTAAAATTTGTAGAAATAAATTTTATCTGTTTCTCTCGTCTTATACATAAATTTGAATTTTTCGCAATCTTTCTCTCTCTATCTTTCCAACTCTCTGTCTCTGTCTCTTTGTGTGTTTCTTGATGCTAATATTCAAAGTTTTTTGTTTCTTGATGTTTCTTAAATGACAGAAATTATCTAATCTTTGTCTAAAAAAATGTCTAAAATTAACAATTTTTCAATGTTTAATTATTTTTTTTTCAGAAATTTAGACAATTTTTTAACTTATGTGACCAAAAAAAAGTAACAAAAAAAAGATACAAAAGAGAATCAACACAAATAATTAACACCAAAAATATTAATTTACAACATTGACGAAAGCGTCTTCTTCTTCTTCTTCTTGTAATTTTTCACAAATTTTTTCCTTGAATAAATTTTTTATTGTAAAAACCTCATGAGACTCGTAAAATCTAAATTTTGTCTTGTATAATTTTGAAACTCTTTTGTTTCTCTTGGTTTAATCAAACTTGCTACAAATTTTCTACAAACTTAAAAGTAACATCGATTAAGTAAACATAGTTGTCATAGTTACAGAATCGCGTCACAGATTACTTATTTTTGTTAAATGCAATTGTTATAAATTTCGAAAGAAAGAAATGTTCACTTCAATTTGTTGTTTCACATAAATTCAAAAGTAACTAATAATTAAAAGTAACTAATAATAACACCTGGAATTATTCTTCCTTATTTTATGCTTTTCCTCAATTAGTAGGTACGTCTATCACTTATCACTTTCTAGACGTTCATGTGATAAGTTTCTACTTACCTTACTTTATTTTTTTTATATACAATTAAGTATAATTTAATTTAACCTTTTGAAAAGTTGAAGAAACCTTGAAATTACAAAAAATTATAAAAAAATAATAAAAATAAAAAACAACGAAAAACTCAGAAAACTCTGACATTTTGACTTTATCACAACAAAAGCAACAAAAACAACAAAACCAAAAAAAAAAAAAACTACAAAAAAAAAATAATTATAAAGTCATCGGTTGATAGAATTTTTGAAGTTGACCTGTTGGTTTTAGATAAAAGATAAGACTAGACAAGAGACAACATTAAAATTTTTTTGACGGAGGAGAAAAAAATACAACAACAAAAAATATTTTGTTTTTTAAAATTAGAGGAAAAAACAAAGTTTTAAAAACAATTTTTGTTGTTGTTGTTGTTTCTCTCTCTCTTTCTCTCTTTAGAATTTTGTTTTTTAATCAAAAATTTAGTTCATTTTTTTTTTTCTTTTTCAATGCGGGGAGTTTTTTTTTTATTTTCTCTCATTTCTGCGGTTTATTTTTATTTATTTTTTTCGCGTTTAATTTAGTTTCGTTTGCTTTGTTCATTATTCTTTATAAATATTTATTATTCATTGCATTTGACCAATCTCTTATCGTTTTGTCTTTTATTTCATTTATTGTTCCAGAGATTTTTTTTTTTGTTTGCTAAGTAATTTAGGTTTCTTATTTTGCTGTTAAATTCTTTGGGAATTTTATTACACAAAATTTATGGTTTAGAAATTTTGCCACAATTGCACATTAATTGCACATTGATGGGACATTGATTGCACATTGCACATTGGTTCAACCCACAGTTATTGATAGTGGTTAACCTCTCGTACTTAAAACGTAAGATCAAATCGAAATATTTATTTATCAACGAGAACTGAAAATGTGACACAACATTTTAATTATTGGAATCAATTTTACGAAAGTTTCTAAATGGGAAAACTCGAATAATTATTTTTATATGTAAGAATCTGAATAGACTGAAATGACTTAAGAATGAACGAAAATTAATGATCCTGCTAAATTCAAATTAAAATTGATTTTATTAAAATAAATTAAAAATGGATTGAGTTAATTGAAGAAGGTCGATGAGGCGTTAAATGGGGGAAGCAATCAATTTACAAATTCTCTGTACAGACTTTATTTTTTTTTTTATTAATTTCAATCCAACTTCACCGACCGATTTGAAGCCTCACCTATAAAATTTTTGAACGCAAATATTTTTTTTCTTTTCATTTAATTTCAATTCAGAAAATATTTTTGTTACTCAAGGACAAAATAGAATATCGATGATTCAATGCGATGCGATGCAAAAAAAAAGGCATTTTGGCGCCCACCAAAAAATAAAAAAAAAATCCATCGACATTGAAATGCCAAGAAAAAAAATTATATTTTTGATTTTTCAGTTGCCTGCGGATTTCACTACAATTTTTGTTTTTCTTTTTTTTTTGAAAAATGATGGAAAATATTCGAATTTATTGATTATTAAAAATAAAACTAAATTGTCCATCTCCTCCTGTCCCTCCTGTCCCTTCTGTCACAATCGCTACCAATATTCTTGTATTTTTATTTTTCCCATTTCTAAATTTCTATCGAACAGAAATAATTAGTTTTTCTCCATTTACATGGAAAATTTAACGGTGATTTAAAACCAATTGAAAAAGGACTTTCGGTAAACTACTTTTTAAAAGTATAAATTTTAATACATTCAAAAGTCAGTGATTTTAAATCGTTTTTTTTGTTTTTGTTTTGTTTGTCTTCATAAAATTTGATTGAAGATTTAAAAACGCTAAAAAAGTCCTTTTCCCTCTTCATCTTTTGTGTTTTTTTTTTGGTTTTCTCTAACAAAAAGAAGAAAAGTTAGGTCAAAATAAAATCAAAAAAATATATTAATTTCCACAGAAAAATTTTCTCATTTCATCTTTTGGTCTTTTTTTTTGTTTTAATTTTTGCTTTTTATTTTTTAATTGAGAAATTTTTTCTTTTTTTTTGAAAATAATTTAAAATGATTAAATGATAAAGCCGTAAAAGAAAAAGAAGAAGATGATGATGAGAAAGTGAGAGAGAAAATTAATTTACTTTATTCTTATTTATTGTTTGTTTGTTTTTGGAAAATTTAGTCATACGATAAAAATCAAATGAGGAAAAAAATTTATTCTAATGTTGAACCTTTGTTCTCTCTCTTTCTCTCTTTATCTCTTTCTCTCTTTCTCTCTTTATTTTGATTTATGTATATTAAATTTTATTTTCCTAATTTTTTTCTCAATTTTCTCAATTAAAAAGTCCCAAAAAGATAAAAATAAAATAATTAAAATTAATTTTTCTCAACAAAAAAAAAAAAGAAAAACAGAAGAAAAATGAAAAATATTTCGTTGACTGAATTTTCATTGAAGGTTTTTCTTTAATTTTAAGAATTTCACCCAATTGAAATGTACATTCCAAATCAAAAAGATTTAATTTCAATTTTATTTGTTTTTAAAATCAAACACAACAAAAACAACAACAAAAAAAGTTAACATTTTTTTTTTTTCATTTGCAGTTTTGAATCGTCAGCGAAATTAGAAAATCATCTTTACAATCAAATTAGAAGAAATAAATTTCACTAGAAAATTTATTGAAATAGAAAAATGAAAATGGAATTTTAATTGATTAATTAAACTTAATAAAAAAATTAATTAAAAAATTCTGATTTTGATTCTTTGGGGGAAAAAAACAGAAAAACAAAAATTTACTTTGGGAATTGGTGTAAAAAATTTATGTTTAAAAAACAAAAAGAAAAACAAAAACAAAAAGAGGAACGTATAAATAAATAATGTTACGTTTTGTGTAAATTCTAAGAAATTCTAATTTGTGGTTTTCAAGTGAAATTGTTGCATTTTTCGACATTTCGTTTTTTTTTAAAACACAACAAAAAAACGGAAAACATTTTTCAATAATAATTTCTACTTTTAACTATTTCACGTTATGATTTAATCTAAAAGTAAAATTTAATTAATTAAGTTAAACGTAAAATAAAAAAGTAAAATAAACAGCAACAATTATACAATATTTTGATGAATGAAAAAGTTTAAAAATTTTTAATAAGAAAACGAAAACTTTTTGACAGAAAATGGTCGTTGTGTCATTTGTTAAAATTGTGCATTTCCCTAAAAATGATTCAGATGTAAACGTGAATTAATTCATTTTGTTTTTTTTTTTTAATCCAAAATAAAAGTGAATTAAAAAATAATTTGATTAAAATTCACAAAAAAAAAAAAAAAATTAAAACAATTTAAACAACAACAAAGAAAAAACAAAAAAAAAAAACATGGCAACATCAACAGCAACAACACCAACACGACCAATGCCAGTAATACCTAATTTAATGGACAACAATCAATTAAATAAACATCAACAACAACAATCATCACCTAGTTGTGGTTTACCAATTGTTATACAACAACAACAAAGTCCAAGAAATACATCATCTACAGGTGCAATAACAACAACATCTGGTTATTTACAATTTGGTATTGTTGATGTTCATAAACAATTACAAGATGGTGAAAAATTTATCAAATGGGATGAGGTATGTTTTTTTTTTCTATTTTTATTTTTATTTACAACTAAAATTTCTTAAGTTTATTGCCTGATGTAAATCGGTTACAAAAGATATTCGGTCATTATACTGAACATTAAAATAACAAAATGTCAAACTTGAAATTGAAAGGATTATTCAGTGGGCATAATTTCGTTGCAATTAATAACTATTTGAGGTGAAGATGAAGAGTGTAAATTCTGAATTCTGATTCTTCGGTATTTTGGTAGATCCCCATTTTGATTTAAATACTTTCAATTGACATGTGATTCTAATTTAGGATGACCTTTCGTTACGTTGATTTTTCAAGACTTACAAAATCCATAAAATATTCTTATCAATGTTGAAATTCTTGCTTAATCCAAATGCAATTTTATTGTTCAAACTGTTTGAACAGTTTTAAAGGCATTCTTTACATTCATTCTACTTCCTCGACTAAAAAAAAACATATACAAAAAATAAAGAACAAAAGAAAAAAATTGTAAAACAATCGATTGAATATTTTCAGTTTTTTTCCATTTTTCTTTCTATCCTTTTTTTTCAAATCTTTTATTATGGGGTTACCTACTGACCCGATGTGATACCCAACATTTATTCTCCATTACAAAACAGAATCAATAAATAAGTTAATTCAATTCGGAAATGAGAAAAATAACTGAGCGTAATGACGTCACAGACAATCCCCTATTGGGTCAAAATATGCTTGAATGGGGTGTGGATGGAGCCTAAGTATTTCTTAGAAATATAAAATATACGAAGTTTGAATTACAGGAAATATTATTTTGACCTTGAGTAATTGTTGTTTTTAAAAAGTAGTGGAAGAAAAAACTGAATGTTTTAAAGGAATGTTTCTCTCTCAGTCTAATTGTGTTTGAACAAATAAAATTAATTTTGGTGAAAAACAAAATAATTAGGAATTAAAATTTGCCAAATGCAATTAAAGAGTTGAAGAAAATTAATTCATTTGCAATTGCATAGAAAATGGATACTCAGAAAGCTTGGATGACTGAATTTGTGAACTGAAAAATATGACACAGAAAAAAATTGTTAACAAAACTACAGAAAATGAAGGAAAAAAAGGCAAGAAAAAAAATGGCTTCCGATTTATACGGTCTGTCTTTTTTCTCTGTTCTATACCTAACCCTCTCACACTTTTTTTCTGTTTCCGACTTTTCCATGTTTACTCTACGGGTTTCCAATTAAATTCAATTTCATATGAGAATACCTTTTTTTTTTGCTGTTATTTTCTACTAAAGACGAACAAAGAAAGTTTTAAGACAAAATTCCTTTAATTCGTCATTTGTTTAAAGCATATTTTTTGGGAAAATTATTTTTCAAAAAAAGAAAAGTATCATCTCCTTGCGGTGCCCTCATAATGTGTAAGTTTTTTCCTGTTTTTCGTTTTGTAATCCTGGAGATACCATAGAGAAAAATTCAAAGCCCAGAGGTGGCGTTTACTTTTTTCTAAGAGTGTCTCTCCTCTCATCGTTCTGTCTCGCTTGAGGGGTTAACCACTGTATGCAGTGACATGAGGAATTTTTTTGAATATTTGTGAATGTACTTACACCCACAGTCTTTCTATATCTAACTGCCTTAGTCAGTAAGTAAGTTTTTATGGGTTTAACAGTATTGACATAATCACGAGGATAAAATAAATACAGAAGAGAAAAATAAATGCCTTAAGAAGAAGAAGAAGAAGTGTAGCTTTTATGTCTGGGAAGACTGAAGGATTTGAACTTTTGATTGCGTATTTGTGTAATTTTGTGTGTGACTGTTTGTTCTTATGTATATTCGTGTGCGTGTATTCAACGAAATAGATTTTTCAATGGCAAATTAAGAAGTTGAATTGAGAGGACGATACTGAAAGTATCGATGCATTAATAGAGTAAGGTGGTAAAGTATTATCTCGTGAACCAGCTGTTTGATTTATAGATGAAATGTTAGATCGCATCCAAAAAATATGTATTAAAGATGTTGGAGAATAAAAAAAATATATAAAAGAGTGCGAGAGAGAAAGAAAGAGAAAGAGAGGGTAAAAGAAATAAATTGTAGAACAGCAATTTTATTTTTTGCTAAAAGAAACTTATTGGAATTTTGTTAGAACGCGATTCTTGAATCGAAGAAAAGAAAAGAAAAAAAGACGGTGAATGACAGAAAAAAAAAACAACAGAAGGAATGTTTTGTCTGATGTGTGTGCGTGTTTTTATGGATTTCGCGGAGGACAAAAGCATACTAAACATTTATATACTGATATGAATTGACTCCTTCATTTTGTTTTTGTGATCCTTAAAAAAATATGGGACTCAATAAAATACATTTTTTTTTATTAGCTTTAGTCTTTGTGGCGACAGCAATATTACTGAACGCTAGTTAAGAATACTAAAATAACAGACAGACTGGGTTTACTGAGTTGGTGGCCTTGTATGATCGAAGGTCATGAGAAAGGTTCTGGATGTGTTTTAGTAAGTCTGTATTGAGGGGTTAACCACTGTGTGCAATCCTGGGAGAACTCGTGGGGAATCTTTGTGCAATCTTTGTGCAATCCCTGTGAATCTTTGTGCAATCTTTTCGAGTGGTTAACCCCTCGGTCTGTACTTCAGTACTTACCTTCTTTACGAGTTACATGAATACTCAAACTGTGTTTAGTAGGAATTTAATGAATTTTTTGACAGAAAAAAACTTTAAATTAGTTTCATTATACATTAAACTGTTTTCATTTTCTAACGTGAAATCATGACAATGAAAATTGTCAAAAGTATATTTCAGACAAACGAGATAAAATAATAATTTACTAAATTTCTTCCTGAAAAACTCTTCAGTAATTTATTTGTGAAGACATTTATAAGTTTAATGTCGCCGTTAAAAATGATTCATTTTTTAAATAAACCAAGGCTGTTTTACCTAACCAAACAATAAATTAGAAAAATATTTATTTATTTTTAAAATAAAAATTTTCTATTTTTAAATAAAAAAATTAAATAAAAATACAAATTTAGTTTTTTCCGTTTTTTTTTTTTTCTAAAATTTTCATTCAATACAAATTATTTAAATACATTTCACAGGTATAGGTGAGTGATTATTTGTGTCTGTGTGTTTGCGTAGTTTATTCTGGAAAATACTAGTAAAGTATTATCTCTAGACTCTGTTACACACACAAACACACATTGAACAAAAGTTAAATCATTTGAAACAATTAAATTTCCCAAAAATAGACAAGTTTTTAAATTTTATTTCCAAAAAAAAAATTTCTTCATTTATTTTACTAATTTTTTTCTAATTTTCAGTTAAACTTTAATTTTTCTCTTTTTTTTTTCTTTTTTCTTTAAAAATAGAAGGAAATGATTTTCGTGTGTTTTTATTTTCATCATGTAATAATTTGTAACAGAAAAATTTCAAAACTTATAAAAATTGTCAATAAAAAAAAAATAAATAAATATGTTTAATAGTTAAATAGACAACACAGTTGAGTCTAAGTAATAAATAGTAATAAATAGTAACAAATAGTATTAGTTCCTTCTACACCCAAGAACATACAAACACATACTTATACATTAATGTACACGCGTTTTTTTTTTTTGTTATAAAAGTGGCAACTGTCTCAATGGTCACTCAGTTTTATAAACTAAAACAACTGTGTTTTTTTTGTTCTCATAAATAAAACACATATACAAACATACAAACATATAAACACATAAACATACAGACACACATTTATGCTACATAAAAAACACTTTCATTTTATTTTATTTTATTTGTTTCATTTGAAAAATTGTAATTTTCATGTTTATTGGAATGGAAATGATGTGCTAAAATGTGAATTTAGAACATCTTCTGTCTGTAACAAATATATAACATTAAAAGAGTCGCGTGTGTTATTTGGCATTGGTTTGGTTTATTTTTTTTTTATTGTAAATTTTCTATGAATTACGAATTTAATGTTCTTAGGATAATTACCAAAAGGTAATTAGTTTTTTCATTGTGTTGTTTCGGTTTGTTTTTGTATGTTGACTTTTACCAATTGACGTACTACAACTTAGCTTTTTGTTAATGTAATTGTATTATTGACATGGGTACTTAATGCGATAATTATAAATCTCCTATTTTTTTATTCGAAATATATTTTGCTTCCACCTCTACCCATTCACGTCACATGATTTAAATCTCTAAACAAATGCATCAGTTGTATGATTTTCTTCCCTTTTCCATTTCACTTTTCAATTTACAAAGCAACCAAAAATCGAGGAAACAATATTATATTTATAAAATTTATTTTCCTCACTGTTTCCAAATTTCATAAAGATTGCAACAGATTACAAAAGATCTTCAGTATACAATTTGTGTTGGATTCTACAAATCGTTTAAAAACAAATTATTATTCACTTTGACCGTTTGAAAAATTTATTCATGTTTTATTGCTTTATAAAATTTTAATTTTTCTCACAAAAACAAAAGCGAAAGAAAAGCAATAATAAGTATTCATGTCACAAGTCACACAGCCACACACACACACACACACCTATTACCCATGCATAATTTACGGGAATATTTATACTTATACTTACTTACTTACTCAATGTGTTGTTTTTGTTGCTGTTGTTTGTCATTTTTTTTTGTTACTTAATATTCATTTAGCGCATTACACACATTACACAAATATTTATTAATAAATTATTACCTACTTATTTTAGAAATTCATTTTTTTTTTAGTTTTTTTGGCTCTTTATTATTTTTTGTTTTGTTTTGTTGTTTTTTTTGCTATTTGTTGTTGTTGTTGTTTTTCTTTTTTCTTTTTGTTTCTTTCAATTTATTATCTATCTATTTTTTTGTGGACGTGCGACATGACATTTATTCTTCATTTAGGTCTGTCCATTTTTTTATTTGTTTTACTTTTTCTTTTTTTGTTTGTTTGTTTTTAAGTTGCGACAAATTAAATTTTATTGTAAAATTTTCTCTACTTAACAAACTTAAGCCTATCTGAATTAATATTGACTTAACTTAATTATCCTTGAATTATATTCCTATTAAATTATAAATTCAGTAAATTGTTTTTTTTCTTCTAATTATATTTTATTGTGTTTTTTTTTCTTGAATTATTGATTGGAATTAGAATTGAAGTTTATGTTTTAGTGACGAGGAGATAATAATAATCAAAGCGTAAAGTTAACCCTATACTTAAGTAATTGGCTTAGGTACCTATACCTACACCCTTGTTAACTTTCTTCTATTTACATTGACTTAAGCTCAGTTACTGACGCATAATTTTGCCAATGGTTTTAGCGAATTTTGAACCAATTCACATTTATTCCAATTTCTATTATTTAACAATAAATCTCTTAATTAATTGTGTAATTAATACTTATACCTATTCCTAACAACCCACTGAATTATAATTAAATTGTCTTATGTAATAAAATATGAATATAAAAATATTAAAATATTATCACTTGTTGTTATTTTTTTTTTCTTATTTTTCTTTTTACTAAAAACCACCAGAATCGTTCCTATGACATAAATTTATAAACTTAATTCTATTGCTTATTGGTTTACTTAACTTACTTATATAAGTATAATTTACTTTAATTAAGTGTACGAATGTGAATTTTTAGTATTAAATTAAATTGAATATAACTTTAATTTGTTTTCTTAAATAATCAACTTTTGTGTTATTAAATATCGTCACTTTTTTTTTTAAAATATTAAATTTCCATATAATTTATTTACTTGTTTACCGTGTATAAACAATAAAACAGAAGAAAAAGTTGACTTGAATTGATATTTCCCTATACTTTACTTAATATGTTTTATTGTTAATTTTAGAAGTACAATTTAAGTTTTGTGAAATTCGTTATTAAAATTTTCAATAGAATTATTATTGCCTGATTGAATTTTTCTTTCATATTTCCACATATAAAATGTTTCGAATTTTTTATCCATCCAATTGTATAACAAAGACACAATGATTATTTCACAGATTCGATCACGTGACTTATTTTCTCAATTTTCATCTCCCAGATAAATGTTTACTTGAATTCTACGTTAATTCCATTACTTGAATAATTCTCTATTTTGTTTACCTCAATGTCACCAGCCATATGCTATCATTCGATTAAGATTCTTCTTTAATAATCATGTGGTTTCACACTTTGGCTTCTATATTTATATAAAGGTTTTAGTTTACAATTACAAATGAAATATTCAATTTCAATAATTTTAGAATTTTACATGAACATCATTAACTGAATTGTGATAATTATCTGATATTTAGATTCATTCTAAAGTTACATTATATTATACCTACTTATGAGTTATTTTTTGCTTTATTTATTATGCTTGAATTATTTTGTGGTTTGAACAGATGAACTCTTGTTGAATTTTACGTTTTTAATTTATAAAGATAAATTAAAAAATTAAATTAAATTCTTTTTCTTTTCAATTTAATTTTATTGTTGTTTTTTTTTTATCAATTCTTAAATTATGAGAGACAGAGACCGATCGAAAATCCAAGGCTAATTATGATGAGAGAATGAAAACTCAAATTAATAAAAATAATAACCAAAAGTTAAAAAAAAATTTCTTTACTGCAAATATTTGTTGTTGTTGTCTTTTTTATTAATTCATTTCAGTTGAATTTAATTTTTGTTTTATTTATTTTGTTTTTTTTTTTTGGTTGGGTGGGGTTTTTTTATTTTATTCTTTCTGTTTCATTTTCTTCTCCATTTGTATATACATTTCGTCTTTTTTTTTCTTGGGTTAATAAATGGCCCAAATAATAATTCTTAATTTAAGTCCGGTTTAAATAAATTAACCTTCTAAAAAAATTTGAAAGCAAAATTAAATATTAAGTCAAAATCTTAATTTTATCTTAAAATTCTATGGTTTATATTTTTGTTTAGTTTTCTTTCGACAATGATTAAACATAAAATTCGTAACGTGAATATATATTTTAATGATTTTAATTGATGAAATCAAGGGCGTGTTAATTAAATATTTTGTCGCGTCTCTTGCCTTGACACGAACTTCAACATTTCTTTTTTTTTTTCGTTTCTTTTTTGATTTTTTTTTTTGTTTGTTTGTTAGTTCGATAAAGAAACAAGACTTCAATTTTATTTAGCAAGTTATTGTTAATTGATACCACACACATATAAGAAAGGGGTTTGAGGAAAGAATGATAGTGTTCCAGAGAGATAGAGAGAGACAAATACATTATTGATGACATCATTCTTTATATAGTTAACACCAAAAGAAAAATGTTTTTTTTCGACTCCTACTAAATTGTTTCTATTTTTTTTATTTTTTCTGTTTCTCTTTAATAAATAATTTTTGACTTGAGTTTGTGGAGGAGTAAAGCCCATTTACGAATTAACTATAATATTTATTTAGGAAGCATCAAAACGTTGACCATGAATGATGATTTCGATTTTTTTTTCCTTTGGATTTATTTGATTACATTGAAACTACAGATTTCAGGCTGAGCATGTATCGGATACTTGTTTTGAAACAATTTTTTTTTCTTCTGTTGAATGAAGATTGGATGTATATTTTTTGAATTCAATTAATTTCACTTCATTTTCATGAATAAAGTGATGAACATAAAATACGGAATCGTGAATAGAATTTACAATTATTCGTTCTAAAAGAATAAATTTATTCTTTGCGAAAATCCATGTTAGTAGAGTAAATAGTGACGTTTTATTATTTAAATGCAGAATTTTAACAATGGAATTTATTTTTATAAAAGAAAGATAAGAAAAAATAGAAATTCCAAAATTACACAAAAATGGAAGACAACTAAAAAAAAAAGTTCATTCTTGTTACCATTTCCGTTGACTTATTTTTAGTTTATTCATTTTCTTATAAATTAACATTTATTAGTTGTTTAATCTAATGCAATATTTTTCACTATTTTTACATTTTAAATTAAAACTAACAGATTACCTAAATATAAACTAAGTTAAGTTAAATAAAGTTTAAGCTAATTCTTTTCTCTCCATCAGCTTACAAATTTTTATTTATATCCAGTTGACCAATTCGTCAATTTTGACTTAAGTGGACTTAATTTGACTTTGGTTAAAAGAATTATCAGTAGGCCTTGACATACGATATGAATTTTTTTTCCGCCGCTACGGTTAATGCATTTCTTTAAATAATATACAACAACAATTCTGAGTAAATTTTAAATGGAAAAGAATGAGTGTGAAAGAGAAAGATAAAGATTTAAATACAAACAATTTTAGAATCCGATTTGTTTGTGAAACTTGGCACAATGAGTTTCATGGGAAAATGATTATCTTTGGTTAAAACCTGAAAAATTAGTATCTCACGTGGACCTTAAAACTCTTAACAATTAGCAATTCATAAGTAACATTGTTAATTAAGTAATGCTGTGTGTGTGTGATTAAGCACTTAAGCGGTTACTAAAAATATAAATAATGAATGAAAGACTCAAAACAATAAAACAACAAAAAATATTTTAATTTAAAAAATTCACGTAATTTCGCTTTTCATTTTTCTCATTCAATTCACAAAATACAACATCAACAACAAGAAAGTTAAACAAAAAAAAATAATAACAGAGAGAACACAATAAACATTATTAGAATCGAGATTAGAATATTATGCGCGAAAAAAAAATCTACTTATAGTTCTGTTTCTTATTCTTCTTCTTTATTTTTGGTTTTGATAAAAATCGGCGACTTCCTTAACGACATGACCTGTCTGGTTTTTGTTCTTTCTTATTCTTATTTTATGTTTTTTTTACGTGCTGTTTTTGTTGTTGTTGTTGTTGTTGTTCTGCAATTTTTTTTCTTAAATTTCTAAAAATAATATTTACTGACGATTACACTGTACTGCGCTATTTTCGGTTTTTTTTTATGGATATTCGATTTTTTATTTATCGATTAATCGATTTTTTTTTGCACATTTTTTTAAGGTTAAATTTTGATTTTGTGAAAATCTGGAGAGTTTAGAACTTTTTAAGAGTGTTTCACTTAAATTATTAAAAAGGTTCAAAGTGCAAAGAGACTCTTCATGAATTAATAAAATCTGTTTTTAATTTTGAAAGTGAAAGAAAATTTAATTGTTGTAGTCTAAATGTACGTTTAGTTAACAGATCCAAATTCTGGTTCTTTGAAAACATATAATGAATGCCAGAATGAAGGAATTTATCTGTCTCTATCTCTTTCTACCATGTAGTCTAGGAACTGAGAAATTTCTCATGTACAAATTATCCATGCACTAGAATAATAACAAATTATCCTTTTTTTTTAAAGGAATTCCTCATAAATGAATTCCATTGTTGCTGTTACATTGTTGTTGTTAATTGTTAATCGAAGATTTAAAAATAATTTTGTTTTTCAATAAACTCTCTCGCACACACGCACGCATAATAAAAGACACACGCACATAAGTTGCCAGACTCCATCATTTTCTTTTTTTTTTTGTTTTTTTTTTCTTTTCTTTTCTTTACTTTTACTTTTTACATGTTTTCGGTATTAAGTATTAAATAATGCTCAAGTTGTTATTGAACCCAAAAAGAAAGAAAATAAAAAAAGAGAAGAAGAATTTTTAGTGAAAAATTTTCAAAAATAAGAAAAAAAAAAATTTGGGGAAAAAAAAAGATGGAAAAAAGGAACAAAGTCGAAAAATGAAAAAAAAAAGAAAGAAAAGGAAATTAAGTTTAAAAACTTTTCAAATATAAGGAATAAGAAAAAAAATGAAAATAAAAAAATGAGAGTAAAAAAACGTTACACCAGCAAACAAACACAATTCATTCACATAAACATACGCACACACACACACACACTTTATGATAAAAATTTGGATAAGGCAGTTGAGTCTTCTACTACTACTGATGTACACTTAATTGTGAATGTGACACGTAAACAAGGGAATTGAACCTTTTTTTTTATTCTCTGATCTCAGATACTCCTTATTTACGTAAACTTCTATTAAAGGTGTGTGTAGGAAAGTTTGTGTCATGCGGCGTGTGACAATCGAAGTAAAAATAAAGTCACAAAAAAAAAAAAAAAAAAAAGAAACAACAAACTTGTTGAACTTTAACCCTAAATTTTTATTTTATTATTTTGATTAAATGGACAAAAGTTGAATGTCCTTTCTATTCCCATCTCAAATTCTTATACTTCTTTTAACGTTTTCACTTTTGGACTTACATTTTACTGTTGTTGGTTTTCAATCGTGCTTTTATGTCTTTTGAGATTTTTTAAAACTTTCCTCCTTGTTTTGGTTTTTTTTTAAAAAAATTGAATATTTTCTCGGTTTTTCTTGTTCGTCGTCTTATTCCAGATCCATTTAATAGAACTTAATAATAATAAAAAATAAAACGAGAATCAATTCTGAAGGTATAAAAAAAAATTCTACTGATTGATTTCGTTTATCAAAAGAGAGAGAGAGAGATCGAAAGAGAAAGACGATATAATTTAAAGAAAGAATAAAAAAAAAGTGTGAAGATTAGAGTGAAAGAGAAAGAAATAAATTGTGTATTTTTTATCTTTAAGAATATTTTCGATTTTCTTTCAATAAATGAAGAAAAACCACAATTTCCTTTAATCTTAAATCTTCTAAAGTCTAGACGCATTTAGACTAGACGGCAACAATTTTCTTTCATTTAAATTAACTACAACTATTCTTATATTTCTTAAATTGGTTCTCTAAAATAATTTTCATTTGTTGCGAAATTTTCTTTGGAAATTTCTAGGAAAAATCAAAATAAATTGAAAGTAAATTTTTTCCTATTTTTTTTCATTTTTTTCATGAATATTTTCTTTTGCTTTTTATTATCACTTTTGCTCTCTTTCTCTCACTCTCTCTCTCTCTCTATCTCTTTCTCCCATTTTTTGCTTTGATTTCAATTTTCCATAAGCCACAAATAACAGAAAAAAAGGCAATCAAAATTTATAAAAATCTTACAAGAAGAAAGAATCAAATAGAAAACAATCAACCGGGATGTTTTTCTTCAATTTTTCCAATTTTTTTTTTGTTTAGGTTTTTTTTCCCAATATTTCCCATTTTGCCTTTTTTTTCTATATAAAAAAAAAACAATCGGTACTTTAGAATAAGAAAATTATTTATTGTTGTTGTTGCTATTGTCGTTGTCCCTTTGTCCCTTTCTGTCATTCTGTTAGAGAGAGAGAGGGTAAATTGTGTCTCTATGATGATGATATTTAGGAACTTCCTCTTATTATTCTTTTGATCTTCTTTCTGATGGGTCCTTCTCATCATTCTCTATTATTGAGAAGAAAATAGATTTTTAAGGGAAAATCAGAAGAAAAAAAAATTAAATAAAAAAAAAAATTGAAGAATCGAAAGGAAAAAATGAAGAAAATGTTAACGAAGAATAAAAAAAAAAATTATTTATTTTGATCCTGAGGTAAAAAAAGAAAAAAAAATATAAAAATTGAAGATGGGAGCAAAAAAAAAATATTTGGGAAAAGCAAAAGAAAAAAAAAATTTGGAAAATTCAATTATGAAAAGAGTAAAAGAAGAATAGATCAATAGAAAGAGATAAAAAAAAACGTATGCTAAAAAAATTTGTGTTATTTTTTTTTATGAAAAGAAGAAAGGTAATTTTTTTTTCTTCTGGGGAAGGGGGAAAAAAATGGGAAACGATGGAGGTTCATCCGCATCTAACGAAAAAAAAAAACTAAGAAAGAAAAAATGTTATCCGGGGTGGAACATAAATGACCTTTCACTTATACATGGCTACACTACGAACACACACAGACACAGGCATATACACTTGGTCAAACACACACGCACACACACACATGATCATACACGAGGAAAAAAAAGGTTCCTCTTGTAATGTACAAAATAACATCGACCTTCTCTATTCGTAAGACTTTTTTTTTTTTGGTACATATTTCGCTTCATATCTTTACATTATTTTGTAGGGATATTATATTCTCTTCTCTCTCTTTCTTTCTCTCTTTCTCACACTTTTACGCTCTCACTACAACTTTATTTTTTTTATTATTCCCTTTTTTTTGGCCGATAAGTAGAGTAGAATATGAAGATATTCCTTAAGTAAAACACAAAAATAAGAAGAAAAATTTATGACCCTATACACACACACACACTGCAAATTCATGCGAGAACAAGTAATAAAAGTATGGATAAGATTAGATTGTTAAAAAGAAAGTAAAGTTCAGGCACCACAGGAGTTCAAATTTTTTTATTAAATAATATTTTGTTTCTGTTTTCTTAAAGGCAAGAACCCCTTTAATACATTATTTACCTAACCTACAAAATTTATTACTAATATCGAAATGATTTTCTCTATAAACAAATTTCTGTTTTCAATGGATTTTTAACTTTGCCTCCTATTATATTTGGATTAAATTTTGTTTCTTTACTACAACAATTACAGATTTGAAATTGTAGTAAAAGCTCAACAAAAAAAAAAAAAGTAGAAACAAACTAAGGATTATTAAAACATTAAACTAATTCTGCATTATCACAATTACGACAACTAAATTTTTTCCATCTTTTCACTTTACTTCAGTTTATTTTTTTGGTTGTTCTTTTTTTTCCAAACCAAAACAAGAAAAATAGGAAAATTATTTTCATCATAAATAAAATAAATAACAAAAATAAATATAATCAAATTGAAGCAACTAAGTATAAAGGTATAATCACATAACATTATTCTCACTTACTACACACACAACACATAATACACAATACAATCTTCCTACATAATTCCTAATTCGTATAAGTGTAAGTATTTAATATTTAATGTTTTGATTATATACTTACATATTTATATTAGTGTGTCATTATCATCAGTATAATCATCATCATCATCATCATTATCATTTATGTCAATAAGTGTTTGTAATATTTATAAATTATTATTAAGTAAAGTTAGTTACCCATCTAAGTATTATTATTCATTTCTTATCATTTACATAACACCTCAGTGAACAATCAAAAGATATATAATTTTATATCTGAATACTTTTAGTGATTTAGAAAGAAAAGAAAGTAAAATGATAAAAATATAGCATTAAAGAAGGTGGAAATATGTTAGATAAAGAAAAAAATTCTTGTTAATTGTATATAAAAATATTTGAATAGTTTACGAAATGCTTTAGCAGCACAAATGCAATGACGAATGTTTCATATTTCCATATTTTAGTTCACAACACTCAATCATCCTAAAATTTATTATCTATGTACTTCTATATGTTGTTAAATTATTCAGTTGTGTAAAATAACGTCTTAAATATCAGAGAAAATTTGAGAAAATTATTGTTTTATAATTTTGCTTATTTATGTTTAAAGATAAAATATAATTCAATATTTACTTGTTCTGTTCATTTCTCTTATGTTTTGTCTGTGTGTGTGTAGTTGAATACCTTATTTTGTATGTGTGTGTATGTATATATGTGTAATCAAAGTCATAATAATAATAATAAAATAAATTCATATTTTATATATTTAAATACAATTAGTGACAGTAACGTAGAAAGTCACGGGGTTTTGTTTTTGGTGTCCAATTATTTGAACTTGAATTATTTACATTAGTCAAACTGATAGAATAATCCCAGGTACTCTTAATTCAATGGATATTAGATTTCAACAAAACATTAACTCCTTGACTTGTTTAACTTTAAATGAAATGTTTAACTTTAGATGGATGAAATGAAAAAGGATCTTGATCGTTTTTTTTTTGTAGAAATGGATTTTTGGAAATTTGAAAATTTGGAAAATAAAAAAGTTAATATAATTCGTTAAAGATTTAAACTTTGTTCATAACAAAACATTTTAATTTACTTAAATTATTTTAATTGTTTTTCAAGCTACTTGCACTGCATACATTTTTTTTTCTTCATTTTATTAATGATGAAAATAAGAAGAAATAATTAAGCTTTACATAGATAAACAGACAAACATACAGACAGATAAATATATAAATAAAATATAACTTGTACACATTATGTAATATTTGTTTAAATAAATTATACTACATAAAATTATATAAATTAACAACTCATTTGCCTTCTATACTTTCGTACAAATGAAAAAAAAATATACAAAATTTACAGTGGGAAAAAAAGAAGAAGAATCTAAAGTTAAAATTATTTCTACTTAATGACAGAAGAAAATTTTAAATAAGAGAATTTCAATTTCAATTCATTTTCTATCATTAATTATTAATTTCCTTTTCACTTTTCTTTAGAATATATTCAAAAGCAAGAATAATCTAAATGTGTGTGTGTACGTATTTTCAATTTCTTTGGTAAATTTTAAAAGATTGACTTTGAGTAAAAGATCTGCCTTCTTTTTGTTTTTTTCTTGTTTGTTTTTTTTTTCTTGAACAAAAATCTTTTTATTCGTTTTTTTGTTGCTCCTGCTAATAATACATAATTTTTTTTTCATAATCTTTTGTTATAATTTATTATTAATGAATTGTCTTTTATTATAGAATAATTCAAAGTCTGAGTGTGTGTGTGTATTAGGTAGAAAAGATGGAAAAAATGGGAAAATTTATAAGAAAACAATAAACTTACCAAAAAAATATTATTTGTACCGAAATCTTATTCGATCATTTTTTAGACAATAAAAAATAACAACAAATTACCACGCTTAGATGTGAAATTACTGTCTTTTAATATTCTCTTAGCTCTCAATTTTCAAATGCATCGTGATGATTCATTCCTTAGAAAAAGAAAATAAAATCAAAAGAAAATAAAATAAAAAATCATTAAAATAAATAAATTACAAAACAAAATAAATAAATTACAAAACAAAATAAAACAACAAAAAAACGAAACGATTTTTCTGTTGACTTTATTACGATCTAAAAAGCGTAAAATTAAAAAACATAAAAATAAAAATATAATTTTTTATGAAGGCTACAAATGTGTCTGGGTTGCTTTTTTTTTTTTTGTTTAAACAAAAAATTACTTATCAGCTTCATCACCGTCATCATCATTATCTTTAATATTATCATCGTCATTAACTGAATAAATCTCTTTCTGTTTTACGGATTTTTTTTTTTCTTCATTAAAACTAAAAAAAAATTGTTCTGTTTTTTTTTTTTAAATGAGAATATTAAATGCGGGATTTCTATAAACTAAAACAAAAAATTACATAAGGCACACACAATAAACTTGAATTAATTGAAATCGATTTATTTCTTTATATTTCAACGCACAAATCGTTAAACTTTCATTAATCTTTCATTAAACAAAACTAAAAATAAAAATAACATGTAAACTGTTTTTGAATTTCTATTTTAATTAATTAATTACTAATTAATTATTTTAAAGGTATTTTATATTAATTAATTAATGAGGGCTAAAATATGTTTCTAAACCACGAACATTTTAAATGTTAATTTATCTCCCTATTAAATGTACAAACATTTTTTGATCGCATTTGATTTTTTAATGTGAATTAAATTTTGTGACGTAATTTTATCAATTTACTTTTTTTTTTAGGGATGATTTTTAACCACAAATTTAATTTGAAATTTATTTCTTGGTAACAAAATGTTTGGAATATTACATTTAAATCAAAATTATTCTAGATTTGGTCGACAGTGATTAGCAAAAATTACCCGTAATAAGTTGACGGGGTGATTGTGTGATTGTGTCTTGTCTTGGAAGAATACGTTTCGTATGATATTTTTATTTTACATAAATTTCCTTGTGAAAGGAAAATAAGAATAAAATCAATTCTTCTTATTTTCAATCTGAGAAAATTAATCTAAATTATTTTGTAATTTTTCAATCATTTTGTTTAACATTTTACAATGTGTTGATCCATTTTATTCGAACGCAAAATTACTTTCTATCAAGTTTCAGAAACTAAAAAGAAACGGCGGGTCAGCGATGATCAAAAAAAAAATCGTAAACAGTTTTTGAGTCAATTTAAAAGAATTTTTTTTTTTATTAATATGAAGAAAATTTTTGTTTGATACAACTTAAAAAGTAGAATAGTTTTTTCTTCTCTTTTTTTTTACCCTAAAGTAAATAGAAACTTTAAAGAAAAAACTGACAAATTTGTTTCTAGTTAAACTTTGTCATATAAATGCATACAAAATTTTTAGTTGTTGTTTACAGTTTATAGTTTTGTTAGTGGAATTGAGAAAGTTTTTTTTTTAAACTTTCATAATAAAAAAATAACAAACAACAACAAAACGTAAAGATATAATTTCTGGAAGATTTGCATAAATGAATTAGTTTTTTTTAATCATCATAAAAAGTTTCATAAAACATTTTAAAGTTTAGGAAATAAAAGTTTTAAATTTAATATCTTTTTCTACATTTTCAGAACGTTTGTAAAAAAGGATAATTATTGAGATTATTTGTGAGACTTTTAATTGGTTTAGTCTTCAGTTGATTTCATTTGATTTCAATGTGTGTTACTTTGATTTCTATGATTGGACATTTATTTTTACTTGTGTTGAATAAATACAAAACTGTTTAATTACTTAACTGTCTTCATAATAAAATATATACGCTGCACCCATCTTCCTTTCTACTCTTACTCATCGTTAACATTGGCAATAAAAATAACAAAAGTATTAAAACTTAAAAATTCATGTAAATAAATTTTAAGAAGACGAATGAAAGAGACGAATAAAAAAAATAAAAGTTAGTTTTAAATAATAAAGAATTCGGATAGCGTGACCATAAAAACTTACCTTTTATTTTAATCGTAGTAAAACATGATCATCTTCTGTAATAACAATAAATTAATGTCTCAATGGAATTAAATTGGTCTCCTTAATGAATTAGGTGAGCGAGAATTTGATTAGTGATTGTGATTATCGCAATCGTAAAAATTATTCTCAAAAAAAAAAACAAGAACGAAAATAAGACGAAATAAAACAAAACATGAAAATGGAGGCGCCCTGTATTTTGTACGAAACAAGTCATCGTGGAGTTACCTGGTATTTTGTCTTGAATTAATTTTTTTATTTTTCTTTGCATTATTTCTATAAAATGCTTTCCGTTCTTTTCTTCTTCTTATTGATATTATAAAAGCAGAAAAAAAGGATAAAATAAAAAATCAATTCACCTGAAGTCTGAGAAGACATTTCATGGTCAATTCGACGTACGAAAGATATATTTATCATATATTATCCCTTTCTCTGTCTGTCTGTTTGTTTGTCTTTCTTATTATTTATTATTTAATTTTTTTTTCTTTCATGTAAAGTTTTTGAAAAGATTTTCGTCTTATTTTTTGCCCGTTGTTTTTGTTATTGTTATTGTTGTTGTTTGGTTTTTGTTTCGATCTTAAATCCTCACCAATTTCTCATTTTCTTTTTTATAACAACACCAACAACAACAACTAAAATAATAAAAATAACAGAAAACAAGAGAAATTGTGCTTCATATCTTTTGTTTATAATATTATAACTCTCTCTCTTTCTCTCTCTCTCTCTTAATATTTTTTATAATACGAAAAAAAGTAAGAATAAAAATCCAGACTTAATAAAAACGTGTCTTGATGAATTACTGTAAATCACATAAGATATACATAAGACATAAAGATGTATATATATATTCTCTCTCTTTCCATCTCTCTCTCTCTCTCTCTCTCTCTTTCTGTGTATTGCCCTTTTTCTGTTTGTAATATTTTAACGCGATACCATGGTTCTTTTTTTTATTTTTTTTTGCTTGTTATAATTTTTGTTGTTGTTTTTATTTTATTTGTTGTTATTGTTTTGGCTGTTATTTGTAGCTGTTGGTTTTAACTTGAAAGATTTTTGTTAAGCGTGTGCATTTTTAATGTTTTCTCTCTCTGTTTCTCTCTCTCTCTCTCTCTTTCGTTTTTGTATTGTTTTGTTTAGTTTGTTTGTTTTTTTTTTTTGGTTTTATGAATATTAAAAAAATTATCGTTTCGGTAATAAATAATCTTGACATTTGTTTCTTCTTCTTCTTATTCATTTTTTCCACCCGTTTATAATTTTAGATGATATTTCGGAAAAAAAAGTATAAATGAAAATGGAACGAAAAGAAAAAGAATGAGATTTAAGTGATTATAATGATTATTATAATTGTATGGAGTGAGAGAGAGAGAGAGCGATAGCGATGGCCTTGAAAATGACATCATATTTTCATAATTTTGTAAAAAAATTATAATTCAGTACAAGATTATATTTAGTGACCTTCTTAGATGGACCACTTTTTTTTATTAGTTCTAAGACCAACCAATATTAAATTTCTTTCTATTTATTTTCTTCAGATGTGAGTAATTTCTTTGCAAGAGACCAAAAATTTTTTGAATGGTCTACTTGTATGAGTTGTAAATGTACATATTCACATAAGTTGAAATGTGCAATAAATTAAACATAATGAATACAATTTCTTTATAAACCACAAATTAAGATAAGACGCTTTTAGCGTACATAAAAAAAAGAGGAAAAAACAACAATAACAACAACAATAAAATACACAAAATAAAATTAAAAAAACATTAAATACGGAAGAAGAAGAAAGAAGAAAGAAGAAAGAAGAAAGAAGAAAGAAGAAAGAAGAAAGAAGAAAGAAGAAACAACAAAATTTGTTTAAAAACTTATTTTATTTTTTCTTTATTTATTTATTTTGTAATTTATTTATTTCTTTTTTCTTCTTGGTTCATTGTATTCTGACGTTTTATAATTTACGTTTTTATTCTTGAGCTTATTTTTTTTTTTTTTTTTGATCATCATAAAATAAATAAGAAAGATGAATTTTCTGGATACAAATTTTCTTTCTTTATTTATTTTTTTTTTATTTCTGATGGTTTAAATATTTTTATCTCTTTTTATTTTTTTTTTATTTCACTTTCGTGTTTGGCATATGAAATTTTAGGTTTAAAATCAGTTGGGATGATGCCTTTTATCTATTCGTAAGTTAAAGTTTTAACAATTAATAGTTGAAATTTTGATGAAATTCACGATTAAATAGAGACAGACCAAAGTACCAATATTTTCGATTCATCTCTAGTTTTATCTCAATTTCATTTTTGTTAAGTGTGTGTGTGTGTGTGTGTGTGTGTGTGTGTGTGTGTGTGTGTGACTCGCTTTATTTACACATCTTACTCATACCGGAAAATCCGACTAACTTTATCTATATTCATACCTGAGAACAAACCTGACTAATTTTATCTGTTACTTTCTTCTGTTATTTTACATTTTTCTAATTTTGTTTTGTTTTTTTTTCTTATTGAATTTTTCCCAAAAAAAAAAAAAATTTTTGGCAACGAAAAATTGTTTGAAAATTATTAAGAATAAATTTTCTTTTTGTAATAAAAAGAAATTTCTACGTGGAATTCTATTTATGTTTGGCGCGTACAGATATATTGAAAATTGAAAATTTCGTGGGAAATTTCTATAAAATATTGATTAAATAGTTTTGTTGTGTTTTCCTGTTTTCCCGTTTGTTTTTTTTTTGTTTTTTTTCTTCTCTTCCCCATCCTTCCTTGTTTTTTGTTTCTTCTCGCTTTTCTGCTTTTCCATATAATTAATTTGAAAAATATGTTAATTAAAATTCCATAAATTATTTTGTTAAATGTAGAAATTGGAAAAAAGAAAGCAAACATTTTACAAATTACAACAAAACTAAATGGAAATTATTTTTATTTTTATTTATTTATTTATTTTTGTTTTTTTTTTTTCAATTCATTTTTTATGATTTTCCTTTAATTTTGTATTTTTAATTTTGGATGATTAAACAAATATTATCGTACATATTTAAATTTTCATTTGTGTTCGCTTGTGTGTGTATGTGTGCACGCGTGTGTTTGTTTGCATTCCTATGTGCGTGAATTTTCCGTATTTAAATAATTGAAAGAGATTTTGAATTGAATTCGTTTATTGATTTGTTTATCATTTACATTTTTTTTTTTGTTAGGTAAACTTTGCTGCGTGTTTAAGTTGTGTGAAAACCAAAAATTGTAATCAATTGGTAGAGAAACTATAAAAATATTATTAATATTTTGTCGGTACTTATCTTATTATTTTTTTTTTTTTGTTACTGGAACTCTGCAATTTAGATTTAGTCGTTGGATAAAAATCAATCAAAACAAAGTTGTTTTGTCTTTCTTTTTTCAATTTTGTTTTTAAAAATTGATGAAATTTAGGAATTTCCCGATGATTTAATTCTGTTCTTTTTTATTTGGGAAAATTTAAAATCAAAATTAGATGAAAATCATATTGTACTGAAATCAATTGTTATCAACACCAATTCTGTTCGTTTGTTATTATTTTCTGGTTTGTAATGGATTTTGTTTGGATAAACTTTAGCTATTTATAAATCCAGGAGATTTAAAACAATTTTTTAGTTTCTTTTTTGTTCCTTTAAAATATTAATAAAAAATAAAGAAAGATAATTTCTAATTAATTTTTCTGTAATGAAATAATTGAACGACTAAATTTTAAAATAGATTATAAAATAAACTAATTGGTGGAAATAAGGAAAATATTTTTCTTTCTTTTTTTTTTAATTTCAAATTTTTTTGTAAATGAAATTCACATTAGAAAATATTTTATCTTCTTTAATTTTTATTGTTTCTTCAATAACATTTTCTTAAATAATAAATTAACATTTTCTTTTTAGTTATTCTTCTGTAATTTATCTGCCTCATTAGGTAAAATACAAAATATGTATACAGGAATAAAAAAAAAAAAAACGAAAGAAGTTAAATTGAAAAATTTGTTTTTTCTTTTTTTGCTTTTCTTTTCAAAAGTAAATTTTCCATACTTATGAAACACACACAGACACATTTATACATATCTAAAGAAAAAGAAAAAAGTCTTATCTTATAGAAGGTAAAGAGACGACATTTGTATAATTTATAAGTTTAAGAAAAATAATATAAATCACTGTCACTGTCATATAGAGACATTTCTTCTTTTTCTTTTCTTGTTTCTTTCATTTTTTTTTCTTCTTCTTCTTTTTAATTTCTTAAGAAAATATTGGAACAAAGTAAATATATAACAATTTATGAATTTTCTTGTTGTTGTATAATTATTTAGATTTGTATTTAATGTGAAAAAAAAACCTTGACCTAATGATGTTTGTTTGTATAAATTCTGTTATGACATTTTTCATGGTAAATTTTTAAAATTTGTCTCTAAATTAAACGTCATGTATATTTTTGTGTTTTTACTCTACTTTACTTAAAATGCATCTTTGCTGTTCAGTTTGGTTGAAATCTGTTTTTTTTTTTTTGATTTTTAATAGAAGAATCTTTTATTCATCTGATGGAAAATATTTGACTGAAGAAGCAAATTTGATTAAAATATAATTTATAGAAAAATAGATTAAATTCAATTTCTCAATTGCTAATTCTTATTTCGCTATTCTTCTGACATTCTGTCATTTACATTGAAAAAATATAAAGAAAATTTCTCTTTTATAAGAAAGAAATTCAAGAGGAAATTAAATCATTTTTTTTTATGTTTATAAAAGAAACACTATGAACAAAAACTTATGTTTTCCATTCAACATTAATGTACTTAAAATTAAGTGTTATTACTTACGAGTCTATATTGATTCAATATTCTTCCAGTATATATTTCTATGTTTATTTTTTGTAAGATAATATTTGATGGAAAAAATCATAATTCATTTAATGTTATTTATTATTTTCATATTTTTCTTCTAATATTTCTTCATTTTTTTTCTCTTTTTCTTCTATTTCTTCTTTGTCTTCTTCTTCTTCTTCTTCTCCTTCTTTATCATAATTTTGACTGATGTATACCTCTACAGAAAATTTTCCACATTTTTTACTCTTATATATTTTTGATATTTTCTCTCTGTTACCTTATTTATTTATTTATTTATTATTAATTATCGTTATTGATTTTCAATCCAATTATTCTTATTTTGGTGTCGTGATAATTTTTTTTGGTTTTCACATTACAAAATAATACAGCAAAAATCTATACATTCGCGGGATGTTAATACAATTTGTAAATATTATCTGGTGATGTTATTGTTGTTACTGTTCTTCTCGATTATTTTATGTGTAAGAGAAATTTGTATCAATGTCATTTTTACTCTGACGGTTTTCGCTTGTTATAGATTTTTTTTTTTTTTTTTTTGTAAAGAAAACACAAATTCTTTATTCGTCAATTTATTTATTGAATTATTAGATAGAGGCAGACTTGGTAACAAGAATAATCATACATAATTTATTCTGATCAAAAGTAAGTGACAGCAATTACAACAATTCTAGATATTCTCATATGAAATTGGTTCAAAAAAATATTACTGGAACTTACAGTGTGATATTCAAACTACAATCAATGTGAAAAATGTACAATTTCTCTTCAATCTCTGTGCAAAAAAATCTACAAAATGGTGGGGGGTGAAAGTTTTACTTTATTTACTATTAGAAAATTATGCTCATCCAATTAGATTTCAAATTTTCTTATTAAATGTAAATTTCATTAAATCCTCTTTTTTTTTTTTATTAATTTTCACATTTTATTTATAAAGTTTTCCAGATGCAAAATGCAAACTCAATAAATAAAGAATTTCCAAAACTGTGCAATACACAAAAGTAATTTATAAATATTTTTACCTTTTAGTTAAATTGAAAAATAAAAAAAAGAAAAAGAAGAAGAAGTGGAAGTGGAAAAACGAAATGTAAAATCCATAAGGAAAATACACGGGAAAAAACTATATATAAAATTAAATTAAACATTTAATGATGTGCATTTTTTAATTTACTAATGGAAAACTATTTTTATTTTTTTCTCTTGTTAAAAATAAAAATTTAATACTTGTGGGAAAGATCAAAAAAAAAAAAATATTTATCTTCTGGTTTTATGAAAACAACACTAAATGACTAAAAAGAAACGGAAATATTATGTTGGAAATTTTTTATTTTCTTTCTATTCAAAATGGAATTAATAAAAAATATCTTGAGAAAAATTACGTGGAGAAATATTGTGGGTACACTGACATAATCGAAGGATTTTTTTGTCATTTTGTAAAAGAAAGAAAGAAATGAAAAAAAAAAATATGACAAAATTTCTCTTTAATCCACATTGGAATCGTAAAAGATGTTTAATTTTCGGTTTTCTTATAAAAATGTCCAAAAAAATATTTTTCTTTAAAACATTTTTTAAAAAGGATTTTATTTCTTTATTTTTGTTTCGATACGAACGATGAAACAAAAATACAAAATGAATTTCTATTTTCATAATTTTTAGAAGATTCAAGGACTTTTTTATTTTATAAAAAAGAAAATGAATTTTTCAAATATTTTCTTTAATTTTAAATTCAACATTTGGAGCAAATATTTTGTATATATATTTTTTTTGAACTTTAGAAACAAAAAAACAAACAAACAAATAATAACAAATCGATACAAATATCTTTCCGTACAAGTTGCCAATAAAAAAAATAAATATAAAATATAAAAAATGTTGAATTAAGAATTTTGTATTTATTACTTTTTGATTTTTGGCAAACAAAATTACTGATACTTTCATTAAAACTTTTTTATTTGTTGTTTATGAAACTTTGACTAACTACATTTGAATAGTCAAGTTTATTAAGTGAAACTTTAAAGTAAAATTCTTAATTTTGATTACAGAAAAAAAAAACTTAACATTGAAATTATTAAAGTTGGTTTGTCATTATAATTTTATTTGTTGAAAGAGTCTTGTATAAATTGCTTCATTGGCAATTGCATCATTCTAGACATACAGATTCGCAGAAATAATGTTGGAGTTGTCTAATGATTTAAATTTTAAAGTGACTCTCAAGTAATGTGCTCTACCTTTATTTATTTTTATTTTCCATTTTGTTCTTAACAAAATTCCAGTTCAAATATTTGTGAAAACCAGAATAAGTGTACTTTGTTGATATAATTCTCGATTTCTCATGTTAGTGCTAACTGCTAATGCATTTAAGACGAATAAGTCAAGTGTTAAACATTTAATTCATCAAACTAATTATATTTAATCAATGTATTTTCTAACAGTAACACAATTACAAATAATTCAAAAGAAATTAATTAATCGAACACAACATTTTTATTTAAATTAATTTACTAAATAAAAATTCTTTATGATCTGTCTTCAATTGGTATACTTATAAAAGGCGAACAGATTTTTATTCAATGTCAAAGATCAAAATTCTTCAATAATCATTTTATGTTTTTATTCAATTAATTTATATTTATATTATATGTGTAATTATAGTTTTAGTTGTAATTGTAATTGTAGTTGTAGTTGTATTAGAGAAGTAAAATTATGAATTATTTATGGAAGAGAATTTTAACAATTTTACAATGACAAATTTTATTTATGACTCATGCAATTTTCTTGTTGATGAAAATATTTTTAATGAAATTTTGAAATTTTTGTTCATTTTAATAATTGTCGTCATAACGCCAAGATATTTAATAAAATGTCAATGCTTCATACTAATTTTCATGAAGTGTAATTAATTATTGAATTGTATGGTTTGACTCATACACAATTGAAGTGCATAAGTTTTGTGTATTAGGAAATTATTATTATTTAATTCCAAATAGGACATCCCTAAGGTTAATTGAAAATTCTTTTATTATTTTTCTTTTAGTTTCTATGTGAAACGTGACTTTATAATTTCTCCGAAATGCGCAACTGGATTATTGTTATTATTGCACATTATTGACCTTCTTGATTCTTCAATTTTTTTTCTTTTTCTTAACTTTTTGTACACTTCTTTTCTTAGAATTACAAAAACAAAACATAAATGAAAATAAAGTCTTAAAATGAATATAAAAAATAATAATAATAAAAATCGCCGCAATGTAACACACCACAAAAAACCAACACGACACATATGATGACAAATAATGACATATATTTTCCTTCTTCTTCTTTTTCTTTTTCTTTTTAATAATAATAAGAGAGAAAAATTCTTAAACTGTATGGCGTCGAAAAAGTTATGTTTGGATAATTTTAGAGATGGAAGCAAAAAAAGAAAAAAATAAACATTAAAATTAAAATGTTCAAAGTCAAATGAAAATGAATAAAAGAAAAGAAAAAGAAGAAAACGAAAAAAAAAGTCACCATAAATAAATAAATATTTTAATTTAATTTAATAAAAATTTTAATAAAATGGCATTGGTTTATTGCTTCTTATATTTTGGCTCAAATTGCTCGATGGTGGTGTGGGAAGTTGAGTTCTCGAATAGTTTTTCCATGGAATGGAAACAATTTGGCAATGGCGGCACGTATGACATTTTTTTTGTCATACAGTAAATTATCAAATCTTAAACTAATCTTCACACGAGTTTCCAAACGATTAAAAATGATTCTTTTTTTTAATTTATTCGATTTTTAATTCTTTTTTTTACGATATCAAATAAAAAAAAGACTGTATTTTGTTGTTGATGTTGTGTAATTTTGATTTTAGTTTTGTTTCGTAGATAAAAATAAACATTGTAGCTGATTAGATTTTGATCATGTTTTTAGGAACATAAATACGGTAAAAGCGTGCATAACTACTACTTCATTCTACTACCTTCAATCTGGTTCCTTATTTTTTTTTTGATTTATTTGTTTAGATAACAAAAAAAATTCCGGAACAATTTTATTTTTTATAGATAAAATAATTATCTCCTCTCCCTATTTTTCATATTTCTAGTTTATCTTTCTCTTTTCAATTGCAAATTATAAACTCAAATGAAACAGATATAATAATAATAATAATTTTTGCCAATGTCGATTAGTCAACAAAATCATTTTTTATTGCTGAAGTTTTTGTGTTTTTCCCATTTACAAGTGTGAAAGAGACAGTCATATGATGAAAGATACAATTTATATGAGACAGAAATATATCAAAAAATATAGACTAATTGATCATTCACAATAAAGGCTTATCTGAAGAAAAACTTTGTAATATTGTCATACGGTGACAGTAAGTAAATGTTAGAATTTTCATCTGAATTTAAATCATTAAATGTCTACTGTAAACTGTTAGTATAAGACTTATACCATAAGTAGTACAGGAGTTTATTTACTTCTTGCAAGATGGAAGATTATAAATTAGAAGTTATTTTTTTGATCCCTTGGGAGTGTCGATTGTCACTAATGTCTATTTAAACGAGCCATTCCCCTATTTTTAGTTATCTGTCAGAAACACGTTGGAATTAAAAGTTATAGTAAATTTACAGATTTACGTCTGATTGTGAATGATAAAAATGAATTTAACCAAAAATATTATTTATATGACAAATCAATGAATAGGTGCAAAAGGGTAACCTTGAAAAATTAGCAATTGTGGTCACTTTTTAATTGAAATTAATTCGATCATAAAATTTTCATATTTTCGTTTTGGATGTCCGAAAATTAATAATATAATGGAGAAAATTTAACTAAATATTATTATTATGAGCGCTTGTGTGTATCTGTGTAAAATTAATTAAATTCTTCAATGAAATTACTAAATTTAATTTGTATCTTTTAACCGCTATTTAGAGTGGCCTTTTCTTCATTTTCATTCAACCTACAATTTTTGTTGTACTTTTCATATTTTAATTTAAATATTTCTATAAATGTGTGTGTGTGTGCGTTTATGTTACTGTGTTTATGTGTGTATTCCTGAATATTTACCTAAAATCTTATTTCATCTCATAATATATATATATATATATATATATATATATATATATATTATATATAATAACCTTCTTATTCTTAAACCGACAAGATATTCTTAGAAAAAAAAATTATTACCTACACATTTTTTTTTCTTCTTTTCTTGACAAGGGAAATCCTTTATTTACACACATACACACTCATAGACATAGACTCATACACATTCATACACACACATATACAATTTCACATAGGTACACCCAATTACACACACACATTCATGCACAACCCAATGTATAGGGGGGTGGGGGTAGGTGGGGGGATTTGTATTTTAGGAAAATAACAAATCGATTTTTTTTCTCTATAAATTCTCTAGGCATAAACGAAGTATATTTTTACAGGGATTCGGAATCGATTCGTTTTATCTGTTTTTCTTCTAAAAATATTTTCCCACATAAAAAATAACAAAATAATGTGGTCCGGTTTTTGTCACCACAGAGAGAGAGAGAGAGAGAAAGAGAGAAAATATCCTTTTATATTGTTATTCAGACATTTAAAAAGACAAAAGATATTTTCTTCAATAAAAAATGAATAAAAAAAAAGTTAAACGTTTCTTTCGAATTAAGAATTCTGTTTTTTTTTATTGTTGTTCTTGTTGTTGTTATTATAATAAAATTTTTCTTATCCTTTCTCTTCTTGTCATATTTGACTAAAATTAATCGACGACAGAAATAGAAAAAAAAACAGGCAAGAATATAATGAAGCAAAAGGAAATGAAAATTATAAACGACGGATTTTCGTGGTTTTCTGGTTATGGTTTAATGATTAACTTTAACTCTTCCATAAATTTCTCACTCACACTATATAATTTATTTTGACTACGAATAAATATGATAAAATTATGCAATCGTCGTATAGTTGAAATTTTACGAAATTATTTCCGGAATAAATTACAAGAAATTTATGTTGGTTTTTCTGAATAGATTACAGTGAATTTCTAAAGAGAGAGAGAAAAAAAAGCCAATTTAGATGAGTATAAATGCAATTTAAAATTGTAGATTTTCATGATGAAAGTAAAATAAATTTTTACCTTTTTATAAAAATTTACACAAAAAATGAAAGTGAATAAAAATTTTTCTTTCATTAAAATTGAATTTATTAAATAAACATAAAACAATAATTATGCAATTGTAAGTCACATATCACGATCATTTTAATTGACTTCCAATAACTAAAAAGATCAAAGGAAAAAAATAAATGGAATAATTGCGATTTATTAAGATATTTAATTTTTTCTCAATTGAATTGTATAAATTTTATATAAAAAATCGAGTGATTGATATTGCACAGATTAAACGTGAACAATTCATGAATTTATTGTAATATGGTGATGAAAAAAAATAGTTTACGATAAATAATTCTTTATTTAAAATTTCAATATAATTGACCGTTTCAGAAGTGAGAAAGTTTTACCGATAAATGCAACCAACTTTTCTTTTCACGTAACTAACTAACAGCGGATTTTGTGTTGTTGGGGATAAACACTAATTTCTAGTGTCGGTATCCGTTTTATAAAATATAGATACAAACGGTGAAGTGAAATGCGTTATTATTCAGCTTGCTCTGTCTAACATTTTCCAATTTCAAATGGTTGAAGTCAATTAAAATTCGCACCTGCCGTTTTTTTTATCTTCCTTATAATTATATATATTGAGATTAACGAACTTTTTGTGGGTGGCTTTTTGGGTAGAGACTTTTTTTTTTTTTAATGTTGATCGCTTTTCATAGAGGTTTGTTGTAGAAGAAGAAAAATTGGACTTAAGGTGCGAATGTTAATGTCTTACTTTTTATTTTATTCTTTAATTCCGTAACCCACGACTTCTTTATTTTTTTTCGTTTTTCGTTTTTTTTTTTTTTTGGTTGAAAGTTATTTTAAGAGGATGAAGTGGGGGCTGGTGAAGTGAAGGAGATGAGAAAAATATTTAAAGTACGCGTTTAAAAAATTATTGTTGGGTCGTGCGCGATGTCAATTGAAAATGTGAATTTTTTTTTATTCATTTTATGAAGGCTGTGTATATGTGTGTGTGTGTGTGTATATATATATTTTGACAATTTTTCAATTTCATATATTCCAATTGAAAAGGAAAAGAAAATGATCGAAAAATGATTTATTTGAATAAATTTGATGAAATTTTCCCTTTTTCCTTTTTCTGATATTTTTTTTTTTTTTTTAGATCGAAACAATTTAATCCCTAATGGAAAAATGATATTTGTTTAAGGTGATTTTATCTCTTTCTTTCTCTTTCACTCTTTATCAATTTATCCCAAATTTGTTTTTATTTATAATAAATAAATATATATTTTTGTTTTTCTCTCCTTTCGTTTATTTTCTCGTCTTTCACCTTAAAAGGGAAAATCTAAAAAATTTCCTTCATTCAGTTTTTTTTTTGTCTCTTTATTTTGGTTTCGATTACAAAAGTTTTTTCATTTTCTTCTTTTTGAAGAAGAAAAGAAAAACATGTGTAAGGAATCTCCTTTTAATTATAATTCAATTCAATTTATACAAATTTTTTCCTCATTTTACTTTTTTTTTCTTTTCGTTTCTTTTCTTTCTGTGTTTAGCTTTTAGAACTTTTTTTCTGTCGTTATTTTTTTTTTTTTTTGACGCTTTTTTGTTGTGTTTTAATTTTTTCTTTAAAGAAAAATAAAAATTATTTTAAACAGAGAGGAGAATTAGGGAACTGGCGAACTCTTTTTTCTTTAATTCTTTGCAACTTTGTGTTGAAATTTGTGTTCACAATTTTATTGCGATTTTTTTTTTTTTGTAAAATGAAATCTTTGTAAATTCTTTGATTTTCACTTATCGGAAATTGTTTTGTTTTTGGTGAAATCCTTTTGCTGAAACATTGTTACAATTCTTGTGTTAGAATTTTTGCCAAAAAGTAAAATTTAACCAATATTTTTGTGAAATCTTTTGTGGTTTCGTATTGTTATCTTTCCGAGAATCTTTATGCAATTTTTACAGCATCAATTTGTCTTGGTACTTAGTTAATCTTTTGTAGTTTTATAAGCAACAGAAAAAATCACAATAAACTCTGTTAGAAAGAAAACTTCTTTTATTATTTTCGATGAAGTTTAGATTTTTTTTTTTCTTTTTCTTCATAAAAATGCAACAAAAGATTTAAGAAAAATGTTTTTTTTTCTGTTTTGTTTGATTAAAAAAAAAATATAAGTAAGAAAACTTGTAATTTTCTTTATTATTTTGTAAAATTAAATGATTGGAGAGAATATTATTAAGTAACAAACTTTTTAAAAGAAATTTGTTTCCAAGTCAATATAAAAATTCATTTTCGTTATTTTCGTTTAAAGAAAAATTTCTATAAAATGCTACTACAAGTTTATCATAGATAGTGAAACCTTAATAAATGGACCAACCATTACACAAAGAAATTTACTCTGTTTATAAAAGAAAAATATCGTTTCACTTCAATCTTATAAATAGTTACAAAGATTATGAATATATTTACATAAACTTAAGTAAATTCTATTATTTATCCAGCTACAATAAAGTGGGTTGTGAATGTAAATAGAGGGTGTGGTCACTATTCAAAAGGTTTCAACTGTATTCGAAGATATTTAAAATATATAATGATACAAATTTTCTCTCATCTTCTATATTTTTTTTTAACATTTATTTAAGTTGTGATCAGAATACATATTTTTTTTGTATTTTTTAAGGATGTAAAAAAGGATTTCTCATTAGTTTTTTTTTTTGAATCCTTTTTTTTCTCTTCTTCTTATTTTAAATCTCTCCAGTATAAATATAACAATAGAACCAACCAACTGCATATCCGCACAGGTATACATACACACACGATTGTTATTTTTGTATTTTGTATTTCAATGTCTGAAAGCTAAAAAAAAAAAAATGTTTCCAATGAAAAATCACATTAATTATTCTATCCTTACAACAACACAGAAAAAAAAAATCACGTTCCAAAATATCTAAAAAATAACTTGACATATGACTGACTCTTTTGTTATAAACGGTATAAGGATAAAAATGAAGTCAAGGAAAGAAGAAACAAAAAATACAACAGAAAATAGGGACAAGGAGTGTGTGTGTGTGTGTGTTTGTGTGGTGGGGTAGAAATGGATGAAGTGTGGGTGTTCACCACAAAAATTGTGAGTGTGTGTGGGACGTTTTTGAAGTAGTTTTATAGATTGAGAATTTTTACCGTTTTAATTTTAAGAATTTTTACGTCATTTTATTTTTTTTCTCAACTCAGTTTATTAATTGATCTCATTTTTATATTCTCTTATTACGATATTCTACTTTACTTATTATAAAAGAAAATTTCTCTCATAATTGACTTTTTCTTTTTTGCTTTACAGTTTTTTTTTTTTAATTTTTTTTCCCTTTATTTATTTATCTTTTGTTAAAATAGATGGGGGAGAAAGAGAGAGAGAGAGAGAGAGAAAAAAATGATTCTTTTATGAAAAATTTTTCGTCGACTTGTCTCAATTTTCATTCTATAGAATTTTTTTTTCCTTTCTCTTCTTTAAAGTGATATTCTTCATTGACCACGTTTTCACTAAGATTTTATTCTTCAAAAAACGAATAAACTTTTCTTATCAAAAAAAAAAAAAACAAAACAAGAAGAAGAAAAAATAATAAGTCAATGGAGAATTTTTAAAAGGTTTTTTTTTCTTTCATTCTTGTTCTTTTCAATAAAAATTGTTTTAAATTACAACAACCATAAGAATAACAACAACAACGAAATCGATGGAAAAAAAATATTATAAGATTAAATATCATAGGGTGACTGTATCTCATCCCTTTCTCCCAATCATCTTTTTCTCCCAATCATGCTTTTCTATACATAAAATTTTCTAAGAAAAGTAAAAATCAAAGATGACTTTTATTGAAGTTTCCATTGTTTGAATATTGTCATTATGACAGATGATGATGATGACGTGTATATGTGTAGGTATTGTATGTAAACTTAACTTTTAATTCATAATGTGGGAAAAATATAGAACGGAAGTCAGTAGGTATGATAAGATATCAAATTTCGTAAAACTGAAAAAATAAAGGATCTAATTTTTCTTTTCGTGCAAACACTTTTCTTATTATGATTTATGTGCAGGCTTCACGAGACATTCAAATGTTTGCTTAGGAATTTTTTTTTGTTCTCGTATTGCGTCCTATTTCTCGTTTTTACTGAAGAGGATATTAAAGTTTTCATGAAACTCTTCATTTTTTTCCTCAATTTGTTTGTTTCTTAGTCAAAATTAATGTCTATTCATGAACCAACACTCCTCCGTGTTAATGATAAAAATTTGTAAAATATAAAAGTAACACACACAATATGATGTCTTTTCATTTTATATATTTTCTGTATATGTCTATTATTTACATTTAGAAAATTAAAAGCTTTTACTAATTAAGTAAGTAACAAAAGTAGGAAAGAACAGAAAAGAAAAAAAAAATAATATAAAATAAACTGGTGATAAGTGGGAAATGAATTGTTGTGATGATGAGACAACGAAAAAAAAAAAAAAAGAAAATTTTTCTATAAACAAAACCTTGACAAATTCTGAAAACCAAAAAAAAAAAAAAAAGAATCAAAATATTTTTTAACCCAGCAAAGAACGAATCATAATGTGATTCAGAAACCTTGACGCCTGGATTTATAAGAAACGTTAAATTATTATTATTATTTTTGTGTAAGGTTAAATTTCACGCAGATCAAGAATTTTTTTTTGATGATGATAATGATGATGATGATGATGATGATGAAGAAGGTTCATTCTCTTCATTCTATATTTATATATTCTCTTAATAAAATCTGATTCTTATATTAAATGACTCGTTAAATAAGAGAGAGAGAAAGAAAGAAAGAGAAATAAAGGTGATTGTGATTTTTTAGATGAAGTAGGGAGGTAAGGTGAGACAGAGACACAGAAATTTTGAGTTAGAAAAAAAGTATCTTTTTCTTTTGAATAAATTAAAGTTACAAAAACAAAAATAAAATAGGAAAAATCAACAACAAAATTAAAAATCCAGAATTTAACCTCTAAATATTTTTGACAATGTTCACGACAGATAGTTTTGTCTTTTTTCTTTTTCTTTTTAATTCTATGTTGTGCTGTCTGCCTTTCTAAACATTAATAATTATTAAAATTATTTTATTAAAAATTTTTTTCATTAAATTCAAAAAAAAATACACAAAATTTCGAAATAAAAAAAATATAAATAAATCATAAAATATTTAAATAAAAAATCAAAAACTAAGAAGAAGAAGATGAGTAAAATGTCTAAAACTAAACGTTTGTAAATTTCACTTTATACGCAGGTGCTCATTCTTAAGAGTTTGTAGACTATACTGTAGTGTAGACTATTGAAATGTAGTGTGAAAAATCTAAAGTATAGAAGGGAGAGTGTACAATGTAGAGTGGAAAGTTTAAGAGTTAAAAGTTTTAAGAGTTTAGAGACAAGCGAACAGAAAACAACAACATATTATTGTATTTTGTATTATTTGTGTAACATAAAATACTTTTATGGTGACTTAACATGCTATAATAAAATATATATATTTTTTTTTTGTTTTGACATGAAAATGACAAGTTGACGACTCAACGACGACAAAACAAAAAGTTCAATTAATATTATTATCATTTGTGTCATCTGTTTCTGTTTTCTTATATTCTTTATCTTCATTTTCTTGTCTTGTCTTGTCATCTTTATATTATTATAAGAGAACTAAGTAACAAACCTCAGCAACAGTATATCCTACTTGAAAAACTTTGAAAAAATAATTCTTAGAAAAATCTTGTTTTCTAATTGGCACAAAAAATCTGTGTTTCTCTCCCCTCCACAACTTCTTCTTTTCTATAAGTAATGTGTAAAATAATAGAGATTGTTACAGTCATGTAGAATTTAATATTTAGTATTTAAAATTATTTGCCAGACAAAAAAAAAACAAATTTCTTCCATTTGTTTTTCTTTAATTTTTCATTTTTTTCCATTTTCTATTTTCATATTTTAATTTTTTTTTCTTCTCTTGAAATATTTCTCGTTTATTAATTTTTTTTTTGTCATTTCCACATTTTTTTTTCGCTCTTATCTGAATATATATACTCATAGAATTTCTTCTGTATTTTGAGAGGAAGACGAATCAATAAAAAAAAAAAGAAGAAGAAGAAAAACTTAAATTATTTATAGAAGAAAAATGGAAAATATGAACTTGAAAAATAGAAGATGGAAAAATATTACGCATACTTATATAGAATAAAGAAAGATGATTTTCTTTTTCCTTATCCTTATCCTTATAACTTTGTGTGCTTTATAAATATGTGTATGTATGTGTGTGTGTGTGTGTATGGATCTATAAATAGATTTATATTTGTATTTTTTTTTTCATAAAGGATTGAAATATTGAAAAATTGAAAATGCGATTATTTTCATATTTTCCTTCTTCTTTTTTCAACTAATTCTTGTTGCTTCTGTTAGCTGATGTTGTTGTTGTTGTTGTTGCTATTTTGTATTTATAAAGTAGATTTATAATTTATAACGGTAAATTTTGTTTCTCTACAAACTAAATCATAAATTATTTAAAAGAAAATTGAAAATGTTGTCAATTATAATTGAATTTAATTTGAATTGAATTAATGATGAATTTTGTCCCAAAATTACAAAATTGCTAATTGGCCTTTATAGAGACGTTCATTTTCTTTATTTTTTAGTCCGGCACTTCTACAAAATAATTTCACTTATTAACTTTTTTTTTATGTTTATCGAATTTTTCTTCTTCTTCTTCTTTATGACTTTTCCCCCATTTTTTTTATCGAAAAAAAAGAAGGTAAATTGATTGACATGTTAACCCTCTCTTTCTTACCTTTCTCTGTCTGTTTAAACATAATACTCGCGTGCTTTCTTGAATTATTGAATAATATGTCAGTCAGTTGTCAGTTCAGTTTATTATAAATATTTATTAATGCATCGACAAATGTGAAAATCGATGGAAATATTTGTTGTATTGTGTAACATAAGAAAAGTCTTTCTTTATAGAAAGGTGTCATTATAATATCGAATAAAGTTTCACAATACATAAACCACATATCACATAAATTACTTACATACTTTTGTTATTGTATTTACTTAAGTCTGAATTCTATTTTGATAAGAAGTTTTATACAATGACAGAAGTGACAATTTCTTTATATCTCTCGAATATATGAGAAAAGTTGATTCAAGATACGTTAATAACAATCATCATCATTGTAATCATCATCATCATCTCCACGATCATGATCATACTGATCATTGACTTCATTCCAATTCTGTCTTTTGAATTTGAGTGAGACAAGATTTTCCTTTTAAGAGAACAAAATGAAAATTAAAATTGTTTTATGGATACAACTTTAATTTCTCTTCTTATGTTTAATTTTTACTCCTTTTACTCCAGTATTTGTCATTCAAAAAAACTTTCTACTGAAAATCAAATCAAATTTATAAAAAAAAAACAATTAATTACAAAATGCACTTATCTTGATAAATGCTGAGTAAGATTGTTGTAGTAGACTTCTTATATATTATTATCCTCGTCATCATCATGTATCCTTCTTCTTCTTCTGTTTTTTTTAAAGTAAAAGGAAACACGTGACCATCCATCTCTTCCTCTTCTTGTACACAACCCATAAGTGGGTGAAATAAACGAACCTACGTTCTGAAATGAAAAAAAAAGAGAAGGAAAGGAAAAAAAAACGTATAAATTTATAGCAACTTAATAAAAAACAATTACTTAATTGCATTAACTATTCTGTGTTCCGGGCGTTTGAAGGGAAGATTAAAACAAAACAAAAATAAAATAAATGAATGGAAAAAAAAAACAAAACAAAACAAAACAGAAAAAAAAAAAAAGAAAATAGAAAATTGGGAAACATTTCTCTAGCGATGAAAAACAGAAAATAAAACAAAAATTGGATTAAACGAAGTGAAATTTATATTTTCTTTTTTGATAAAAAAAAAGGAACGAAAATTTGGTGGAATGAGAAGAATATGAAAAAATGAAAGAGAGAGAGAGTGAGAGATAGAGTCAAAGAAAGATTGATGGTTGGAGAAAATAAATAAAAAATATAGAGGCAAACAAAAAAAGTTGGGGTAGGTTCTACTATATGACGCCCTCGCGTTACTCACAAAATTTTCACTGTTTTTTTTTCTTGTTTTTGTTGGGTGCGATGAAAAACAAAAACAGTGAAAAAACAAAAAATGAGGAAAATTGTAGAGAGTTAAAGGATAAATCAATACAATATATCTCTACACATGTGTAGATAAATGCGTGTAGAGATTTTGTATAAATGGATTTTTTAAGGATTAAAGGATATGTTATGAATATTATGTTTTTGTGTTATTTAAATTATGTAAATCTTCTCTTTACTCTCTATATTTCTCTACTCTTTCAACATGTCTCTCTTTCTCTCTCTCTCTCTCTCTATTGTTATCCATAATTATGTAATCGAAATAAATAATTTGATTTTGAAATAAAAAAAAAAAAAGCTTTTCACAAAGTTTAATGATTAAAATGGATTAAATTTATACGTTTTCTATAGGTTCATCACGTGCAAAATTTTCCCATATACATCAATCAATACCAAAATTTTTGAAGAAAATACAAAACAACAATAACAATAATAAAACAACAATAACACTTCACAACAACAATGAAAAACAACTAAATATGGAAAACATATAATTTTCCACGTTTTATCGAATAATAAAGCCAGATAAAAATAAATAAATAAAAAAAGAAAATTGTGAATTTCTATATTTCTCTCTTGAATCTTGAATCTTGAATCTTGAATCTTAAATCTTAAATCTTTTGATTTATACTAATCTTGTCTCTGTCTCTCGTTTTTTTTTTTTTTTTTGAATAATAAAATAAATTAAGGAGAGAAGAAAATGTTTATAGAAGAACCTACGCAAAGGAAAAAGTCATACATACACATATACATACGCACACACATAAAAAATAGATTGAGACAGACAAAATGACCATGAACATGAACATGAAAACATTGTAAAATGCCATAAATATAGCGCCATAATAATATTCCAAAAGGGTTTATTTTTCTCTATCTTATATAATAATATGAAGACGTTGGGCGGGTATGAGAAAGAAGCTGTAGATGTCGTCATATTGTCTCGCGCAACAACAAAAACCACAAAAACAACAACTCCGACTAAAGCAACAACAATAAATTAAAGAGAAAAAAAAAATATAAAAAAAAAGTGAACGTAACAACAACAAAGATATTGGCAGTAGGGTTTGGTCACATCCCCAAATCCCCACTGCCAATATCTTTGTTGTAGGAAAGGAAAAAAAAAATGGAAAATAGAGAAAAATATTTATCTTTTAGCAAACAGCAACAGTAACAATATCTTTAATATTATGCCCAGAAGGATATTTTTAGGATTCATTTTTCTATTTAGAATACGCACACACATACACCCATCAATATATACATACGCTGTATTTCCTTTAATATACACACACACACACACATACCAAACATACATACGTAGAAAATAGACTAAGCATGTATATCTTAAAATACTGTTTTTTAGATCAAATACAATAAATTTTACTTTTTATATGTTTCTCTAGGCTTTATTTACATATTTTTTTTTTTTTTTTACTTCTCGTCTTTTATACAACATTTTATTACATAAAAGAGAGAAAGATTATGAGAGAAAAAGAGAGAGTGAGAAAGAGAAAAAAAGAAATGAGATGAATAGATTTATTTATAGAAAAAGAAAATAGAAAAAGAATGTAAATATTCTGTTTAAATATAAGAAAAATGATGGAACCAAAAAAAAGAAAGAATGAAAGAAGAAAAAGAAGCAAAAAAAAAAAGGGAAAAACTATTTTTTGGGTAGGTTAGGTTATGTTATGCTCGGGGTTAGATCTACTTATATTTGATACATTTTTGTTTTTTTTCTTCTTCATCTGTTTCTTCATCAGCTGGGTTATAGGTCCCCCTTCCACGTCGGTATAGTAAATCCATTTCTATTATTCTCCATAATTTGCTAGACTTAAATAAAATAAGTTTTTCTTATTTAGTTTTTTTTTTGTATAAAAATTGAAATGTTAAAGCTTCCTATTTTTTCATTCTTCTTTCATATCTTCTTCTTTTTTGAAGATCAAACATTTTTTTATGTTTGTTTGTTTGTTTTATTTATTAGGTTTTTTTTTGCAATTGAATCATTTGGAGATAATTTAGTGCACACGGTTTTTCTTTAGTAAAATCCCGCATCTGTGTTTCTTTTGCTATTTTTTTTTATAAAGATCAATCTTTCTGAATGGATGTGTTTTTTGGTCATTTGCTTAACGATATTTTCTTATCATATGAAAAGTACGTAAATCTAATCTGACGCTTTGTCAAACTTTTTGTTTCCCTAATTTTTTTCTATTTCAAAATGTGGTATCTGATTGGTACGTCTAGTTACCGAACTACATCACAATTGATAGTGACCCCCCACCCACATACACCCTGTGCATGTTTAAACCAGAACAATTGTGATAATGAATTTTTGCAAGGATTTTGTCATTTTAATTTCTTTGCAATTATGAAATAATGCCCTAGCAATGATCTATTTATTCATTCATTGATACGTCAATTAATGCGTGACTTAATTACATTTATCAAAAAATATTTATCTGTGTGTGCTATTTCTGTTTCTTTAATATAAATTGAACTTTTAACTTTTAACGGCAGTATAATCGTAACATTTAATCCATTATTTACACCATTTGAAATCGGAAATTTCAACACAACTTGGACAATTTTACTTTTGGTTGTTTTTTAAAATTCGTTTTTCTCATTTTATTTTTATTGGAATAAAAAATATGAAATATGTTTTTTGTGTTGACATTCCATTAAAATTTTCTTTTATTTTCTAAATTACATTTTTTCATCTAAGGACGACTATTTTCAACTAAAAAGATGAACACATAAGATTCCACAAAATTGGTCAGTATTTTTGTTCTTATGACGTTTTTCCACATTTCCAATTTATTCCATTTGAAAATTGTTATCCGAAGAAGTGAAAATAATTAAATTGAATTTTTGTTTTTTATTTTTCTCGATTATTTTCGATTAATTTCGATTAGTGTCGATTATTTTACTTAGATTTTATTACAGTTTAAAATTTTTAATTTTAATGAATAACAATCAAATAGAGAAAAAATAATCACAGCAATATGGTGATTCCTTGATTGTTATCACAATCATTATCATACAAAAAAAGTCTAATTACACTAACGTACAAAAAAACAACAACAACAATAACAAAAAAACTTTTTTAATAACTCATTTTGTATTTTTTTTTTTAGTTGTTCCAAACCATACATGTATAACTTACACCCCCCTCTTATCACAACCACCCTCTTTTGTAATTCAACAAATGAAAATTATAAAATTAAAATTAAATAAAACAAAATTTTTTTTTTGTGACGCGGAAAACAGAACAACACATACACACACATACAACAACAAAATTCCAACACGAATGTTGCCTTTCAACAGGCAATATTATATTAATTATCATCGCGTAATTTCCTCCTAATTATTTAATTACAAATGACACAAATTTTTCCGTTTTTTCTCTACCTTTTTTTTTTTTTGTTTTTCGTTTTTTGTTTTTTGTTTTTTGTTTTGTAAGTAGTGAGTACCCATTTTCATTATTAATTATTTAATTGAAAAATAACAAAAAAAAAAAGAAGAAGTTAGATGGTGAAGGTGGAGTGAAGAAAAAAGAAGTAATATGACAACAATAATAAAAATAATTATCCACAATTTTTCATTTCATTAACAAAACGAATAAATAACATGAATTATTGCAATAATAATAAGTTATAAATAATAAAGTAAAGTAATGGAATATAACTGAATATATGAACGTTAAGGAGGGAACGTTACGTGAGTAATAGAAAATATTATCGTCTATCAGTCAGAATAATAATTGAATAAAAATTGAAATTGTTTTAATGGAAAAATAGAAATAGTAAAGCGCATTTAAGAGAGCCAAACATTTTATACACAACAGGTAGAGTGACGATTGTGGATTTTTGCACCTCAAACACACACTAAATCACGTTCATATTTTTTTATAGTTTTCCATTTGGAAATTTTCTCGACTTAATAATCGAGAATTCAAACTTTGTCTTTTAGAAATTATCTATAATCTTTTCGCCTTCTGTCTTCTGTACTCTCTGTTCTAACTTATAATTATCAATAATATATTTTTGTTTTCCTTTATTTCTTTATGTTTGGTTTGTTGTTATTATTGTTGTTCTCTTGTTTTTTTTTTCTTCTCTGTTTCTGTTGTATAAATTTCACTTAAATATTTAATTATTGGCTTTCAATATTTAATTATAATGTACAGAGAGACAACAAAAGTATACAAATCACTATAGAGAAAAAAAAAATTAATATACTTAAATTAAAGGCATAAATTATTTAATTTAAATACTACATACACACACGCAAACACACTCGCATACACATACAAACATACACACAATTATTTTTTATAACCAGTAATTATCTCATCACAACCAAATTATTTATATAATTATTTGTTTCTTCTATACTTTGTTGCGTGTGTGTTGTATATGTACTTGTTGTACTTATTAAGAAATAAATAATAAATAAATTGTGTTGTAAATGGAGAAGAAGAAGAAGGAACACATTAAAAAATAAGTGTTAGAAAATTTTGTAATAGAAAAAAAAAATGAAAGAAAACCTTCATAACTATTGGTGGCCTGCCGCATTGAAAAAGAGGAAATTTCAAAACAATTGCTTTTAACCACAGGACATTGCCTAAAGTACATGATTACTTTATTATTTACAAATGGAATAAACTCAGAAATATTTTCCTTTTTTGAGCCTCGGGCAATTTTTCTTAAAAATTCCTTTGTTTTAATAATTTCCTTCCTACAATAATGTTTCGAAAGTTTAAGAATAAAAATTGATTTACATGAAAATTAATTTACAAAATTAATTTTAATTGTGACAATACAAATGTTTTTAAAGTTAAGCATTTTTTTTTATCAGAACCAAAACAATACAGAATTTATGTTTGGATACAAAATAACAGAAAAATTCAGTTCATTACTAGTAAAGTTTCTATTCTAGATTCTACAAAGAAATAACTGACTAACCGACATTCTCAAGGGTGGAAAAAATGCAGAAAATTTGCACAAAAATCGCATCAATTTTTCGTCTTCTCTTTAGAAACAAGAATAAAAAATTGCATTCTTTTCCTAAAGTGACAATGCAAAAAAGGGAAAATGAAGAATAAAAAAAAAACTACAGAAATAAATTGCTAAATTATAATCCAAAATTCCATCAATTCAAATTCCAGAAAATAAACATTTTTTAACGTAAAAAAAAGATCCTTTAAATCCCAACAACAAAAAGGGAAAAAACCATTTTCCATTTTTCCGATCCAACTGAAAATACAAGAGTAAAGAAAAAGAGAAAGTGAGAAAGACAGACAAACTGAAGGTAAAAAAAAGGGAATAAGAAAACCTCTAAGAAATATAAATTACAAAAAAAAAGCGAAGAAGCCAACAAACAAACAAACAAAGAAAAAACAAACAAACAAACAAACAAACAAACAAACAAACAAACAAACAAACAAACAAACAAACAAACAAACAAACAAACAAACAAACAAACAAACAAAAAACATACAAACAAACATAGAAATAAGCAAGCAAACAAATACACCAAACAGTAAGAAAGAAATAACAAGAGACAAAAATAAAATGGATAAACTTACATAATAAAGTCATCAATATAAAAGAGAAAAAAAAAACATAAGAAAATTCTTATTCGTTGTCCGTAAGAAAATGGTTAAAATGAAAATTACGACAAACATCAATTTTTAAGAACTTCTTGTCTTCTCTTGAATAATATTCTTATTCCAAAAATAAAGAAAAACAACAACAGCAAAACAACAAAATAAACAACAACAACAACAACAACAACAACAAAAAGGAAAGAAGAAAATAAAAATAAATAGAAAGAAAATGAAAATGAAGATGAAAAAAAAAAAAAATACTTACTATAAAAAAACGAATAAGAAAAAGATGGGGGAAAAAAGTGGAAACATTGTGACGAAAAAATCAAACCGCAAAAGCGCAACAGGATCTCGAATTGATGAAACGAAAATTGTTTGTAAATTTTGATAGATAAAATGAAATGAATTTAAGGGATTATTTATTTATTTGTGGTCTCTGCGATGAGGTACCAGATTTATAGAAAGAGTGAAGAGGATGTGCCGGGTGTGAGAATTATTTTTTTTAGTAAAGTTAATTAACTTAAGTGCGTTGCCGATTACAATATTTGTAATTTTAATCTATCTTAATTGTTGTAATTAGGTAATATTGACATTATTATGGAGTTTATTTTCATGTGGCAACACTAAATATTAAATTATTACAGATGGGGAATTAATGCAATGATGACTTAATATTTTTTCCATAATTATTGATTCATTAAATATTCATTCGATATGAAAATGTTGATTCCTTTATAACGAAGTGTAAAGATCTTCATAAAGTACACTTAATAAAGTTTCTTGTGCAAACAAAATAATTGAACTTTAAGACAACAACAACAACAAATAAATTCTATAAAGCAGATTTATTGAGTAATTGACAAAGGCCTTAAGGGCGTAATACAAAGAATCTTTAAACATCAAAAATTGTATATTTAAGTAATTTTCTATTTTCATTTTATTATTTCATGGCTAAAAGAATTTTCTATTTTCTTTTTGATGTCTTAGTAGGCATGCTTCTTTAAACAAAGAAAACTAAACTAAAAACAAAATAGCAAAACAAAATAAAAAAATGGAAAATGGAAGATGAAGAAAAAGAAAACTTTCATTTTCTTGTAAAAATTAATAGCTGTCAAAGTGTGCGGGTTAGTTCAAAGAAAATAATTAGAAAAAAAAAACAAAACAAAACGGAAAACACTGTTATTTATTATATACTTTATAATAATATCAATTAAGGATTTAGGGGTTGAAGGTAGAGTGGGTCGAACGGGATTGTTTTGTGTGGGAGTTGAAAAAGCTTTTTTGAATTGACCCAAAAAATGAAAGTAAATAAATCTATTCAGTTCAGATACAATAAAGATTGTTTATATTTCATTAAGAATTTTCTATTTTTCCTCTTTGTCCGTCGCCACTCCACCCTTTCAAAATCATCCTTTCAACTTTATTCGTTACGTAATTTTTATTGTTTTTGTAATTTAATATTTTCTTTAAGGAAAAAAAAACTGTTCAAAATGGATTTATTAATTGAAAGCGAATAAAATTTTGTGTCTTCTTTCTCATACACTTTTTGAATTACAAAAAGAGTAGAGTAAATATTTTACACTTTTTCATTGTGTCACGACAATATAAGTCTGTGTATTATTTCTGATATTTAAAAATGAAAAGTACTCACACACACACACAATCAACACATAAATCTTTACATAAAAACTTCAACAACACTATTTAGCGTGATGAAAAATATAAAAAAAAAAGGTTCTGGTTCGTCTTGAAAACTTTTTTTTTTTTTTTGATTGTTAAAAACAACACTAACGAAAGTTATTGAAAGGAAAATTTTTTTTTAACAATTTATTTTGTCCTCAACTTAAGTTGTGTTCTTTTCTTGTCTTATTTTGAAAGATCTTAAATTTTTCTTCCACTTTTTCTGTATTTTTTGATTGATTCAATTTGGGTAAAAGTGTAAAAAAATTTATTTCTAAAGAAACTTTCCATAAATAGTTAAATGAAAATGGTGGATGAAATAGGGTTGAAATATATTTATAAGGGTGGCTAATAAGAATAATACGAATAATGGTTTGAGGATGGGAGTGATTTGATTAAGATTGAGGTTTTGAGTTCATACGTAATGTTGAGTAGAATGGGTTAATGTGAAAAAAATCTAAGAATAAGTTGTCTCATTTGTTGTGGTATCATAAAATATACTACGTCTAAATTGTAACATATGCTTTAATAAAATTGTGGTTATGTGTGAGAGACAGATAAAGACAGAGAGCGAGAAAATAAAGAAAGATTGACGATGTGTTCATAAAATAGGCGCCATTGGGCTTTTAATTAATTTTCTTAAAACAAAAAAGTTGTTTTTTTTTTTTATTTGTCTTTCATAAAATGTTTACACTTTTATAAAATATATACAAACGGTAGAGTACTTCTTATAAATTGTCGGTGAGTACATAAATGTTCACTTATAATTATTTTTATTACTTATTATCATATGTCTCGCGGTATTTTATCTTTCAAAGGTTAACGTATAGAAAAAAAAGGGTAAAAGTGAAGTTCTTGAAATGCAAAAAATTAATAATTTTTGTAAACGCCGGCAAAACAATTTTTCATTTTACTTTCATAAATTTTTGTTTTATTTTGTATTTTTTTCTTCTTATGAGAAATCGTTAGATATAAATTTGCAAAAAGTTGATTTAAAAATTTTGTTTTTGTTTTAAATTTGCCAAATTTCGTAAATTTTAATTGTTGACAAATTTATTGCCAAAGTTAACATTTTTTTTTAAACTTTTTCCTTCTTTAAGCGATTTTATACTAGAGAAATTTTCGTCAACGAAATACTTTTGAATTTGAATAAGTACCATTTAAACATAATACTCCTTAGGCTTTTTACTGAAAACTTTTACTTTCACGTTTTACTAATTTTATACCTATCAAAATTTCAGTCATAAAGAATCTAGACATAAAAAAAAAAACAAATGATGAAACAGAAAGGGCGTCTTTTTTAAGTATCTTAAAATTCTTTGGATGCGTATGTGTATGTATGTGTGTGTATATGGGTAAAAATATTGATGGATAGAAATAAGAAGAAGAAAAAAGTATGGATAAAAATATATATATATATAGTATATGTACATGTGTTATGTGTATGTGTATGTATACATAAACAACAGAAAGTATGGATGAAAACACGAAAAAAAAAAAGTTCATTAAGCTTTCAACAACAACAATAGCAACAAAAATCGACCAACCAAAAATGTGTTATAAATGAAAAGGTTTGAAAATTCGGAAATCATTTTTCACTCTACTTCTTCTTCTTTCATCTTTCTTCTTCCATCATTTCTTTTTTTTTCCTTCGTTCCTTTTTACTTTTTTGTATAAGAAAAAGAAGAAGACGAAGTTGAAGAAAAGTATTAAAGCTACACAGGGTGTATCTGAAATTGTATTTTCCTTGCTAATACTTTTGCATGTGCTTGTGTGTGTGTACAATTTTATATTCAAACTACTACAATCAAATAATAAACAAAATATTCTTCACATTATTTACATTCAAAATGTGTTGCTTCGGCTTTTAGTTCTTCTTCAAAGAATGTATTTGTATGAATTCACATATATGCATGTATGCATAGATTTACCTCTGTGTAAATTATTATTGTATTGTCTTACACATACACACATACACCATGTGTATCAAATAATACAGAACTATATATAATAAATGTTTGTGTAGTAATAAATCGATGGTGAAAATTCCTGTTGTTGTTTGTTAAAGTTTTTCTTCTTTTTTTCTCTCCTTTTCTTCCTCCGTCTAATAAAATATAATACGCGACGTTATCCTTTTTATTTGTTTTTTTTTCCACTTATTTTTTTTTGTTTCATTTCATTTTCTTCTTTTTTTCTCTTTCATTATTATGTTTCCTATTTTCTTCTGCTTTCTTCTTCCTTTTTTTTATACGCATATAAACTTAAACAACACAAAATTGAAAGAAATAAATTGCTATAAAAGAGAAAGAAACATCATCCAAAAGACAAATAATGGGAAAAATAACGGAAGAATAAAAATAACGGTAAAGGGTTAAAATATCAAATCAAATTATTTTATATGAATGTTGATTTGATTCTTCTTTGTCTTTACTTTTTTTTTTTTTGTTCTCCCCCTGTTTTTTTTTTTTTTTTGTCTTTTATAGAAATATAAAATAAGGAAAGTTAAGGCCTTCTTTCTTTTCCTTCCTCCTTTTTCACTCCATCTATTTTTCCATCCCTCTTTTATATATTTCTATTTTTCTTTTTCTTTTGTTGCCATTGTTTTTGTTGTAATTTTTTTTTGATTCGATTAAATCCTTGACTTTGTCTGTCACATCAGTTTTATTTCTATATTCAAAACTGAAAGGAAGAAATAAAAAAATAAAATGAAAGAAAAGGATGATGGAACGAAGAAAATCTTAATCTTGATTTTTTGAAAGAATTTTAAGGAAAGAGAGAGAGAGAGAGAGAGAGGAAAAGAAAATATGTTCAAAAATAAATATAAAAAAAAGAAGAAGAAGAAGAAAACTTCAATTTCCTTTTCTGTCAGGATATTTTCCTTATAAATAAGAGCTTTTCATTTTGTGATCGTAATAATAATAATAATTCAATGATTTTCTTCTTCTTTTTCCTTTTCTTTCTTTCTTACTTTCTTTTATCCATTTTCTTTATATTTTATCATATAAAAAATTGGAGAAAATAAAAGAGAAACTTATTCTTAAGAAAAGAAAAATTGGCCCAGGCCAGACAATATTATATTGGTTTTCAGTTTCCGCGTTCTCTATGAGGATTATGATGGCTGCTTTACTGATTTTTCTTCTGGTATTGATGCCGGGGGGCTTTAAGATATTTTTTTTCTTATACAAAAAAAAACAATTTTTATTAAATGAAGAAAAATGTGGAAAAATAAGGACGGATGAACTGAAAATATAAAGAAAGAGATGATAAAAAATCGTGACCAAATATTACGCTTCATATAACATTCTCACTTCTATGAAGTTATAAAATTTGTAGCATTTTGTTTTAGTTTAGTTTGAACAGGAATTCTCTTCTATATTCTTGTTTCCCGTCACTTCCTTTCACTTGGTTTTTCATTTTTGTAGATAAACTGATGATGACATTGTCTGAGGGTGAAAGAGATAATAAGTTTAAAAAAAAAATGGTCATAAAAGGATAGTCAATTTTTTATGTTTGTATTTGTGTATATCTGTTTGTGTGTATGGATAAAGGATTTAGTTTTTATACTGTCTATGCTCAATTTTTCCACATCGATTATATTTCTGTTTTTCCTCTCATTTTTTTTGATGTTTTCATCAGCAACAGCTGATATTTATTTCGAAAATCGTCAGACGATGACGACAATATTGAAATTATTATTAAATAATGTATTCTCGACGTTTGAAAAAATTTTCTATAAAAATGAAAAAAAAAAAATCGATGGTGACGATGTTGATGCTTTAATTACAATTTATTGGGTTAATGAAAATCAAAGGAAAATTATAAAACATGAGCTGATTGGTTTACGTAAAATAAGCAAGGAAATTTCTTCTCTGTGTTCACCATTTCTCTACCATCTTATTTATTTGTAAAGTAAATTACAACAACAAAAAATATCTGCGCCATTTTTATTCTTAAAAATGTTAAACTATGCCAGAAAAAGACAATAATCAATAGTCAGAAAATATGTAAAGGCGATCCTGAATCTTAAATCCAAAGCAGTCAAATCAAATGTTACAATTTGTCCAACAAACAAAAAACCGCATTATTGTATTTTTTGGGGCTTTAACTTATTAAGTTGAAGGAAGTCGTTAATATTTAAGTATTCCATTGGGCAAAACTAAGTTAGCGTTGTTGTTGTTGCCAAAAAAGATTGTTTGTTGTTTTTTTTTTTAAATTATATAAAACATAAGTCTTTCTTTTCCCCTGTTTGTTTACGTTTCTTGTTATTTTTGTTGAAATGATAAAAAATAAATCTAAAAAATTTTTTTCTCTTTTTTTCTGATTTCCAGGAATCATGTAACGGAACACCAGTCACCCTTAGAGTTGACCCAAAAGGTTTCTATTTATATTGGGTTGACCAAAATAATGAAATGGATCTTTTGGATATTGCAACAATCAGAGATGTAAGAACTGGACAGTATGCACGAAAACCTAGGGTAAGTTTTTCCTTTGTAAAATTATAATTTAGTGACTTCAAAGTGTTTCCGGGCGACAACAGACATTTTCGCATAAAAAAAAAATAGGGAAAAATTTATTGAAAAAACTACTTTAGTCATTTCCTTTCCTGTTAATAAATAAAATAATTTAATTTGGAAGGAAAATGAAAAATATCTTAACTTTATTCTTTAAAAGTAGAATTTTAGTCCTTCTTATTCTTTCCTCTGTCAACATTCATAATATCCTTCCTTAAATAATAAATTTAACAACAATAACAACTTAACAACAACAACAACAACCAAAGGAAAAACAGTTTTCATATTTTCTTCTAATCGATAAATAAAATATATAAACACTTATAAGTTCTGTCTGCTTGTATGCTGTGTATATGTATGTGTGCCGTCTTATGTTCTGTATGTTGTATTTTTATATACTTACTTACCTACTTTACCTGTTGCAAGAAAAGAAAATGGGAAAAAATAAAAAGGAAAAGAAAAAACAAATAAAAAAAAAAATGAAAAAAGGAAAATGTATACAACTGAAAAAGGAAGAAGACGAATAAGGAACTTATATTCGTATCTTTAGAATAGCTTGACACAAAATGTCATTAAATTTGTATACAACAACTTCGTTCTTTTCTTTCTTGTTTTTTTTTTTTCTTCTTTTTTTTTCTGATATGGATCGTGAATTTTTCCTTCTTTTTATTTTCATCCTTTTTCATTCAAACACCCCCCCCCCCCCCCCCCCCCATCTATTCATTCCGCCCAGTTCAGACAGCATAAGCAAAAGAAAAAGAAGAAGAAGAAGCGGCATAATACTAAATATATACAAATTGAGTGTGTTCTTGAGTTTCTTCATTTTCTTCTTATTATTTCTTCGTCTTTCAAAAACTCATTTCTTTCAGTTTTTTTTTTTATTACAAAAACAACAAATAAAACTGAAAGGAAAACCTCAAAATATTTAATATTTTCTTTATATTTTTTTTTGTCGCGCGCGAGGTTTCCTTTTCTTTTGTTTTTTTTTTCTCTCTATTCTCATTTTCTTACATGTCTCATTTTATTTCTAGACTTAAAAAAGTTGTGTTGTAAAGAAGAAGAAAAGTTGAGAAAAGATGAGAATTTGATGGTGGTACAAGGTGATCTGGGATGGATTGAGGGAAGAGGAAGGGTTGTTAAGCGAGTGTGATCGAAACGTTAGATCGTTATTGTTAAATGAGGAAAAATATTTTTGTATGTATTGTCATGATGATTGTATAAATTTAAGTAATGTTTGTGTGAGAGTTTTTCTTTTTTTTTTGCCTTTTTTCAGATAAGAAAATTATATGAAATGAATAGGAAATTTATCTCTTTCTTTCGTTAGCTCTGTTTTTTTTAACTGCTTCCTTTTTTTTTTCAATCGTCTACATTTTTCTACCCTTCAGATGAAAATACTTTTTATTTTTTTTCTATTTATATTTTTTCGTCTACTTCTGACGTTCCCTTTTTTTCATCTTCTTATTGTATGGGCAAACATGTTTTTTGTTGTAATAAACATTGAAATAAATGTACGTCAATATGTCGAATATATACGTAAGAAAGAGAAAGAATGAAAGAAAGAATTTGTAATGTTTTCTCACCTTCTTTGTCCTAAGGATATGGAAAAAGTATTATGACGGTGTAGTCACGAAATTTTTAAGCTGTCTATTTTAAATGAGAGAGACAAAAAGAGATAGTGAGAAAGAGACACTAAAAATTACTTAGAAACTAGATTGAAGTTTGGTTAGGGGTGGATTTTTATTCATTCCTAATTTGAAGTTTGAACCCTTAAAAAAAAAAAAATTGATCAATAAAAATAGAGCATTTTTGTCACGGAAATTCAGAAAAATGAAAATTCACCTTTATATAAAGTAGGCAATAAGTATTCATTCCAGTACGAAGACTATTATCTAATAAATTCTAACGTTTATTATTATTATTATTTTTTTTTTTTTGTATATAAATATCTGTCGGTTTGTCTCTTATGGCGAACAGAACAGAGAAGGAGAATTTGGTGAAAATTTTTTTACATGCTAAAAAAAAAATTGGTGACTCAAATGAAAGAAAAAAAAAACAAGCAAAAAACACGAAAAATCGCAAGACAAAAAAAAAAGTTTAGGTAAAAGAAATTTTCTTTTTTCTTCTTCTTTGAACCATTTCTTCTGATCATAATTTTTATTTAAGTCTTTTTTTTTATGACGTTTTTCTTATATATATATATATTTTTTTTTTATTGATTTTTGACGATCCTAATCTTTTGAATTTTAAAATGATTAAAGGTATAAATATATTTCTCTCATCTCTGTACTTTATTTTTTATTTTTATTCGTACAAAAAAGGAAGAAACGTTGTTTTTTTTTTTATTTCTTTTAAATAAATTAATATTTTTTTTTGTTTCTCTCGAAATAATAAATATTAATCGTTTTCTACAAAAAAAAAAAAAGAAAAAAGAAAATGAAGGAAAATTGAAATGAAGCGACATAGGTACTGTATAAGTAACGGTAAATTCTATGGGATATGAAATGTTATATAACTTTTAAGAAAATTGTGTGTCTTATGTTATTGGATTGTGTCTTTGTCACTTGACACTTGCCAGTCATAAATATCAACAATTTTTCCCAGCAACACATATTTTGTAATTCGTGTTTTTCTGTTTTAACAGTTTTTTCTTTCTTCCCTTGTAATATGAAAAACGTGTATTACAGTGAGAGAATATGGAAGGCGGTTTAAAGAAAATTCGTAACCAGATCCATATAAATAAATTTCTTTATATAAGAATGTTTGTTGACTTTTTATTAGACACCCTATATAAATAAATATATTAAATATTTTTATCTTAAAGAAATGAAAGCGTGTAAGAGAGAAAGCTTTAAAACCAAATGTCACATGTGTACGCGTGAGTTTATTTTTTTTTTTTTTTATTTTTAATAATAAATCATCATAAAATTATAAAGGAAAAAAAAACCATTTTCTTTTTTATTTTATTTTATTTAATTTTTTTTGTATTTATTAATCGAAGCTTTTCTCTTATTATTATTTATGTTTCAATGGTTGTGTATGTGTGTGTGTTGGGCTGTGTTTATAAATATATACCTTTATATATATGTATGTGTGGGTGTGTGTATAAACACGCGAGTGTATATTTATATTTCGTTTCAATTTAATTACACATAATAATTATTTTCATTTGTATTTTCTTTAAATTACTTACAAATTATGATTAAATGTAACAATAAAGGAATAAAAGAAGAAAAAAAGCTCAAATTAAAGCCAAAAAAAAAAAAATATTATTGCATACAATTTAATTTATCGTTCCTAATAAATACATAAAGTTTATTCAATTCGTGTCTTAATGTGTTGGATAAAAAAAAAAATTAATGACCAAATGTTGGTCTGGCTTCCTATCTAATCCCAATAAACAAACGGTTGATTTAATATGAGAAACGTGGACTGAAAGAAAAGAGGGTGAAAGTATCAGTTAAAATATTCGTATTTAAAAGTTTACCGAAATGGCCGCTGTTAAGTTCCAAATTCATATTTTTATTAATCTCACATAAATGAGTTGAATGATTCATGTTTTCGCTTAGCATAAAGCATAAAGAAACAAATCTAAAACAAATGAAGGAGTGAGCTTTATTTATGGATAAAAAATGAACAAAAATAAAACAAAATTTACTTCGGCCCATCAGAAAAAGGAGAAAATCCTCTAACAGAACCAGAATATAATTTAAATTAACATTTTCTCCACACGTATTCGTAACATTTTTAGATTTTAGATTTTGAATTTGTCAAGTCAAGTCATAATTAAATATATTTCTATATTTTTTTTTCCCCTCTGTTTTTTGACAAAATAAAAAGAGAAGACAGAAAAAAAAACGGATAATGAAAAAAATATATACATAAAATAAAACCCATTTATCTTTAAATTATTCAAATCGAAATGTCTCAAGAATTGTATAATAAAGGCGAATAAAGGTTAGACACTCATTTTTTTTTTCCTCTTCCTTTAAAACTTAAGTTATATATTTTGTATTTAAAATAAGAGAAATTTTCTTCTCTTTCTCTCTTACTCATTTTTTTATTTTTATTTTATCTTCAGGAATATATTTAAATGTAAATTTAATTTTCTAAAAGTAAAATTATATTAATAATTGGAATAATTTTTGTTTAAACTTTATCCATCGTTATTATGGTATAGGAGAACTGAAAATGAAAAACTGAAAAATAGATATGGTTATAAGTGTCTTCTTTAAATCAAAATGGATTATCCTTCCTTTAATTTTTGAAGTAAAAACAAGAAGAAAAATAACAGAGAAAGAAAACTAAATGTATATATATATGAAAATAAAATGATTAGAAGAGCGGGACGATGGGGAAGACGATGAGATAACTTTAAAACTAAATAACCTCAATATGAATTATTGTATGACATGACGTATATTTTTTTAAGGGTACAATACACATTTTGTTTATATAGTTTTTGTATAAAAGGGTTGTTTGTATTTATGTGTGCGTATGAATATTTGTATTCTCATGATGGCATATCAATCTCAAGAGACAATCCTTTTTGGTTTAACTGAACAAAAATCATTTTATAAAATGTCAACATCAATTCAAAATATTACTTAATTGGGTCACAAATCAACATTAGAAAATTTATAGAAATATATTACTTTAGAAAACTACGTCATTTCCTATATGTATGTCTCTTTCACACATATATATAAATGACACATAATCTTTCTCTCTTACTCTCTCTCTCTCTCTCGCTCTCTCTCTCTCTCTCTCTCTCTCTCTCTCTGTCTATCAATAAACCCATACAAAAAAAGTTAAATTTTCTGAAACGTGTTTTGTCTTTTTCTTTTTTTCAATCAACATTTTCTGTTTCCTTATGAAAATGTAAAATAATTTAAACAAATCAACACACATGAATATATTTATTAAATTTTACCAAAACTTTATGTCGGAAAAAAAAAACAAAAGAAAACTATTGGAAAAAAAATAATTTTTAAATTTTGATGAGTTTGTTTGAATAAATAAATAAAATAAACAAACAAACAAACACCAATAATTTTCTTTATGTTGAAAGAAAATTTTCCTCTACACAAAATTTTCTTTTTAAATTTTTCATTCATAAAACGTAAATTAGAAAATTCTTGTCTATGTATGCGTCCGTATAAAATGTAAAAATTTGCGAAAAAAATTTCAAATGAAAATATTTTATAATTTTCTTCTTTAATTTCAAAATAATCAAAAAAAAAAAAAAGAGAAAAAAAAATTTTAATCAATTATTGTTTTTTTTTTTTTCTAAATTCTTTTTAAATGTCAAAATGGTATGTGAAGACTTCATCCTTTTCTCTTCTATATTATTGACTTTAGGGTCATGACATTGAGTTTTGACTTTAATGGGTTAACCGAAGAAAAGAAATAATAATAATAATAATAAAAATATAAAATGAAAATGAAAATGAAAAATGAAAGGAAAAGAGTAAAAAAGCAAAAAAAAAATAATAATAATAAATATGGCCGCTGCTGTTGCTACTGTGTATGGTTTCTATCAAATTGGATGATCTCTTTATCGTATTCTCGTATGTCAGTATTATGTCAGATAGAAAAATTTAACAGAGAGAATTTGTATTATTTTTTTTTTTGTTGAGATCAAATATTTATTATTATTGGTATTAGTACTGTTATTGTTATTACCCATTCGTAAATGTATTATTTTCTTCAAGGTGAAATGTAAAAAAACAAAAAAAAACAACTGACATCTGATGGATTTTTGAAGAATTATGTAACTGTCAGTTACTGTCAAAATTATTTTAATGATAAAAATTATTGTTTTTTTTTCTTTATTCGTGACCTTTTTTTTTTTGTTTATTTCCATTTGTCGAAAATTCACTGAATATCTTTTTTATATCCTTTGTCACATAATTTATTTATTTTCATTTTTCTTTTTACTATTTTCTGTTTGTTGATTATTTAATGTAACTTAACCATGAAAGGGTTAATAATTCATCATTTTCTAGAATTCATTAGAATACGAATTCAAATAGAAATATAGGAATAGAAAAATAAGAAAAAGAAAGAAGAAGAAGAAATGTAGAATATTGGAATAATTGAAACTTCAAAAATTAATTTAAATCTATGACAACCAAACTGAATTTAGATCGATGAGGTTGGTAAATTTGAATAGCTTTTAAAAAACAATTATTTACTGGAGAGTTTTTTTTTTTTAGTGTTGTCATATTCAAATAGAATGTATGTGTGTGTGTGTGTATATATTTTTTTTATGGAAATTTTTAGGATGAGTATTATAATTTGAAATCAGTTGATTATTTATAAAATATGTAGGTACGTACCTAACCTTCTGAATGTATACTTAAAATGTCTATTTTTTTTTTTGTGTTATTTGAATAACGTTAATTTTTCTGTATTTTCGTTTTTTTTCTCATTTTCATTTTCAGTTATTATTTTATATATTTTTTTATTACAATTTCATGAATTATTAAAATAAAAAAATATATGGATTTTTTTGTTTCCCAGTATTTTTTGTACAAAAAAAAAAAGAAGTGACATTTAAATTTACCTCTATTTGGGAGTTTACCTGGGGTACCTACAACATAAGCACCAAAGAAAGAAAAAAAAATGAAATTCAATTAGCATCAGGTGTTTTTTTTTTCTTTTCATTTTTACATTTTTTTGTTTTTTTATTCAATTTTATCTAACATAAACGTCGTTATACGAGATGAGATAAATATACGGTCTACAAAAAAAAGAAGAAGAAGAAGAATGTAGAGTACTTACCAATTATTATTTGTAGAAAAAAAAAGAAAAATTTTGGCTTTAGTGTAGATTATGTTGGTTTCAAAATATAAAAATTATTTTCATCGTTGACTGCATTTGACGTCATCATCATAACAAATTTAATTGAATTTAAAAAATTGTACGTTAACCAGAGTATGAGGTTTGATTTTTTTTTGTTCCGCTTGAGGTGGGGGGGTTTTTTTTTTGCGAGTGTTCAGTGTTGAGTTCGTCCTTTTTTTTTTGTTGCTGTTATTGCTTATGCATCGTTACTCGTTTATATTAATTATGATGTTTTTTTTTTAATCTCAACTGTTTTAAATGTTTTTATACAAAAAAAAAAAAAAAAACAAAACAACAACAACAACAACAAATTATTAATTTATAAAGTTTTTTTTTCAATTTGATTAAAAATAACACGAGAGTCCTTTAGACTTTTATAAACAAGCATCAATTTGTTTTTGTTGCGTTTATTATTAATTTGTTTAAATTAAAAAAAAAAAAAAAAAAACAAAAATTAATTTTTGTATTCGTATTAAACGGATTTATTTTTTATACGTGTTTATTCATCTCTATTCTCTAGTGTAAAATTTCATTCGTTATAAACGAATTCATAAAAATTATTTTCTTCTTTTTATTTATTTATTTTTTTTTTTTTTTGCAAAAGTTAATTAAATTATTTTCTGTTTATAAAAATTGTTTTTTTTTTTTTTTGTTGTTGTTATTTTTTTTGTTAAGGTAATTTAATTGAGTTTTGATTAATGAACATTAAAGTGGATTTTAATTAGTTTTAACGTTTTTTTTCTTCTTCTTCTATTAAATTTTTGTTCTCTGTTTTATTTTCATATTTTTTTAATGTTGTTACTCTTTTTTCTGTTCTCACTCCATTTGTGTTCCTTTTATTTTATATTTTGAGAAAATAAAAACAACAACAACAATTTTTTTTTTGGATGAAAACTGTGAATGCGGTAAAAATTTATGCTCTATACATTTTAAATGTTTTATATCTTTCAAAATGTAATAAATTATATTTTGAATTTCAAACCAAAAAAAGTAAAGTAAAGAAAAATTAAACTAAAAATATTTATTTATTTTTATTGTGAAATGCAATGTGTGACGTATTTCACACACGTTCTTACAGTGTGAGAATGTGGTTGAGAATTTTTGTTGTAAAATCAATCACTTAACACATTTTATAATTTCTTTATTGTTATAAAATTTGATTAAAAATTTTTAAATTAATTTCCATCCGCGTCTTTTTCTAAATTTCAAACTAGTAAATAAAAACATTACTTTCTTACTTGTTTTATGCGTTTAACAAATCAAAATAAGGAACAATTTTTTGTTGTTACGATATAACGCATTTAATACGTCAATTTTTAAGAAAAAATAGTATTAATTTAAGAAATAAATTAATGGTCATCGTACGTCAGTTTTACCTTCTTAAATTTTCTCACTTCAACATCTTTTAAAAGACAATTAATTAAGTTTTGGATTACTTACATAAACTTATATCTTATACTTGTCTACTTTTTTAGCGTCTCTAAGTGTGTATGTGTGTATGTGTGAGTTATAAATCCAACTTTTATAAATGAGGTTAAAGTTCATGATTAATTATCTATAGGTAGATTTTGTTTTTCTGTTTTCTATTTTTGTATTTTTATATTTTTTTTTTGAGTGTTTTGGTGCCTTTTGTATTATTGGAATGGAGGATGGTGAGGTGATATTATTCTCCTATTTTTGGAAGCCTTATATATCTTTTCTCTTTTTTTATTACTTTCATGTCTGTTTCTTAAACACCTTTTTTTTCTTCTTTCAGTTTTTCCCATTTTTTTTCTTCCTTTCTTTGACTTCCGTTTCTTCCTTATTTATTTATTTTGTTTTTGTTTTCTTTTTATGCTCCTTTTCTTTTCTTGTTTAGTAAATTTTCTTTTCTTATATTAACATTTTTACACATTCTTTTTACCTGTCGATTTCATACAAAATATTTTTATATTTTATTATAAAAATGATTTATTGCAAATTGAAAATGTCGATCGAGTTTAAAAAAAAAAAAATTATAATAAATGTGTGACAGAAAATGTTTGATAATAGAAGACAAATGTTTGTATTATTTTTCATATAAGAATATCGAATACGAACATTTTTTTTTCATCATCTTCTTCTTCTTCTTCATCTTCTTCATCCCGACAATTTCTCTTTTATTTTTTTCGTCTATCCCATATTTTCTTTTCCTTTTACCGTATGCACTTTTTTTTTTTTCGTCCAATAATATTTGTCCCTTATTTTACTAAAACAATATTTTATGTAAGACAATCAACCACACACGCACACACATTTATACAAACATGTGCATACAGAATAAATACACTCGGGCAGACATAACACACACATGCAAATAAAAAAAAAATGCAATTTTCTAGAGAGAGAGAGGAAAAAAATTATTTTCAGTTTGAATTTCAAATTTTCTCTTCGCTTATTTTTTATTCATTTTTCCATAAAAGTAAAAAATATTATAGTACATACATATTTTGTAGCACATATGTGCCTTCATATATTGTGTCTGTACGTCTCTGGGTGTGTGTGTGCACACGTTTTGAGAGTCAACTCAAAATAGAATGTATGTGTGTGTCGTATTATGGTACGTTGGTACCTCTAAATAAATCCATTTTTTTCTTTCTATTTTGTGAATTGCATAAATCAATTTGTATTTCCCGGATATAGATTTTTTTTCCGTTGAGGGTGTACACGTATAAGAATAGTGTTGCTGGGTGGCATAAATGAATGATGTAAAAAGGATAACTAAGAATGAACACAGTTTCAGGTATTTACTTCCTGTGTAGTGAAAAACCATATTTTATGTTTGGTGAAAAATTATACTTTCATAAAGTTCTGATTTTCTGATGTGGTTTTAAGAAACTTAAACTTCAGTTAATCCGATTTTTATGTTAAGACAAGTTAATTAGTTTTAATTTTTCTGATGTGTTTCATTATTTGTTGTTGTGTTTTTAGTTTCTTTATAAATTAATTAAATTTATATTCTTTAATAAATTTATGTGATGAAACAAATTTTTTAATCACAAACACAATGAGTATTTTTTTTTTCAGTATAAATGCTGTTGGATTTTTATATTTTTGTTCATTTTTATAATAAATGAGTTACAAATTTATTATCTATAATGCAGTACAATTTATCATAATTTGTACGAATAAATTTTCAATTTATTTTAATTTTATAATAAAATTAAACAATCATCGGACATTGTCAGTGTGATTTTTTTTTTAATCGAAATTAATTAGAATTGAATAAATGCTCATGAAAGCCGATTAATCTAATCAACTAATAAAGTCATTATACTGATGATTTCTTCTAATTATCTGACGTACTTTGGATGTTGAGATTTTGTATCATCTTTTTAAATAAATAAATTAGGACAAAATTCGCCTAAATTAATTTGTGTTTGTTAATTAAATGTGTGTATGTAAAACATGAGATCTGTAATTTTTTCATATGAAATACTGACTTCTGACAACTGTATTTAAGGTCACATATGATTATCCTAATCTGGGTGTAGACATTTAGATCCTTTTTAACCTAATTTTCAACTAAACAAAAATTGGTTTTATTCCTCTTGTTGGCTTTTTTTTTTCTTTTTGCTTTTTCTATTTTACATTTTACCATAAAATCCAATCAGTAAAATTATATTTTTGGTCAATATTGTTTTATATTCGGTTGTGTATGCGAAAATTTTGTGGCAATTTTATAATATGAATTTCTATTTTATATTTAGGTGAAAGAATTTATACAGAATATAAAATATGAGTGTTGACAGATTTTAGATATGGGTTCTTCAATCATTTCACCTAAACAAAAACGAAAAATGTTTTGAGTTAGGGAAATTTTATTTTAGTGTGTGCGTGTATGTTTTTTTTAAGGGTGCTACTTTTTTTTGTTGTAAAAGTTGTTTGTTTGTTTATTTCTTTTTTCACTTTTGTTTTTCTTGTGTGTGCAGGTCAGGTCTTTACTCTATAATTTTCCACATAATGTCAGAAACAAATTTAGACCACAAACTTATTATCTTCTACTGTAGAAAGTGGTGTGGAGAAAAAGTTTGAATTTTCTATAATTTAATAGGAACAACCCAGTATAGATTGATTCATTTATCTTTGTATCTTTAATCAATTTTTTGGTTTTATTTTATATTTGGGTTAAACTCCAATTATCCATAAAAGGTTTCATCTTTACATTTCATTTATTGGTTTTAAAATTTTATTTAAAGTATAGATAAATACGTGCTGAATTGTTATTATTGAAAATCAAACCCATATCTTAATACTTTCCATCAAACTTGTCACAATTTCTCACAAATAAATCTTTCGTTCAATCTTTAGAAGCAACACAAAAAAAAAAAAAGAAAGAAAGAAGAAACATGAGAGAGAAGTAATCTTTGAATCGATATTCATTGTGTAATTTATTCTTGGACATATAATTTCATTGTTGATGAATGATTACATTTATTGATGTAAAGAAAAAAAAATGCGTTTTTTTTTATGTCCAGGAAGTACAATAAATTATTGGTCACAATAAATTGTCTAATCAATTTTCTCTTTGATAATAAAATTTGATAAGAATAAAAATAATTTCATGTCTTATAATTTTTCCCCTTTCCCCTTTATATCAGACAAATGCATAAAATTAAATTAAGCGAAATAATTTTCATCAATATATTTACTTTTTTGTTACTTTCACATTTTATTTTATTATAAAAATTTTACTCCCATTAAATTCATATTAACACCACTGGATTACATATAAGAAAATATTGTTACCATTAAAAATTACTTAAAATAATTATAATTTTCTTTCATATATTTTTTCATTAAATTTTAATTATTTTTCTTTCGTTTCTTTTTCGTTTTTTTTTTCGTTTTCTTCTTAATATTAAATAATTTCATAATAAAAGTTATTAAAATTATGAACATTGTCGAAAGTTCTGTGAATATAACGTTTTTACGTTAATTCAATTATTAAATATAATAATATTCTCTATGGGTAAAATGGGTAAATGGGGTGATGGTGGTAAAAAATAAAAGGTACGTTTTATTATATTTATTTAAAAATAAAATAATGGAAAAATACAAAAACAAAAATAATTATGGTGTTTGACATAAATTACTTTACTATTAAATAGAAAGTAGAGTATAAAGTAAAGTAAACGGTAGTTAAAATTATTATGTAAAATTTTCCTTATGGATTTAAATTTTCTACTTTGGATTTTCTCTGTTCATTAATTTTTTTTTTTTTTTTTTTTTTTTTTCGTGGCATTTAATAATCTTTAGATTTAATGTCTTTATTTATGAAAATATTTTTTGAATTAAAGACATTAACCTGAATATGGAATGGTTGGGGTATGGGATAGGGGTATAGAATAGTAGCATATGTGAAAATGTGTGTACGATGATGGTGATGACATTTAATTTTGATTATTATTAATTTCATGAATACTCGTTTTTGTTGGTGTTAGATAGGATTTAGAAGGTGTTAGTTATTTTATACTTTGCGGTCTTAAGCGTGACAGGATTTTATTCCGTAGAAGGTTTTATTCATAAAAATACATTTTTTTTTAATATAAACAAATTTTTTCTTTCGAAAAGAGAATTTATGAATTACGACAAATCGAAACAACAAAATATTTAAATTGTCTTAATTTGTAGTCTGATAAGTAAAAATGTAATCAGTAAATCGTTGAGCTATCTAACCATCTGTTAAAATATTTGTCTCTTTTGAATAAAATGTTCGAATTGTGAATAAAATTTTACAAAAGATTGGCCACTTAATATTGACATAACGTGATCACTGTAGAAAGTTGAATGTCCAGACTGATAATGGCATGTTATCTGCATTGTCTTCAGAATGTCTTCGTGAAGGAATTCGTGCAAACATTGTATATTCTTGTCACTTATTTCTCTTGTCAGAATATCTGGAAAAAAAAATATTTCAAATTAATTTTAAGAAAGACAAGAAAAAAAAAAATTAAAATGAATTTCTTCTTATTAAATTTGATATTTAAGCGTCACTCGAGTCTAATGTTCCATAATTGAACAGACATTTTTTTTTTTTAAATATCTTTTGGCAACATTTTTCTTAATCTTGTTTTCAGTTGTTCTTTTTTTTTTCTTCTTTTTTTTTTGCAGTTGTCTCTTTATCCTTTTTTTTTTTGCTTTCTTTCTTTTTTTCTCCCGATTTTTTTAAAGGGAATGATTTTGATTCGTTTAAAATGCGTATGATTTTTCAATTACATTTATTTTGAAACCCATCAAACTGAATATGGTTTTGTTTTTCAATTATAACAAATGAAAGCATTTTTTTCTTCTTTTGTGTGTGGAAGAAAAATAAAAGAAAGTAATGAAATTAATTTTTCACGATGAAAATTTTAAATAGTTTTGTCTTTTTATAATTTTAAAGAATAAAAAAAAAAACGATTTAAATTCAAATAAATTTCGAGTAAAAATAAAAAAAAAGGTTAAATTTTTTTGTTTTTCTTCATTTTAATGTGATACAGTATCCTCCTGGGACAAGAGTAGGTATTTGCTATCTATATAATCCGATTATACCATTCCAAGTCTAACATCAAAACATTTTACCTGACCTTTCTTCTTTTAACTCTTTCTATTTCTTTCTATCTCTCTTTATTTATTTTTCTAGATCTGTGTATATATGTGTGTGTGTGTCTTTGGTCTGGTCCCTAAACACTTTTTCGTTTTTCTATTATATCACATCATCGGTCATATCAACTTATGTTATTTGTTAAATATATCTTAATCTTAAGCCAAAATAAACATTTACAACAGACAGAATGTGATATTGAAGTAACAAAAACAAAATAAATAAGAAAATAGAAAAGATAAAAGAAAAACAATAAAGTTAAACATTGTATAAAAGAGAGTGAGATAGTAATATATTTTTATAGAAAAAATAATACTAGCCTTCGCTCTTCGCCACATTAAATTATTTATTTTTTTTTGTTAAATTCAATTTGAAGAAAAAAATAACACAAAAAATACTGGGCGTCTCCACATTAAGACGACCATAAAAATGTTCTCAAAAAGATTTCCTCATGATGACCTTATTATACTTACAAAAATACCCTTTCTCTCTTGGTTTTTGTTTTTCTTATGTTTTTTTTTTGTGAAAAACAAATTAATTATTTAAAATATACAAAAAGCTCAAGGAAAATCTGATACAATTACATTAGATCTTAACACAGCGTTTAAATTACTTACCTGATGGTGACTTCTTAAATTTCTTCTCTTTTCTTTTTATCATTCTTTCTTTTCCTTATTCTCCTTTCTTATTCTGTCCTTTTATTTCTTGTGTTGTTGTTTGTTTTTTTTTTTTTTTTTTTTTTGGCTCTAAGAGAATCAGAAAAATGAAAAAAAAGGTTAATTTTATGTTTTAAATTTTTCATAACTTTATACCTTTTTTTCCCTTCTACTTTTCCTTTTCCTTTTGTTTTTTTTTTTCTCTTTCTTTATTTTATAAATATTTAATAAATTTCTTGTCTTATAACTTCGCTTTCCACTTCTACTTCTTGTTCTACTTCGTTTTCTTTTTATAAGAAAAAAATATATTTTCTTGTAAACTGAAAAAGAAGAAAATTCAAAAATTTTGACCCTTAAGTCACAGTAGAATAAAAATGGAAGAAGAGAGAAAAACAACAACTGAAACAAAAATGGAAGAATAAATTTCACTGTTTTCTTTTCATTTTTCTTTCTCTCTCTTTCTTTGTTTTGTCGACTTTTGTCTTGTGTGTAAAGATGCCAGCAAAAAACAACAAAAAAGAAAAGCACAAAAAAAGCTTAGTTGTTGTTATTCCATTCTTCTGATTTAACTTTTTCTCTTTGTTTTTTCTAGCCTCAAAAAAACAAAATTTCTTCTTCTCTAATTTTTAAAATTTTATTCTTCGTCTACTTTGTTATTTTTTATTGTTGATCCTTGACTGTTGTTACTGCTTGAATGATTGGTTTATATTCTTAAAATATATATTTTTAGAAGTTATAAAAAGAAAATATAAACGTACACACAAAGAGAAAGATGTGGAAAGAGGTGGAGAGAGAGAAAGAAAGAGAGGGAGAGAGCATAATTAAAAATTCAACAATACAATACTTTAAAAATTTTCTTAAATGAATTTTTTAATAAATATTCAGATACTTACATAAATCGCTAATTAAAAATGAAAATTACGGAACTGAAAACAATTTTTTTTGCTCTTCTTAATTTCTCTTACCTTTTTTTTATTGTGGGGAAATTGAAGATAAAAAACTTCTCTTGTGTTATTTTTTCTTTTGGGAAAGTTAAAGGAAATAATTAAGACAAATTCTTCATGGAAATAACAATTGTGTCTCAATTTCTGAATATTTTTGTTCATAGAAAAGAACTAAAACAATTGAATAATTTTCTGGAAAATAAACTTTTAAATGGGAGGAAAACCAGCGAACATAAATCATAATGGTCGCTTTTCAACTGAATATATATTTTAGCGTCATTGATTCTGTAACTTAAGCAAGAAAGGGAGTGGCACTCAATGTAACACATTTTAAATTAGATAAAATTTCTTCTCTCAGTCTTTATAGCATCTATTCTCTCTCATTGTTTTCTTATCCTATTTTATCTCTTTTTCTTTCTTCTCTTGATCCCTTTACTTTTTTCTGCATTATTATTCAAAACTGAATTTGACATTTTATTGAATTATTTTCATGTTTTTTTTTCCCCTTTCTTCAACTTTTTCCATCATATTTTATGTCAATTAAGTCAAGTGAAATTATAATTGCATTGGAAATGTGTTCATTAGAGGAACCGAGAGATAAAATGAAAGGGAAGTAAAGTGGAAGAGACAGAAAGAAAAAGTTTGAAAGTACAAAAAAAAAAGGATGTAAAGGTAGTGAGAGAAAAAATACAATTAATTAAGTGCAAACTAAATTATTTAAATTTAATTAGAAAATTCTCCAACAGCAAACAAATTTTCTCAGCTGATCTCATACCAAAAGTTTCATCATAAAAATTAACCAATTAATTGAAGTGAAAAAAACAAAAATTTTAATTCAATTTTCACTCGTTTGTAGATTTCTCTCTTCCTCTTTATCGTATTTTCGGGAATATCTCATCCTATCTTTCTCTCATTTTCCCTTTAAATTATTTTTCTTCGTAAATATATTTACGTTACGTAACATTTACATATGCGTTACGTAAGAAATTGTTGTACGTATTTTGTTTTATATTTGCGTAGAATATTTAAAAATATTTGTATTTGGAAAAACATAATAAAATTTTCCGAAAATTGCATTGATTTTGTTTATTTTTTCGTTTTGTTAGAAATTATTTAATTAGTAAAACGTGTTACAAATGAAAATCAAATGTGAATTGGTTCATGTAAATTTAAGAAAAATAGAAAATAGAGAGATGAATGAAATAGAAAGAGATGGAGAAATAAGTGCAATAACAGAAGTACAGAAAATAATTATGTTTAAAAAAAACTATGAAAACAAATCTTAAGACAGTTCATGATAGTTTAACTGATTGAAAAAAAAGGAAAAGAAATATTTTTGTGTAAAAGCCAAAGATATAGATTTTCATACAAGAAATAGAAAGTATTAAATTTGTTTGATGAATCCTTTATCTTTAGGCTCATACACCTTCTTTTTTACAAACATTTTCGTAAGCGCTTATTTCATTTTTAATTCCAGAAGGTAAAATTAATAAATAGAAAATGTGAAAAGAATACAAGTGGGAAAACTGTAACAAAAAAGTAAGGAAGAAAAATAGAATGAGAGAAGTAAAATTATTAACATGATGATGATGATGACTGGAAATCTTCAATTCAAAAATATTATTCCGGAGATAAAGAATTTGACTTTAAAGGTTTTGTGTCTTGTCTTCCGAATAGTGTCTGTCACTGTAGATATTTGTCCGCCTGGGTATGTATGCGTGTGAGACTGAGTAATGAATGAATAGTCTCCCATTTAATTATGTATTTGTGTGTGTTTGCCAAAAAAGAATTCATCATTGTTATAAGAGAATATAAAAAATGGGACTAAATTAATTTAATGAAACGAAACAGAAAGATTGGTTGGGTGAGTGACAGAAACAGAGACAATTGTGGTTAAAGGAAAAATTTAATACGGATTATTTTTGGTTGAATTGAAGATAAAATCATAATCACGATTAAAAAAGAAAACTCAATTTTCCTTTCTATTTTTTTTTTGCTTTAAATTTTCTTTTTTAATATTTTCTTGAATATTGTATTATATGAAACATATGAACTTCAAGTAAAAATATGAATACTAGTTTTGAGTTGAAAGAATTCGTCTTTTTTTCTTCTATAAAAGTTTATAATTTGAACTAAACATAAAAAACTAAAATGAGAATAAACGGGTGAAACACACACACACATACAAAGAAACGAAAAACCTTAACAGAGTTAAGATTAAGACAGAAATATTATTTAGAATTTTTCTCTTCTGTTTTTGCATAATTATATTTGAAAAATTTTAAAGAGGATTGACTAAAGTAGGTAACGTACAACATGTAACCGTGGTTAAATTATGTAGATTCGTTAAGTGGAAAGCATGTAAAGTATATAATTATTTGTATGTATTTTTTTCCTTTCCTGTTTTAATTAAAAGGAAAAATTGTAAAATGTGACGAGAAAAAATTGCATCCTTTAAACTTGGATTAATTATAAAAGTATCATCTCGGATTTAGTGTGTTGAACAAATGAATTTAAAAACTCTACTCCTTTTTTTTTTTTTCAAAACTTATTTACAGAAATATTCATAACTTAATCCATGAAATTTTCCTAGAAGTTTCATTAGAGATTTAGTTGAATGGGAGAAAATAAACGGAAAAAGAAAAATACGAAAGATAAATAAGTATCTTGTTTGTTGAAAACTAAATAACATTTTTCTCTCTCTCTTTATTATTTTTTGTAGCTATTTTTCTTCTGTTTAATGACTATAATGTTATAGCATTACATAAATTTTGAATAATTATCTTTTGGCTGTTTTTCTACCTTCAATTAATTAATTTCATAGATATTTCTCTTCGTTCATTAGTTCATTTATTTTTTTATAATTCAAAAAAAAAAAAACAACAACATAGAAGCATTTTATGTTTTTAAATAAATAATTTACGTTCAATGACTTGTTCTTTGCCCATATCATTACATCAATTTATAAAACATTTCTAAGGGAAAATTATAAGAGTTCTTCATTTTCACTTTAAACTCATCCAATTCTTTACTACCTCCTTCTTCTACATTAATAAATTTATGCTACACAGTCTTAACACTTAACACACAACTTCACATTTTCTTCTACATTTTTTTTTTGTATTCCAGAAACACGTTTTTTTCGTTCGTTCGTTCGTTCGTTCCCCTCCTTTTTTGTTTATTGTTTACTCTAATTATCTTTGAAAATTTCAAAACACGACTAAATTATTCAAACATTAAATTATAAAATAAGATTGATTGAAAAGTGTTTCATTCTTTATAAGAACTGAATAATCTTTATAACGAAAAATTATGTGAAACAAAATAACAACAACAATATTTTCTTCTTACAAATAATAATCGTTAAACGATAAACAACAAAAAATAAATAAAAAGAACGAACAATTTTTTTCTTGTTTCTCTTTTATAATTAATTCACATTTTTCTTCTTCTACATATTTTTTGTTTTTCTTGTTCATTTTGTGCTTTTTAAAAGCTAACAACAACATAAATTATTTATGGTTTTTTCTTTACATTCATCTTCTATCCTAACATCACCTTATACACCCAAACAAAAAATTTTCAAAATATTCTCTATCTATCTATCTCTCTCTATCTCTCTCTATTGAATATTTAATATTTTAGATGAATTTTCTAAAATATCAAGTATGAGAATGATAAAGAAAGACCAAAAGATACAAAATGTCATTCTTCTCTCCATTTTTTATTTTCTATCTATAAAATAGAAAATTCCCCAAAAACCCGCATATAATTTATTATTATTATGTAACCTCCCCTCCCCTTTAAAATAAATACTTAAATTTTCCAAAAAAAATAGAAAATGAGAAAGAAAAATGAAAATACATTTTAACCTAGTCACCAAATATTCAACACCCTTAACACCCAACATTCATCTATATATATATATGTGTGTGTGTGTGTGCGTCGACAAAATAGAAACCTTTTGACCTTCGACCGCATCACATAAACACAAACAAAATAGAAATTCTCTTAAAAAAAGAAACTTAAAATATTTTCAAAATTTATACCCAAAAAATGTTTGCTCCCTTAACAGAAGAAATTCTCGATTAACACGTTCTCTTCCTTTTTTTTCTTCTTCTTTTTCTTCTTGTTGTATCCATTTTTATTTCTATGCCTCTTTTTTTTTTCTTTTTTGCTGGAAAGAAAAAAACATATTTTTTTCCAACCTAAAAAAAAAAAGAAAACTGAAAAAACTGAATTTATTTCCTTATGATTTTGCGGTCAAAAATAATCTCATATTTAGGCTCATTCTCAGATTTTGAAAAAAATAAATAAAATAAAAGTGGGTTATAGGGTGATATTCCGAGAAGGGTTCAACTCGTTGTTGAACTCGAAATTATTTTTAAACTTTGATTTAGAGTTTTTTTTTTCTAGAGAGAAGATAAGAGAAAATATTTCCCTTCTAGAATTTTTAAATAATAAATCAATTTTTTGAATATTTTGTAATTAACTAAAACGATAATTATATAATGTTTTATCTCATTCTTCCTTCCCTTTCCTTTTCATTTCGTCTAATTTTTTTTTTCGGTTGCTCTCACTTCCTTCAAATTTATTAAGATATAATTATTTTTGTGTCATGAATAAATAAATGACAATCACTTTTTGAATCTATCTATATATTATGAAGATGAACGTTCAAAGATGGTTCAAGATGAATAAAATGATGAAAAAGATGTAGAAGATGAATGCTGTATCTTTTATATAATATTATCTTGTGTTTTGTTATATGTCAAATGGGTATGTTATATTTATGTGTGTGCATCGATGTATATCAGTCAGTAGCGTTCTTACGACCCTTAATTTGTATTCATGTTTTTTGATTAGATAGATTGACGTGACATTTTATATATACCAAAAAAGGAAATATTTCTAATCATTTTGTCAAAGTCGATTATTTTACGAAATTTAAATTAAGGGAATTTACTTAAGGGAATCACGAGAGACAAATAAAAATTACAAATAATTATTATTTAATTGTAAAGAATAAACGAATTAAAGCAATAAAAGTTAATAATTCTCCCATTAAAAAACCAACACAATGTTGTTACCCTTCAAAATTTCATCAAAGATAAAAAAAATATGGCGCCATTTTTGTAAAAAAAATTTTGTCTCCCTTTAAAAAAAAAAATGGTTTTCCCAACATTTCCACTATTTACCCTAAATGTCAAAAAATGATGAAAAAGGTCAAAAAATGTCACAGAAAATAAAAATATGGCGGGGTCGTTTGACGTCACTGGAATTTATTAGAAAATTGATAAGGGAATCATTTACATTAAATATTAATAAAAGACAATCTAACATATTCATTTATTGCAGAAAACATTTTCTGTATTTCTACCACATAGAAAAAAAAAGTAACAACATGAAATAAATTTTCATACTTTTGTATAAAAAGTTAAGATAATTTCTCAATATATTTTCAAATAAGGGAAAATTTTCTTATTTCTCTTTTCTTTATATTGTCGTGTTAATATTTTCTAGACAAGAAAAATTGATTGTGGTTTTATAGTGGGTGGTTAAAAGTTCTGTTTAGTAATTGGAGAATGAGGTTTGATGTAATATAATCATTAAAATAATGTTCTTTTCTATTTGTCTCTTGTTTTTTTTTCTTCTTCTTCAAACTATGTTTTAATAATTTATTTACGTCATCATAATCAATACTTATGTTATGAAATGTAGAACATTAATAATATTACATATAATTCGAATTACATTTAGAAGGGTTGAGATATAAATTGTTGGTGGGGTTGGAGGAAAATTTGGGATGGGAGGTATGTGAAAAGAAAATAAGGATAATCAATGTTGAAAATATTTGTGTGGAAAAAAGGTTATTGACTGACCTATTGATTTATTCTTGTCTTTATTATTAATTATTCAATCAATTTTTGATAAAATTGACACCTAATTAAATGTCATTAAATTTATGTAATTTGAAAAATAATTTTAAGAAAGACAGATAATCGTCACATGAAAGATTTATATATTTTTGATGTTACTTTTAGATGTTGTTTTGTTTTGGTTTTTATCTGAATGGATAAATACATTTTACATTGTCTCAATTTTGAAATTTGAATTTGATCCAATTGATAATTAAAGCAAAATTATGTAAACGAAATTCAAGTTTATCTCGGCAATTTAATAAATTCAGTCTTATTGTCTTGATGAATTTCGTCATCCATTGACGTTTATGGGAAAAATGTCTTTGACCTATAGAATCATTGTCATACATTTTTTTTTGCTTTATCCCAAACTGTACGGGTATAACTCTTTTATCAGATTTTCATTTATTTAGTAATTTCCAATAAATCATTTAAGTATGTGTTAAAAGAGCATTGAACTGTTGATCAATTGATCAGCTTCACACCCACAATATTCCACCAATGTATTATTTCTCTCTCTTCTACGTTTCCAATATTGATGAACGTAAGTACATAAATTGACTTTAACAATGCAAAAAAGAAATTCATACACACACATACACACAAATACAGAACAACAAAAGCCATAAAACAAAAATAAAAGTAAAACTGAAAAACATTGTATCACCATTAAATTATATAAACTATTCAATGTATTCGTTTATTTTATTTTATGCTTTTTTTTTTGTTTTCGAAAAAAAAAAATGATTATGGAAACTAGTGAAAAATCAATGTACAAAGTTTTCATTTGTCGAAATTTACAATTTTAAATAGAAAACATATTTTTTTTTTGGTTTTCATCGAAAATCCATTGGATTGAATACAATCAGAAAATCGATAATAAAAGTACATTACTCTTTGTTGTTGTTATTGTTGTGGATGTTATTGTTGTTGTTGCTCTTTCTGTTATTGTTAACGAAATACCTTCACTTATTTTTTGCTTTGTAAATTTTTTTTATTTTCATTTATGTAAAATTATTCAATTATCCTGTCCTTTCATTTAATTTTTCACATTAACAATATTTTATAGCCGTAAGGACGGTGGGTGTAAGGCATCAATAATAAAATCATGTTTAGCTTCCTTTTGTATCCTTTTTTTTTATATTCTTTGTTCATTGATAAAATTCATTCCCGAAATACTGATTTCAATAAAAATTAATTTTTGTGTGTGTGTATTTTTTTTTTATTATTATCCGTTTTGAATTTAAGGAACAATGAGATTCAATTTAAGAGATTAGTAAAATGTTGTAAAAACTTTAAACATTGAAATTCATTAATTAAGGGGTTTTTCTTGTTTTTAAATTTGTTGCAAAATAAAAAAAAAAACTTGTTTAGAGCTTGGGGACATTAATGTCGGGTTTCTTAATAGTTTTGAGTTTTCCTTGAACAATATAGAAAGATTGTAGTTGAGTCATTGTTATTCTGAAATTCCCAATAAATCTTATACGAAGAATATAAGTTAAAGTTTATTTCTTAATAAATAAATACTAAATAATTGTTTACTAAATTCTGTTTTATTATTTAAAATTTTCCCTTAAGTTTTTCCAAAGAATTTTCTTATTATTAATTATTCATCAGTTTCATTGTACTTTGCCCAATATTTTCTATTTTTTTTTTTAAGTTTAATTAAGAAAATGATTAATTCTTAATTTAATTCATTCTTCTTCATTTTCTATTTCTTGTGTTTCGATAGATTTTTGTAATAAAACTAACAAATGAATTATTTTGTTGATATACGATAATCTTAAATCAAAGATTTTAACAAATCTTCATTCACATCGTTTTCTTTCCTTTTCTTTATATTGTTTCCTTACAATTTTCTTAATTGATTATTTTGTCAGATCAATTAACTGATTTATTAAGAGTTTTTCATTTCCTTGAAAAGAAAAATTTCTGTTACATTTTTTTTTCTCCCTTAATAGTTAAAGTTTTTCTCGCAAATTCACATTATTATTGTGTGTATCAATAACAAGAAAAAGTCCTTGAATTTTCCTCCAAATAAAAAAAAAGTGTGTGTGTGTGTGTGTGTGTATTTTTTCTCGTTAAAAGAAAAAAGTTTCTATATTTTTGTTTTTCTATAAATTTTCTCTTCTTTCATTCCCAGCCTCATTTTTTACGAAGGTAAAAAATTGTTTTGGATTGTTCTTGTTGTTTTTTCTTCTTTTTTTTTGTCCGGTTCAATAATAATAAATTTACGGTAAGTAATCGTGAATCTTATTTTCACTAGAATGAAACTTTTTAGTTTCACTTTTTTCTGATTCTCATTCTTATTCTGAGTTTTAATTCTTATTCCTTCCTTATTCTGGTATTTACAAAAGTGTGTGTGTGTGTGTGAGAGGGAAGTTTTTTTTTATTTAATTCAACAACTTATTTACCCCTTTTTTCCATTATCCTTGAATCTAAAATTTATTTTTTAATCTTTAGAAAGAAAGAAAAGGAAGCGAAAAATATAAAAATGATGTGAAACAACCTTTTCAAGTGAATGAATAAAATACTGTTTGAAACAAGTGAAAAATATTATAAGAGGGGGGACGAAAGAAAGAAAGAAAGATTATGTTTGACGTCACGATTCTATTTTATTTTATTTTTTTTCCGAAATGATCAGCATTTTTTATATATAACAAACCTAACTCCTGTTTTTTATATTTCTTCTTCATCCCCTCTAAACCCTTCTTACTTGTAGGCTGTAGTCAACCAAAAAAAAAAAAAGAAAAGAAGAAAAGAAGAAAAGTAAAGTCTTCAGACAATTTTAGTCTCGTTCTTCTATTTTTTTTTTTTTTTGTGTCGACTAAAATCTGTTTGAAACTTTTCTTAAATATTTTCTTTTTCTTCTGCTTCTTTTTTTTTTTTTTTTTTTTCATCCTAAAATTTATCTAAGAATGATGGACGACCAAACGACCAACACAAAAATATTATTATTATTGGTTATTATAAAAGATGAATTGAAATGTTAGATTTTTGTTATGATTGAAATGTTTTTTTTCTTCCTTTTTTTCTTTTATTTTTTACGGGAAGAAGAGAAAGAAGGGAAATAAAATACCGAAGAAGATAAATTGTGAAAAAAAAAATCTTCTTTTTTATATTATGTTTGATTTGTCAAAGTATTTTTTCTTATATAAAAGAATCTATCAACGAATTAGTAAAGTAAAGTGGAACTATTCTATCATCGTATCATTTGATGTGTATTCCGTGAACTGTAAACATTTTTATTCATGAAAATAAAGTTGAACGATAAATTATTTGCCATTTTGTGGTTAATCTCAATTTTAAATATAAGAAAATTGTTCAATATTTATTGAACTTTTATAGAGTCACAGATAGTAAAATATCCACCCAAATCATTACACTTTGACACCATTTCCATTATATCTTTTATTTCGTTGGCTAGTCTTTAATAATAGAAAGAAAAAAATATCACTCATTAGGTTTCTATTGAAAATTATTATTATGTGACTTCTTAGTTTTTCTTCTTACAATTTTCCTTTTTCTTCCTTTCTTCAAGTCTCTTCAATTGACTTGAATTGAAAAGTAAAAAAAAAAAAAAAAAAGTGGAGACGCCTGGTACATTTTTTTTTCTTGTGAAACGTAAAAAAAAAAATAATAAAACTTAATTTAATCGGATAATGACGTCAAACCGAACGCGCTTCAAAAACCAATATCAAAGTTAATTGAATTTTCTTTCGTCTTTTTCTGTTTTCTTTTTTCAGTTTTTTTTTTTTTCATTTTAAAATTTTAAACCAAATTTTCTTTTGAGAAAACTTATGTTTTGTAATAAAATTGAGTTTTATGGATTTTTCACCTCAAAACTTTCAATTTAAAATGAAACTTTTCCCTTTTGAAAAATAATACTTGTGTAGTGTTTTTCTTTTGGATTTTTCCTTGCAGTTCAAAAAATAAATTTTATTCTTATTTAATTCAAATTTAAAACAAGTTCTGTTAAAGGTTTGAAATTATAGAACAAAATTCAACTTGACTGATATCAGTTCTTCTTTCTACTACGATTGCCCAAACATATTCTGTATTATATCAGATTGTCTTTAAACTTTAACTATGTTTTATTATTAATTTTGATTTTAGTTTCAGTAGATACAAACATTTATATATTTTTCTTTCTACTTTTGAACATAACAAAATTCTATTTTTAAAGTAAACTAATGTCTTTGTTGTTCATCGAAAAAATGAAAATAATTGCTTCTTTTTTATTTTCGGTTAACCTAAATTCTATTTAATATTAAATCAATTGATTTCCGATGTTAAAATTTTAACGTTGAATTTATTTTAGGGTTGTGTAGCACAAATACACACACACACACACACATTGGCAAATATAGGCACAGTCACACGTCATATAAAACTGGGTAATCGATTACTTTTTATATAAAATGTTGTTATGCAAGAGTAAAAATATTATTGAGGCACCATTTAACTTCATTATTTGATTCTTAAAATATTTCAATTGCAAAATGAATAAAAAGAAAAATTGTAAATGTCAATGAAAACATCCCTAAATTTTTGGTTCCGTTAAAAATGAAAATAAAAATACAAAATTAAATGGCATCGATGATTTATATCAGCAATTTACTGATTAAAGACGGATATTGGACGACTTGCTATAAATATATTTGTCACCGGAAAAAGAAAATATATTTTCTTTTTTGGCTTATTAGATTTTCTTTCCCATGACATAATATCGTTTCAATCTTAATATAAAATTTTTTTTTACATTTTTTTTTTTCGTAGAAAATTTTTATTATAATGAAAACGCGTACCACAAGATGGATAAACGTGTGTAAGAAAAAAAAATATAATTTTCTTTCTACTTCAATTTTTTTTTCTGTTTAAATTTCACGATGGAAATTTTGTATAATATCCGCGATTGCGTTCCGTTCTGTTTCCCTATTTTCTTCTTATTTCAGTTGGTTTTTTTCTCTTGTCTTTTGTTTCTTATGTAATAATTACAAAATAATAATAATAAAGGCAACAACTAAAAACAATAATTACGTCAGAATCTCATAAATTGAATTTAGTGTAAATGTCGGTCGTTATTAAATTTAAAAAAGAAAAAAAAAAACTTTTAAAAATAGAAAAATTGCTATAAAATTAAAATCTAACATTGTATTAAATATTTTCCAATTAGAGCATGCAAAATATATAATTACATACTGCCATTTTTTTTATAAACTGTAATTACTAAGAGTATATATTTTTTTTTTATATTGAATTTGTTTTATTTATTTATTGTGTATTGCTGTAAAAAGACAAGCACAAAAAAATTGTTGTAAAATTGGTTGGGTTTCAGTTTTTTTTTTGTACGTTTATTTATATTCACGGTTTATAAAAAATGAAATATAAAATTTTTCTAAGTCAAGGACGCGATATAAAATCGTGATTCATTATTTCAAAGTCATTTTTAATTTCAATACTTTTTTTTTGTTTTTGTTTATTTAAAGTTTTTTTTTTTAAATGTAATTTTCGCTTTCTCTATTAAAATTTGTGTAAAGCCGGTAGCAGTCTAAATATGTGAACTCTGATATTAAATAGCGTAGTTTAAGTTCAACTTTCATAATTTCCCGATTTCAAATGTATAATTAGAAAAGCGTTTTTTTTTTAATTTCTGAATAAAGTAAATTATAAATAAGATTAGAAGAAAAATATTTAGTAAAGTTTATTCATAAAGTTATCTATTTATTTCCCATTCTAAGTGTCTTTCTTGATTTCTATTTCCATCTCAACCCACAATAAAATAAATTTTTAATGAACCAGTTCAACAATAGTAAAAACCAAATATTGATTTCAATTCAACTAGATTTTTTTTTCTGCTGCTCATTTCCATTCCCATTTCTGTCTTTTTTTTTTCTTGTATAGTAAAATAAATTATTTCTGTTTTTATTTTGACTGATTTATGATTTTTATTTCAACATAGATTAGTGATGACATTCAGTAATGTATAAACACACACACACACACATGTATACATCACTTAAGTATAATGTGATATTTATGTAATGAATATGAAAATGAATAAGTATTGGATGGTAAAAACTGAAAAGTTTAAAAATGAAAATTTATTGGTTCTAGAGCATTTATTTATTTATTAAAGAAAATATTTCATAATGTATGGAAAAATACAAAAAAAAATAACAGCAAACAAGCAAGAAGCACATATTAGAATTTTTTTTCATTTTTTATATTTTGGTTTATAAGGGTTTTAGATAATATTTTAGTGTGTGTGTGTGTGTGTGTGTGTGTACCCATTTTTTATACAATTTTTTTTTTGTGCTTCCGCCATAATTTTAATATAATAAAATAAAATTATCCGCAAATGGATATAAATTTTGATTTATTTACAATTTTTTCTTTCGTTTTTTATTTTTTGCCTTTTCTCTTTTAGCCGTGCTCGTGCTTTTTTATTGCTCTCTTATCCGTTCTTTTCATTTTTCCCCTTTATTCTTTTATCCGTGGTTTCTTCACTCACTTACCATTAATGCAGATCAAAATTTAGAATTTATCTTCTTTCAATTATAAATTAAAAAAATTTAAATTGAATTTTTTTCTTTAAATTTAAATTTAAAATTCGTCCAGTCTCTGACTTTTTGTTGTTATTTTTAATGATTTTTTTAAGTTTTGTTATTTCTCAGAAAAACCAAAGTTCTATGTACTCTTTCTTTGTTTTTTGTTATTCCTCTGTTATTTAATCCAAGAAGAAGAAGAAGATGAACCGAGTGTAATGGAAAAATGTTTGAAATTAACTTTCAAAAACTTTCGTCAAGTTTCAAAATCAACCTTTTTACATTTTTTTCTCTTTTCCTTGTGTCTTGTCCCATTTCTCCTTCCATTTCCGTCTTTTCTAAATTTTCAATACTGATTTTGTTTGTTTTATGATAAGGCTGTTGCTGTTTCGACTTAAAAATATAAATTCATTTCCTCCTATATGTTTGTCTCTGTTTTACTGTTCTCTATCTTCTTTCTCTTTTTCGGCTTAGTTTTTTTCTTAGGACTTTAATTTTTTTTTTTACCGTTGCTTCAGAATTTCTTTATTTTCTTTTTTCTTTTTTCTTTGATTAATGACAATTTTTTTTCTTTCAGTATTCTCATTCTTGTTGTTATTGTGGATTTCTGTATCTTTTTCCTTAACGTTTTTTTTTTGTCATTTTCTTTTTTTCTTTTTTTTTTTGAGGAAAATGAAAAGAGATTTTCTTTCCGTTTTTTAAACAACATTATTATTATTATTATTATTATGATAAGTTGTTAAATCCCGCTTACTTCTTCGTTTTTTTCTTCTTCTTAATGTTGGATTGCATGTCAAAAGTTTTTTTTTATCCTCTTTGCCATTCCTTTCTTTGCTTTTCTTTTTCGTTGTTTATTTATTGTCACTAATCGTAAAAGTTGTCTTACTTTCTATATATCAACGTCCATTATCCATCATAATATTTTCCATTTTCCTTTTTATTTCTGTTTGCAGTTGTTGTTGTTGTTTTTTTTTTTTTTTACAATGTTCCATTCTTCACCCGATATACGATATTTGGGTGGGTTATAACATTATTTTATTTCCTTTTTCTCCTTTTTTTCCTTTTTTTTTTTAGTTGTTGTTCAACTCACTCAAAAATATATTTCTGTTTTTTATAGTCCAAACTAAAAGACGTGTTTTATAAATAACAATTGTTAAAGAAATATAATAAGGAAATACATGTATCCTTATTTTGTTTTTATATCCTTTTCTTTGATATGACGAATATAGGGGTAAATTATTAAGTCTTTGAACGTCTATAAATATTTGTAGTGAATCTAAGATTAACGATGATTTACTTTGTATTTCCTGCATTTAGCTTTTCTTATTTTTCTGCTGGATGGCATATTTTCTGGAATGAAATTTCAAAGTGGTCATTGTTACTCATTTCAAATAAAACTCAAAAATGTATTGGTCTACATTGAATTTTTAATCTTAAAACATAAATAAAAAAAATTAAAGTTAAAAGTTAATGAAAAAATTTTTGAATTAAATTTATAGACATTTTTTTTTTCTAAAACAAAAAATAATTAAAATTTCCAGGATTTTAAGCAAACAAAAAAGAAAAAAGAAGTCAATCATTTTTCATTTATATTCTGTTTTTTGAAGTTAAGAACCGTAAAATTTGAATAATAAGTTTTGTGTTCATAAAAAATAAAAGAAGAAAAGAATTTTCATGATTCATCGTAAACATTTCTTTGGTCATGGCACACGCAATTAATGTTTAAACAAATTTTGTTTCTTTTTTTTTTTTATAGTTGTTGCTATTAATAAAATTTGGTTATTTTTTGTTGTTATTAAAAATACAGAAAAATTATCCTTATCTTAAATCACTAACTTAGTTATAAATATCCTTCTCATTCTCTTACAGTTTCCCTTCAGTCCCTCCTCCATTAACAAAAGCTTCATGAAATATAATTTGTCCTCGTCCCTAATCAATTACAATCTTGTGTGTCCCATCTGCATCCTTCACAATCATTCCTTTTTAGTTAACGTGAATATATTATCCATTTTCACTTTTGTCATTTTAAGAGTATGAGAATGTTGATGGTTGTCCTTGGCTAAACTCACGATCAAAATTAAACCACGAGAAAAAAATATAATATTACGTTTTATTCATTAAATTGAAATCGATATTTTAACATCAGAAAATTTTATCAATTCATCTTTCCTATAATTATTTTTTCTTATTTTATATTTTAAATTTTGGATTTTATTTGTAGAAGATAAAAATCAGAGAAATTGGACTAAAATTAAAAATTATAAGATTACAGCAAATCTGATCTGTATATGTGAATAGACATAAGTATGTGGTAGCAATTCTTCATATCTACTTATGATTTATTTTAAAACATTAAAGGATTAATTGGAAAATTCTTCACTTTATTTTTTTTTGCCTAAAATTGAATTCTACTGAAATTTAATTTAAGCGATTTACTTTAAAGATAGAAAAACCTAAGGCTAACTAAAATCCGAATAACAAACATTTTCTTAAACTTACAAAATATTTCATCATCATCATCATCATCATCATCATCATCATCATCATCGTTATAACATATAAGACTTAATCTTATTTGATGTTTGTTGATTATTTTAGCTTTTACATTTAATATTTAAACAAACATTTAGAACTTGTGTGTGTGTGTGTGCGTTATATTATATTTATGTTCATAATGCGTGTCGTGTCAAAAATAACTTACATATTTATACTTAAATACTTTAACATTTATAACTAAAAAGCTTATAATAAAATTTTTCCCTTTTTTTTTCTTCTATTTTTCTTTTATTTTCTTTCTTCCGGATGGTGCGTATAATTTTCCTAAATTTTAATTATTATTATTATTATTTTTTTATTCACAAAGAATGAAATAAAAAAAATAAAAATTCTATACTTGCTGTTATTTTTTGTTTCTCGTGTTTTGTTGTTGTTGTTGTTGTTGTTGTTGTTGTTAGGTTATGTTCTTTAAACCGGAGAATTTCTTCTGTTTTTCCCTTTTTTGTTTTTTTTTTAAAGTTATTTCCGTTGATCATTTATTATTAAGTAATTAAAATAAAAGTATGTTAAAAAAAAAAATAAAATCCAAACACTTCCGACATTTTTGTTATTATATTTATTTTTAATACAAAAACACACACGGCATATTAAATGTGTTGTACTTTTTGTTGTTGGTTTTATTATTTCTGTTAGAACTAACACCTTTTCTATATTTAAAATTCAACTGAATTATTTAGTTAGTTTGCTCAATGACCTTAAAAAAATTATCAATTTAAAAAAAAGAAAGGAAATATTTTTAAAGCAAGTTGAAATTTAATTTGTTTCATGATAACACAATTACTATGGCTTTCCTTAATTTGGGAACAAGTTTTTGTATTTTTTCTGTTTGAAAATTTACAAATTTCATCTGAAAGCATAGACAACTGTAACGGACTAAGACTAAGACGTATTTTTAAATGAAAGAAAATTGATAACTCAAGATAAAAATTGAAGAATAAGATGATGAGCTTTTTTAAATGCTAAGATTATTTTTGCATTGGCTTCAAAAAATGTTATTTTCACCTTTATTAATATGAATTTAATACAATTTATTAAATTTATTATTTAAACGATTTTTTTTATGTAAATTGTAATTTTGTATAAATTTTCTACGTTTGACTAAAGTTTTTAATGTGTGTGAAAATAAAGCCCATACGTGACGGTGTAATCAAATTCATATCATAAATGAAACATACATATTTTTTTTATACATACGTTCAATTAATCAAAAGTAAAAGTTTTATGTTATTTTTAACCCTGGTGACAGTGTTGAGCTATTTTATTATAAAAATATAATCAAACATTTCTCTCGAAATCTTATTTATAAAATGTGTAGAAAATGGAAAAACCAAAACAAAACAAAACGGAAAAACGAAAAAACAGAATCATTTTATAAAAAAACCATAATAATTTTAATGTTTAAAAGAATTCTGCTTATAAAAGATAAAAGCTTTATACTCGTCCTCACTCCTTCTACACTTCATTTTATGTCTTTTTTTTTCTTTTTGAATATAAAAAAATATATTCTCTTAATTACAATATAAATGAAAATAGTACAGAAAAGAATAAATGTAAAATGGGGAAAATAGAAAATGGTAAATGGTAAATGAAACTTGTTCTTAATAAAAAATAACAAATGCCAGATGTTGTATTAATGCATTGATCGTGCTGCATCAACATTTTCACAAAAATCTTTATAAAGAGGAAATTTTACAGAATTTTCTTCTTCTAAAAACACACACAATTTTCATTTGTTTCTTTTATCTATCTCTTTCTATTAACACTATTAGTCTTTGTCTATCTCTACGATTTGTTGTTGTTATTTTCATTTGAATAATTAACATTCAAGAGTTTTAAAAATGGGGACAAAAACATGGGATAGTCGTCGGGTTCAGTTTCATATTCAGACGTTAATATTTTGTATCAAAAAGAAAAACCCCTTTTTTTTTTCAAATTACATTTTTTTTTTGTTATGTTATTCTCTCATTTTCTCTCAATTTTCTTTTTTTCTTCAAGTTTGTCGTTCTTTTCGCTTTTCCAGAAAATAATGAGAGAGATAATTAACGTAGAGTTTTCTATTCTATATTCGTTGTTATTTTTTTTCTTCTTCTTCTTCTTTTAGAAAATGAAAACATTTTGTATGAGTTATTGTTTTTATCTCACTTGATTCACATGAATCAAAATTTTAAAGGGATGATTTTTGTTAAAAAAAATTGTAATTTAAAATTTAAAATGAATTCTTTTGTGCAATCATAGCATTTTATTTTGAATTTTCAGTTTAAATTGTTCTTTATGTATTTTTGGGAAAATGTTTTAGTTGTTTGTCATGACGAATAATTCATATTTAACTCTCTTGAAGTAATCGTTTATTATTTATGTTCAATTATTGTTATTTGTAATAAACAGTTAAGACACAAAACAAAGAGTATTGAAATGTATCCAGCTTGAATGTTCAATGTTCATTTCATAGTCGTTTATTAAAAAAACGCAACAACAATCTTTAAACTAATCCAATAGAAAAGTTTATTTAATTTAAGTTTTCTTAGGGAAACATATAACTTATTTGAGACGTTATAGTGCCGCTCACTAATTCAAAATTGTAGCTTTCACTATTAAAGATAAAAATAAAGAAAAGCTTTTAGATGTTTAAAAATAATTCAGCAAAAAATATTAAAAAAAATATAACAATAAAGTGAGAAGAAAAAAATGGAAACTTAAAGCTTTTATTCGTTTAAATAAAATTGAATAATACAGGCCAATGACTTTTCAGTTCTTTCCATCAGTATTTTCCTCCTTTTTCTTTTTTTATTACGTTTCATATTAAAATAAAAGTCTTGCATCTTTCGTACGTTGCCGCGTCTCTTTGCAAATAGACTTAAGTTGAATTTCAACAGATTTTCTTTATATTATTTGCAGTTGTTGTTAAATAAAAAACTTCCCTGACGATAAATGTTTAAAAAATGAGCGCGGAAAACTTTTTATTTCGAAATTTTTTTTTTTTTTCTTTTTAAAAAAAATCTAAATTCTTATGTTGGAAACATTTTAAAGTTTTAAATAAAACTTTTTTTATTTCCTACGCACCCTCCCTCCCTCCCTCTCTCTCTCCCTCTTTTTCTGCGATATAAGAACGAGAAACATTTAATTTTTCTTCTTAATTTTCTTTCTAGGCAAAAAGAAAAATCAATCAATTCTCATTTGAATAAAATTCAAAACTTCCAATTTTTTTGTTCTTTTTCCCCATTCTTTTGTTTTTAGTGACTACTAAAAAACACTTACAATTTACAAAGTAACAAATTGAGTTCTTGTAGATTTTCTTCTGAATTTTCCCTTTACTTATTTTTTTTTTTTTTTGTTTTTCTTCTTTTGTTTTAATCAATATAACCTACGTAAAAATCTTCCCTGATACGTTTGATCTTGACTCTTCATCATCTTCTTGTTCTTTTATTTCTTTTTGTTCTATTTTCATTCTCTTCTTCATCTTGATTAAAATCTTTTATGAACAATTTTTTCTTCATTTTCATTTCTTTTCCTTAGTAAGAGAATTTATTTTAACTTTTTGTAAAAGGAAAAGAAACAAAAAGTAAGTAAATTTTTTTCACAATAAAAAACCTTTTTGGTTTTTCCTTGTTAGTTGATAGAATTGAATTGAATTTTTATTACGCAAATAATTATTATTTTTCCCAAATAAAATAATTCAATTGTTTTTCTCTATAATTTTCCATGTGACTCTCAGAATACAAAAAATAAATGATTAATTTAAGAATTTAATAAAGAAAAACAAACAAAATCATTTTATCTAACTTTTATTTTATTTATCTTCTCCTTCTTCTTCTCCATCATTTTCTTCTTCTTCTTCTACATCTTCATCATTTTCTTATCGTTTGATGTTGAAAATGATAAAGGAAAATTTATATTCATATTTTATAGAAAAATCTAAAATGATTTTCTAACCAAAATTCTATTCTACAACACAAGTATAGATATTTTTTCCCATTAAAAGCTTTAAGTTAACTTTTACCATAAAAATATATTTTGTATTATTTTGTGAAAATATTTTCTAAAAGTGAAAATTCAGTTTTTTTTTCTTCTATCAAAATTTTCTAATAACGATAAAAAATGTTACAAAGTTTTAACTTAAAATTTTTTTTTTAATAACAAAAAACTTTATTTCTGTTTAAAATTAATTTGTTCGGAGAAAAATCCTTCTTCATATTCACCCTCTTAGGAGACAGATGGAAAATAAGGATGAGAAACTATAATTTATCTCAAATGAAAACTTATATTGTTGTGCCAAAAGAAGAAAAAAAAACTTCAATCAAAATGTACAAATATTGTTTTTTTTTCTCTTTATTTTCTTCTGATTGAAAAAAAAAAACGAAAAGAAAAAAATAAAAGAAATAAAATTGAATTTTTTATTTTTTCGTTTGTGTAATTTAAAGATGGGAAAAAAAATGAAAAAATAATATCGTACAATAATACAGTATAGAGAGAAAATGAACATGAATATTATTAATTTTACATTTTCTACGTTTTTCTTTTCTTTTTTTTTTCTTTAAGAAATTTAAAAAGAAAAAAAATTGATCGTTAAAATTTATTCTTTTAGAATTTTTTATTTAATTTCTGTATTTTTCACAAGTTTCATTTTATAACTTGCTTTTTTTTCTTCATCATCTTTGTTTCTGTTCTGAATAAAGAAAATGCATTTTTTTTTCTTCTTCTTTAAAAATTTATTTAATTCAAAATATTCATCAATATTTTCTATCTTTGAATTTTCTATTTCAACGCAAAAATTCTTTGAATTTTTGAATGACGTCAAGAATTCTTCACAATAGAATAAAAGCAACATATTCGGCATTCACATACACAAATTTACTCCTATTAATGTAATTCGTGTATAAGAAATTCATTTTTTATTATTAAAAGAAAATATTCTTCAAAATAACGTTTTAAACGATTCCCAAAAGTTATCTAATAATAATTTCATACAATAGATTTTTTTTGTTCTTAAATTAATGAACAGAAGAATGTGAATAATATTCTTAGAATATTTGTGTCAAGACTTAAATTTTTGTTTTTGAGCATTGGATTTTCTTTATGTTATTTTTTTAACATAAAAAAAATTGTTATTTTTTGAAACATTTTCACCATTTTTCTCAATGCATATAATGTATGTTTTTCTTAAGTTCTTCTCCACCTCTTGTTATTTCACATTTTATATCGTCGTGTTAGAAAGAAATATAATAAGATACTTGAGAATGAAATATAAAAAAATATAAAAATTGAAAATAACAATGTTTGCACTTTTTCCTTATTCTCTTAAAATAATAATCATAATAATAATTTTTTTACTCGCTGTTTATCAAAATCTTTCTTTCTCTCTCTCTCTCTCTTTTCTCTCTGATTTCGATACAAAGTGAGTTTCTTCTGTTAGCGACCGTCTAGTGTCTTGTCTAGTGTGTTATGATTTCATTACTTTCTTACATAAAATATATTCATCTATATACTTATATTTATCTATATTTATATCTTACTCTCGAAGGATTTCTTCTTCAAAAAAAAATATAGAAAAATAGAAAAAAATCGAAAAAGGAATAAGAAGAAGAAAAAAACGAGTGTAGATTCAATGGAAGAAAATTGAAAGAGAAGAAAAAAAAAAAGTTGTATGTGTTTTGTATTTATTTTTTTCTTTCTCTTCATTTTGTTTTTTTGTTTGCGATCCATTTTACACAATTTCTTTTTTTTTAAAGAAAGAAATAAAGAAAAAGTAGAAGAAAGTTTAGAGAAGGTGGGCGGAAAACTTGTGGAAGTTTTTTTTCCTTTGTTTTTTTTTTTATTAAATTTTCGTTCTAAAGACAAAAAAAAAAAAACAATAATGAAATAAAAGAAAAAAGAGCAAGAAACAAGGAACAAGAAGGAAATAATAATTTCCCTTGGTGCGATACGATGATTATTGATTTTATTTACTTTACTTGAATAAAATAAGCAATAATAATTTTTGTTTGATTTAATCATGAAAATAAATAACTGGCTATGTTTGTTTGTTGATGTTTAGTTTTCCTTTTTTTATTCGGAAATTCCAACTGCCCTGACTGTAATCGGTCACAATTATTTTCATTAATTTAAAGAGGTGAATTCCTAACCACAAAAAAAAACATAATATGAGTTCATCCGTTAGTTTAGTATTGCCATATATTTATAGAAAGATTTTCTAAGGCTAACTTGATTAATAAAATAATGAATTTTGATATAAAATGAAAATGATTGACATACTCTCTGCGTGTCCTTAATACACTGAATCTTATTGAAGAAAAGATAAACAGAAAAAAATATATACACGCACACACACACACACACACACACACACACACACACACACACACACACACACACACACACACACACACACACACACACACACACACACACACACACACACACACACACACACACACACACACACACACACACACACACACACACACACACACACACACACACACACACACACACACACACACACACACACACACACACACACACACACACACACACACACACACACACACACACACACACACACACACACACACACACACACACACACACACACACACACACACACACACACACACACACACACACACACACACACACACACACACACACACACACACACACACACACACACACACACACACACACACACACACACACACACACACACACACACACACACACACACACACACACACACACACACACACACACACACACACACACACACACACACACACACACACACACACACACACACACACACACACACACACACACACACACACACACACACACACACACACACACACACACACACACACACACACACACACACACACACACACACACACACACACACACACACACACACACACACACACACACACACACACACACACACACACACACACACACACACACACACACACACACACACACACACACACACACACACACACACACACACACACACACACACACACACACACACACACACACACACACACACACACACACACACACACACACACACACACACACACACACACACACACACACACACACACACACACACACACACACACACACACACACACACACACACACACACACACACACACACACACACACACACACACACACACACACACACACACACACACACACACACACACACACACACACACACACACACACACACACACACACACACACACACACACACACACACACACACACACACACACACACACACACACACACACACACACACACACACACACACACACACACACACACACACACACACACACACACACACACACACACACACACACACACACACACACACACACACACACACACACACACACACACACACACACACACACACACACACACACACACACACACACACACACACACACACACACACACACACACACACACACACACACACACACACACAGCACAGCACAGAAAAAAGAAAATTCTTCTGAACAAATAATTCATATATAAAGAAGAAGATCCTTTAAGCTTATCCAGAATACATATTGATCTTCATCTTATATAAATTTATATTTTTATTATTCGTAAAAAAAAAATAAAAGAAAACGAAAACAAAACGAAAATACAAAATACAGAAATCTTCGTTTCTATCATTTTTTTTTTCTTTTTTTTATTTATGTTCATTTTTTTTTTCTTTTTGATTTTGCAGGACACAAAGTTACGTCAAATAGCGACCATGGGCTCACAGGATACATTAGAAGAGAAAACTGTCACTGTTTGTTATGGATCGGATTTTGTTAATGTTACATTCATCAATTTTTGTTGTACCAGAAAGGATATAGCACAGGTAAGTCTTTACCTTATAATATACTCTCGTCTCGTTTATTATATTGTATATTTTCTTCTACTTCTTCTTCTTAGTTTTCCTCTTATCTTATATTACTTTTACTTGTTTTTGTTTTCTACTCTTTTCGTTGTTTTTTTTTTGTTGTTATTTTCGTTGCTATTTTTGTTTTTATTTTTTGTTTTACTTTAGTTTTATATAAGATTAAAATTAATCCTTACGATTTTATCCTTTATTCTTCTTCTACTACTTTTTCTACTTTGTATTTGTTTTTGGTTGGGTCGTCGATTTTTTTTTTTTTTTTGTGTTGGTTAGTTTGTTTTGTATTATTTTTGTTATTGTTGTTTTTATTTTATTTTATTTTTTCCTACAAATTTTTGTTGTATTTCTCGTATATTTTATATTAGATTTAATTGAATAAAAGAAAATATCATCTCTTTTAGTCCCTCTTATAATCTAATCCATATTAAAGATAATATAGATTACATTTTTACTTTAATAAAGAAAAACCACTAAAAATAGTAAAACACTCCAGTGAATGATGAGAAATGAAATTTTTTTTTTTTTTGTTCCGAATGAAAAAAAAAAAAAACCTTAAATAAAAGTTTTCGTAAGAAATAACAATTAAAATTTGATTTATTTCATTTCTCTTATTCTTATTAAATATTAACATTTAATATTTTTTCAATAAAAATCTAAAGTTAAAAAGAAAACAATTGAAAAAAAGTCACGTGCACTTTTCCGTTTATTATTTTTTATTTTTAAACGTATTCCGTTTTCTACACATTTTTTTAAAGGATTCCCCCTTTTTTTTATATTTCATTGTAGATTTTCTTTGTTTTTAAACTTTAATATTTATCGTTATTATCTTAGCGTAATTTCTTCAGAACAAATTATGAATGTGAAGAAATAAACTAAAATGCTTAGAGCAAATTTGAAAAATTGTTTCATCATTTCCTGATGTTCCCCGTTTTTATTTTTGTTGTGTAAAAAGTTCTAAGACAGAACTTCTTTTAAAAGAAAGAAAAAAAAAATGTGAAAATGTAAAGGATAATTGGTAAGAGGCAATGTTGTTGCTTTTAATATTGTCCATTTTAGAAAATGGTGAAAATGAAAAAGAAGAAAGAAACATAGAGAAGGCAAACGGAGAATCTACCGTCATCATAACAATGAAAATAAAACGTTAAACATTTTAAAAGGAAGTGAATTGAACATTGTAAGTCGGTCGATGAATTTTTGAATTTCTTTCAAAACAAAAATGACCAATAAATTTTTTTGTTCTTTTCCCTTTTTTTTATATTTAAAAGGAAATAATCCAATAATAGAATTTTTAATGTTCGATTGGATGAGACTACTAAATGTGGATAAAAGTTCAATTTTCGAATTAAAATATTTTCGTTTGGGTTTCACAACAAAGTTTTTCTCGTTTTTGGCTTTTAGGTAGAATTAATTAAATTAAAGTTTTTTTTTTCTTTCCTTCAAATCAAGAAAATACGGAAAGTTTTTTAAACAAGTTAAAAATTATAATTAAAAATGTTAAATGAAAGAGAAAGTTAATAAAGTTACAGGAGAACAAAGTTAAAGAATTAGTTTCATTATAAAAAAAAAAAAATAAGTTAAAAGAAAAATCTTCTGTCCTTTTCGATGAATTTTTCAATGGGGGGTTTTTTTTAAATTAAAAAAATTTATAAGGAAAAGTTGAACATGGTCACTTATAAGAAGATAAATCTTTAAATGAATAAAAGGAAAAAAAAAGAAAGTCTATTCACTCAAATAAACATTATTCTGAATTTTTCTCGAGTGATCTTAGAAAATGTACGTATAAATAAACTCCTTAATATTAAATATAGAATATCGTTTCTATTGTACTTTATTTTTTGTCATTCATAAACGCTTCAATACAAATAATAATAAATAATAAATAATAGTAATAATAATTGGTGGAAGGAAAAAAGAGGACAAAAATTGAGACGAACGAATAAATGGAATGGGTTTAAAGCACTCTTTAAGATATAAATATATAAGAAGAGGATACTTGACTGTTGAACATTAGTTCTTCATCTTAATAAACCTTTCACTATGTGTATGTATTTTACTGGGTTAAAGTTGGTTGTTTCATTTTATATATAACAGAAAGCTTTAATTCTCTATTTCTTCTCGGTTTTTGTTGTTTTTTTTTTGTCTATATTGAGGATTGGGTTAGCTAGAAATAAAATGGATAAATGAAATATATTTATAGAATTGAATACAAAAGACATACACACACACACACAGAGAGACACGGATGGGTCAATTGGATGTGTGAATTGGATATTGATTTATTTTTCTCTGAATTTTATTTTTTTGTAATAAAAGAAGAGACGAAAACAAATATTTATTATTGTGTATTTGAAGGAGTTGAAGTTCAACATCAACAATTCAATATTATATATGGAAAGTTCTCTTGTTTGATTGAAAGTTTTATTCTATTATTGTTTTTGTTTTTTTTTTCTTTTTATTTTCATTAAGAGAAATTCATTTACCATTCAATTTTTTTTTATGGTATTTATAATTTTTGGTTTCACATAATGGAACAGTTTTTTTTTCTTCAGTATTTGCCATTTTACAACAACTTATTTTAATTTGGTTCATCTAGAATTTCAATGGATAAAATGTGAAACATGAATTTGATGTACGATTTATGTTATGGTAAAGTAAACCTTTTCGGAAAATTTGTATAGACAAATTTTCATTATGTTGGAATAAATAATTTTGTACGTGAATGACCTGTCGATCAATGAACGTCAAGCTGCGGCAAATTATAAACATGGTGTAATAAATAATTGCGTATATGAGAGTCCTGTCCATCAGTAAACATAAATAAAAGATGCAGCGTTCAATCAACGACATTTTAATGAAATCCTTGTAGAGTTGACTTGCAATGAAACGAAAAATAGAACGATATTATTTTTGAATTGTTTAAAAATGACTAAAAATTATAATTTTATAGTGTGCGTAAGTTGTTTTTATATCGTTTGCACTTAACCACAAGAAAAAAAGGCAACATCAAAAAATAGGAGGCCATTGCAAAAGTCTTAAAAAGTGTCATAAAATTTAACTTAGATAAATAAAAAAGAAGAAAAAAAACAAAGCAACAAAGAAAGAACAAATTAAGATTTTATTACATTTTTTTGTTTTTATTTTTTGTTTTCTGTTTTATTTAGTAACAACAACAAACAACAACAGTAAAAGCAACAAAATATAGAAATAAAACTGACATTCAGCAGACCACTCTTCTTCACTGATGTGCCCATTATATATTTTTGTTTTGTTGTTGTTCCATTTTCGTTGATTTTTCTTTTATTGTGGTTATCATAAAAATGTTCTGATTCCTTTATAGAACTGAAAATGGAAAAGGCAAACTAATAAAAACAAAACACCAAAATAACAACAACAATGAAGAAAAAAACAATAAGTTAAAGTGAAATATATAAAAAAACTATTTAAAAACGGCTCAACAGAGAGGATTTAACTTAAAATGACTTATGACGAAACAGTGGAACAAGACAAAATATTTAACATAACTTTTTGATCTCTTATGTTGAGTTCTTTCCTTCTTTTTTCTTTGTTTAACATAAAAGGAAACACAAAAGCTTTATATACGAAAAGAAGTGAACTAAAGTTTAACCCTATATTTCCTATCGTTTTTCTTATTCTTATAATAATTTACTTAAAGGAAAAGTTGAAAGTTTAAATTTCGATCCTTTCCTTTTCCTTTTCATTTTTTTTTCTTTCTCTCAAGAAAGCTTATTATTTAAAAAGGTTAAAACAAAATTTTCAATGACTGTTTCGTTTCTTTTTTCTTTTCACTTCTTTCTTTCGTGTTTATCTTCTTTTTTTATTGCTTTTTTCATTCGCACAATTTTTGAATTTCAATTCTATTTTTTTTCTTTACTTTTTCTTTATTACTTTCATTCGTGATAAATGGAAATCTTTAAATAATAATTTCTTTCGTATGCATCTCATTTCCAAAAAAGACATTTTAAATTATTTTCGATTTTCTTAAAAGTTTTTCTTTGATTTTGTCAAATTTTTGATCAATTTTTCTTCTGTTTCATTCAGTTTTTTTGAATTATTTTAATAAATTTACCTTACAACTGAATATTTTATTAAAATAAACAAATTTGGTTTGCAGATTTTTAATATTTAGAACCAAAAAAAAAAAAAATTCTATACGAAAATTTAATAGTTGATTTTTAATATCAGAAACAACAACAAATAGCAAGTATCAAAAGTCTACGAAAAGCTTTTTTTCTTGTTATCACCGCGCGGTTTTCCTTTTTCTTTTTTAAAACATTTTTCCATTTTTTTTCCTTCTTGTTCATGTTTTGTTGTTGTTGTTGGTTCATTTAATTAATTAATTTCTTTCATTTTTTTTTTGTTCTGCTTTTTGTTTTTATTCTGTTTTTGTTTTATTTTTTTTTGTTTTCTTTCATTCTTTTCTTTCATTCAATTAAATGAAACCATTTTGTGTTTTTTTTTTTTTCATCCCAATCTCGAAACACCCGGTCTTCTAAAATGTTGATGTGTGTAACTGACTGTAAGGGGAAAGGGGTTTGAGTCTTCCGAACAAAAAAAAAACAATAATGGAAAGGAAAGGAAGAAAAAAGCACATGTTCAATCTAATTAAATTAGAGAAAAAGAAAGAAAAACAAAACATCAATTTGTTTAGTGAAGATCAATTAAAAAATTTCCCATAAAATAATTTTTCATTTTCACGCACAAACAAAAAAAAAAAACAGAAACAAATAAATAAAAGAGGACGAAATAAAAATTATTATTAAAATATTGAATTTCCAATTTTTCTCTTTTGTCTTTTGTCTTTTCTTTTTTGTTTTTTTTTTTCGTCAATTAAGAAAATTTGAATTTATTTGTTTTTTTTGCACAAATAAAAATAAATGAAAATATATTTTTTTTCTTATTCTTATTTATGGTTCCTTTATATTTGTCACCTCTTTCTTTATTATTATTATTATTATTATTTTCCGTTGACACATTTTCTTTTTTGTTTTAAGAAAAAATTATCGAACGACTTTTCTATACGAATTTCTTAAATTTGTCATCATCATTTTCTTCATCGTTACCGTCACCACCATCATCAACATTATAATATCGTCAAATGCGTTCGGTTATTCTGATTTTAATGTTGTTGTTGGTGTTGTTTTATTGTTGTAGTTGTTCTTGTTGTAAAAGGAAAAAGAGAAAAAAAAAATAAGAAGGAAATTTATATATACTCCTGACTGATCAATTTCACAGATAATAAAACATGATAATTTGATTTGAAACGGGAGAAAAAAAAATGTTGAAGAAAAGGAAAAAAAAAAAAACGAAAAACAGAAAACGAAAGAAAAATTGAGAAAATGTAAAAAAAAAGAAAAGAAATAAAATAGGAAATGATGATTTGAGAAAAAGATTAATAATTTTTTCTTCTTTTTGACTGTGTTTTACTTCTTTTTATGTTTGCGCGGAATGTCAAATAAATCTCAAGCAAAGCAAAAAGAAAAAGAAAAAGGAGGAAAAACAGGAAAATAAAAAAATAAAAAAAAAAATAGAAAAATTGGTTTGTTTTGATTAGAGGTTGGGTAAGACTTATTTTTACATACTTTTACTTTTTCCTCCTCGCTTCCCTAAGAGATTTTAATTGAGTTTACTTGATTTTTTATTTCAACTCTCTTTCTCTCTCCTTCAACGAATCCTTTTGATCCTCTTTCTCTGACTCATTTTATTATGAAAATTTATAAGAAATTTTTTATGTGATTTGTTTGTACCTAACCTTACTTTACCAATGTACTTTTGAAAGAATGTTAAAAGGTGTAGACGTGTTTAGGTTAAGATTTGTTTTCTTTTTGTGGTTGGACTTTATAAAAAGTGATTAACCTCAGAAAACATTCTTTAATATTATTATTTTATCTGAAGAAGAAGACAAATTATGAAATTTTTAAAAGATTGGAAAAACAGGAAAGTTTTATACATTTTATGGTTTTCATTATCATATTTTATCATCTGCAAAGACATTGACCATTAACCATTTTAAGTTTTGCGTGTTAGAGGAAAGTGTTTAAAATTTCTAAATGACCACAAACTATGAGAATAAAAAAGAAATTCTTAAACCAATGCCACTCATTAGTCAACCAATGACGTCAGTTGTCAGTAACGCTATTTATGTTGCCTTATGTCGTCATAAGGCAGACGTTGGAAAAGTAAGATCTAAAGACTATTTCCGCAATAAATCCTTTAATTCAAATCAAAATAAACTTCTAAAGTTTAGTTCAGTCAATGAACTTTTTCTCTTGTCACTTTCGTGCTCTAAATTCCAATTTTATTTTAATTGAAAAAATATTTCCTATAAATTTTTTATTTTATTTAAAAAAAATAAAAAACCAGAAGCAAAAATAAAAAAAAAAATGGCAAGAATTAAAATCAGATGAAATGAAAAAAATATTGAAGAATAAAGTAATAAAGAAAAGGCTGAGGTTATTTTATAGACCTATTTTTTTTTTATTACAGAAATATTTTATGATCTGAACTGAACTGAACCCACAACTGTTGATATTTATTCAGTCATAAAAGTACAAAAACAAAAATCAAATAATGAAATAATGTATATAAGAAAATTCCACCAAAACAATAGGTTTATTCTTTGATATAAGAAAACGGATATTTTTCTTTCTTAAAACAAATAAAATTTATATGAAAGGCTGTTAAATATAAATACATAGAGAGCAGAATCATGCTGATGTCATAACATAATTTCCTTTCAATATCAATATAAATATTAATAAATCTCTAATCTTTTGATTAAATATAAAGACACAAGAACATTTTTGTACCGGAAATATTTCTCATTCCTAAATTCAATTTTCATAAATACAAAACAATAATGTCTAAAAGTAAAATAGCCACGGTGTGGCAGATTGAGAATACACCCGACTCTCATCAATAGTGGTCCCGCTTTCAAATCTCAGCATGGTAGAGATAATGGTTTTTGTGGTACCATTAATATAACCGATCCCGTATCTTACAATGACCCGGGCAGTTTGATCCCAGACACAGGTTAATTTATCTATCTTTCATTTTGATAACGAAAACGATTTCGTATTAAATCTAAAATATTTGATATTACTCCCGGATGCTGTGACGTTTTGTTTTGTTTTTCTATTTTACTATCTGTTATTATTAATAATTCTGGACTGATTGATAAATAAATTGTTAAATAACTGAGAACAATTTTTAGTTTTCTATTTCAAACAAAAAAACAACAAGAAAAATTCATTTCGTCTCATTTAGATTTTCTATTTTTTTTTAATTTGTTGGTTGATGTGTGAAATTTACAGATGTTTGATAAATGAATTAATTAAATATAAACATTTAAATCGAGAAAGAAGGTTTATGATTATATATTGTGAGAGTATGATGGAGTGTAATGGGGGAGAATGGGAACAAGAAATATAAGATTGAGTTATGTAGGTGGAAAGTGTGGGTGGAATTTTAATTCCATTAAATTTTTATTTTTTTGATTTTATTTATAATTTTAATAAAACATCTTCTTCTTCTTCTTCTTTTTTGTTTCTTAATTTTTGTGTTTTTGTTTTAAATTGATTGTCTTCTCTGATTCTAATGAAAAAATTTTATTGTTGTACTGTTTTATTTTTTTATTTTTATGAAATTTCATCCCGAGTCAAGTGTACGATTAAACAGAGTTCTTAATTTCTTTGGTTTTCTAATTTGTATTGTAATTTATTTTAAGTAGATCGTAAAATTTTTTTTTTAAACTGTAGTCTGTCAAAGACTAAAATTAAACTTCAATTTTAACACTATTAAATTTTCCACAAAATTCATTTTCTCATTTTTACAGTTTAAAACTTTTAGAAAGTACTTCAGAATATAACGTTTATTATTTTGTGAATTTAGAATATTTTTAATTAGTAACTTTGTTATCTTGATATCGTTCCTTTACTGATCAACAAGTTTTGTTCGTATTCACCGAATTTTTATAAATTTTCGAAATATAAGAATTTATAAAAGCACCAACTTTCACATAACTTTCACTTCAATCGTTAATTTATTGTTTTGTTTTGATCTATCGTTAAAAAGAAAATATAAAAAGTAATATCTGACATAATATTAAAAGATTTTTCTTTATACTTTATTCTGTTTCTATTTTTCTTTTACGAATTTATTATAAATGAATAAAAGTTAATAATACAAGAATTTGTCTTTAATCTTTCTGTTTGTTTTACTTTTACTCATTTTTATTATTATTATTTTTTTTTTTTTTCAAAAGAGAAGACAAGTCAAGTATACAATGTCATTGCCATAATATTTATTTACATCATAATAATTCCATAAGTCACGTACAACGACTTCACATTATATTGATCTACACACACACACACAAACACAAACATATTCACGCACATACCTTACATAGTCTAAAATAAAATCTTATATGTTACCATTTGCTAACTTTTTTTTTTGATAATAAAAATGAATAATAATGAAAATCTAACCAAACGATTTTCCATTGAGTGAATTTTTTTTTTGTCTTAAGAAACAAAAAAAAAAAAAAAACAGAAGAAGAGAAATGAAGCAATTTTTTTATATTTTACATTTTTTCTTCCTTCAATTGTTTTCTATGTAAACATAAATAAAACAAAGTAAAAGGAAAATGTTGATTTGTATAAAGTAAAAGAGAAAAATAAGGATAAGTGGAATAAATGGGGAACTACCTAGGTAAAGAGAAAAAAGAAGAAGAAGAAGAAGAGGAATTGACAAACGAACTTTTGAATAATTTTTTTTCTTTTTAGAAATATTATAAGAGTCTCTTTCATTCTTTTTCTTTCAGTCTCTTTCTCTCTCTCTCTCTTTTGGTTTCCGTTTCTATAAAATTTCCATGAAAAAATTACAAATATTATTTCTATGAAAATTATCATTACATTTTAACTTAAGTTTTCCATTTCAATAATTTATCTGTCTGTACGTCGGTATTTTTTATTTATTTTTATTTCATTATTTCACTTGAAGTATCTTCTTATGTTTTGTTTTACTATTGTCATTGTCAGTTACAATAATAAACAGTGGTGAATCATAAAATACCTTCAAGTATTCTGAACTGGAAATTTTCCAGAGAATAATTGTTTGATGGAAGAGTTTAAAGGTTTTTCTAGAAAGCTCTCTCACATACGCATTTTCAAATTGTTAATAATTATACAACACAAAACAGAGAGGAAAAGATCGAGAGAGAGTTTGAAACAAATATTCTTCACTCAATTCAATTGATTATACTTTTTCTTGTCTAATTAATTTTCTATAAAATAATTGAAAATTTATTTAAATTTTTTTTCGAAAAAAATAATTCTCCAAGAAAAAAAAAATCGAACGAAACAGAATTGAATGACGTCGATTGTTTTTCTTCTTCTGCCTCATTTTCTATGTTTTCTTCTTCTTTTTTTTTTACCTAAAGTAAAGTAAATAGAAGAAAAAGAACATACACTCATACATGTTCACATTAAAATAAACAATCGGATGTGGAGTCGCCTAGTCGTTTTTGTCGTGTTTACAATTTTTCCAACTGTTGCCATTTTCTGGAAGTTTTTCTTTCTCTCTCTCTCTCTCTCTCTCTCTCTGTCTTTTTTGTTTTTTTTTTTATTTTTTTTTTCTTTCTTTCTAATAAATTTATGCGACTTAAATAAATCAAGTCTTGAAAACAAAAATTCTTTCGCTCTTTTTTTTTTTTTTTTTTCTTCCTCTTACATTTTTCTTAGTATTTATTTCTATCTGTCTTATGTCTTACATAAATGCGATGAGATGAGTAAAAGAAATAAAATCAAAAAAAAAAATAAAATAAAATAAAATAAAACAAAATATAGACGAGGAAAATCAGATGAAAATTATCATTATAAATCATTGAAAAATTCCTAACAAAAACAAAGAAATTACAATTTAGGCGAAAAGAAAAAACAACAAAAGATTAATTTGTTGGCAACTTTTTTTTCTTTTAACATAATTTCAGTTTTTGTCCTTAAAACGGAAATGTGTGTGTGTGTGTGTGTATTATTATGATTCAGTAAAACCTCTAATAATTGATCACCAATATGTGTCAAAATGTTCGGTCATTTTATAAGGCTAATCAATTTATATAGACAATTGTTTTTTGATTAAGTGGGACAAGATAAATCGGTCAATTTGAAAAGAAGTTTTAAATGTCGATCACTGGGTTTCATTGTTAATTTTCTAATAAATTCATTACGAAATAAAGTCAATAAATTTAAAGAAATTTTGAAATTTATTATCACAAATTCATGAATAAAATGGAAAGTTGTTATCAATAATTACGTCGACATTCTTTTCTAATTAATCGATCAATTTTATGTTATTTGAATTAAAAATAAATGCATTTGGTCAGTCAACTAATCCATCATATTTTTAAACAGTGAAAAGATTTATTCTGATTTAATTGGAGTTTTACAAACTAATCGCCTTAAACTGAAAACGATTAGTTTGTAAATTCATCAGCTGATAAAATATTTGTACAAAAGTTTTCCATGACCAATTTTATTTGTAACATAAAAAAAAACCATCAATAAAATGAATTTAATTATTTATTTTGTTGCAATAAATTATAATTTACGATGCCAGAGAAATCCATTAAAATATTATGCACTTATTTTTTTTTTTTTTTTGGTTTTTTTTTTATGTTGAAAATGAAAATAAAAATTTTTCTCTGAAAATAATAAAAAAAAACCTTAACAATGGAAATTGTTGTTTTGTTGTCTAAAAAGCTTTTTTGGATGACAGATAAATTTTATACATATTGGTTTTTCTATAGAAATAATAATAATATAATCGGATAATAATTTTCTCATCCCTTGGATTTTATTGAATTTTCTATTCAGCAAAATCAAATGTCATTTAATGACAATAATTTCGGTTCAATAAAATAGACAATTTTTTATGTATAGATATTTAATGATTGTCTTCTTGTCATTTTATTTATTGGGCATTTAGATTTAATTGTCGGACCCACATTTATATAAAATGAAAATTACTACAAATACAAATAACAAAATCAATATCAAATAATATTGGGTGTATTGATTTTGATTTAAATTAAATTTAAATTGAAATTTTAAATTTCTTGATCAATTTTCATTTCATTTTTATTTCTGATTTTAAATCAAAACTATTTATATTTTATATTCTGATTTAATTACTTTATGATTATATGTAATAGGTTTATTAAGTCACGTGTTATTAATTATGTTTATTATTTAATCTAAATTTTCTAACCATAATTATCGTTTGAAGACTTAACTTTTTTTTTATATTACGTAAAAAAATTTTATGTTTGTTTATGTTGTTTTTTTTTTTATTCTTCAACAAAATGGTGAGAAAATAGCACACACACACACACACAGAGAGAGAAACTCTTTTATTCGAATGTGAATATTTTACAAAGATTTCATTTAAAGAATATAAATTTTTATTTAACATAAAAAACTTCTTGAACAAATGAAATTAATTTTAAAATTAAACTTTATTAATTGCTTTCAATTTTTCATTTTCATCTTTGTTTGTATTATTAAACAAACCCTCATCTAAATTGGGTCCATCTTCTCAAACTCTATATATCTAAAGGATTATATAAACTCTCAAGACTAAAACCACAAACATATTTGAATAAAAATTGGAATTAGACGAGGGAAAAATAATCTTCTTCTTCGTCGTCTTAGTCATCATTTAGGAGTCAACTGTCCGTTCATTTTTTTGGTACGCACAGACAAACACATACATACAACAACATAAAAATGGTCAATTATAAAATTACAAACCAAAGAAAAATAGAAAATGGAAAATGAAAAAATAGAGAAAAATGAAATTAGATAAAATTTCAGTAAATAGAAAAAAAAAACTCAATTAAAAATTTGCTTTTGAATAATAATAATAAAAAAAAAAACCGCGTCCCACTCACCCATCCACCCATCACATCATTTTCCGCACATTTGTTTATTAATCTCCTTATTTATTTTCAATTTAACAGAGAATAATATTTCAAATAAATCAATTATAAACATTTACACAATTATTAAAATTTCAATATTTTTTTTTTTTCGCTGCTATTTGTATTTTGTTTTATTATTAGTTTTACCCAATTTTCCAATTTTTTTCCCATTTTCCTGATATTGTTTTAACAAATGTCTATGTGTGTGTGTATGCGCGTGTGTGATCCAAATATTTATACGCGTTATATACATTTCATAATGAATTCATTATTCTCGGTTATTCACAAATACACGATATTTACATTTGTGTCAATAATACTTGTAATTTTACAGTAATTTTTTGTATTGCAGAATGGAATATATTTAGACTTCAGAGCCTAAATTATATAAAAAGACATTATTGGGTGGTACTTGTAAAATTTCATTCTGTATGTTGAAACAGGGGAACAAACAAACAATCGAACGAACATACAAACAAACAAGTATACAAATATTTCAATTCTTGAATTAAATAATAAACTCTACTTTTCTCTTTTCTCTGTATATTTATTTTTGTGGAAAATGGAAAAAAAAAGAAATGAGAGAAAAAAAGAACAAACTTTTGACGAGGAAATGTAATGAAAATATGATGAAAATTGTTTAATAAAATTATTTTTCAATTGATCTTCATTTTATAGGTTTTTTTTATTATTATTGTTGTTGTTGTTATTAATTATTTATTAGATCATAAAAAACGAAATATTGTGTCAACTTTTTTTTTTTTGTTTTATGATGAAAAATAGTATAAAAAAAATGTTTTTTTTATTATCTAATTAAATATATTTCATTACTCTTTTTTTTCTCTCCCTCTCTCTCTCTCTCTCTCTTTCTCTCTTTTGATTTTACTCTTTCTCAGTCTATCACTGACACTTCAATGTTTTATCTTGTTGTTTTAATTGAAGTATTTGTAAATATAATGAGTGTAAATTTTTACTCAGATGCGTCAGGATAATAATTTCCATAATTAAATATTGTAACTTTTAGTCATTGATTTTTTTTTTAACTTTATTTTACTTGAACATAATGAATATAATGCTATATGTTTATTAATTAATACGAAGAATTAATAAGAAGGGGTTAAATTACAAGCATAATTTGTGTTTCTTATCGATTCAATCAGTTCTAATTTTCTGTGGAAATTTTGTAGTTTTGTCCATTATTTGTAATTTTGTCCTAAAACTTGATCAGTTTTAGTATCAATTTCATATAAACAATAATTACGAATAATAAAATTATTGAGATACCTCTGTTAATTTCGTTTTTCAAGTCTATATATATTTATAAACATAAAGTTAAGGAACAACCAAACAATCACCTCACTTCAGCAGTAAGAGAAACATTACATGAACCTATTTTTTAATAGTTAACTTCATCCCTTATTCTTTTTTTTTTATTTTTGTCAAAATTTTCTTTTTCTTAATACTGACATAAATAAAATTGAACTGAGCTAAATTAACTTACAACCGTAAATCAAAATATTATTTTTAAGTTAATACTCAAATTATATTATTTTCGTTTTTTGGAGCAACTCACTTCATTCTGTTTCTCAATATTATACAATTCATTCTATTAAATAATACATTTGTGTAAATAGAACGAAAAATTGTTTTTGGTACAAATAAACATTTCTTAAAAGACAATACACTAGAGTTGCATTTTCACTTAAGTAAATAAATATTATTTTACGAATAATAAAATTCTTCGAACTTACAAAGAAAACTAATGCATTAATGATTTTTCATGACACACACACACACACACATAGACCTGTCAGAGGGTGAGAGAAGGGTTGATATGGGGGGATAGGTACTTACATACATATTATTAGAGGGTATGCCATTATTTTAAAAGAGAATAATAAAAATCATTGAGGTGAATTTAATGTGTGCGCTGCTTTTTTTGTTGTTGTTGTGATTGTTTTTTTTAGTTCTGTCTTTTTTTTTTGTCTCCTTTTATAAATTGAAATCAATGAAAATGTTATTGGTGTGATGGGAGGAATTGGAAAACAGCAGAGTGAGAGCGAGAGAGAAAGAGAGGTAGAGTGAATAATGATGAGAGGGCGTTTGGTGGAAAAATTGAAATGTATTTTGTTTTGGTTTTTTTTTTTTTGGTTTGTCGTTGTTGTTGCGGTTGTTGTTTTTTTTTTTCTCAAAAAAATATAAACTTTGATTGTTATCGTTATGGGTGTGGGCTTAAGGGGGGTATGTTTGTTGGTGGTTATAATGGGAGAGAGAATGAATAATGTAGTTGAGTGTCATATGTGTTTTCTTGTATTTTTTGTTTCTTCTTTTTCGTTCCTACGAGTCGATTAAATATTATGATTTTTATGTTGTGTTGTTTTGTCTTTTGTCGTTATTGTTATGTTTGTATATTAAAAATGTCATATATGGGAACGGACAGTTTATGTTATGGTTTTAATAAAAAGTTGATAGAAAATCAATAAATAAAAAAAAATACAGCAAAAGAAAATCGTTCTTTTCATCCCGGTAATAATTTCTGTTAAATGAGAAAAAAATTTGATTATTGAAAAATTTTTATAATTTATTTTATAAAAATGAAAAATGCATTTTCATAGAATCGAATGAATAAATTTAATTCTTGTATGCAAAAAAAAAACATTTTGATGACGTAATTTGGATCGTTAAATAACGAAAAACAAACAGTAAAAACTAAAAAAAAAGTTCTTTAATCAAAGTTTGTTCAGTTCAATAATTTATTTCGCTGTCTTCAAGTTTGGAGGATAAAAATATAGAATTTCTTCAAAAGAAAAAAATTGAAAAGGAAGTTCATAGAAAACAATTTATATTTTATATCTCAACTCATTCTTAGTAACAATTCGCAACCAGATCGATTGTTACAATGAAAATTGTAAGCAAAAAAAAAATGAAATGAAAGAGGAAATTCAAAATTTACACATTTTTTTTTTTTTGTTTTGATAAAGAAAAATATTTCCTTCTTCGAAACGAAAAATCAGACGCGAAGAAAAATATTTTTCTTTCTTATATTTAAAGGGATATTTCTTAAGAGAACGGATTCATTTACATATTTCATATTTTTTAATTTTGTTCATTAAAATTTATGAATAATCAAAAGAGAAAATTTTCATTCTGATTTTCTTTCTAGACGGACTGTAGTTGTACTGTATGTACTCTCTGTATTTTATTTACTTGTAATTATTAAAATGTTTACTTTATCTGAAGAGAGCACAGAATTTACGAATAAACACAATTATTATTCTCTATTTTTCTTCTGTTTCTTCTTCCTTCTTCGTTAATAATCAAAATACAGAAAAATATCAATAAAATAATTTTTATGAAGAGAGAAAGAAAAATTAAAAGAAAAATGAATGAAAAAGAATTTTTAAAGAAAATTGACCGATTGATATAAATTTTTTACCGTGACGAAATTTATCAAACCAAAACAGAAAAAAAAGGTTAAAAAGTTGCAAGTTGTTTTTTTTTTTTGTTCTTTTTTTTCTTTTTAGGAATTTCCCATTTTTTTTTCCTCTCTTATGTTTTCTTTCACTTTTTTATACAATGATAACATTTTCTTTTCCGCCCTCCTTTGTCTTCTTCTGTTATAGAAAAAGTGAAAACACAAAAAGCTAAGAAGTCAAACTTTACCTCTAATCTTTTCTAGCCCAGTGATATTCAAACTTTGTGTCCCATTTTGAATTGATTTTGATTTGGTCGCCCATGTTTTGATTTTTGATTATATTTTTGGGATATTTATAGGAGTCTGAGGTTAGACTTTAATTCAACATTTACGTTCCGTAACCCTTGACAGACTAATTATCTCTGGGAACGGGAACTAATGGGATCACAGTTTGGTTTCCACTGTTCTCTAGTCTATTTCTTGATCTATTATTTATCTCACGGTTTTTTTTTGTCTACTAAGAAGAAGAAAATGATAGAAAACGCTTAAAATTTAGACACAAATAATATGCGAATATTTTTATGTTTTTATAGATTTATCTATTCTTTCTTTTTCACAACAATAAAAAGAATAAATGATATTTTCTTCGTTTTTCTTTCCTCTTTATCCACATATTTTCCATTCTGATTTTCTTCTGATATAACCTACTTGTTTATGTTTCTGTATATATGTTTGTGTGTGTGTATGAATGTGTTTTTGTGTGTGTGTAGATATATAAATAATATATATTTATTATTTTTGTGTTATCAATTCAAGTGGTGAAATTAAAGGAGTGATTTATCTAAATACTATTTTTAGAAGTTCTCACTGAATGAATTGTATTTTAGTTATATATAATTATGGTTTGGGATAATATCAGATGGAGATGAGATACTGAAATGAATTTGTTTGTTGCTGTTGTTATTATTTTTACTGTTGTTGTATTGATAGAAAAAGTATTTGAAAATTATGAGAAAAATTGGAATAAACTTTATGACAGAGTGCGTGTGCTTTGAATGTATGGATGTGAATGAAATATATTATTTTATTTATATTGATTTTTTTTTTCTTCTTCTTTCTATTTTATATTTATGATTTAGTGAATAAATGAAAAAGATTTATATTATGAAGAAGAAAAAGAAGAGGAAAAAAAAAAAGAAATAAAAAAGAAGAATGAAGATGAAGAAAAAAGTGATGAATAACATTTTTTTTTTCTTCTAAAAATAGAGACAAATCTATCTTTCTTAATAAATCTAAATAATATTTATGTGATGATTTTTCTTTATTTTCTTTTTTTTTTTCTTCTTCTTGTTTTTTTTTTTAAATAGAAATTTTAATAAATATTTCTCAATTTTTTCACCAAACTGTTGTTCCACTTATGTATCTCTCTCTCTCTCTCTCTCTCTCTCTCTCTCTCTCTCTCTTCCTATCTAGATGTGTGTTGTGTCTGTAATCTATTTTAATACAAAAATAAAAATATGTCATTATTATATTTTCAAGTATTTAGTGTAAACTTTTATAGTTTCTCTAGTTGACTTAGATTCATGTTGTTGTTGTCTATTTTTTTTTTATTCTACTAAGAAACCAAAATATATTCGCTACTTTAATTCTGTCTGACAGTTAGCCAATTACAAACATCTGGTGAAATGAAAATGAAAATGAAAACTTTTTGTATATAAGTATTTAGGCGTTGTTATAAAACAAAAGTTTTGCCAACAGAAAAAAAAAATAATAATTTAATGATAACAACAAATAAATTGAGACATTTTTATTATTATTTTAGTCTTGACCAGAAAATTATACTTTTATAGTTGATACAAAAAATTATTCTTTCTTCTATTAAATGAAAGTTTTAGTCATTCATGTTGAATACTTCAAGACTAGACATAAGACTATAATTTTTGTTTTTTTTATAAAAGGCAATCTAACCTTTCACTTGAATTTTCAGTTTTAATTAAATTTCGTTCATCATCTAGAACAAGTTCTGGTTTTAAATTTTGAAGTTCATTAGAATTTTTATATTTATTCAATTATTGGACGAAAATTGTTTAAATTTTTAAAACAATTAAATTATTGTGAGGTTTTACTTTAAACTATATACAGAAAAAGTTCAATGCACATGCAATAAAAATGTAACACATACTCACATAGAAAACAATAAAGTAGAGATAAATTGTAAACTATTTACAAAATTACAAAGGAAAAAAATGTATGAGAAAATGAACTTTCTGGTAAAATATTCCCTGATGTTAACTCCCTTTAGCATCTTTCTATAGAACAAATCCACTTTAGTGTAGCAAATAAATTTTAAAGAAAACTTTAAAACTCAAAAAAGAATTCATAAATAAATAAACTAAAAAAATATTGCATGTGTCATTTTACTTAACGTAGACAATTTTGTGACTTTTGAATTCAGTTGGGTATATTTCTATTCACTTTATTTTTCTTTCACTGTAAATCATAAAAATAAACTTGAAAATTATTACCAAGAGTAAAATTTTTATTCAACACAAAAAGAAAAAACAAAACAAAAATACAAAATAAAGCAACACAAAAAAAAAAGCATATTTCAATTTTTGTCGCATTTTAAAAGAATAAATCAAATTCATAGTTTTGAAAATGGACAAAAAAAAAAGGGAAGGAAATTTAAAATAAAAATACAATTCACACGATGGGATTCTCTAGTAAATTGGTTTTTGTCAGTTTTTATGATTTAAAAAAAAAAAATAAAAAATTGTCCATTCATAGGATGAGAACAAGGGAGAAAAAACTGCAGTACTGTAAGGATGCTGTTGTGTTAAGAGTTGAGTCATGTGTGTGTGTGTGTATTTATATTTTCAGTAAATACCAATTGCATTTCGCACTTTACTTTTTTAAACGAGTACAAATAAATGTACTTGTGATGTTTGTGCTTTATTTATAAATATTTATCACATCCCCCTTTTTTTCATCCTTCTTTTCAATTTTGTAAATAGAATAAAGTTTTTCACTCTATTATGCCATTATTTTCATTTTTACTTTACTACAGAATAAGATTTTGGGAGATTTTTGTTTTTTGTTTTCTTTAAAGAAGATGTTCGTTTGTTTGTACTTTTTAGCACAATAAGAGAACGTAAAGATACGCTGTTAGAAAACAGTATGAAATCACGTTTTGCTCATGCAGGCATCAGATGTTTTCAATTTTAAAATTTTAAAATTTAAAACATGAAATGCAATCTGTGCCAAAAAAAAAATCCTTATTCTTTGTTAAAATTGTCTCATGCAACGCTATCAAGTTGAAAAAGTTATGTAAAGGGGAAATAAAAGAACTTTACGATTGTCATTTTGAAATGAAAGAATTGAAATAATAGTCCTAATAAATAAATACAGATTTTTAACTTAAAAAGCTTCTTGCCAATTCCTATTTTTTTTAAACAATAATTCAGCTTCTTTGTCAATTTATGTACGCTGGAACTTCTATACATAAAACCCTTTGTCTACTAAATATTTCCAATTCCATAATATTTGCATATTTTGTCTCTAAATAATAAATACGATACCAGACACACTCAAGACTTGATGTAAGAATCTAATAATCCAATCATCAACCTTTTATACCTTTAATAAAATTCTTTGAATTTCATATAACGTACAGCATCATCTCTTCGATTCTTTACTCTATGATTTGATTTTTGAACATATATTCTTCTTTTTCTGTTTGCCAGAATTAAAAGAGTGTGAAAGAGAGAGAGAGAGAGAGAACAAAAATGGATTTTAAAAAATATTTATAAATAAATCAAATTCAATTCTGTTGTACTTTAGCTTAACACAAACACACATACACACACACATACACACATACACACACAAACGTATTGATGTTGTGAAAAAAAGTACTTCAATCTTTTATTATATTGAAATCAACTACATCCATTAAATAATATCGATGCCTTTTCAATCTAAAGAATATTTATATCGTGAATTCAAAAATAATTTTTTTTTTTATTATAAATTGAAATTTAAGAAAAGAAGAAAGAAACTCGAAGAAAAAATTGATAATAAAAAGAAGAAAAAAAGAAAATATGTGGAAGTGAAAAATGTTCAAGTTTTAATTTTTTTTTTTTCCTTCATTTTTTTTTTTTTTTTTTTTTCATCTGAATTTTTATTATTATTTTCCGAAACTGACTTAAGAAAATATTGAAAAAAATAGAAAAGTTATTCTTGTTTTCTTTTTGCTTAATGTTGACAAAAGTTAAAAATAATATCACTTGACTTGTCTTGACTTCACTTACATTATTTTCAAGTTTAAAGTTGAAATTCAAGTTTTTTTTTTCCCTTCGTTATTTTTTAAAATATACAATAACAACAACAACAACAAAAATTTTATTTATGACAAAAAAAAAAAGAATATAGACAAAATGGAAAATATATTATGAAGTCAAATTTATCCTTTTGTATTTTTAATATTTTCCATTTCCCAAAATGAAAAAAAAAATTGAATCCAGAAATAATTAGTTTCGTCATATTTGAAACTTTTCAATGATCAAATTTAGAACTTTTTGTATTTTTATTTTCAATTTTTTTCTTAATTGCTAAAAAATTTACATTTTTCACTTTTTCAAAAAAATATTTATTGAATTTTTTTTTTTTTTTTCAAACAATTTATTGGTTTGCTCCATAATTTTGCTTGTTTTTTTTTTCTTTCTTTTTTTTTTTTTTTTGTCTTTTGGACTAAAATTAAATTAAAAAGGTTTAACCTATTTCTGAATCAATATTATGAAAGTATGTGGAAATTCAAGTGGAAATTATTTTTATTTTATTTATAAATATTGGAATGACGTCACTGATTATATTTACAAGTAAAATAAAGGAAATGGCAAAGGAGAAAAATCTGACAAAAAAAAAAGAATTAAAATAAATTTGTAATGAAATTTGGAAATTTTTTAAGAATCAATTTTATCTCATTATTGATAATGAATCAGAAAATGCATTTTTCCTTTTAGAGTTTTCTAATTGTTATAAGAATGATAAAAACGAAGAGAGGGAGTTAGGGGCAGGGGCAATTAAAAATAAGAAAATAAAGGGGGAAATTTAATTTAAAAGATGATTTTTTTTTTTATTCTTTTTTCTTATCGAATCTCCTTTCATATAAATTATTTATTATTCAGTTTATGATTCTAATAAATTCAATTAATAAATAAATAAAATGTAAGAGAAAAGGCAATTTTTAATTAAGGTCAATTCAGAATTAATACACACACATACACACACATTTGTACACACACACACACATACATATGCACAAAAATATTTTGTCATATCTTAAGGTCAATTTATCAACATGATAAACCACTTTGATATAATTTTATTGATTGAATAAAAAAAAAAAACTCAATAATAGACAAAAATTTATAATAAAAATATAAAATATAAGAAATTGGCACATACACACATACACACATTATAATGGTACACACACATCACACACACATATGAACACAAAACACAGCTAAATGAACGATACAGGTTGGCCAATTTTTTGTTCAAGAGGGAGGTAAAAGGTTTATTTACACTTTTATATTATTTTTTTTAAATAATAAATTGAAGGATAATATTTTTTTATGCGTTTTTTATATAAAAAAAAAATGATTAAAAATCTAATAATTTTTCTCATGAGTTTTCTCTATCTCAACTCAATTCATCCAAATATTCCACGAATTACATTCAACTAATAAAAACAAAATATAAATGGTTGATTTAATTCGATCATCTAATTTGAAATTCTTTTTAGAATCTTAAACGAACATTTTAACTTTGATAATTTAAGAACAGAACGTAAAACAGACAATCAACTATCTACTTAAATCATAAAAAAAGTTTATAACAAATTTTATCGGCTTTCATTTTAAAACTTTAAAACTAAAATTAAAATTTAATTTTAATTTGTAATAATTTCTTGTTAAAGATTAATCAAAGAACTAAGGAAGAAAAAATGAAAACTCAAACTAAAGTAAAATATAATCCAGTCCATGAAACTTTTTTAATCTCTTGTCTCTAGTGTTCCATTTTGATTTGTTTAAATTTTAAAATTGTTTAAAATGAAAAACAGAATGGAAAATCTCCTTCACGATTAAAAATTAAATAAAATCACATATGATGATAATTTTCATTAATTAAAATCCTGTACAGTTAATAATCGTAGTTAAAAAAAAAACTACTTAACTTTTAATCGTTTTCTCTTTCCAATTTTTATTTTGTTAAAATAATTGCAAAGTCACCCACAATTAAATCCACCCAGGAAGTAATTTGTTCATTGTTTTTTACATTGTATGAAAATATTAATTCCAGCTGATACATGAATTTCAGACTTGTCCTTATGTTTACATTTGATCACTCTCTCCAACTCTATATTCGTATGTTTATAATATTTGTTAATAACCAAAGACAAAGGATCGTTTTATGTAAAAGATTTGGTATTTATACAGTTAAAGTTCTTCATATATTTTTATTTTGTTCTTCATATAAAAACAGATAGACCGACAGATAGACACATCCATAATAATCATTTTAAAATAAAAAAAAAAAATGTTCTCATTTTATTTGTTTCCTCTTGAACTATTTTCAAAGTGAAGACAAGACACTAGGGACCTAAAAAGGCACTAAGATCGTTAAAGCTCACAAAAAAAAAATACAACAGAATTCTTCTATTTATACAATTTTTTATGTTTTTTATTCTCCTTCTTTCTTTTTTTCTTTCATTCTCTTTTACTAAATTTTTTTCTTTTGGGTGTGAAACTAATTGGGGTTGTTTCACATCTGAACATTACATAAATGTATAAATGAAAAGGCTAAAGTGAGACAGGTAATAGAAAATTCTTCATCATTTATTTTGTATCCTTCTTACATATTTTTTTCTTCCTTGTTCCTTCATCTATATTTTTTTTTTCATTTCTGTTTGCCCATTTTTTTTTTTACATTGAATAAACTTTTTTATAAATGAGAATGTGAAATACAGTGGCGCGAAACTCAAGGCAAAAAATTAATGATTGATCGTGGTTTCCTTTCTTCTGTTAGAAAAAAAAAGATACATAAATAATTAAACAAAGGTGGATTTCCCAAAGTTACCCTTTTTTTTATGTTTTTCGTCTTAAATTTTTTTTTGTTAAATGTATTTTTCATTATTTTTAATATCAACAGAGTTTTTTTTCTGATTCCATCAACGTGTCTAGACTTATTATTTGCGTTCAACGTAATTCTTTTAATTAAAATTTTAAGAGAGACAAATTTTCATTGTTACGACTTTTTTTTTTGTAATTCTCTAATTTGGACAAAATTTACGAATTTCCAATTTAAAACAGTTTAAGCCGCCGATGCAGCTTAAAAAAAGATTAATAAAAATGCGGGCGCTTCGTTTTATTAGAATTTCGAACTTTCGTACAAATGTGGTTTTTTTTCACCACATTGATGCGTTATTTATGTTCTCTTCAATTTTCCTCCATTTTCCGTTTTTTCCACTTTTCTATTTTTTCTTCACAAAGCATGCATAATTGTATGTAACTATTTATGTTGATTTCATATTATGAAACACTGTTTCATGGGAAGTTATCAAAAGCTCTATTTCTTGTTTTCCCCCATCCTTTTTATGTTTTTTTTCTTTTTCTTTATTTTCTTGTAACAAATCGAATCATTTTGTTTTCTGAGGCAGTTCACATAAATTTTGTATCGACCTTTTCATTTTTCTTTCGATCTTTTTTTTCTTTTTTTCTTCTTCTTCTACAAACCGTTTTAAGGAAATCGACGTCTTTAACACATAAGTCTTTTCATTATAAATATTGTATCGATATATTTTCTTGTTTTTTGTTGTTGCTATTTTTCTCTTGAGGCAGATATTTGAAATTTATAGTTTTACTTTTCTAAATTCATAATAAATTAATGAATGGGTATTCGTTCCCAATTTGTAAAGAAGAGATTATTAGAATTCTGAATATTGAATTGAAAAATTAAACTTCTAGAAGAATTTAGAATTTTTATTAAAGAGAGAGAGAGAGAGAGAGAGAGAGGATGAGGTTTGATACATAATGGTTAATTTCTAATGTTAAGACAACGAAGTAAATTATTCTTAAGAATATAAATTTTTGTTAGAATGTCCAAAAAAAAAAACGTCCAACAAAAATTTTGTATCATTTATACTTATGACTAGAAATCCTTTTCTTCCTTTTTTATCTAGAAAAAAGGAATAAATAAAAATTACATATACGAAAACATTTACAATTTTCTTCTATCCTTCCTTCCTTCCTTCCTTCCTTAATTAGTTAAAACTTTTAAATCAATTTTTATATAATTAAAACAACAACAACAAAAACAAAAACAATAGACAAGAATATAGAATGAATATCTCTTATCTTTAAATTCTACCATCTTTGTATAATAAACAAAATACTGAAACTATTTAATTTTGTTTCTCGTTTAAAACAAAAAAAAAAAGTTTTTCTTTTTTAATTAAAAAAAAAACATTTTTTTTAATTGGACGACTTTTTAAAATAACAAAACTAATTTTTATTTTAATTAAATATTCTAATTGTTTTTGTTGTTGTTGATATTTGTTATTGTTGTTTTGTTTTTCAATTTTATTTGATGAAAAACTTAAGAGATTCTTAGGAAATCTAACAATGTTCGTATTAAAAGAAATTTGTGAACATCCTTACATTATTCATTGGAAGAATGGAAGATTTTTTTTTTCATTAATTTTATTTCAATTGATGTGAAATTGTCATTTTAATCTGTTAAAGCGAATAGTGTAAAATGGGACCGCAAGTAAAGTTTTGTAGTTTTAAACAAATATTTGTTTTTCAAAGTTTAAAATTGGAGTTTATATTTTTCCCATGCTTAGCATATTTTTTTTCAATCGTTAAACTTTTTCGTCCTGTAATTTTATCCCTGTCCTATTTTAGTAAATCTCACTTTTTTCAATAGATGCAATTTTTTTTTTGTGTCATTTACTAACTTTTAGAAAATGATTTCTTTCTTCAAGCAAAATAAAATCACAAATCTTTTATATTATTTTTATTCGATTTTTTATAAAAAAAACTTTCGTCGTTGTTTTTTTTTTGTTTCCTCAATAAATACAAGACATTTTATCCAACTTAAAAATGATGAACTTTTAATACTTTGATATTAGAAAAGAGAATTAAAAAGAAAAAATTCATATAAAACTGCAACTTTATTTCTACTTTAATTCTTTTATTTATAAAATGGAAAGAAATCAAATATTTTTACTCTTACTCTTACGGTTCAAGTATTAAGACTTACATAATAATTATATTCAACAAAAAATAAAATTATAAATCTTTTTATGTCAATACAAATTTCTATTCTGATATAAATTAGGGTGCATCCAAAAAATTTCTCAACCTTACTTGAAGAGAATCTTTACATAAAAGCAAGTGTACACTTATTCTTTACATTAATTTTTTATGAATGCCTTTGTCTTAGAATGCAAATATATACTAAAATTATTATTGCTAATGTTAGATAAGTTTCACAGTATGGGAAATGTATATTAAGAAGAACAAAAAGTTTAACGAAACTTTCTTATTTAACCTTAAATCATACTTAATTTATTTATGAAAGACAAACATGTAACTAGAATGTGTGTATTCATCTACAAATATTTATGTAAAATAAAAGTATGTATAACAAAATATATTACACAATATTACATTAGATAAACTAAAACTTATTACACACTTTATTCATCATCACATCATTATTAATCTTATTAAACTTATCGGCAACAATATTCTTTCTTTATTATTAATAATCATGATATTAATGATGATGATGATGACGATGCTAATAATGATGATGATATAATGTTATATTTTTTTCTTTCATAAAACTTAATCAAGATTTAGAAACAATTATTCAATATTTAATTAATTTGTTAGAACTTCAAGTGAAATCTTTCGAAAAAGTTTTTATTCCTTATCTAAATTAAGAATCGAAAATGTGACTCTGTATTTGGTCACGTTGAAAACTGAAAATATTCAATAGTTTTCCATTTTGTAACTTCATAAAAATGGATCAAAATCATAGAAACTTTTTGAAGTGATGATTTGAAAAAAAAAAAAAATTGTTTAAATCAAAAACAGAATAAAATTGAAAACTTCATCAAATTGTTGAAAATAAATTAAATTTATTTATAGAGGATTTTTAGATTACATAAATTAATAAATAAACAAAAATGTTCTTATAGAAAAATTGAAATCAACCCTTAATGTTTTTGTGTATGTGTTGCGTATGCATTGTTTGAAACTTTTATAATAATGTGTGCGTGTGTGTGTATGTGTTTGACTCTTTGTCTAAATATATATATATCGTCTATATTTAGACAATTAATATGGTCGAAGTCCTTCATCATTTATATACCATTGTAATAGACACTAGATGGAAAATAATAATAATAGAAAACGTGGTCAATTGTATACAAACAAAATTTATGTTTTATTTACTACCCTTACAAATTTCATTTTCAATTAGATTTTCATCTATATGATGAGATTTAATTTAAAATAGAAATAGATCAGATGAGAATAGGGTGGTGATGGTATCCAATACTCCACCTGTACCAGATAAATTGTTATGCAATTTTATGGCAATTTTACTTTATAATTTATTTCAAAATTTAATTGGATAATAATTAAAATTTCATAAAGGCCTGTTTTGTATTTTATTTTTAGACAAAATAAATGGATTAAATTCTATTTTGTATTTTATATTTTCTCTGACATACAATGTGATTCATATGGTTGCTTCTGATGAATAGTAAATATTTTGAATGTGCTGGTAGATAGTTATTGGCCTGTGTAAGTATTCTTATAGAAAATTCTATCTTTTGGGTCGCGTGTTGATCAGAATTTATTGAAATGACAACTAATTGTTGAAAATTTTATGACATAATTCTACTAATTAATATTCTCAACGATTTTCATTAATATTCGATCAATGAATGCCTTACTAAATTTTGGATTAAGCTTTTTTTCTCTTCTTATTAAGAGAATTTTTCAAATCATATAAATTTTTTCGTTGTTTTAAGTTGCGGTTTTATGTCTTAATGATTTCAGTGGATTAAAAAAAAAAGAAGATAGGGGGGAAAAAGTGTCTCTATTAAAGATCTGACAGAAAAAGTTTGTTGAGATTCACAAAATCTTTTTAATAATCGAAGGGACGCATGAAAATTATTTCCCTTCTGTCAATGAAAGACCAATGTACTGATGGTTGTTTTTGTTAAACTTTTATAAATTATGAAACTTTTTGATTTTACAAATTGATAATTAATTATTATAATTTCTAATCAATTTTTATTCATCTAACTTGTCATCTCTAAAATATTAATAAAACATGCGTCCCATCATTCATTATTATTTTTATTTTTTTGTTTTGTTTTGTTCTAATTAGAAACATGAAAATTAACTGATTAATTGCAACTGATAATAAATATATAAAAGGAAATTAAATTCTAATAATAATCACAATACGCTATAATAAATTCTTCTTCTTTTTTTTTGTTTGTGCTTTAAGAAAAAGTTTCTTAAAATAAATATTTTTAATTGATTTATATTTTACTTTATATTTTATGTCTGATCATATACGTGTACTAATATTTTTAAAACTCTTAAGATATTTCGACTTACGTTGTTTCATTATTTTACAGTTAATAATTCATTAAATAATTTTAACTTTTCATTAAAGTTAAAGCAAACAAGAGCAGCTGATATAAAGTAGCTACAAAAATAATAAATGTTCTCACATAATAAATTTTGAAATCGATTTTACTGATATTCGCATATTTTACATTTTCCGTTGAAATTTAATTCTAAAGTGTGGGCAATTTTTTTTTAGTGAAATTTTAAGATTATTTCCTCTTTCAGTTAATTAAGTCAATCAAATTGGAATTTAATATTATTTTAATATCCGATATTAATTTTTTTCAGAAATGGAAAAAAAGAAAAACAAATAATTTAGAAAATCATGATATCGTCAAATTTATCATTTGTCTTATGACGTCATTAATACGTTTATAATTTCACCCTTAACATATTTTCTTGTTTTTTGATTTTGTTTTTAGTTTTAGTTTTTTTTTTCACTTTTCATTATTATTACTTTTGATTAAAAGAAAATTGACTTCTTTTCCTTTGTTACAAAACAAAAAAAAAAAGCTAAATAATTATGAGAAAATATTGAGGATGGGAAATGGTAAAACATTTTATTCTATAAAAAGAAACTAAAAACCTTCAAAAGTCGAACATCCATCATCAGAAAGTTACGTTTCTATAATAATTATAATTTCCGGTGAACATAAAGCTCCAAAGGAAAAAAAAAGCTTAAAAAACAAAAACCGAATCACAATCACGCTATAATTTCGTCATAATATTTATTTATACTTTTCAGTTTTTTCTTTTATTTCTTTGATGTGGCTCGTGACTAACGCAAACCTTTAAAAATAAGTTAGAATTTATAGAATCAAAACTAATTCCTTAATTTTTTTTTCTATCTAAGATTAAGAATGTGAATATATGAAAATATGTAGACGGCATGCTGTTAAATTAAAGACAAAAAAACTAATCAATGGAAAAGACAATTCATAATTTTTCTTTTATGTACCGAAGTCCTTAGATTGTTATCACGTGTTTTTTTTTTTAACTGAAACTTAAAACTTCCATTGTAATTGTCTAATAATTTTTAGATCTAGTGTATTACTTTTCTTAACTATTACGGATTATCTTTATTTTGTAGCAAGAATTAACCGATTTATTTTATTATTGACCACAAAATTATGAGGATATTAAATGGGTCAATTTAAGAAGGTTTCCGTGTCATTTTCTTTAACAATCGTATTATCACAAAGTTCTATATTTTTCTGTGTTTCATCTTCTTCTTTTACTTCGCTTTAACTTTTGTGTTCTTTGTCCGGACCTCATGGGATTTCTATCGCATCATAAAATGTCCCCTTATACAGTCCTAAATGTGACGACTTTTTATTTTCTGATTAGAAATGTAAGATGAGAAAGAAAAAAATATATATATTCTGTTTAGTTTGTAACTTTTCCATATTGTTTTTTTTTCTACCTTCATGAAGACGACACATACGGTTTTTGTATTTTATGTGGTTTAGACAGAACGTGGTTTTAGGCAAACATAAAAAATTCATGAGATTTAATTTACAATAAATCGTATTCACAGAGTCAAGAATATTTTTGTAAATTTTCTAACATTTAAAAAATTTAAATTTATGCTTTAAATTTTCTAAAGAAATCAATTCAATTATAAAGGGTTTTAAAATAAGAACAGAAAATTTTTACATTGTAGAGACAATCAAACAACGTATTTTTTTTTCTTTCTTTTTATATAAAATTAATCAATTCCATTTTGATTTATTGCTTTAATTGGAAAAAAGGTTTTTACTTCTGTTCGAGACGTTTTTATTTTTCTCCCATTTTCTTTTTTTTTTGTTTTTTTCTCATTTCTCATCATTTGATTTCGATCTCTATCTGTCTTTATCTGTTTTTTTTTTCTTATCTTATCTTATCTCATCATGACGTGCATCCTTAAATTGTCATGTCAAATCCTTTATTTGTTTCTTTTATTATTTGATTGTAATTTTAGTTGAAAGTTTATATAAAGAATAAATTTTCATTCTTTCATGTGTGTTTTTTTTTCTCTCATTTCAATGAACGTCGAATTTTATAAAAAGAAAAATCTAAATAAATAAAAAGACATTTTTTTTATTTTTTTGTATTTCAATTTTTTATTAACCTAGTACATCAACGACTAAGGTTATTAGTAACTAGGAGACCTACTATTTTTGAGGTGGGTTCTGAACCACCTAGCATCTGCACATACATTTTAATTCGATTCGGCGCATTGCCAGCTCTTAGGAAAACATGCAGATTTCCTAAGAAGAATCGTTCGGTTAAAACCTTATCCTGCACACCGGCCGGAGGGTCATAGATGTTATTAATCATTGCCCACTACTTTATGTATGTTTAGTACATAATTAGCCGAATGAAAAATTCCATCCCGCCTCGGTCGAGATTCGAACTCGGTACCTCCCGCTCCAAACGTCAGCATGTTGCCATGTTGCCACCTTGGTCGGTCATTTTTTTTTTTTTTTTTTTTTTTTTTTATGCTTTAAATTTAAAGAATTATTTTGTTGAAACGGAATGACGATTCTCAAAATAAAATTTAATTGAAAAATCATTAACAATAAAAACTCTGATTTTAGTTCTTGAAAAATTAATTTATTTTATTCCAGACTTTTATTTATTCTCTCTGTTCATTAATTCTTTATTATAGAATTTTCGATTGGATGATGGGCTCTTCAATGATTTTTAATTAAAATTGAAAATTATCTTTTAAATTTAATTTATAGTCCCGTCATGCAATTGTTGGCCAATCAACATTCATTGTTTATTATTCTGCCAGTGATTTTCTCCTGTCCTACAGGATATTGTTAAACCCATTCAAATCCTTATAACAAAAGTACATATAGGAAATTCATAAAAAAAAAACGGAAAATGTTTTGAATATATTTCTGAAAGGGTTCTTTCAATATTTTCACCAGTTTTTCTCTCTTGATCGAGGTTCAACATTTTTAAGATTAAGATAATATTTTTTCTTCTCTTATGTTTATTTTATTGATTTTATTCCTGATGTGTTTGTTCATTGTGTTCATGAATATAAACAACAAGAGTTCAATTTTTTTTTTCTCTTTATAATTGAATTTTATTTTATGTTTATTATTCAAACAAAATGTCCGATCATCATCACACTTTTTCTTGTTATTTTTTTTTTTTTTGTATATGTTGCTAATTATTTTTTTTTTATAAGGTTACGAATATTGAAAAATATTGATAAAATAAAAGGACAAAGAAATAACAAAGAAGAAAATAAAAAAAAAACTGTTCAACCTTTCCCAACAGAAACAATCCACTTTGGTTCATCGAATTTAACCCCACAATTTTCACTAAAATAATGTTATATTTATATCCTTGTAGTAGACATATCCGTTTACCATCATCATCATCATCATCATTCATCATCATCAACATCATCATCATTATCGTCAGCTTTCATTGATCATCATCATCATCATCCTCATTGTATATTTGCGGTCAAAACCTTTTGCCACTTTGATGAGTTGTGTGTTCTCTGTGCGTGTGTGTGGATTTACGTTTTTTTATTTTTGTTATTGCCTTCTTCCGATTATTTTTCGAGTGGCTACGCATTTTTTTTTTGTCCAACTGTTCTTCTTTCTCCCTGTCCTAACCCACCCCTAACACCTTTTTTTTGTTGTTTTTCTTTTGTTTTTCTCAATGACTTTTATCATTTTCTTATAGATGTCGGTTCCTTTTCTTTTTTTTTCTTTTTTTGTTGGTTCTGTTTTTGAGATGTGCGACTTAGATGGACATCGATTTATTATTTTATCACTCTTTTAGTTTAGTTAACTCGATGCATCGAAGATAAAAGAGGATGACAAAATTTTTTGGTAAATTATTTAGCTGTCACAATCAGATTAGTGTGCCACTTTTATTTTGTGACTGACTTTTGTGTCAGTTATGTCAATGTTTGGTTAAATCACTTTGATTACTTTATTTATTTTTATTCAAGCATACTTTTATTTTAACATGAAACGTCAACGTTAAAGTGAAATTCAATTTGTAAAGGCGGCATTTTATAAGAAGAAATCATCCGAAACCTTTGTTTTTATTTATCTAAAACACAGTCAAATCAACTTGAATCTAAAACTAACAATTTACAAATAATTTATATGGTAAAATGGAACATGAGTTTAGTGAACCAATGGATAGCGATTTTATATATATTTTTTGTTTCTCTTTTATTTTGAAACAAAAATAAAATATCGAAATCCCATTCCAATTTAAAGTCTCGGATTTTGTGTTTTGTTTTTACTTTTTTTCTTTTTTTTTTTTTTTGCATACGATATTCGATCCATCAAAGAAAAATATCATCAAAATAATGTCCTCCAGCTGTGTAAGTGTACACGTTTCATGACAACAATAATACAACAGGACAAAAAAAATAAATACAAATATACAAAACACGATGAAGAAAAATTCTGTATTTATCTGTGGAATAGCAAATTAGCATACACAGACACACACACACACACACATAGGATGTTTACACACACATTCATAGTTACGAGAGAATCTACGTTTGTAACAAACACCAATTATTTTTAGTTTCAAATTTTATGCGAAAATTTACATAAATCATTGTTGGAAATATTAGAAGGAAAATATAATTTTCCGATATTAATTTATTTGTGATGAAATCGCTAAAATCTTGAATTTGTCAAAAATCATTGGTACAACCGGAAATTGAACTCAGAGAAAAAAAAACTGTGCTCTATAAAAAATTGTTGTTGTTCTGCTGAAGTTCTATGGAAATAAATAAATTTGTTAATTCTTCTGCTAAAAAACAAAATTTTTCTTCATTCTGAATTTTTCTTTCTTGTTATTTTTAAGCAAAGAAAATAAAGAAAAAAATGAATGGGAATGGAAAAGGGGGAAAGTAAAACGACACAAAACAATCAAAAAAAAAATATTATATTTATCTTTTAGCATCTTTTTATTAAATAATCATATCAAATTTCATTTGATTTGGTCAGTCAAAATAAAATATAAAAATAGAGAAAAATCGAAAAAGGGAAGAAAATATTAAACGTAATAAATGGTTCATTGAATTTATAAGGAAATCATTTTAGGATATTTTGTTATAAACAACAAAATGATGTCTATACAGAAGATTAAAGACCGAAATCATTTTTCTAAACTGACTTCAATTATTTATTTTACTTGTTTTCGAGAAAATTCCAATTGTTAATTGTTGTTAATTGTTGTGAAGCTGAGAAATTTTTGTGAATCTCCACTGAATTTTTAAATAATGCTCCAATTTTTATTCAGTCTTTTTTTATGTGATCGCAAGAGAAATATTTTAAATTCTAATCTTTCATCCCTTAAACCATTTTTCACTATAAATTACTCTATCGGAATTACTTCAAATAATCTGTTGAATCTTTAATCATCGGCCATATGTTTTGACCAGGACATTTTTCATGATATCGATTAACGACAGCAATGAAATTGGTCTGAATTTCTCTATTTGCATTTTTTATTTAATTCAGATGTGAATACATAAAAATCTTATTTAACTCATTCACATCAGAAAATTAAATAAAATTGGCTTGTTGATTCCAAAAACAACTACAACAAAATGAAGAAAATGTTTTAATCCTTAAAAAAGTTTTTACTACAAGTTGTTATTTTGTTCTAGAATTATCTGTTAGTTAGTTAATGTTTGATAGTAAAACAGGACGATTATAAGGATGTTTTCAAAATAATCATTAATACTTTTCTAATTTGCTTGAAGGTATTTGAAAACTTAACACTAAAATAATGGATAAAATTCTAATTCCAAATAATTAAGTTTTAGGAAAATGATCGGATTTTTATTTGTAGGAATAATTTTAGTAAAATAGAGAATGTTTCCGAAGTTAGAGATGAATGTTATAGTAAATTTATTGACGTTTCAAATAGAACCTTTTGAAGAATCTTGAGATACAATTATTTACTTTCCTTTATTTTTTTTTTTTTTTTATATGACTTTTTTCTTTAAGTGAATTTGAGTCAATTACACAAGTACAACCAGAGAATACAAATAAAATTGTGAGTTTCTGTATTTCTATTTAACCGGTCGGTCAACCAAAAGTTTATATGTAAACTTTTATTTATTTATTGTTTATTAATGTGTAGATCCTTATATATGAGATAACAGAAATAATTTAAGTCAAGTGAGACATCATAAATGGAATCAATTTATTATATTAAAATAGATTGTATTTAATTTTGAAAATTGTACAATTTAATGGAATGTTTATTGTTCAAATGTTAAGTTTGTATATTGTGTATAGTGTCTTGAGTTTATGAGTGGGTTTTTCGGTTAAGTCATTTAATTATCACAAAATTTTCTCTTTTCTAACATTGAATTAGATATTTACACTTGGTCCTAATTGCTTTTCCTACTTTACTACTTAATTTCAGATTCTTGATTTTTATTTAATTTGTCTTATAAGAATTAGAAAATGTTGACGATCGTTTGTCTACTCTACATTAAATAATTCTAAATTCTAAAGTACAGTCAGGATATATGGTTGATAAATTAATTTTCAGAATTTTTTATTTGACCATATTCTGTTATTTAATACAATTTTCTCCAATCTGAATCTACATGTAAAAGATATTTCCAGAGTGTAGCGTAATTGCGTCATAAATATATGAAAGGAAGTAAGAAAATTTTTCGGATGTGATCTAAAAATCAAAATAAATAAACTCAAATAAATTCAATGAATGAAAGAAAATCTCTCTACTTTTAAATTTCCTTCCTTCAAATAAATATGTTTGAAAATATTTGATTATCGACAATTCAACAAACTATAGAAATTGAAAATTCAGTTTTTAAATAAATCTCCAATTTTCTCTTCTTTTTTTTATCACAAAACTTTTTTTTTTTTAGAATTCAAATGAATATTCTCTTATTTCACGACAAATAAAAAGTTTTTGTTTTTTTTTTTTTGTTAAATTTATTATTTTATGGGAGCTTTTATTTAAATACAAAGTTACACATTGTGCAAGTTAAATTTTCACAATTAAATCTTCATCAGCATAGGATAAATACTTCAAACAAGTTGAGTTCTTCTTTCGTAGAAGTAAATGCGTTCAATATTGTCATCTCACTTTTTATGAAATGAAAAGAAATTCAACATTTTCTTTTTTCTTTCAGAATTCAATTTAATTTCCTTTATTACTTTTTTATTTTTTAAAACTCTTCAATTTATCTAAATGTCATTTTTTAATCGAAATGTTTCATAAAGAAAGAATTATAGGAGAAAAAAATATTCTAAAACAGAAAATAAAGGATGCGAAGTTGGACAAAAAAAAAACACAAATTCACAGAAATAAAAATGATGATTGATAAAAAAAAAGAAGAAGAAGAAGACAAAATTGGAGGTTTTGTGTTTTAATCGTATTTGAATTATTTTTATATCGCTTAAAGGTACTCCGACATTCATTGGTTTTATGTATTTTTAACAGAAAAAATAAATAGAAAGAGTGAGAGAGAGAGAGAGAGACAAAGCGAAATTGATTGGTAATAAAATTTGGGGACTTGTTATTATTTCCTTTTTTTTTTTATATATTTTCGTATATAAATTATTTACATTAATGGTCAAACGTATGAAGTCCCCTCAGTATTTAGGAATTCCAGCATCTATTGAAAGGTACAAAATAATCATAAATTAAATCTAAAAATATAAAAGTTTAAATTCATTTGAGGAACTCATCAGTGTCAGATTAAAGTACAAGTCGTTTATTTTATGTTTGGTCATAAATAAATAAAATAAATTACATTTTCTTTTATTTCCATTTTACTTAATTCATGTTCAACGTATGTATTTCACCCATTAACATTAGTAGAGAAGTCTCCATATATGTTTATTTATCTTCTGTATGTGTTAGTGTGTGATGTGTGTGTGTGTGTGTATACATAAATAATGAATTTCCCACAGTAACTAATCAATCAATCAAAATAATAATAATAATAATAATAATAATAATAATTTTGATTACATTAGTGAAATATTTAAGAATTCATAATCCATAATCTCTTCATATTACAGAATAGATTTTTTTTTTCTTTTAATTTTTGAAATTTTCACTTAACACACATCAAATATCAAATTGATCCATCTATCGTTATGAGTTTACATATACTTTAATCTACTTGATTATTAATAATCAAAATCAATTTCCTGTTATTCATGATTAATCAATTTCACATTACGTATACATTAATTCTGTTTGTTCTTTATAATATCAATCTTTAGACCGCGTTTATCTTCAATAATTTCAAATTATTGTAAACTAACGAAAATCTTTAAATAAATTATTTCCCGTAACGTTAAAAGGGAAAATATTCGTACACTAATCCTTTTACTCATTTAAGTTTTGGTTATTAATTGATTTGAAATATTAAGTGCAATTCAATCTTTTACATCTTAATTATTCTATTACTTGTATAATACAAAAATAATCTTTAGAAGATTCTTTATCTTCTTCATCTTCGTCTCCTTCTTCATATAATATAATATGTCTGTGTGTATGTGTGTGTATGTACTCTAGACCGATTTCAATGAATTATTAATATTTTTCTCTTAGAACCTGGTAACATTATCTGTATAGTAACTAAATGATTTCCGATAAATAAACTTTTACATTTTTTTTTCTTATGAAAAATTTATATAAATATTTTATGGAATAATTTGTGATTTATTATTTATTAGAAAGTAACGTGTGTTGGTGATTGGTGTATGTGTATTAGTGTTCTGTTGATAACTTGTATGCAGATACAAGAACCCAGGAAATGATTAAATATAAATTATATTCAGAAAATATTTATTTTTTTGAATTTAATTTTTTTTTTTTATAAAAAATACAAATTTTTTTTTTGTATATAGTTATTTTGAAGTGTTGTGTCTTAATACATTGGCTAATAGAATACACAGATCAGTAAGTTTCTAACTAATTAAAAAACTATTTTTCGATTAAAACAATTCATTTTTAAAATTCCATTACGTAAACAGTAAGATGCTTCTATTGTTGAACCATCTTCATCCACCTGAATTACTTTTAGTTCAAGTACAATAAAATTTCATTGTGTGAGATTTGTTGTAATTATCCGTTTTAAATATAAATAATCTGAAAGTCGTTCTCAATGAACTTCACAAAATTCTATTAATTTTTTAACCAGAAGTCATAACAAATAACTGAATAATTTTTCTCTTAATATAATAAATAAAAAACAACAACAACAACTACAATAAAAGGAGGCATGCCATAGCCATAACAAACCCTTAAATTCTTGTTTACATATTCATTAACATAACTATTATTTTGTTATTTATTATGTATGCCGTTGTGTAGTAGGTACAATTTTGTTTTTTTTTATTATTATTATTATTATTATTTATATTGAAGACAAAAGACGAAATGGAAGACGTAACCATAAGTAGGTTAGGTAATTTCATAAATAATATTACATTAAATGTCTATTTCGTTATTACTTCTTACGCATATTTATTCATTATAAATTATAATAATGATTATTATGTAACTACAAAAAAAAATGTATAAGAAAGGGTTAGGCATATATATTTATTCGGTAAAGGAGAAAATCGAAAAGAAAAGTATATATATATATGAAAGAAAATTGTGAATTGTTAGTGGGAGAAAGTAGAAAAATATTATAAATCATTATAATTATCCATGGGCTGTCACCTCTATTTAATAAAATAAGTCACGCTATAATCATTCAGCACGCATAATATAAATACGTAAACAGATCAAAAATAGTAACAACAAAAACAACAAATAACTAAATAAGTATAGAAAATAACAACAAAAACAAGAAAATGATTTAAATTTTGATGTTATACTTTCTTTTTTTTTTCGTGTGTTGTTGTTTCAGGTTACTTTTTTTTTTTTATTTTAGAATAAAAAAACGTTTTCGTATTGATGAGTTCGTGTGTGTGTATGTGTGTGTGAGATATTGAAGCCTTTTAAAATCATCACAAACACAAATACATATAAATAAACAAACATCAGACAGATATCTCAGAAATATATCGTGATCGAAATAGTCGTATTGGGAATAATTTTTCCTCAATATATTTTAACAGGTTTTTATTGAAAAAATTTCCTTTCTCTATGTGGATTTTTTTCTCCTTTTCTTTTTGCCTTTTCTTTTATTATATTATTATTCATTATAATAAAATAATGATGTGTCTGTGTAAATTATGTGAGTACAAATATATATATATATATATATATATATATACATGTGTGTGTATACTTATTTGATATTTGATTGGATGGCTGCTGTGGATAAATGAGAGAATTCATATACATTGAGTCAAGTCAATATATTCACTAGAATGTATCCTAAATATACAAAATTAGTAACGTTTAAAGGTAGTTTTATTAGCCACACATACAAATACATACACACACACAAACGCAAACACACAAATTTAATATTTTTCTTTTATTAGGCAATGAAGGTTCTTTTTTTTTTCTTTGCCATTTTCTTTTATTTTTTTTGATATAAATTGATGGGTATAAAAGATGTCCATTGGGAAATAACAAATAATTGACTATGTAATAGAAAGTAATAGAGAAAGTGTAAAAGAGATTGAGAATGAGTTGGATTTGAGAAAAAATTAGAGAGAAATCCTATATTGTTGGTGATAATTATAATAAACTTACCTGCACAAATTTAGGTAGAAGAAAATATTTACCAAGACAATTTCCACCAAAATTGTTATACTGATTATTTCTTGTGAGTTTGAGTGTAAGTGTGAGTATTAGTGTGTGTTTTTAGTAAAGTAGAAAAAATATAAAAATTGGATAAATGTCATAATTTTTCTTCTTATTCTCCAGTTTTTTCTTTCTTTTCTCTTGGATATTAAGTTAAGAAATTTGTGTTTTTATTGAGGGATGTAATATTCCATATCAATCACTTTTCTATATCATAAATAATATGTATGTGTGTGTGTGTGATGTGTATGTGCGTGGACTTATTGTGCATGTATATGATAGTGTAGGAGTAACATAAATGGGTTAAAATGATTCTATATGATAAATTGGATATTAAAGACGCGTCGGTAAATAACCATTAGCCTTCATTGTTTTTATTTCTATTTTACTTTTTTTGTTGTAGTTGATGTAATTTTTGGTGTCGTTATTATTTTGTTCATTGTGTAAATATAAAACACACTGTGCATGTTTAGTTATTTAGTTTACTAAATAAACAAAGGAAAAAAAAAGAAGCATAATTGACTTTGGTCGAAACTAAAACTTAAAAATATTATTCTCTCGATTAGCAAATTTAATTATTTTTTTATTGTAATATTGAAATAATAAATGTAACTTTGCGAATAGACTTAAATATTATCTGATTTCATTTTGTTGTATAAATATTTATTATAAAAAATTTTGTTAGTTTCGTTGGGTTACATATTAACTCAAATTACATAACAAATAATTCAATAGATTTTCTATTTTTTTTTTTTTTTTTTACTTTATTACGTCATTTGGACTGACAACAAAAATATTATATTTGATTGTTGAAAAATGTATTTAATTGTAATTCTAATGTTACCAAAAATGTTTATCTGAATTAGTTCTTGTTATTATTTTTTAATTATAATTTTATTTAATTTTTGAGTTTACATTAAAGATATTTGAAATAAATTTGAAGGTTAATGGAATTTACATTTAGTTCTAAAATAGTTTCATGTTTTTTTTTTGCTTTGAACAATTGAAATTTAAAGACAACATAAAATCGTAAATGTTTGGTTACTTGAAAACCACAAATATACAAAATTTGAAATAAAAGTGATGATTGGTCTGTGAGAATCTATCTCACTAATCCTTATTCAATCAATCGTAATAATTATCTAATCCTACATTCAGACTAACTAATCTCCAATACGTATATTGGAACACTTTAATAATGTTTATCATTAATAATTTTCAACAAGAACTCTATTTGTTTTCAGTTTGTGTTTCAATAGAGAAATTATCTACAATTCTACAAGTGGAAAACGATAGAATTGTTGCTTTTTTTTTTTTGTTGATTTCTTTGTATAAAACAATGTTTGTAAAATTCAATTATCAATTCTACTGTTATAATTATCTTCACTGCACTTCACTAATCTACATTTTATTGTCTGAATTTTGTAGAAGGGAGAAAAAAAGAAATTCAGACGACGAGTGGAAAATTGTAAATTAAGCAAAAAGGAAAATAAACGAAAAATTCAATTTAAGTCAATTTCGGTTGAATTCCCTTAATATTCATATATATATATTTTTTTTTTTTATTCCGTCTGAACATTCTGATTGAAAGAAGAAGAAGAAGAAAAAAAAAATGAGAAAAACGAAAAATCTGAAATTGAATATTATTTTTGCTGGGTCATCTTAATTTCTTTCTTTTGGTAGAAGAAAAAAAAAATTTATATGAATAATGATAAAACATGCAGAGTAAGAAATCTGTCAGTTTTATTATTTTATTTTTCTTAAATAAAAAATAAAAAAAAGAGAAGAAAATTGAAAATCACAAAAGAAGTACAATGAACGCGTATAATAATTCATTGGGGGGGTTATTAACAACGTTAACAGTTTATCAAATAATTCAATAATTAATAATTTTTATATTATTTATGACTTTTTGTTAAGAAAATAAATTGAAATTTGAGAGAGAAAATTTGCTATCAATTATTTTCTTTTTTTTTTTTGTAAATGGAGGCGCCAAGTTTTTTTTGAAGAAAATCTGTTTTTTATTTTATTTTATAAGAAAATGGAGGCGCCTGGTAATTTTTAATTAATAATTATTAAATTTTTGTCTTACATTTGACCCTTTCCTCTCATCTTAATTTTATTTGATTTTTATGTTTTGAAGGACTGATTCATAAATCAGCTTCATTCTTTATTCAAATTTTTGTCAACGTTTTTTTTTTATGTTCGTATCTGTGGACTTACATTATTCTGTTGTAGAATTAATAATTTATAATTCAAGTCAGACTTCTGAAGACAGCCAGACAAATATAAATACAATAAGTCATTTAATAAATAAGACAACGTAACCAAATTTTAGAAAGAAAATAAAAATATATGAAAATCCCTTTTCTTAATTATAAAATTCAAATCATTGTATTTTAGCAAACCCTCTTAATCTTAATATTTTTACTTATATATTTATAGAATCATAATCCATTTGAAATTTCCTCTTCTCACAATTAAATTTCTTTCTTTGGCTGACTCATTTTCTTTATAAATGAATTTCTTAAATCTTTAAAAATCATTTCACACGCCAGAAACAAAAACAAAAAAAAATAGAATATCCCAACGATTCATGATCAAAATTTATACAAGTTTATTGACAAAACTGGACGTTTTTATATATTTTACGTAATTTCAAGCAAATCAAAGTTGCGTGTTTTTCTTTCACATTTTCATTTTTGTTTTTGTTTTTCTATTTTTTCTTTTCTTCGCTTCTTTCTATTTTTAATCTTGACAGATTTATTCATTTTTGTTGTTGTAAGTTTTGTTTTGTTTTGTTTTTTTTCCTATTTTTCTTTTATTTAAATTAAGAAAGAAAAAGTCTTAATCTAAGTGTTTTTATATGTTATTTTTCTCTTCCTTTCTTCTCTATTTGTGTTTGTGTGTGTGTGTTTGTGTTTGTGCTTAAAAATATTATATAGAGGGGAACATTTTCGTGTCGATTATAATTTTCATTATCCGCATATTAGCTTAAGTCACGTGTCGTGTTTTGAATATTTTATTACGCAAATTAGAATTTTCTTTTATTTTTCCTTTTTTGTTGTTTTTGTTTTTGTTTATTTTTTTTTTTTCGGTAAAAAAAAAACCTTTAAGATTTTCATGTTTTTCTTCTTTTTTTTTGATGATTATTATTATTATGATTATTTGTTGTTGTTATTGTCGTTCTTTGACGTTATTCCATTTCTTTAAGTAAACAATAAATGAGGAAAAAAAAAACGTCAAAATATTAAGAAAGAAAAAATAAAGTGAAAATTTTTGTTTTATTTTTTTTTGTTTTTTTCTTTTGAGTCAACAAGAAAAGTAAAAGGAAAAACGGAAAAGAAAATAACACACTAAAATTTTTGTATCCGATTTTTGTGTTTATTTTGAAAACTGATATTTGGTTGTTGTTGTTGTTGTTGATTATTTTGTTAGGCGCTCATTATTTGTTGTTATTATTTGAATGTGTTTTCTTTTCCGTTAAAGGAAACTTATATTTTCGTTACTTAATTCACACCTTAATGCCAGTGATGATGATAATGATCATTAAAAAAAATATTTTTTTTCTATAAATTTTCTTTTGATTGAAAGTGATTGATTAAAAATGATTGATTTTTGATTGATTGATTTGTTATAAAATTAAAATAAATTATGGAATCTGTTTGTAATTTTTGTAATATGAATACAATCTAAAAAGCGTTCAAAAGAAAAGTCTTCAATTCTCATCAATTTTTTTTCTTTCTTTTTTTATTTGCAATTTTTATCGTTGAGAAATTTTTCTTTAGGATTGTAGTCGTAGACGATTTGTCTGGAGTTGACAAAAATAAAAGAAGAAACCATTTTAAATTTATTTAGATGCTTTTTGTAAATTCTTAACAATTATTTTCTTTAATCTTTGTGAGAAAAAAATAATAGTGGACATTATCTTGGACATTATCTCGGATATGTTCAACAATAATTTGAGCAAAAAAAATATATTTAAACTCAGTTTACAATTATTTGTTCAAATGCTTGTTGAAAATTTTTACTTGTTCATTGTCTTGATCAAACGAAATCCATTTTCTTTTATTTATTTGATTTTTTACTGAATGTGATAAGATGTAACGACGACCATTAAGTCTGAAGTCTAGAAAATAATCCATGAAGGACTTTCTTATAAGTGGAATCATTGTTTAGAATGTACAAAATAAATAAATCGAATTTAAACTCTGTATTTCTTTCTTTCCATATGGAATCACATACAAATCTTATTCCAATGGTTTACAATTTGAATATATTTTCATCGTACTTGAACGTACTCCCTACTCTAAGATTTTTATCAACACAACAAAAAAAAAGGAAAATAACAGATTAAAGAAATAAATTCAAAAATAGTAACTGTCCTTTTGTTTTGTCTTAATCTTTAAGTCGCCGCAGAATGTTAAAAAAAACAACAATACAGAAATAACAAATGGCATTTAACTAAATTAAATTCCTAGACAAATTATAAACTTTAGTACAGTGACAACAACAACAACAACAACAATAACAACGACAACACGGAAAACATTGTTATCTCATTTATAAACATTTTCTTTCTATTTCACTCTCTGCATTGTTGTCTTTTTTTAAAAAAAAATACAACATTGAATTTTGCTTTCGATGAAAAAAAACCAAAAATATTTCATTTCAACAAATCAGCGAAAATAGTTTTGTTCAAAATAACAACAACAGCAACAACAAAATTTATGAAATATTTCAAACAACAGAGCACCGAGAGAATACAAATCAAATCGCAGGAAAACAAGAAAAAAAAAATTGACGGAAAAGTGGGAGGGGAAATTGTTGTAACTGATTCTTAAAGAAAAGAATTTATTTCGAAAAGAAGCAAAAAATATTTACCGGTGAAAAACAAAAGAAAAATGACAGCACACTGAAAAGAGAAAACTTTACAATAATCTTGTTCTATCATTGTCACAAACACAAATACACACACACACACAAACACACCACTCACTTCTTTCTATTTCCTTACTCTGTGTTTTTCCTATTTTCTTTTTTTGCTTTTTGTTTTTATTATTTTAGAAAAAGAAAATAAACAATCATTCATTGGATCGGCACACGCCTTTATTATATTTATTCTCTGTCAAACCCAAAGCATTTAAAACAGAACAAAAAAAAAACCTGAAGAATTTCCCTATTTTTCTCCTTTTCCTTTTTTTTCTTTTTTACTTTCCACTTCCAATACAGGAAAAAAAATTTCCTTCTCCTTCTTTCCTTCAACAATTTTATGTGAATTCATGAACAAATTTTCTTTTTAAAAAATAAAATAAAAAATGAAAAGAACAAAATTGTATAAATCAGTCAATAATTAATCGATTTAATGGAAGAGGGGTGGAGGGTGATAGAAGAAAAATGAAATCGATTCTTTTAATAAATGAATTTCAATGGAAAATTATGAATTTCTTTGAATCTTTTAACTCTTGTTTCATTATTTATCATTCATTTATACGTTTGTCTCTTTCTAACTTCTAAAAGATCGTAATAAATGTAATTAAATTTCACATTTTTATTGGTTTTTATTTCTTCGGACAAAACATTTTTTTTTTTCTTTTCCTTTCGTACTTTTTTTTTCTTCTTCTTCTTCTTCTTTTGCTGTTTTGTTTATTTTTCTTGTTTCTTGTGAAATTTTCTTTTTTTTTTTTATGTTTCTTTTTCCCCGTTTTGATTCTCTTTTATTTTTAATTCAGCGTTTTTTTCCTCTTCTTCTCTTTTTATTTATTTAAATTTTTATTTTTGGTTTATTTTATTTTATTTATTTTGTGAAATATTTCAAAAAAAAAAAATTTGTCGTTATAAAATAAATATAAAATATACGAAAAATAAAACATAAAAAAAAAAACCAGAGTGTGAGAGAGAGTGAGAGAGAGACGAAGTGCGTGAAAAGCGCGTGGTTAAAAAATAATCAGAGTAAATAGAAAAAAATTCCTTGTCACATTTTGTTGTTGTTGTTGTTGTTTTTCTTATTTTATTTTTATGAAAATGTCTTTTTAATTCATTTTAATACATTTTAATTCGTTAATAATATTTATGAGTTTAGAAAAAAAACTGTTTTGATTTTGTTGTTGTTATTTTGATGAGTGATGAAGAGGTGAAGAAAGAAATTGTGAATGGAGGGGAATGGGGCGGGATAGGAGTAGAACAGATGAAAAAATTTATAGAGGAAAAATATTAAAAATTAAAATATAAAAAGATTATTGTGAATTTATTTATTCATATAATTTTATCGTGTGTATATAATGATGGTGACACGTCCTAAAAAATATGTAATGGTAGATTGAAAGAGGTTCGTTACATTGGATTAAGAAAAGCTAAAATAGAATATTGTTAGATTTCTGAATTTGTATTAAAATGAAAAATCTACGTTCATTATTTACACAAAAAAACAAAAGGAAGAGAAGACAATTTTATACTGATCCTTTTATTGATCTATTTTGAGGTTAGGCTTTAACATTTTAATTCATAAAGACAAGTATGGATGAGACGTAAAGGGGACACGAAATATAAAGATAACAAAAATTTTCCTTCTCTTTTTTTTTTTCCTAATTATAAAAGTGAGCCATAGTTAAGCACACATAATTCTCTCACTTATTTTATATGTACATGAGTGTGTGTGTGTGTACACACCCTTTTTTTTTAGAGAGAAAGACTCTGTTGTTGTAATTCAGATTATTAACTTTTTTTTTTGTTCTTCCTTTTTGGGTTTTTTCACGTTTTAAGACTTTTTTTGTGTTGTTGTTGTTGTTGTTGTTGTTGTTGTTGCTGTTTAGACAATTAATATAATTGATAGGAAACATTCGTTTTACTAAAAAAGAAAATATGCATGTGGTGAGAACAGTTTTCCTTTTTTGCTTTTTATACAGCCACAGATTTTAACATTTTCATTTTTTTTTGTGTGTGCCAAAAATAAAACAAAATAAAAATATGAAAATGAAATTTTGTTTTTTTTTTTTTGTTTGAAAACATTGAAATAATTAGTTAATTAACTCAATTTTTCTCCTTCTTTCACTTGTCACATTTAATTGAAATATTAAATCTTTACATGTTTTTATAATTAACTTTTGACAAAAAAAAAAAACATGTTTAATCCAGTGACTAAATATTAATTAGTTCATATTTTAGAATTTTTAATGTGCCTAACTTTGTTACCCATGATCAGTCAAAATAGGGGGGTGGGGGATGAATAAATATTTTAGTGCGTAGAATTACATGATTTTATATTTCCGTGAAAATTTACATTTGTTGGAAAACATAATGAAATATTATTCCTTGGTCCTTTTGCTTGTTTTAATTTCTTATAAAATTTTCCAAGAATTCCTTTCTTTGAATTTTTTTTTTGTTAATTTTTTCTGAATTTTGTTTCTTTGTCTCATTTCGATGCGACAGTTAAGTGCATTACTTTTGTGTCGTTGTACTTCAGAGAACTTAATTTCAATCAAATAAATAAAATAAATCAGAAAGTTACATTAAACACGACATCTTAGCTTTTAACTGTTTTTCCCTGTTTAACATTTTTTTCAAATAAACTAACTTTAAAGTTAATAAATATTCGATTAATAATTTCATCTATAAATATAAGTTCAATTCCTTTATTATTCTATATAAATAAAAAATTTCTTATCACCAGTTATTGTACTCTTTTCTATAAATTATTATCATTATTATTATTATCACTGTGTGTGTGTATGTGTGTGTGTGTGTATATAGACGAGACATTATTTAAATATTTTATATTTTATCGTAACGTATATATGAACATACTGAACGACTAAACTCAATTGAACTTAACACGTATATGTACGTTCATTATTAGGTTTCAGTTTTATTAATAAACGTAAAATCATAAATATTAACTCACATCAACTGTATATATTTTTCTTCTTCTTCTTCTTCTTTTTCCACCCCGATAAAAATATGAAATACATTTTTTATAGACAGAATTCATCGTAGTACTTTAGTGGAGTGTCTCTCTATCTCACTTTCTTTCGGTTTTTTTATATTTTGTTCCAGTTTCATTTTGTTTTTCATTTTTTTTTATGTATAAAAAAAAGATAAAAACAAAAAAAGGCAAATAGAAAAAATGAGATAAATTTATGGTCTCATAAGTTATCAGAGTTTAATGAAATATCGAATGTTTGTTCTAATAAACTAATTACAGAACAAAACAAACACAAATCAACCAACTAAAAATTATTTTTTATTTGTCTGTGCAAAATTATTTATGACATTTAAAATGTCTGGCTGTGCTCTGTTTTTTTTTTTTTTTATAATAAAATTTATTCATTTTTCATTGTGTTACATAATTAATGCAGTTGCATGAATTCACAATTTTTGTATAAAGTTCAGTCAACTCCTCATACCAACTTTATATACTATTTTCCACTTTAATTTGTGTTATGGTTTTATAACACATCATATAAAATTTGTATTTCCTTTGGTAAATATTAGGCATTAGGGTGGAAGAATCTACAGTTTGAAGAGGTCGAATGTTATTTTGAAATTTAATTTTAAATAATTCATTGTTACATTATGTATTTTGTGTTAGAATTAAATTTGGATTTACTTTAGTTTCAACGTTATACAGAATTTTTCATTAAATCTTCAGACTTTAATAATGATGCATTTTTTTTATTCGTTGTTTTTTTCTATTTTTTAGAAACGATAAAATAATATGTTAACTTTTTATCATTTTTTCTTCTTTATTTTCAGCTTTGGAGTGATGTCTTAATACGTCTCGCTTATAACCTTCGTCAACTAAATGGTTCTGCATCAATGTTTCTACAAAAAACACATACCAAATTGTGTTTACAAGTTGATAAAACAGGAAAAATTCCTGTTAAAAAGTAAGTAGAGTTTTTCATCATTTTCATTTTTCACTGTTTCCGTTTAAAATTTTATTCAAATTTAAGAAAAATTTAAAATTAATAAATTATTAAATTTGATGTAATTTACTTAAAGTTTATTATTAAAGCGCTTTAGATATGGTGCGATCATAATATTTTCTTGTCTTAACATGACACGAGAATACAATTTCTAAAGACAAGAACTGAAGTTCTGATGATGCTCCTTCTCAAATTATTTTCACCCGTTGTTGTTAATTTTGGTGATTACAAATCTTACTTTTTTTACGTTCCGTTAAAATTTTCCATCAGATTTTTTTTTGTTTATCAATAAATAGTTGAAGATTTGTAAATAAAAAGCTTTTTGTTGTTTACCATTTTCATTCTTCTTCACTTTCACTCCATCCGTACGTAATCACCCATTTTTGTATTGTTTTTTTTTTTTATCAAACACTGAATGTCGATACAATTTGATTTATGATGACGAGATTTTATTTTACCACAAATAATAGAATGTCGTCAAAGTAAAGAAAAAAAAGCGAAAAAAAGGATAAAAACAAAAACGAAAAATGTAAAGAAAACAGAAAATGATGTCAAAAGTTATACATGCACGTGAATTTTCATTGAGTTAAATGTTTTTTTTTTGTGTCTTCCCAGACAGTAGTAGGTCTTTAGGGGTTCCATCCCTTAACATTAAATCTCATTCTCTCACATTTATCTTTATATGTTTTTATATTTTTATGTGAAAGCGAAGACTTTTAGTTAGAAAAGTTTCTTGATCTCTTCTCTTTTATTTTCTTCTTCTTCTTGTTTACAGAAGTAAAAATAAAAAAGAAAATAATACAAATGAAAAGAATTGTGTCTCATGAATCAACTTCCAATACAAAAATCGAATTCCATTTTGTAACTGTTTAGATTTTTTACTTAAAGGAAAAATAATTCACGAATAATATTATTTAAAGCCAACAAAAAAAAAATTACTTTTCCTCTCGTTTTCTTTTTTTTTCTCTTTTGGTTTACATTTCCTTAAACTTTAAGAAGAAAAACATATTTTTCTTTTTTTCTTGATTTCGAAATTCGTATTCATTTTCATTCAACTTTCTTTATTTTCTTCTTACATAATACTTTTTTTTTCTCTATCTCTCTCTCACTCTCTCTTCTCCATTTTTTGTTTTCTACTTCTTCTTCTCCTTCTTATTTTTTGTTGTCAGTTTATGTGAAATGCCTCCTCTGCCTCGGTTGAATGCCACAAACAAAACTTTTCTTCTTGTATATTTTATTTCATAGAAAAACATTTTTCATCGCTTGTATATCCATTAGAATATGTATATAATCGGGCCCTTTTGTCGTCACCACTATCATCATCATCAACATCATCATTATAATCATTACGTCATCATCATCATCAACATCTGTACGGTTTCTACATTGATACAAAATATTTGTTTTCATGGTTGGAATTTTTTTTACACGCAAAAATTGAATCGATTAATGTCGCTTTCATGTAATCGATTATTTTTTAAATTTTATTCTCGATATTCGAAAAGTTGTATATTTAGAAAATTGATTTATGGAAAATTATGAATTAGTTAACGTGACAAAAAAAAAATCGATTATCTGATATTTTTCATCATCTCACACTGACTACATACATTAAATTATCGACGTTAAATGGATTCTTTTCTAAATAAAAAATTACTTTCATGACTTTCACAAATTATTAAATTGTAGAAATTTTTATATATAATTCTTTTCTTTCTCATTTCCATTCTCCATCTCATTTTCTCTCTCTGTTTCTCTCTCTTTATATTCTGAACTGATTACAATCACTTTGCATCTGTTTATGTTTAAATTTTTATGATGGATGATCCTTTCTAACAATGTGCCATAATGTGTTTTATTTCTTCCTCTTTTTCTCTTCTACTTTCTTTTTTTTTGTTCCAATTTTCTTTTTTTACTTCTTCTTAGTCATTTTTTTTAAAGATGATTTTCTTGTGGTAAAAAAAAAAAATAGAACGCACTGAAAAAAAAACACGAACGGAAGTTTTCAATTGAATGTTATAAATTTCCCACCAAGTGATAAATACATTTTTCATTTGTAGATAAAAATTTTGAAAATTATTTAACCTGAATTACAATTCCGTTCTTTTAATCTGAATGGATTCTACTCTTCCTTCGATTTTCCTGTCTTCTTTTTCCTTACAACTTAACTTTTTTTCTTTACTTTCATCTTCTGAGAGAAGAAGACATTTTTTTTTTATTTGAACGAATTCTTTCTATTACTTTGCATAGAAAACTTGAAGTTATTTCTTGTGCGAGAAATTTATAGGAAATTTTTGTTGAATTGGAAAATTGATTTTAATCGATTTTTGGTATCAAGTTTTATGTTGTTTATTTTCAAAAATGAACTGAAGTGTAAACCAGAACATTTTTTTTTACTTCTCTCAAGTCAAGAGCAAGCTAAAAAAAAAACTAAATAATTGTATCTTTTATTTAACTAGATTGAATTTAGTCAACCGATTAAACGAATAATTATAATATAATTCTGACGATTTTTCTCTCATTGATTTTAAATTCGATTTAACTTGACAATTTTAACTTTATGTATTTTTTTTGTTGTTGTTGTTATTTTGTTAGAAATAAATAAAACGATAGAAAATAAATCCATTTTCAATTAACTTTCAAATTCATGAATTGTTTTAAAGTTAATTTTCAATTGGTATTTTTTTTTTTATGTTTTATAAAAATTTTCACCCCAAAAAATTCGAATTGATTTTTCAACATTTTTCACACAAATAAAGTTTTTCCTATTTGTTTTGTTTTTCTGTATAAAAGTCACTATTTTCCATTTACCATTTTCATATTTATTTTAATTTAATTAAATTTGTAAATAGTTTTTCCTTAAAATTCTTCTTTATCTTTCCCAATTCAAAATTGGGGTTTTCCACAATTAAAGGTTTCATATGATGGCACACACACATATATAAAATACTCTCGTCCACGAACACACACACGCTTATGGAAATGGAAACCACTTGATTTAGATCTAAAAAAAATTAAGGGAAGAGAAACAGAGGAAGGAAAAATGGAGGTTTTTTTGACGTGCAGAAAGATAGAGAAAAAGGGATGGCGATACAGGGGTTAAAAAGAGACGTGTAAAAGTTTGAAGTAAAATAAAACAAAAAGTTTTGTTGGGTTAGCGAAGGGTGAACATGTGTATAGAAAAATATTCAGTATCCAATATTTTCTAATTGTTTAAGGTGAAATTGACCTTCACACACAATATTTTATCTGTGTGTGTGTGTACGTGTGTTAAAAGATATTCCCATAAATTAAATAAATTAGTAACTGTTTATTTCAATAAATGAAAGATGTTTCCAATTCAATCATTTTTCTGAATAACGTTTTATTTTATTTAGGAGTCCTTAAGGGATTTTTCTTATTTAAAATTGTAATTTACATTTTTCCTTTCGTTTCTTATTTTTCTATGAATATATTTTGATTTAATTTCTTCTTAAATTTTCTTATTTCATTTAATCGATTTGGATTTTACGATTAATTTACTCATTCTTCTTCGTTAAGTAACAAAAAGTCTAGCCGTTTAAATTCTAATTTCTGATTTTATATTTGAATTCGGCACAACTCAGAAATTGATTTTTTTTTTCTTTCTAATGAGGACTATCGTAATTATCATCATTTTCAAATGAGTTTTCTCGATGGGCCATTTTTACCCCAAGAATTAAGTAAAAATAATAACAGATTTTTCATTCAATAAAATTAACTTTTCATAAAATCTAATTTTATCTTTTATCAAAATTAAATAACAACGGGACTAATTTTCTTTCTATTAAACAATTCTTTTCTTTGTTGTCATTGTTATCATTCTAAATTGTACGTTGGCTGTTTTTTTGAGTTAATATTGCTTAAATCTAAGTTGGAATTTCTTAGTCACAATTATTTGTTCATCTAACAACAATCACAATGAATCTGCAAACTTTTAAACTGTTTTTTTTTATTGAATTTCCATTTTCTTACAATAAAAAAAAATATATATAGAAAGTTAAAACTTTACTCTTTTTTCCAGCATTTAACAAATTTTCCTTTCTCTCTCTCTCTCTCACACACACACACAAATCTCATACATCAAGTCAACAAAATCTAATAAATAAAATGTAAATTAGATTCACAAATTTCTTTATTTATTTTTTTTTTGAATACATTTTCTTCTTCAATAAAATAGAAAAGATTTGTTTCCCCCCCCTTTTTTTTATTCCTGTTTTCTATAAGATTGACAATATTTTAACTGGATCACCATTATTGACGATAATAATATAACGCAGTCGTGTATTTGACGTTAAATTTTCTACGTTTGACACATTGACACAATTAAATCATAAGTAAGAATTTTTTTTTTTTTTTTTTGCTTTCACAAATCTAAATAAATAATGAAAACTAAATGATACGTGAAAAATAGATAAGATAAGAGAATAAAATGCGGTAGCATCTATTGTCAATCTGTAATTAGATTAATTTTTTTGAATCAAAAAATATTCTAATATATTGTCGCATTAAATTCATTATTGTGTAGATACTATAAATGTTTGTAATCAATCAATTGATCAATTTATTATGTTCAATTAATATTATTGAATAATATTTGGAGACTAAATAACTAAACATTTTTATTAGAATTTTTTTTTTTTTGGTTGATTCTGTAATGATTGATTGATGTTTATAATTGTGTTTGCTGTAATCATTCTCTTCTTATATAATCGACACACAATTTTCATAATGTAAAATTTCTGAAGTTGTTTTTAAATCACGATAATTTCATAATTATTTTTATAAAATGTCTTTAAGTTCTGTGGCAGAGTGGCAACACTCTCATCAATAGGGTACCAGGTTTCCAAGCCTCAGCTTCATTGTAGTAGAAATTATGGTTTTGGATTCCATTATAATAGTAGACCCTGACAGTTGATACAAGACACGTTAATAAGTCCCAATTATCTATCTTTTAGGTTCATCCAAAAATGTCAATTTTATTTGTGAAATATTTCATTAGCGGTGAAATATTTCATTTACCAAATTTTCTTAATCATTTTTTTTTAATTTTCCTGTTTACTTTCTTTCTTTCTTTTTTTTTTATCAATCTAAATTTCTATTAATAAAAATTTCAATCAACAGAAATCCGTAAGCTTTATCACCGAATTTCTCACCATTCTCCATCCATAAAAAGTGTACATTATTTTCTTCAACTTTTTTTTTTTATCGCTACATTTAAAGAAGAACCCCCACCACCCTTCCACACATCAACCTAAAAAAACCCACACACACACACACAGATATTTTCTTAACTTTCTTTATTCATCTTATCAATATTCATTGTCAATCTTAAATTATTTTTTGCACAAATACTAAAGAAAGGAAAAAGAAAAAGGAGGAAACAGTAGAAGGCAATCAGATCAAGTCAATTGTTAATCTATTTTTGTATTTTTATACTCCAATAAAAAATTATATTTTAGGGAGTGAAAAATGGTGAGACGACCAAAAAAAAAATGATAAAAACAAAGTTTATCGTTTCTTTGTTTTTTTTATATTTTTTTCTCCCTCCAAATTTCTTTCGTTCTCGTGTTAAATAATTCAAGTTAAAAGTTTTTTTCCAAAAACCAAAGAAACCAAAATGAATGGAAACAAAATCGATTAAATAAAATTCAAAATATAAACTGCGAATTGTGAAAATTGTTTGTTTGGTTTTTCATTTTATTTTTTTTTTAACCTCAACAGGTTTGTGTGTGTGTACGTGAATTCAGATTAGAACAGGATGTTGTAAAATTCGAAAAATTAAGTAAAGGAAATTCCGTTTTAAATTTATTTTTTTAAAAGGAAAATTATTATTTGTAAATTTTTCATTTGTTTTCGGTTTGATCTTTTTTGTTCTTCTTCCTTTTTCATAAATTTAAATTTTTGTCCATTTCTCTTTTGTTTTTCTTGTCGGTTTTTTTTTTTCTTTTTAAAAGTTGACCAAAAAGTAAAAAGGAAATTCATTATTTTATGACTTTGTGGACGCCACTAAAATATTACCTCGTTTTTTTTTTTGTTGGTCAATTTTTTTGTTTGAGAATCGTTGGTGGCTGAATGAAGAGAAAATGGAATGGAGTGAGATTATATTTGTTTGGGAGTTTGGGTGAAACTATTTGTTTTGTTGTTGGTAAATTTATATTTTTATACGAACGAAAATAAACAATGAAATTAATTGGTTGATGGGAAATATTGAATATTTTGAGGGAAAATGAAAAGATTTTAAAGTTATTTGAATTTAATTTTCACCACAATTTGATTAAAAATTAAGAAAAGGAAGATGGTAAGGAGAAAAGAGATTTTTGGAAAGTTTTTAATAAAAAAAAATATCCTTTTGTAAAAGAAAGATTTTTTTTTTTCCTTTTCATTAAAAGGAAAAACTTTGACAATTTTTTTTTTTACCTTTCTTTGTTTCCGTGTTTATGTTTCTGTTTCTGTTTTTTTTTTTTTTGTTATTTTGTTTTGACGTGGGCGTTTGACGAAAGAAACAAAAAAAAAAAAAATTCTTAAAGAAAAGTTCATCAGCCTTTAACCGCCCACTACATTTTATTATTAAAATTTTCCTCCTATACAAAATCTGTCTGTCGGTCTGTGTCTATGTCAGTAACAGTCATAATATTCTGAAATTGAAAGAGAAAGAAAGAGAGAGGAAAAGTTAAATAATAATAAATAAAATTAGAAAATTTTTAAAGGATTTTACGTTTCAAGATTATTTCCATCTTTCACATTTTTCTCATTTTCTTTCATTTCTTTCCGTTTCCTTTTTTTTTTCCTTTATTTATTTTTTGCTTGTTTGTTTTTGTTGATTAAGAGATGAGCAGCGTTCATTCTTTTCCTCTTGTACATATTTTTATTTTTCTTTGCGGTTTTTTCTTCTTCTTCTTCTTTTTTTCTTTTAACTTCTTCCTTTTTTTCTTTTTGGTTTCATAAATTTAATTAAAAAATTTTTTTCTTCATTTCAGTTTTTTTTTCTCTCTCCATTTTTCTTCTTCTTCTTCTTCTTCTTCCTATTTTTTCATTTTTTCTTTTTTTTTTTTTTTTGCCGTTCTAAAAAGTTTTTCATTCAATAAGAGAAGCAAAATAAAGAGAGAGAGAGGAAATAAAATAGTGAAGGAGTGAAAGAGATAAATTTAAATAACGATTCTTGAAATAAAGAAGAAGAAGAAAAAGAAGAAGAAATCCTGTTGAACATAATAATTATAAATAATTATGAATTTTTGTGTTTTTGTGTTTTTTTGGGTAAAATAAAAATCTACGAAAAAAAAAAATATGGAAAAATGGATAAGAAAGTGAATTTATTGGTATCTTAGACTCAACTCATCTTATCATAAGGATTTATTGAAGTGAACTGAAATGAAGTGAGAGAAAAAAAACAATGGAAATGTTTTCTTTCTTCCTTTTTCCATTTTTTCTTCTTTTTCTTTTTCACCTAATTTTTTTTTAATCTGTTCTTGTTGTTATTGTTGTTATTATTTTGAGTTCATTATAATCCACGAAGGAATTTAAGAGTTTTATAATGTTCATTACACACTGACTTTATCTCAGGTAAGTTTAACGTTACGTACGTATTATATACCTGTGGCTAAAGTGAAGAAATTTATGTGGTGTGTAGTGTTAGTGGTAAAAAGGGAAAGAGAGAAAGATAAATGGAAAAATATGCCTTTGGGTATTTTTGGTTGGTTGTTTTTTTTTCGTTCAAAATGAAAATTTTACTTAATTCACTTCCAGTTTGTGATAAAAAAAATGATAAAAATGTAGAAACAACAACAAGAAAAAAATTGATACATTTTTTATGATGCGTTTTTTTTTTAACAGAAAAAATTTAAAATGAAAGAATTTTTTTTATGGTTCCCGAGTTTTATAGTTTACTTTTTACTTAACGTAATTATGAAGTGATACAGCAAACCATTTTATTAGATATTCCCTAGTCGCTGTTTATATAAATCCCCTTATTATATTGTATGCTTTCTGCTTCCCCTTGTTGTTCTTTGTCTCTTATGAATTCCTTATTTTATATTTATTTTTTTGTTTTTTTTTTGTGCATTTTATTCTGTATTCATAATGTATCTTCCTCTGAATTTTATTTTCCTGTTTTTCTTGAGGTTGAACTGTTAGTAGTGTGTTTTGTTTGTATAGTTTCAGTATTTTGTATAAAATCCCTTTCTCCCTTAACAATAACCAGTAGTCCATAGACGTTCATAACTTTAGCCATTAAAATTGTTTTTTATTTTATTTAAATACATAAATTATTTTATTCTATCCAACATATTCGTCCTATTCTACTTCTTCTTCCTCTTCTTCTTAGTAAAAATACATAAATATTATGTAGCTGCTTGTGTTGCTCTTCAAGATTATACACTTTTTTCCCATATTTTAACGATTTGTCGCACATTAAAAGTTGTTTTTGTCCGGATAGAAAATAAAAACCATTTTTTTCTTCTTTTTCTTTTGGTTTTGTTTTTGCTTTTTGTTCATAATCCTTTTTTAGTCGTCATCATTGTGGAATTACTACGGTTTGATGATGAGATTTGATAACAATTTTTCATTTTCCTTTATTTCCTAATTTTCTTTTATGATAATGACGTCAATTAAAAAGTTGATGAGAACCAGTTGTCCAATATTTTTATAGTTACTTTTTTTTGCCTCCTTGTGTTGTGGATTTATTACAAAAGTCGTTTAGTCGAGGGTTCAGATACTGAAATTCTATTTCGATGATAGATGAAGATTAGGCTAAATTGTGAATTGAGTTTCCATTTATGAAATACAAAATGTTCCTCACTCAACTCGACAATCTTATTAGAATCTCACCAAGAGATTTTTAAACTATCGTTTTTATTAGAATTCACTTCTACCTTAAAAATTCTAAAATTTACAATTTCACTCTAAAATTGTCTTTAATGAAAACAAATGAAGAAGGAAAGAGGAAAAGAATTTAATACAAAATGGAAAAATGATAAGTAAAAATGTAACAATAAAATACACATTTTTATTCATAAGAGAAATTTAATATAAATTAACACGAGTTTACCTATTCCAATCCAGTTCAGCCAGATGTTTCTTCCATTTCGTATAATCATAATAATAATAATAATAATAAAGTAATATAAGAAACACAGAATAACCTACGTATAAATTTGTAATTTGTGTTTGTACTTAAAAGATTCTGTATATTGTATATTTATAAGAGGTGGTTGGAAGAGGAGGAGGAGATTAAAAGAGAAACAGGCAAGAAGCATCAGTAAAAATAGGAAAAAAAATGTATGGGACTAACGTTCCTTCTGTTGTAACAAATCTGTTTCTTCGAAGAACACATTTTAATCTTTTTTTTACATGAAGAATACACACACAACACATATGACAACATAATTAGAGATAATCAAAGCCAAATTACCGATTAATTTTTATTACTTTTTTTCACCATAATTTTTCCCGCACCTTTTTTTTGTTTTTGTCATTTTCTTCTCAAATATAATTTTGGTAAATTCCTCTGATGGTGATTGTTCGTATCATTTCCACGAATATTCGTCGATTCTAATTATTAAATATTTTCTATTGATTCCATATTAGTGTATTAGTTTTTTTCCCTTTCGTTTTATTAAAATTAATTAGAGGAAAATTATTATCATCGGTTTTAATGTTTTTCTTTTTTGTTTTGTTTCAAATCAAAAAAAAAACAACAACAATGACAAAAGCTGCCTGAATGGGACTTTAATAGTGTGATCAATTTTCTCGATTTTATCAAAATAATTTTTATGCGTTTCCAATTAATAGAAAGGAACAAAAAAAAAATAAAGGTTTCTGTAATGACGTCATAAAAAGAAAGTTTGAACTGATTTTTATCCTTTCTTTTGTTTTGTCAAACTTCTTTCTCTCTCCCGTGTTGGTCTTGACAAGAAAATATTTTTATGGCAAGAGGAAAATCAGATAACATCAGTAAAATTGATGAGATCGATTAGAAATTCAATGGAAAAATTAATTAATTAAATTTTTCATAAATTTTGTAAAATAATCGATTAATTTTGAAGAACTGAATTTTCTGATGTTTTTGTTCATAATTCTATAAATTTTTTGTTTTCAATTTCAAAATCAAGATGAGGTCAAAAACAAAAATGTATAACGAATACATTTCACAAATACATAATTAATTAATTTTGTTCCTTTTTTATTGATTTCACATCACAAAAAAAATTTAACTATTTTTTTTATTTGAAGAACTTCTAGAAATTAATTCATAATAAATGTCACTTAATTAAATCATTTTATTTATAAATTACGTCATCATCAAATTAACTTGTTAAAAGTTAAGTGTTAAATACTTCCCCATAAATATTTATTATTTATTTATTTATTTATTTTAGTTAAGTTTAGTTTAGTCAAGTTAAGTTCATTTATTTATGATGGTCAAAAATAAATGAATCTTTTATAGAGAATACAAAATAAATTCAATGAGAGAAGAATGACACAAAAAAAGAAGAAGAAGAAAAATCCTATAAAATAATAATCTAATTTAATTGAAATTTAGGACTATGTCCGATTTAATATAATCAATTTAGATAATTAACTTGATTTTCTCTTCTCATGCGTCCTCCTAAATAACTCCAATACAACCATAGATTTACGTTTTATTTTGTATTTAGTTAAATGATGTTAAATAATTCATAATAAAAAGCTTTTAGTTTTATAATAAAATATATTTGAATATAGTTTAATTAATGGATGACGACATAGATGGGGGGTTTTGGGAATGTAATAACAGAAGAATATTTTATGAGAGAGAATAATGGAATAGGGGAAAAGAAAAAGGTGTGAATACTTTTTTTTGTATCTCATCTAATAAAGTATTTTGTGTTTTAAAGTTTTATTGAAAATTTAAAATTTAAATTTTCAGTTACGTCTTTAATAAGTGAATGAAAAAAAAAAAAACCTTAAAAATATTTATAAGAGAAAATAATAACCCAAAAATGTGGTGAACCCAATACCATTCATTCTCTCTCATCAAACTTCCCACCAGAATCGAAAAAGTATTTAATGAAATTGAAACAAAAATACTTTTTTTTTGTTTGTTTTTTTTTTTCTTTTTTTCTTTATTTTATTTTATTTTTTTTTTCTGCCTTTTGGGAAATCTAAATAACTAAAGGAAAAATATAATATAATCACTAAATGAAAAGTCCTTGTGCGCTTTTAATTCATAAATATTGAGCATAATCAACTTTGACTTTTGTATTGTTGTTGTCAACACTTTATTGTTGTTCCTTTTTTTTCAATCAAGAAATAAGAAATGATGTTAATGATTTAGAATTTAATTCATTTTCACTTATGTTCCACTAATGACAATCAAAAAAAAAAGAAATTGTATAACAGACGAAGAAATTTATCTTCCAAATTTAAATCTGACATAGATGAATTTATTTTTAAAGAATTTTTAATTGTTTTGATTTAAATTTGATTTAAATTTGATTTAAATTCTTTTAAAATTTATATGACTGATTATCACTTGTTGTCTTTTTTTTTTTTATTTCAGTATTATCAAACAATTTGCACAAAATAAGGATGATAGAAGACGTGTTGAAAAAGCATTAGACGTTTCTGGATTGCCATCTGGTAAAGGTGACACTTTGCCATTATCAAAATTTCAATTTGAAGATTTTTTTAATTTATATAAAAATCTAACACAACGTACTGATGTTGAAAAGATATTTGATGAATTGTAAGTTTTAATTGTTTTCCATACTTTACTTTTTTTTTTATTAAATTTTAAACAATCGATTAATCGAAATTATTTAAATTATTTTGAAATTAATTCAAAATATTTTCTTCTGTTTTTCTCAATCAATTTTAATGGGATGTTTTTTTTTTTTTGTTTTTAATTAAATCCTTTCTTTCCATTTTTTTTTTTTGCTCGTTTTATTTAAACGAAATTAGAAAAGGTAAATAATCCAGAGCACAGACAGTCGTCATCAATTGATTGAAATTTGTTCGGATTGAGAACAGAAAAAAAGCTTTTTTTTTCTTTTTAGAAATTCAAAAGAAAATCTGCAGAAATCACAATTAAATTTCAGAAAAACAAAACAAAATTCTTGTTTTTCCTTGGATTATCTTCTTTTGATTGTTGTTGTTGTTGTTGTTGTTGCTACCATTTTTAATAATTTCTTTTGTTTCTTTTGTTTCTTTTATTTATAGAGTTGGTACAGCAAAAAGACGTCTTATGTCAACATCACAGCTAGTCGATTTTTTAAATAAAACACAACGTGATCCAAGATTAAATGAAATTTTATATCCTTATGCAAATCCAGCTAGAGCTAAAGATATTATTCATGAATATGAACCAAATAAATTTAATGCACAAAAAGGACAGTTAAGCATTGATGGATTTTTACGGTAAAAAAAAAAAATATACAGGAGTGAAGTGAAATTTAATTGAAAATTATTAATTGGAAAGGATTTATGTTGATCCCGGGGAAATTTTTATTGTTGTTGTTGTTGCTGTTGTCGCGAATTTTAATTAATTTTTTTGTTGAATTTATTGATGAAAATTTTTTCTTCAAATAATTTCATTTATTTTAAAATTTTAATTAACTTTTCAACAATTCTATTTCTGAAAGATTTAAAGAAAGCACACAAGAACTGATTTTATTTTTATTAAATTTAAAATGAAAATATTGATCCTAAAGGGAAAATCACGTTTCATTTATTTTCCAAGATAAAACTGAAGAATTAAGAAAGAAACAAAAAAAAAAACAAATCAAGACGAAAAAAAAAAAAACTTTCAATTAACTTTTAAATTAAATTAACTGTTGTTGTTGTTTGTAGTTATCTTATGTCAGAAGATAATCCAATAATGGCACCAAATAAACTTGATCTATGTGATGATATGGATCAACCATTATCACATTATTTTATAAATTCATCACATAATACATATTTAACTGGACATCAATTAACTGGAAAAAGTTCTGTTGAAATTTATCGACAAAGTTTATTAGCTGGATGCAGGTAATTGTATTTTTATATTTTTTAATTTTCTCTTCACTTTTTATGTGGCGCGGATTTCATTGAAACCAAAAATATTAAGAAAAATTTAACGTGGAACTTTTTTTATCCTAATTTAATTTAATTTTGTTTATTTTTTTGTTTTCTAACTTTTAATAACTTTTAATTATTATTTTATGTAAATAAAAAATGCACACCTATTAATTCAGTTGAGAAAATTTCACTGTGGGTATGGAATAAAAATATAAAAAAAAAAATTAGAAGGAAAAATTTGATTCTAACAAATGGAAATTTTAACGTAAATTTTTCTTTAAACATAATCAAACTTTAAGATTATTCCCCAAACGTGAAAAAGAATTATTCTGTTTTCTATAATAAATATTTGTCTCTTTGTTTTTTTTTTTTCTTTACAATCCAAAGAAAATGGAAGAAGAAGAATATAAAAAAAAAGTATACACAAAAGAAAATTGGGTACATTCCATTCTGATCTAAGATTAGCTTTTTTTTTCTACTTTTTCTTCTTCTTCTTCTTCTTATACTTCTGCTTCCTTTACTTCTATAAAACATGTGAAAACACTGTAATAGCATTTAATCTTCATTGAAAAAGAAAGAAAGAAAGAATTGTTATATATTTGACTCTTTGCTCCTCATCTTTCTTACTGTTATTCTTCTTTCTTCTCTTGTACTGATGTCTGTTTCTGTTTATGTGTTTGAATGTTTGCATACATATATATATATATATATATATATATATATATATATATATGTGTATGTGTGTGTGTGTGTGTGTATAAGTATAATAAAAATCAATTCAAAAGAGTGTTTTCCAAAAAAAAAAAACAAAACAACAAAAAAGTTTCTTTTTTGTTTTTGTTTATTGAATATATTTCATCGATTCAATGAACGATTGTTGCTATATTTATTTATATTTTAGCATAAAATAAAGAAAGAACGATAGAACACAAAAAAAAAAGAGTAAAAGAAAAGAAAAAAAAAAAACGTAAAATAACTCAACTGAATTAAATGAAATGAAAAGCGAAAAAAAAATCAAATAAATAAAAAATAAAAAAAAAAAAAGGAAAAAATAAAAACAATAAAATAAAAAAAGTTTTAATCTAAAAATTTTTCTTCTGTTTTCTTCTTTTTTCTCTTTTTTTTTATTTCATTTTAGATGTGTTGAACTTGACTTTTGGAATGGACGTACAGAGGAACCAGTTATTGTACATGGTTACACATTTGTTCCTGAAATTTATGCAAAAGATGTACTTGAAGCAATTGCCGAAAGTGCATTTAAAACATCTGATTTTCCTGTGATATTAAGTTTTGAAAATCATTGTAATCCAAGACAACAAGCAAAAATAGCAAATTATTGTCGTGATATATTTGGTGATATGCTATTAGATAAACCAATGGATTCACATCCAATTGAACCAAATACTGATTTACCACCACCATCATTTTTAAGACGTAAAATTATTATAAAAAATAAGAAAAAACATCATCATCATCATCATCATAAAAAGGTTGTAACAACAACCAATTCAAATAGTACACCTGTTACAAATCCAGGTAAATGAAACCTAAATAAATGAACCAAAACAAGAAAGAAAGAAAAAAAAAACAGACAATCAAATGGAAGTTTTTTCCATCATCTTCTTTATACATACATACATACACACATACATCCACATATACAAACGTATACAAAGATCCATTGAAAACGAGACAGACAATATTTTCCCTTTTTAATACAAAATTTTTCATAAAAGTCAAATACAAAAAAAAAAAAAAAAGCATCCATCATTTTTTGTACGTTTTATCAACGGACACGATTTCTAAAGGCAGGCAACAGCATGAATAAAATAAAGAAGGCAGTCTTTCCTTTTTTATTCTTCTTCCTCTTTAAAAAGCAACCATTTTTTCGCCTATATGATGATGGACCCTTAGAATGAGATTGCAATTTATTCCTGTTTTTTTACTCTTTATTTATTTATCAGAAACTCCATTTTACTTTTTTTCCTGCTCTTCTTCTTCTTCTTTGTCTTCTTTTTCTCAAAGGATGACAAACACAAATATGTATTTGTAAGGAGAAATAAGAAATGATTATCATATGTCTCCTGTTATTTTTTAAGGTTGCAACTACTTTCCACCTTCATCCCAATCCTTCCATATTCTACTAAAAACGTATTAAAATTATTTAAATTGACACAATTAAATTACAAAATGAATGTTTCCTTTATTTCCTCTTTGTGCCTATCTCAATCTGCATTCTGTTACTTGACGTATTTGTATGTGTGTTTGGTAGATTATAATGATAATCTCTAACGCGTCACAGATAAAACCGTCTTTAAATTTTATTAGTTTTGTGTTTAAATTTTCTTTTCCTTCTTTTAATTTTAATGTTTAATAGAATTCTAAATAATTTAATGACTTTCGTTCTCTAATACAATTTTTGTTTCCATAAAAAAAAAACAGTAATTAACACAACAAATACTCAGCAAACAGAAGAGATTATAGCAACAAGTCAAACAGTTCCCACTGGTAATGGGGATTTACCTCATCATGCACCACCTCTTCAGGTAAATTTATTAAACAAAAAATTATGAAGAATAATTTTTTCATAAGCATTGTTTTCTGATAGCAAATACGTCAAAGTTCTAAAGACAGTACTGGATCATCAGATACTGATAGTTCTAGTGATGATGAATCATTACCGGTTATTGTTGGTCCACCCGGTAGTACAGAACCAGATAAAGTACAACAAACAAAAGAGACTGAAGCGGGTGCTGAAATTTCAGCATTAGTTAATTATGTTCAACCAGTTCATTTTAGTAGCTTCGAAAATTCTGAAAGTAAGAGTTAATGTTTGAATTAATTTTCAAAATCGAAAATAATTTCTGTAAAATTTATTTTTAAGAAAAAGGACGTAATTATGAGATGTCATCGTTTGATGAAAAACAAGCAACAACATTGTTAAAGGAACGTCCAATTGAATTTGTTAATTATAATAAACATCAATTATCACGTGTTTATCCAGCCGGTACACGTTTTGACAGTTCAAATTTTATGCCACAGGTAAAGTAAAGTTCAGGAATTCTTTTCTCTTGTTCGACAAAATCTTAAATTTATTCAACAAAAGTTTATTTTCTTAAAAACAAAAAACAATTTCATTGGAAGTAATTAATTCCAAAAATAATTCAACAAATTGTCTTTTTTCGTTTATTATTCTAATGAAAGAATGAATTTTCCGATTATAATTTATTCTCTTTTCTAGTTATTTTGGAATGCCGGTTGTCAATTAGTTGCACTCAATTATCAAACATTAGATCTTGGAATGCAATTAAATCTTGGTATATTTGAATATAATCATCGTTGTGGTTTTTTATTAAAACCAGAATTTATGCGACGTACTGATAGACGTTTAGATCCATTTGCTGAAAGTACAGTTGATGGTATTATTGCTGGTACTGTATCAATAACAGTATTATCTGGACAATTTTTAACTGATAAAAAAGTTGGTTCTTATGTTGAAGTTGATATGTTTGGTTTACCAGCTGATACCGTACGTAAAAAATTTCGTACTAAAATTGTACGTGATAATAGTATTAATCCATTATTTGATGAGGAACCATTTGTTTTCAAAAAGGTACGTACAAAAAAATTCATATAAATTAAAATTAAGTTTTCCTTTTAAATTGAAATTTTTAAAATGAAATTTATGAAATTTTCAAATATATTTCATCTCGAAGATTATATCAGAGATTCAAACCAATTTGAAATAAAATTTTCTGAAAGAAACCATTTTTTTTGCAAACTAAATAATTTAAATAGTGTAGAAATTTGCTATTTTATTGCTGAATTGTAAATGCTAGATTCAAAAACAATTATCCGTTTTATTTTTGTATATAAAAAAAATCTTAAAATATTGAATTTCTTTTTATTCAATTATATTTAGGTTGTATTGCCAGAATTAGCTTGTATAAGAATTGCTGCATATGAAGAAGGTGGAAGATTTATAGGTCATCGTGTATTACCAGTTATTGGTTTATGCCCTGGTTATCGTCATTTAACATTACGTACAGAATTAGGACAACCAATACCATTAGCTACATTATTTTTGTGTATTGTTGTTAAAGATTATGTACCAGATGGTTTATCTGATTTTGCTGAAGCATTAGCAAATCCAATAAAATATCAAAGTGAATTAGAAAAACGTGCAGAACAATTGGCTGTATTAACAGAAGATATGGAGCCATCAACTGAAGAAGACGCTGCAAATGCTTGTAAGATTTATAATCCTTTATTTTCCATGTGCGCTTTTTTAGACTCTTTAGAACATTCATACAAGAACTGGAATTATCTGACATTTAGCGGACAAAACTCTAATGTCAGTGCTTTGAAAATGATTTGCTTTTTAGCTTCAACGTTGGAAATTCTATTGTTTCTTGTTCTAAAGACATATTTCAGCCATTCTTGCTTTATTTTTATGGATTATTTATTTTTATGTTTATTAATTTTATTTTTATGTTTATTAATTTTATTTTGTTGTTGTTTTGTGTTAATGTCGTATTTTTCTTCTTTTTTTCGTTTTTATTTCTCTTTTACACACAAAAAAAAAAATCTACAACAATTTAGTTGTTATTGTTTCTGTAGGTCCTAAAAAAGAATTAAAAACATTAGATGTAATAACTGGAAGTCCAAAACATCGTTCAAGTTTAATAGCATCATCATCTGTTAGTGTTGAAGTAACAAATGATAATGATAATGATCATCATCATCATCATCATCATCATCATTCAACTGGTGCAACTGGACAAATATTAGCACAACAACAATCATTAGATCAATCAATGTCATCAACATCATCAGCAGCTATAAAAAATTCAGAATTAATTGATTCAAGTGAAATAAAAGCTGAAAGTTTAGAGAAAATTTTAGATCATAAATTGATACGTGAAAAACGTAGTGAATTAGAGAAAAAATTAGATTCATTAAGGAAAAAACATGACAAGGAAAAATTACGTGTGAGCACACAAAAAACTGGTGATCTTGCTGATGGTATAAAAGCGAAATTTTGTATGGGAAATAAATTAGTAAAACGTTTAAGCAGTAAAAATATGTAAGATTGGAAACTTTAACAAAATTAAACAAACATTCTTCAATTTGTCTTTTTTTATATTTTTTGTAGGGATACACCAATGCAGATTCCACCCTGTTTAACGGATATTGCAGAGACAAGTGATAATGAAGGATCGGATAAACCAGGTCTTACTAGAAGTCAATCACGTAATTAGATGAATATCCTTTTTTTTCTTAATTTTATATTTTTGATTTATAAATCTTCAGTTTTTTTTTCTTTTTTTAATTTCGATTCCATTTTTGTTGCATGAAATACTCAAATTTCCTTCCTAATTTTTCTTTTTAATTTTGTTTTGATTTCTTTATTTAAGTGTTAATTTCTTCATTATTTTTTTAATGAATTTTAATCCTTCAATTTATTCCTAAAATCTGATTGTTCTCTACAACTGCAGCCTCTTAATAAATTAGTAAAGGCATGAACCAATAATTGAATCGGGCAAATTGTGTCTACGATTATTTTTTGTTTAAAATTAATTCAATTTAATGCATGATGTTTTACTAACTTTTCTATTAATCTTTTGATTCCTTTTTGCTTGATTCCGATTTTTTATACAAATTAATTTTAATTTTAAAACATTTTGATTGTTGATAAAATTTCAGAACGTTTATTAGCGGTTTGTCGTGAATACTCAACTGCATATCGGGAGATTCAAGAAAAATATCACGATTTAATTTATTCCACTGCTGAAAAGCTTCTTAAAAATTCACAAACAAATCAAATGAAACAATTGAGGGTAATTTTGATTTTATCGCATTTTGTTATTTCCCTTTTAACATTTTCATTATTTTTAGACTCATCTCGATAGAGAAACAAATGCTGTTATGCGTCATTTACAATTGACACGCAGAAATGAAGTTAAGACATTGGCACAAGTTCATAAAGATCGTGATGAATTGATAAGGTACAATTTTATTTCATATATTTATTCTTATTCTTTAAAAAAAATTTATTTTATTTTCGTTTTAGAATGAAACGTGAAGTGGCGTCATCACTTGTTGAACGAGGAGTCGCCGAACGTGTTCGTTTAACCCAAGGTTTTGAAAAGAAAAAAGACGAATTACAAAGACAACATGATTTAGTTAAAACAGCATTAGATGATCATAAAGCAAGGGTGCGTTTTTATCGTATTCTATCAATTAACTTTTCTAACTTTTTCAATCGTTTCCTAACTTTAATAACTTTTCTTAACTTTTTTATTTTTTTTCACATTTTATTTTAGGCACGAACACATTTAGAAAAGGAAACAGAAACACGTTCATGTATTTCATCAGATGGTTTCTTAGTTTTATTTAATAATCCATCAATTGGTAATAATTCAATTGGTAAAACAATAAATGAATGTCAATCATCAACAAATTTAATTAATTCAACTTCAACTACAACAACAGCAGCAACAGCAACAACAGAATCAAATAATAGAAAAGATTTTGCTTAATATTAGAAAAAAAAGAAACAAAGAAGATTTTATTGACAAAGATTTTGGCCTAAAAAATAAAACTAATTGTGTCCGGATCCAACTTTATAGAATATTATTGGAATATTAATAAAAAAAATTGTAATATTGAACATTTTTATTAGAAAAATGAGAATATGAAAATGTAGAAAGATAGGACGAAGAGGAAGATTAAGATGAATAATGGAATTAAAGCAAACAAACAAAATTGTAAATAATTTTATTAAAAAAAAAAAAAGACGAATTCTAGAGATTAAAATATTTTATAAAAATAGAGAGAGAAAATAATAATTAATAATCTTCGATTGCATTTAAATCGTCTTTCATATTTTTATTTATTTTTAGTTTTATGTTTCTTGAATGTTTTTTTTTTTTCTTCTTAATTATTGATTTTTTTTAATTTAAAGAAGAAAATTAATAGAGTCCTCTTGTTTGTGCTGTTTTTTCGGTTGTCCTTTTTTTTTTTATAATCTTCAAGCATTTGAATATGAATTGAATCTCATATATGATTAATGAATTGAGTTACTCCATTTACAATCACTGATTTATATTTATTTTAAATATAAAATTTTATTTAACTAAAAAATCCTAAAAGCAGAAGAAGAATAAAAACAGTACAAATGTTAAGAGAATTCTGCTCGTAGTTTGTTTGTAATTTTAAAGTTTATTTTTTTAAGTCTATTTTTTTTTTTGTTGTTAAATGAGATTATTATTATATTTTTATGTTGTTGTACTTGTATTGTTGTTGTATTTTGTATTGTACATTAATTTTTTATTTTGTTTTTTCTTAAACAGAATAATTTTTGTTGGAAAAAAAAATTATTATTTTTTTTTTTGTTTAGATTAATATTTTTGTTTTCTTGAGATTAAAAATGAATTTCATTGTATAATTCTAATTTTTATATTTTAGTTTTTGTTTTATTTATTATTTTAGTTTTTAGTATTTTTTTAGTAAATAAAAAAAAAAGTTGAAAGAATTGAAGAATTTAATTTGACTCATTTATTTTCTTTAGAAAAAAACCCTTCAATTCTTTGTAAAATTATTTAATTTGTTTTTGTTTATCACAATTCATTTGTTTTCGTTTCTTTTTTTTTTTTTTTAGTTCCTGTTTTATCATTGGATTATGTATTTGTGTCTCTTAACTTATATTCTAATTTCCACTTTTTAATAATTCCATGGTGAATGTAAATCTTCTAATCATTCGAATAAATTTCATTAATTTGTTTTGTTTCGTGTTCTTCTTATGTTTGTTTGTGTATTGTCTTTTTATTTAGTTTGACTCAATCACATGAAAGTCTGACTAATTTCTGTTTCTTCTTTTCCATTTTTATATTTTTTGTTTTGTGTTTTTCGTTAAGAAAAAAAAAAAAATAAAGGATAGAAAAATTCGATTTAAAAAATAAAACAAATTTTTATCAGCTGGTCTGATATTTAAAAAAAAGGGGGTATCAATAGATGACCGTTTTAAACGAATCATCGTTTTTAATTATAATCAATTAATATTTCTTTGTTTCATTAGATGAAAAAAAAAACTATTTTTACATTTTTTTCCTCATTCAACTACATTTGACCAATTTTCTTCTAATTTCATTATTCCTGTAAAGTTGGATAAATGAATTTTTCTTAACGTCTAAATGACTTATGATCGTGAGACGTCATAAATGTCATAATTATATTTGGAAGAAACCAAATGAATTGTCTTGGAGAAAATTAAATTAAAATCCGAACATAAACAACAAAAGTGTTAAGGAACGGAAAATTTAATCCGAAAATTAACGAAGATGATTTTCGGTTCATTTGTTACAAATGTCTTGAAAAATGAACAAATGAACGATCGCATTAAAAAACTATTTTATATTTTGCCAATTTTAAAACTTTTTTTTGGTTCTTCTCTTCTCTTCATTTGGTTTTCTGTTGGTTCATTTCTTTAAATAGTTAGCGGTATTTTTTGGTAGAATGATGAGGTGTCAAAGTTTAAAGACCTTTTTCTTTTATTCTTCTTAGAATAACAAGTAAGAAATAATTGTAGTAATGACAAAAAAAAAAATAAAACAAATGAAAATTGTAGAAAAATCCAATTTAGTGAAAAAAGTAACAGAAAAAGAAAAACAATTCATAATTAATATTTATTATTAAGAATAAAGAAAACTGAGGAATTTAACGTTAACAAAAAAAAAACAACAACAAGAAAGAAAGAAAGAAGAAAATAAAGAGAGAAAAATGAAAATAAACAAACAAATGAATAAATAAAATTGAATATTTAAGAAATATAAATTAGAATAAAAATAATAAATAAAATTTAGTAAATATTTAATGAAATAAATTTAAAAATTATAAACTAAAGTAAAGTAAAGTAAATTAACAAAAACAAATAAACGTAAAAATTAAAAATATTTAAAGAAAAAAAAAATAAACTTAATGTAAAATTTTTAATTTAAAACAAAAAGTAAAAAAATTTTTTAGGTAAGAAAAAGACTATAAATAAAATACGAATAAAAAAGCAAAGCACTTCTTGAATTGAATGTAAAATCTTAACCTTAAAAAAAAAATAAAAAACATTAACAAAAAAAATGGAATCCTTTTTTGTAAATTGTAAAAAAAAAAAAATAAAATTAAAACAAAAAAAAAAAAATATATAAAAATAAAAATAATGAAAATTAAAATTGAAATCGTCGTCGTTTGTCGTCGTGTGTGTGTGTGTGTAAACAACAAATAAAACGTAATAATTTATGTTTCTCCAAACATATTTCACGTCTTTCTTTAATTTATTTATTTTTATTTTTATTTTGTTTTTTAATTTTTTGTTGATTACAAAATTCTATATCAAAAATGTTAAAAATGTCTTGCTTATCATTTGCAGGTCAATTTATTTATTCGTACAAAAATTAAACTTGTCTATTTGCTGACCTTAAAATTATTGATAAGTGAAAATTTTGTCAGCACATGGAATAAAGTTAATTAATTCGCTTAGAATAAAAATTCAATTACACGAGAAAATTTTGTCAGCACATGGAATAAAGTTTCATTAATTCGCCTAGAATAAAAATTCAATTCCACAAAGACTAGAAGAAAAAAATCAAGAGACTATTTGACGACACAGAACCAAAAAAATAAAAGTGTAAACTTGTTTTAAAAAGTTGTATTGGAAATAATTGTGTCTTTGAAATAAGTGAAGTCAGATAATTTATTTGAATCTGACATTTGGAAAAAAAAAAAATTGAAACAACAACAACAACAAAATATAAATCAAACAATAATATTTACATTTCGTCATCCGACCGAATATTAAAAAAACACAAAAACAAAAAAAAAAATGATAAATCAGTTGAATTACGTTTGACCTTCATAAAATTTCATTAAACAAAAAAAAAAATACAAACCAAACAAAACAGAAATAAAACAAAAACAAAAAAAAAATCAGCCAAATTGAAAAAGAAACAAAAAGAAAAACAACAATTTTTTTTTTTGATACTTTTATGACGACATTTTATTGTAACATTTTTTTTTTTTTATTCGACAATTAATTAAATAATAAAATAAAACAATAAAAGGTCCTCAGTTCAAGTCTCAGTTGTGGCATAGAAGATTTTCAGTCAATCAATTTTTCCTTAAATAAAAAACTTTAATTAAAATTTACGTTAATAAAAGGGAAAGGAGGCAAGACATTTTTTTTTTTTCAAACATTTTTATCTCCATTTTTTTTTTTATTTTGTTTTTCTTCAATTCCGATTTTTCATTTACGGATTTTGAGTTTTCATTTTTTTTTTGTTGGTTTTGTCCATTAGAAAAAAAAATGTAGAGTCACCTGTGATACTAAATTCTAAAAAAAATTTTTGATGATTGATTAAAAATAATTTTTATATTTTTAAATTGAACAACAACAAAAAAAAAATAAAATAATAAATTGATTAAAAGTTTGTAAAAATTTAAAACAAAAACAAAAACAAAAAAATTTAAAACAAAAACAAAAATTAACAAATAAATTAAAAGGAATGAAATTGTATCATTGATAAAAATTTATTATGTAGTAAATTTAATTACATAAAATTTAATAAGAATTCTTCAAGTAAAAAAAAAAAAAAGTGTAAATAAAATGAAAAAGCAAAAAGCAACAAAAAAAAACCGATTTGTCGTCAGTTTTGTAAATAAAGAGAAAAATAAAACAAAATTAAAGAAGAAAGAAGAAAGAAGAAGAAGAAAGAATACCTAAATGTTATTATTAAAACATAAAAGTATTATTGAACGCACATTTTTAATTAAAAATAAATAATAACAAAAGAAAAACAAAAACAAAATTAATTGTAAATAAATGGAAAATTAGAGAATTACGTTAAATGGAAATTTTTGAAATGAAACAAACAAAATTGAATTTCTTTTGATTTGTAAACAGAATTATCAAGAATTTTCAATAATTTCTTCTTTTTTTTTTATTTTTTTTTTTTGGATCAACGAAAAGAAACACAAATTGTGTAATTCACCCAATTTCTCCCGTTTTAATTATTTTTTTCTTTCTATTAATCCGCCATTTTGAAAAATCAAAATTATAAATTTTATTCCCCCAAGACGCCATTTTGAATTAATGAAAAATTGATTGGATATTTTTTTTTGTTCACTGTTGACATTTTATTCACCAAAGAATTTCGAAGTTAGTTAGTTGAAACGGGATATTTGTATGTGTAGTTGAATCACACTTCAATTATTATTCACCGACCGGCAACATGCTGACGTTAGGAGCGTACCGAGTTCGAATCTCGACCGAGGCGGGATGGAATTTTTCATTCGGCTAATTACGTACTAAACATACATAAAGTAGTGGGCAATGATTAATAACATCTATGACCCTCCGGCCGGTGTGCAGGATAAGGTTTTAACCGAATGATTCTTCTTAGGAAATCTGCATGTTTTCCTAAGAGCTGGCAATGCGCCGAATCGAATTAAAATGCCTGTGCACAGATCCTAGGTGTTTCAGAACCCACCTCAAAAATAGTAGATCTCCTAGTTACCATAGTCGTTGATGTACTAGATTAATAAAAAATTGAAATACAATACAACTACAATTATTATTATAATTTTGATTATGATTTTGACACTTTTAACATTTAACAATTTTTTCTTACAACACAAAATTAATAATAATTGATAAAAATTAAATTTTTGGAATTGATTCTTTATTTATATTTTTTTTGTTGTTTCTTTTGGTTTCACTTTAGACATTAAAGATTAAAAAATTTAAAATTATTCATCAAACAAACATTAATATTATCATATAGAGAGAAGAAGAGTAAAATAATGATTCATAGATTTAGGGAATTAAACCAAAAAAAAAAAAAAATTAAATATTTATAAACAAAAGAAAGAAAATGAAATAAATAAATAATCTGTAATAAATCATCAATAATCCGATATTATAAAAATATAGAAAATCCTTTATACATAGACACACACACACACATATATATACACACACACACTTGTATACATAAAATAATAAATTATTCATAATTATATAAAATGTAAAGAAATAAATTAACTTTAAAAAACCAAAACAAAAAAAAAATTAAAAATTTAATAATAAAACAAAAATCGATACGACAATCAATTTAAGAAAAGGAAAAAAAAATATTTGAAATAATTATTTAAGGAATAACTAGACGCACACATACAGACGCACACAAATATTTGATTGATTACGTCAACAAAATGAATTGTTTATATTTGAGACAAAGAAAAAAAATAGACAACAAGAGAAACTTGTTTCAAAATTTTAATTTTAGTTCTTTTATCTTAAAGAATTAATTAAAACAACAACAACAAAATTAATAATAATTAAAAATGATTCTCTTTCACTATTTAATCCCACACACAATCACGCACACACACACACGCAGATATACATACGTACACACAAAATGGCAACAACAAGACGAAATTTAAATTTAATGAGATTTTCTTAGACAGAATCTGTATAAAGAGAAAAAATTTTGATAATGAAAAATATTTAGGATTACGTTTTTTTTTTTGTTTTTGTTTTATGTAATTTTCTTATATATATATTTTTTTTTAATTATAATAAATTTGCCTGAACTTTCGGTTGGCTTTTTTGTATAGCTAACAATACTCAACCAACACAAAAAAAGAAAAAAAACTCAATAAATTATAAATAAATAAAAAAATATAATCTTATGTCCACCACACATCCCAGTCAACCTTATCCATAAATAAGAGAAAACAAAAATATTAATTGAGCACTAGAAAGCCTTAGAGAATTTGTGTTAAATGCGAGTTGCATTATAAAATTATAATTAAAATAATAAATTAATAAATTAATAAATAAAGAAATAAAGGAAATGAATATTTAATTCTAGTTTTAATATTTAAGATAATAAATTAATTAATTAATTAATTAAAGAATAAAAATATTATAATATAAGAAATAAATTGCCTCCTGTTTGCGGTTCAAAATATGTTTGTGAATTTTTTCAAAAGATAAAAACAATTTTATATAACTTACATGAACATTTGTTTTTTTTTTTGCTAGATTTAATCTGTTTCTGTTATTTATTTATTTGCAATTTAGTTGCGAGCCTTTCTTCTAAATTGTCTTTTATGTTATTTACAAAATATAATTGAATTTTCACTATACCCAAAAGGATTCGCATAGAATTCTTTATCACAAAAGTGTATTGACAGATTAAAAGTATTCTGCCATTTTGTTTCTATTTGACGTTTAAATAAAAACAATTGGGTTGCGTTCTAAAATGAACGAAAAATTTTCAAAAAAAAAAAAGAAGAAAAATGGCCGATATTTTTTTTTTTGTACTTTATTGTTACAACTCTCAGAATTCCTATAAAAATTACAAAATATGTTAATTGTTTCGCTTAATATTTTTAAACTAAAAAAGCCTTCTTAAAAATTGCAATACAAAAAAAATTAATTGAAGTTGTTTAACCTCAACTTTTTTATATAAAAAAAAAAACAAATGTATGTTTTTTTTTTCTCATTTGCAAAATTCTAATTATAAATTAACATTAAAATTAATATAAAAGTAAATCGACTGATAAATAAATACACGATTTAAATGAAGAATATATAATATTAGATGAGGAAGAAGTGAGGAGGAAAGAAGATGAATAAAATTGTAAATATGAAAAATGTTTTAAGACCACGGTCATAAATTAACAATTGAATATAAAATGAAAAAAAAAAAAGCACACACACACAAAATTAGAATTGAAATTAATAAATTTTAAGATAAAAAATATATCGTATAAATTATAGTTAATAAATAATAAATAATAGTTTGTTGAATAATTTGTAACAAAAAGAAAAAAAAATAGAAAAACATTTTTAAAAAAAAGAATAAGTAAAAATTGTAAGAAACTAATAAGTATGGACATAATTTTAAATGAATTTTCCATTAAAATATTTAATTTATTTCTTAATTTTAATTTAAAATTTTAAAAATTCATATTCATTAACATTCAAATTTATTCCTGTTCATTCATCCTTATCGCATTTATTCCTAAATGAATTGTGAATAATATTCTGTTCAGGATGAAATAATAATGGATGAAATAATCCAAATCATTTAATGGACAATTTGTGTAATTCCATTATGAACAGATACAATTTATTTAGACATAATTATATCCTTTCACCACAATGACAATAAAACTAGGAAAGACTTTGTTTCAAAAAAAAAACCTATAATTTAAAGATTCTAACTTTTGAAATAATAATAAAATTTCCGATAATATTAATTTATTGATCAAACCGTAATTTAACTCAAAAAAAAACAAAACAAAAAACAAAACACAATAATTATCTAAAATAGAAAAAAGAGACAGAAAAAGAAAACAAAATCAAAAATGACGTGCATGTAAATATTTTTTGTAAATGTTGTAACATTTTCTAATTTCTTTTTTATTTTCTGAATTACTTTTCTCTTTATTCTCAAAAGAAAGAAAAACAAAAAGCATTACAAAAATAAATAAATACGAAAATTTAGAAGAAAATATAAAAAAAGAAATTTTGTGTTTATTTTTTTTTTCGTTTTTTAGTTTTGGACGTTTCAACCACCTTTTGACATAAAATAAAATAAAATAAAATAAAATAGTTTACTAAATAATTAAAGAAAAGAAAATTAAATTAAATAAATAGATATTCTCTGATTCAAGCCAAGAAATATTTGTATAAAATAATAAAATCGTTCACATATATAAAAATTGTTTTGAAAAAGCATAAAAAACAATTCAATTTAAAAAACAAAAGCGTTTATTACAAAGACGCCATTTTGAAAAGAAATGTTTTCATTTTCTAGTGGCAAACACACGAACTACACTCATTTTATTGTTATTCTTTTGGTACGGTTCTTGAGACAGAAAGAATAAAAATTTGTAAAAAGAAAGTCAAGAGAAAAAAAATTAAATTTATTCGTGGTGCGTTGGTTGCCTCTTGGAAAATGTTAATTTCTTTTCTTTTACCGATAGAATTCTCAATATATGTGTTACCCCGATGTATAATAAAATAAAATGCCCACATTCACCCCACCTCTACCAACATTAAAATAAATAAAATAGGAAAATTTTCATTAATAATAAAAAAAGCTTCAAAATTAAAAATAAACGGAAAAAAAAAATTTGTTACAAGAAAATAACAAAAACAAAAATAAGGTAAAAATTTTTAATTAAAAATGAAAATGAAAATGATGAAAACTATTAAAAAAATAAATAAATAAATTCTAAGTAAAAAATATTGATAAATTAAAATTAAAAAGGAAAAACTGTAAAAATTTGTTAGTTTGTAGTTTTCTTTAAAAAATAAATCCAAAAACACAAATTAAACACAAATTAAACAAATTCAATAATTCTCCAAATTGTTTTTCTTCACACATCAGAGAATTTTTGTTTTTGTTTTTGTTTTTTTTTTTTTTCTTTCTTATAATTTCACATTGACTTAAATTTTGAATTGAAAAATTTTGTTTGAAAAAAGTTTAAAAACTTTATAATTTCTCTATCTATGTGCCTTGTTGAAATAAAATAAAAATAAAAATAAAAATAACAACCTAGGAAGAAACAAAAGAAAAGGAAAATTATTGCTGACAAAAAAAGAAGAAATTGTCAAAAGGGTTAGAAGGGAATGGGGGGGGGGGGGGGGGGGAAACAACAAAAGAAAAAGTTAAATGAAAAGGAAACAAAAAAAAATAATTGAATGAAATTTTCCATTTATTTACAGAAAAATTAGTTTTTTCTATTTTGGGAAAAACAAAAAAGAAGAAGAAGAGGAAGAAAACGTTAAATAAAAAAACAACTAACATTCCATTATTGTGTGCGTGCATCCGTATGTATGTTTAATTGTGTGTGTGTATGTGTGTATGTGTGTGTGTGAATGCGTGCGTGCGTTTGTATTTGTGTGAATTTTATTGATTAATTTTTAATTCTAATTTAATAAAAACAAATGAAAACAAATCGATTTTCCATAGGAACAAAAAAAAAACACAAGAGAATTTATTTTCCTTTTTTCTTTTGTTTTCTTATTTTCAACTTTTTGTCATTGCTGTTGTTATTGTTGTTGTACTTGTTGTTGTTGATGTTGTTGTTGCTGTTGTTCTTTGTATAAAAATAATTGATCATTTTTCAAAAATGAAATTATTTATTTATAGAAAAATAAGAAGAAGAAGAAGAAAAAGAAATGGGGAAAAATGAAAATTTAAGAAATAAAAAGCTAAAAAAAAAAATGGTTCGTTTATTTTTGTTTTCTTTTTCGGTTTTTCATTTTGGTTTGTTCTGTTTCTGTTTCTGTTTTTTTGTTTCACAACGGGGAAAAGAATACATTTCTATAAAATGAAGAGGAAAAGGGGAAATTTTCATATAAACTCCTTTCACTTTTTCTCTATTAGAGAAAAATTAATTAAACTAAAATTTGATAAAAAAAAAACAATAAATGTAACAAAAACAAAAATCAAAAAATTTGATAAAAAAGAAAATAATTGAAATTTTCATTTTTAGAAAAAGAAAAACAAAATTTGTGTTTTAAGAAAAAAGTGGAGAAAAAAAAAACATTGAAAATTAAAATTTTAAAATGAAAAAGGGGCAAAAAAAAAATTTAATAAAATAAAAAGAAGAAGAAGAAGAAGAAGAAGAAAAATAAACAAACAAAAAAATGTGTAGCACTGTAAATATAATTTAGTAAATAAAAATTGTAAAAGTGAAATGGGAAAAAATTAAAACAAAATTTTAAAGAAATTGAAGAAAAATAAAACAAAAGAAAAATTGTAAAATGAAGGGGGGAAAAAGTGGAAAATAAAAAAAGAAGAAAAAGTAAAAAATAAATTAAATTAAATAAATAATAAATTATTTGTGTTGAATTGTAATATTTAATTGTTGTGATGAAAAATAAAAAACAAAAAAAATGGTAAACTTTAAACAAAAAATAATTTCCTTTCAAATCCTTATACACTGACTCTCTAATCTGATCCTAATTCCTAATCCTAATTCCTAATTCTAATCCAACTACTGACCGTTTAGTTCTCATTTTCATTTATGAATCAATAAAATTTTGGTTGATTTTCCTAATCAATTTTGTAACTGAAAATAAAAATTTGAAAAAAAAAACAATAAATCACTCGCAGAATTTTCAATTTCTGATGATTGCCATCTTTTGATTCAAATCAATCAAAAGTATGACAATATGACAACGACAGTATCGATTTCGTGACCTAATAGATAACTTGTCCATCCCTTATTTTTATATACGTTCATGTGATACCAAATTATTGCAGGATTCCATTCCAATAGAAGATCTACGTATCTTAAATAACTCTGGTTAGTTAATATCTACTCAGACACGTCAACATTAAATAAGTTATGACAAGTTTTACAAAAACAAAAAATTGATTATTATAAATTATTCAATAAATCCGTAAAGAAATTCTGTTTTATTCTTTATATATCGATTCAAATTAATACATGGTCATCTGTCATCAAACAAGACAACGAAAAATACAATTGAATTTTTATATATTATTAAAAAAAATAAAAAAAATAAAACAATTGCATTATTGCTTTATTTTTGCCCGTAGGTAGAAATTAGTTGTCGTTGTCTCATCTTATTTGGTATGTTGCAATTTAAAATCTATATAAATTCCATTGAATATATAAATTATCATAAGGTCAATTATTTATAGAATTATTTATAAAACAACAAAACAAAACAAAAACTTTAAAAATTAAATAAAGAATTTATTTTTAAATTTTATTTGTCTGGATCACTGAACAGATCATTGATTATTGATCATTTGACATTAGCTGCGATATTAACTAAGCCACGATAAGACTCACACAAATATTATTTAGAATTATGAATTTTTAAGAAAAACAAAATTATACTTTTATTATTTTTTTTTAAGAAAAAATAATCAAATGTTTTGTAATCAAATAATTATTGTTGAACTTAAGAGTTCAAATGAAGAAATTACGTCAATCGATGATTGCATCAGACCACGTGATCAATTTTTATGTGACTACGCTATATAACAACGACAGACCATCAACCTTTAAATTACTTTTGTTTTGTATATATCCATACGAGATGACTTCTTTTCTTTTTCTGCTTAAAAATTTCTTGTTTCTTATTTCATGTTTTTTTTTTTCTTGTCTTGTTTCTTTTTTATTTTTATTTTTTTTTTTTGTGAAGCAAACTTTAAATATTTTTTTTTATAGAAAGTAATTTTTATCCATTATTCAAACGAGAGCAAATTATACAATCAAAAATTGTTGACTTAATTTAACACCGTATTTTGTTTTCTACTTTAAGATTTAAAATATTGATTTAAAAAAAATTCAATGGCAAAATTACAAGTGCCCACACACACACACATACAGACACCCGCACACGGGCTGTTGTTTTGTTCTTGCATAACGAGATTTAGATTGAAGATTTGATTAATCGCATTGACCAATTTTCTATTTTCTATGATTTTTTTTCTAGAAGTTAAGAACAATAACATAAATTTCTAATAACAAATAAAAAAAAAAAAGTGGTTTGTGTTTGTATGTGAATATGATTAATTAAAAGACAGGATAAGGCTAATTATAGAGTCTCACATTCACATTGATTAAAGTAAATAAAAGCCGACAACAACGGTGCATATTAGAACTAGAACCAAATTAAAAACATTATAATTAAATAATAATACAAGCATAAGTCATGCATAAGCATTATTAAAAAAAAAGTCACTCCAAAAGCAAATAAATTATATTTACTTATTTTAAATCAACTCTGTGATCTATACGCCCCTGGTGGTGAAAGACAAAACATGTTATAATTGTTTTATGCATGCGCATGCGCATGCTTGATTAACTTAAAAAAAATGTCTTGTTCTTTTTTTTTTTTTACATTATTATTGTTTTTTTTTGTTTTTGTTTTTTCAGTACAAATAAAAAATAAACGGTTTAAAATATGTATAATGAGAAATAAATGCAATGAACAAATTTTAACAAGAAACACACAAAAATCAATAAAAAAAAAAGCATAAACAAATCAACCGCAATTCTTATTCTTTAAATAGTACTAAAAAATATATATTATTATTTATTTATTTTTTGAACTTGATGTGGTTGAGTAGAACAAGGCCATGACTTGATGAGTTAACTTAACTTTAACTTAAAGTTGTTAAAGTTGTGAGAGTAAAATTTAATCAACCGAAAAATATTTTGAATAATAGAGGAGCGAGAAACACAAAAAATCCACACACTCACCAATTCTCCATGCACACATACCTATTATATAAAGAGAGAAAGAAAAAAAGAGTGAAAGAGTGAAAGAGAGAGAGAGAGATAATGAAATAAAAAAATATCTCTCTCTCATTAAGTTATCAAAGCTTTAAAGTTAAAGATACAGATGAAAAAGAGGAGCGTTAAAAATTGACTTTAAATTTTTTGAAAATTTTTAAACAGAGAAGGGAAATCACTTTTCAATACATTTACAATTTACATAATTAAAACACATTTATTATTATCTGTTTGTTGTTGCCTTAATACTTTTTCTCTTCTGTGTGTTGTATTATATACAAAAACAACAACAAACAATTCTTATTTAAAAAAATAAATAAAAATTGAGGAAAGTAATTTTTTTTTGTTTTTATTTTATTCAGTTTAAAGAATCGCAACACCTCAACCAAATAAGTTGTATTTTATTAAAAGTGTTTCTTGTTTGTTTATTTGTTTGTTTGTTTGTTTGTTTGTTGTGTTTTAAAAACAACAGAAAATTAATTATTATGTGAGAATTTTTGTGTATGTTTATTTTTTTTATTCTTCGCCTTTTTCTTTTCAATAATTAAATAATTAATTTTTTTTCTTTTATCCGTTTTTTAATTTTAAAACAATTACAATAAGAAACAAAAAAAAAACTGTTTTATTATTGCTATAAAAATAAAATTGTTGTTGTTGTTGTTGTTGTTGTGCTGTAAAAAGTGTTCTTTAGTTGGTACTAAGAAAGAAATAATAAAAATTCAAGAAAATGATGAAATGAATGAAAAGTTAACGAACCATAATTTTTCGTTTCTTTTTGGTTTTTCCAAATTCTAAATTTTCAAATTCTCTTTATTAGATTTTTATGTTTAAGTCAAAGAATGTTAATTTAAATTTTTGTTGTTGTTGTGAATCTTTAAAAAAAATTTTTGTTGTTGTGACATCTAAGTGGGTTTTTTTTTTTGCTCTATTCAGTTTTTGTTTCATCTGAAAAAGAATTATTCAGCCAACAATAAAAAATTTTGGTTGTTGTTCTTTTCCTATAAAATTAGTTGTCGGTTGTCGTGTATTTTCTGTTAGTTTCCGAATTTTGAATTTTATTTCTTCCCATCTCAAATAAAATTGTTTAATTTAATTTCGTGTATCCACTGAAAAATAGTTGCCGTTGGTTACTGGAAAGTTTTATTTTTGTTTCGTGTGTGTGTGTGTTTTTTTTTTTGTTTTTTTTTCATTTATTGTTTTTTCTTTTTGATTGTTTGGTTGATTGTTTTTTTTTTTGTCGATTTTGAAATTGGATATTTTACTTTTTTGTGTTTCTGTTTTTTTTTATTCATTTTTTTTTAAATTCTATTCAAGTTAGGTACAAAAAAAAAAAACAAAAAATTTTCCAATCGACTAAACAAACCTTACACACACACACACACACAAACACACAGTCAGACATGAAAATAAAATAAAATAATAATGTATTATAATTTCTAAACAATAATCCCATCTATAAATAATTCTAAACAAAAATAATAAGAATAAAAATTACAATTATAAATAATTTGGAATAAATTCAAAAAAAAAAAAGAAAAAAGTAAACTAAAATAAAATACAATACAATACAATCAAAGTGATTTACTACAGGTAATTTATTATTAATAATTTGTAATTAAATTGACAAACAAACCAAAAAAAAAAAAAAAGAAGAAGACATGATATTTGTGAATCCCATTCATCCACAGTTGAGTAAACAATGAGATAAAATCACAACCAAAATTCTGAAAAAATTCAAAAAAAAAAAACAAAACGTTTTTGAGTCACTGAAAAAATAAATGCGAGTGAAAAGTTTTGAGTGAAAAGTTTTGAGTGAAAAGAAATAAAAAATCACTCAAATTAAAAAAAAAAAAAGAGAAGAGTTTTTAAGTTTAAGACTTTTGAGTCATCAACAACAACAACAACAAAAGTGTAAAGTTCTAAGTTGGTGTTTAAAATTTTATGATGAAAAAATATTAAAGTGTTTGAATTAGTCGGGTAGGGTGGTGGGGAATAAAAAACAGACAACAATATTCAACTGTATAGAATTTAAGTAAAGGAATTTAGGAGTCACTTAATAGTTTTGTGAAACTGACCATAAAATAATGTCATATAATTTAAAAATGTTTTCCCTCCCCTTAGTCTTTATAACAATCTTTAGTTATAGTGATTAACTATAAGCACAAATGATAATTAATATTTTGTTGTTGCTGTTGTTATTGTTGTTGTTGTTGTTATTGTTTGAATAAGAGTAAATGAGTTAAATAAGCGAATCGAGTGCGTGTTGACAAGTAAAATGACAATAATCAACTCAAAAATAACGTCATTTTTTTTTCTTGGATTTATTCTTTTTTTTTTTTGCTATAAATAAATTTCACACAAAACATCAAATAATTAATAATAATTGTAAATATATTTAATGTCATTTTAAATTTAAACGAATGAAATTGCATTCAACCAAAAAAAAAAACAACAACAACACAACACAACACAACAAACAACAACGAACGTAACAATTGAAAAAATAATTTTGTTTAACAAGAAAAAAAAGAAAAAAAAAAAAGAAAATTTGCAAAAAGTTCAACAAGAAAAAAAAAAAAACAAGACGACGACGAAGAAGAAGAAGAAGAAGAAGAAGAAGAAGAAGACGAAGAATATTAATTTAAATTTAAAGCAAATAAAAATACATATGTTTATTTGTTTATTACTTTATTATTTCTTTTTTTTTTTCATTCAATTTGGATTAATAATAATAATATAAAAGAAGAAGAAGAAGAAGGCAGAGTGAATGTTTTTATTTACCAACCAAAAAAAAACAAAAGAAAAAACAAAAAAAACAAAAAATAAGTTAATAAAGTTTCAACTGAAAATAAATTAAAAAATTTCGTATAAAATTCACATAATTTGTTGTTTTTATGTTGTTTTATGTTGTTTTTTTTTTGATTCGTAAATCGTACTTGTACTGAATAACGAAAAAAAAACAAACAAACAAAACAAATTCAAAGTATTATAAACTCAATTAATTTATTTATTTATTGTTGTTTGATTGATTTCTTGTATTATTTTTTTTTTTTATAAAACCAAAACACGCAACGACAAGTTAATTGTTGATTTCTTGGTTGTGTCTTAGAACAAAAAAAAACAAAAAATTCTTATCGGTATACAAAAATGTTATAATATTATTTGTGTTGTTCTTGTTGTTATTGTTGCTGTTGTTGCTGTTGTTCTTGTTGTTATTGTTGCTGTTGTTGTTTGTAATAAATAATTAAAAGAAGGAGTGTGGCAATAAAAAGAAACGCGCTTATATCAATAATAAAAAAAAAATGTTAAAAGTTGTTAATGGTTATTTCGGGGTACAACTACCAGCCGTCAGTGTATGTATATTGAGGACATGTGTATGTATATTGAGGACATCTTACTTTACACTTTAACCTTTACAATTACATTTGCGTATTATTTATTTATTAATTTATTATAATAATGATTATTTAGTTTTTGTATATAATTTTTCTTCATTCATATGTGAAAATATATTTAAAAAATAAAGTTACAATTTTTATGACGGTATATAAGAGAAAAGAAACAACAACAACAACAACAGAACATGATTCGCGATGGATACGAGACGTGATTTTTTTTTGAACGTAAAAAATAAATAAAATGCAAATTGCAAAGTAAGAAAAAAAACAAAAAAAATAAAATACATTTTTAAATTATGTGAAAACATTTAAGTTTTTGTTTTTGTTTAAACTATTTTATTGTCAACTTATATCTACTAACATTAAATTAAAATGCATTGAAATGTATAAGGAATAGAAATTTTTTATTTTATAGTCTATGACATTGTATTGTGTTTGTTATATAAAAGTTAAAGAAGATATTTATTATCTATAGGGTATATCGGATTGTATAGGGTACAGATTTCTATAGGGTATATCGGATTGTATCGGGTACAAATTTCTATAGGGTATATCGGATTGTATAGGGTACAAATTTCTATAGGGTATATCGGATTGTATAGGGTATAGGATTGTTAGATTATTTTGTCCGATTAGAATAAAATGTTCTCATCATCGTAGTTGTACAGAATACCACAACTACATAATATCCATATAGGAAATTAACCGAACACTAAAACTATCTATTAACGCATACGTTTATTTGTTGTTATTTATTTTTATATGATTCCCATCCTGTTTTCTTTATATATTTTTTTTATGTTTTTTTTTTTTTCTATGTTTTTTGTTTCTTAATAAGAAGAAGAAATAAGAGAAAAAAAAATTCAGCATCTTACACAATCTGCACATACACACACACACACACATATTTACAGTTATGTTGTTGTATTTTTTCCAAACTTTCTGTATAAAAAAAAAAAAATTACAAGAGGCCAAAAATTACAAAAAAAAACAAAAAACTTTAATAAAAAAAAAAAAATCATTAAAAACTCGTTAGAAATCACAAAAAAATATATATATATAAAAAAAATGTCCGAATAAAGAAATGATGAGAATAAGAAGAAGAAGATATAAAAAATATAAAAGAAACGGCCATATTGCTAAGAACAATATTTCGAAATCTTTGCACAGAATTAAAAATAAAAAAACACAACAACAGCAAAATAAAAAAACACAACAACACCAAAATAAAAATACTTCACCAAAATAAATAATTAATAAACTGAATTTCAATTGTCTACTCCAAAAGCACAAATATACTAAACAACAATTAAATAATTATATTCATATAGAAATATTAATAATAAATTTAATTTGTATATATTTTGAAGACCTTGAGCCAGAGCTCAATTTTATTATAAGAAAATTTTGTTGTTGTTGCTGTTGTTGTATTTGTTTTTTTTTTTAATTTAAACACAAAAAAAAAAAAAAAAGTTGTGTATATAAATGACCCCCGTACACGGGTCAACACATTTTAGAAAAAGATTCAAAATATATCAAGTGAGACAGAGAGAGAGAGATATATGGTGAGAGAGAGAGAGAAGAAGAATATTTCACTATTGAAGGTATTTTAATAGCAAAATAAAAATATCTACATAAAACATAAATTATTAATTAATTTATACAGAAAAACCTGTCTAATTGAACCATCGCAATTTCATCATATAGTAACTTTTTGTCAGATTATAAAGGTGTGGTCCCTATAGACAAGTAATTTGATTTGACATAAAAATGTATTAAAAATGAATAAAGATGTTCGGTCTTATTTGTGAGGTGGTCCAATTAGACGATACAAAAATTATACAGGTTTTGTTTTTTTTTTTTTTTGAAAAAGAATTTTTTATAAATTTAAAAATAATAAAAAACAACAACAACAACAACAAAAAGTAAAAACATAAAAAATGGTGATTCCGCGGAATTACAAAAAAAAAAAAAAAGACAACAACAACAATGTTACCGCTCGTTTTATTGAACCAAAGATAAATTTTAATAAAATATTGTTTCGTAAATTAAACGTTTTTGTTGTTGTTGTTGTTGTTGTTGTTGTTGTTGTTGTTGTTGTTGTTGTTGTTGTTGTTGTTGTTGTTGTTGTTGTTGTTGTTGTTGTTGTTGTTGTTGTTGTTGTTGTTGTTGTTGTTGTTGTTGTTGTTGTTGTTGTTGTTGTTGTTGTTGTTGTTGTTGTTGTTGTTGTTGTTGTTGTTGTTGTTGTTGTTGTTGTTGTTGTTGTTGTTGTTGTTGTTGTTGTTGTTGTTGTTGTTGTTGTTGTTGTTGTTGTTGTTGTTGTTGTTGTTGTTGTTGTTGTTGTTGTTGTTGTTGTTGTTGTTGTTGTTGTTGTTGTTGTTGTTGTTGTTGTTGTTGTTGTTGTTGTTGTTGTTGTTGTTGTTGTTGTTGTTGTTGTTGTTGTTGTTGTTGTTGTTGTTGTTGTTGTTGTTGTTGTTGTTGTTGTTGTTGTTGTTGTTGTTGTTGTTGTTGTTGTTGTTGTTGTTGTTGTTGTTGTTGTTGTTGTTGTTGTTGTTGTTGTTGTTGTTGTTGTTGTTGTTGTTGTTGTTGTTGTTGTTGTTGTTGTTGTTGTTGTTGTTGTTGTTGTTGTTGTTGTTGTTGTTGTTGTTGTTGTTGTTGTTGTTATTGTTGCAAGAAAAAAAAAAAAAAGCTGTTTCTATTTAATTTAAACTAAAATAAAAAATTTTTACGTGAATAAAAATGCTAAATTTAGAAAACTATTGAATCACACATTTTTCTGGTTCTTATTAAATTATTCATAAAAAACAAAAAAAAAAAAAAAAAAATATAGCAAACAAATTAAAAAGGCAAAACTAATAAATTTATGGGAAACGATTAAAAGTTTATATGATAGGAAATTTCTATAAGTGATCTACTCTGTAAATTATCTGTACATGATTCTAAAACGGATTTAAATTTCTTGGTCATCATTTCATAATAAACCTCTATATAAGGACCATCAAACTTTAGAATAATTTTGAAATGTTTCCATTAATAAATAACTTAAGAGAAGTTCTATGAACAAATGTTAAGCTTTTAGTTGCGTATATTTATTTTCATTGAAAAAAAAAAAAACAAAAACAGAAAAGAAACAAAATTCCTTAGAAAACAGACAAAGAAACAGTCTAAGAAAAAAAAAAACCTGCCCAAAATGTACCTGAATATAATTTGTTATGATTTCTGATTAATTTATTGAGAAAGGGAAAATATTATTACCTTTACCTACACCAACATACAAACTTCATCTTGTACAACCTTGTTAAATTAATTTAATTTGATCTTTTTTCTTTGAAGCAAGATTTCAAAAAAAAAATGAACTCATCAAAACTTTTTTTTTGATTCTATAAATAGACATAAATTGATTGTGAATGGTCAGAGATGTATTTTAATTATTATTAACAAAAGGTAGTTTTTGTATAAAGTCATTCCGAATGGACATTTTTTAAATTAAATTGTGACAACTTTTTTTATAGCAAGTTTGATTCTTATGTAATATTATGGCTGCATAGGCATAATTATGGCGAATTTATATTATTTTCCTTTAAGGTAATATCCTTGAGTTGTCCTGATAAAGTGTGAAAAATAGAATGAACATTTACTTTTTTTTACACTTTTTGTCTTAAATATAATTATTATTTAATTAGTTTAACGTCCACTTTTTCACACCAGGCAACCAGACTACCTGTAAAACCCTATTTAAGTCAAACCGGGACGAGACCTACTATTTTTAAGGTGGGCCACCTAGCATCTGCACATACGTTTTTAATGAACAGTTTAGTATTTAGGCATAGAGAGAATTTATGGCAAAACCAAATGATGAGTCAAAGTGTTAAATTTAAATTTAAAGTATTTAAAATTATAAATTATAGTAAATTTAATTTGAAAGGTCACCAGACTTAAAATCTGAAATAGAAAGAAACAGAAAAAGTTCATCTCTGTTCATGTTAGTACAAAAAAAAATTTCTGTCCGAAAACACATTTTTTTCTGTTGTTCTTTTTTGTTTTTTTTTTTCTTCTTATAAAGATTAAAAGCAAACCATTTTTTTATTTGCCGAAGGCACATTAAAAATGAATAACAAAAACAAAATATTATGGGAGCGAAAAAAAAAAAAAACAACAGACAATATATTTTACCAGTCATGTTTTCTTAAGAACTAAGAAGAAGAAACAAATGAAATCTTGTGAATCTATATACAAAAAAAGTTCCGAATTCATATAAGACTTTGGGCAACTATAAAATGTCAAAGAAAAAAAAATATATATAGAAATAATCGCAAGTTATATAATAATAATTTTGATTAATCGGGAAACAATAATATCACCTTTCATTAATTGAACAATATAAAAGTTTAAAATCTTTAATTAGTGACCACCTCTTTTTATTCGTTCAATTAAATACGATCAACTAAACCGGCATCTGTTTATATAAACATTATTTAATGTAATCACCTCTGTATATTGACCAAACAAATATTATGGTCACTTTATAGAGGTGTCATTATAATTAATATAAAACTTGTATAAATATTATATAGTGAAATTTTACATGAAACATTAATTTATTTTAATAACTAACTAGACATTAATAGATAAGGGAAAGTTGTAATGTATTATTTTTTTATTTTTTAATAAAATAAAAAATCTGTTTTTATTTCTTTCTTTTCAATTTTTTTTTTTTTTTGTCTTTTTCTTACATAAATGATTAAAATCATGCTCTCAATATATAAATAATAATATTCATCAGACGACATATTACATTATATTACTCATATTAAAACATTAACAACATGACACGCGATTACGCGACCATATATATTTTAGAATATTTTTTATATACAAAATTTATGTACCTACAAAAAAATAAAAAATTTAATAAAATGCAAAGTTCAAATCGGCCAAATACGGCCGTATATTGTATAAAGGCGTTTATTATTAAATTTTTTATTGAAATAAATTTTTAGTGTTTATTTTAGTGTTAATTCAATTGTGTTTGTGTTCTAATTGTTCTTCTAACTTTTCTTCTATTTATTTTCTTATTATTATTATTATTTTTTTATTTTTTAAATAGATTTACTTAAAGAAAAACCAAAGGAAAATAAAAATAGATAAAACGATAATAATTTGAATTTGTGAATGTATAAATACTAATTAATTAGTTCAAATTAAATAAAGTGTTAAAAATGTTTAAAATAAGTGATATTATTTGGCGTGTTTATTTATCATTTGCTGTGATAACAATTGTTGGTGTATTATCACAATATGAATGGCAAGGACGTGATGCATTTGATGAAATAATTAATAAATATAATCGGGTTAGTGGTGATAATTGTCAAATACAACATTTGGGTGATTTATTTTTATCAGAGGATACAGTTTCACATTTACCTGATATTAAAGAAGTTAATATAAATCCAGTACTACCAAATAGAACTGTACTATTACATTTACATAATATGGCATTAAGTCGTTCATTCTTTTGGAGTTATATATTACAAAGTAGATTTATACGTCCAGCAATAAATGACACATATGATCCAGGTATGATGTATTACTTATTATCCACTGTTGCGGATGTTGCTGCAAATCCGTACATAAATGCTAGTGCAATTTATTTTTCACCAAACAGTTCATATACATCATCTTATCGTGGTTTTTTTAATAAAACATTTCCACGTTTTGCACCACGCACATTTCGTATGGAAGATTTTAATGATCCAATACATTTATTAAAAATATCAACAATGAATACATTTGATGTCAGAGATTTAGGTGCAATACCAAGTGACTCATTTTCATCTGATTACACAAGTGATTATTACAAAGTAAATGAATGGTATAAAAAATGGTTACCAGATGATGTTGAAGAGAGGCATGATACAAAAACAACTTACCAAGTTGAAATACGTTATGCAAATAATACAAATGAAACGTTTACATTCCATGGTCCGCCTGGAGCTGATGAGAATCCTGGACCTGTCAAATTTACAAGACCATATTTTGATTGTGGCAGATCTGACAAATGGTTGTTTGCAGCAGTAGTTCCAATTGCTGATATTTATCCAAGGCACACACAATTTAGGCATATTGAATATCCAAAGTAATTTCTTAACTTTTTTATTGGCAGAAACCAAGAGGACTGAACCTTTTTTTTATCTTTCAGATATACAGCCGTTTCTGTCGTTGAAATGGACTTTGATACGATCGATGTAAATCAGTGCCCGAAGGGTGATGGTAACAGAGGTCCAAATGTATATGCAGACACGGCACGATGTAAAAAGGATACAACTGAATGTGAACCAATGTATGGATGGGGCTTTCGAAGAGGTGGTTATCAGTGTGGCTGTAAACCTGGATATCGTTTGCCGAACGTTGTAAGAAGACCATTTTTGGGTGAAATTGTTGAAAGAGCAACAGATGAACAATTTTACAATGGTTTTGATTGTTTAAAAATTGGATGTAAGTTGAAATATTTAATTGAATTTTCAAAATAAAATAAAAAAAAAATTAATATTTTATTTTAAAGGGATTCATAAAATTCCAATTCAATGGGAGAAAGCACCACAATATATTCGTGATAAATATCTTGATCGTTATATGCAATATAGAAATCATTCAACTGGTTCAAGTTCACTTCATGATGAAAAAATCAATGTTGATGCAGTTTTAAAATTTATTATTAACGTTAATGAAAGAACCTGTAAAAAGTAAGTTTGCCGCCGTTTCAATATCTTTTTGAAGTGTAATTTTTACATTTGTCTTACTTATTTTTAGTTATCATCCACAAGATTTAATATTAAATGGTGATATTGCATACGGGGCATCAGATCAATTTGAAAATGAAGCTAAAATGGCACTTAGATTAGCAAATTTTTTGAGTGCATTTTTACAAGTATCAGATCCAAATGAAGTTTATTCTGGGAGACGTGTTGCTGATAAACCATTAACTGAAGATCAAATGATTGCAGAAATTTTATCTTTAGTATTAGGTAATAATCGGATTTGGTCAGCTGGTATGTACTGGGAACGTAATAAATTTACAAATCGTACACATTTTGCACCTTTTGCGTATAAAACACAACTGAATACTCGTAAATTTAAAGTTGAAGATTTAGCACGTTTAAATAAAACACAAGAAATTTATACAAATAAACCCTTCTTTCAATTATTAAAACAAAGATGGGCAGCCAATTTTGATGATTTAGAAAAATATAATATGAAAATTAAAATACGTCACAATGAAACGGGTGAATTTCAACAAAAGTAAGTTAAATTTTTAGATTTTAAAATCTCATAAAATTTCTAAAAAAATTATTTCTGTTTACAGATTTGAACATTTTCCAAATGATTATCAGGCAGGAAATTTAGGTCATGGGTATTGGACAACACCAGAATATGATTGTGAAGGTCATGTCCAAAAATGGTTAATTACTTATGCTGCACCATTCTTTGGTTGGGATAGTCTTAAAGCTAAATTAGAATTCAAGTAAAGATTAATAAAAATTTATTGACTATAATGAAAAATTCTGAAATGTAATTTTTTTGTTTGTATAGAGGTGTTGTTGCTGTTTCAATGGATATGCTACAATTAGATATAAATCAGTGTCCAGATGAATATTATGTACCAAATGCATTTAAAAATTCACATAAATGTGATGAGGAAACATCTTATGTGAGAATTATTTTATTCCATTTACATTACGAATGTAAAATCTTAATTTGATTTCTTATTATTTTTCAGTGTGTTCCAATATTAGGTCGTGGCTTTGAAACTGGTGGTTATAAATGTGAATGCCTTCAAGGATATGAATATCCATTTGAAGATCCTATAACATATTATGATGGACAATTAGTTGAAGCTGAATTTCAAAATATTGTTGAAGATAAAGAAACACGTTTTGATATGTTTAAATGTCGTTTGGCCGGTGCATCCTCTTTACAAATTACTGTACCATTAATGATTGGTCTTCTTATGATGTTAGTCTGGTTTCATCGATCGTAATAATTAATAACTAAGAATAATTAATAACTTTAAGAATAATCAATTCTCCATATAAAATCATTGAGTTGAAATAAAAAAATAAAATAATCTTTTGGAATTTACATGAATGAAAGAAGGAAGAAGGTAATCAGGAATGTTGTGATTTTTTTATTTCAACTCTGTGACTGTCTAATAAAATATATAAAATAAATAAAGAAATAAATAACGTTAATAGTCAAAATAAACTAAAATATATTATTGTTAAAAAGAAAAAAATGTTTTAAACGCAATTAAACTCTTATAGAGGTCAATTTTACTTTATTTATGTCAAGAGATCAGTTTTTTTCTCTTTTTGTTTTATTTTAATTTGTTGTTGTTCATTCTAATTTTTTTTTTTTTTTTGCTTTTAAAAGACAAAAACAATATACCGACATTTTAATATTCTTACATTTTTTTTTTTTTTTATTAAGATGTTAAGAGAACTCTGTGTAATAATATTATCTAACAATATACGTAACGAATAACGCGTTATGTTTATATGAATATTTACGCATCATTATTGCATTTGTGTATTAGTGCATTAGTGTGTTTATAGTAGTGTTATAAATTGAGCCATCCATTTTATAAAATCAATAATTTATATTAACCTTTTATCACTATTAGTGGAGAATATTGTCAAGCGAAATTCGACCTAAGTTGGTTTAATTTTTTCTTTTTTTTTTTTTCATTTAATAAATTTATATTAATTTATAAGATTTATATAATATTTATATATTTTTTAATCAAAACATTGTAATGTCTCCATTTTATAAAAAAAAAATAAAAAAAAAAAAAAATTTCTCTATAAAAGAAAAAGACGAAAAAAAAATTTGAAATATTTTTAATAAAAAAAAAAAAAAAAAAGAAGCAAAATTTATAAATTGTTTGATGACTTCATAAGTTGTTCTGTTTTATTTTTCTAGATGACAAATTATTTTTGTTAATCAAGTAAAGTTTGAATTGCAATATTTCTTTGGTTTTGCTTTTGTAAATTAATCTAAATTGATTGAAACAATTAAAAGAATCGGAAGTTTTTTGTTTTTTTTTTTTTTTTTTAATTTAATTTAATTAACTTTGATATTAATTTATGTGTTCGATTAAAAAGTTCACGATCACAATTAGTCTATTTAATAAAGAGAATGAAAAGTTTAAGGTTAATATTGGCGAGTTATTGTTAAAAAAAGGATTAACAATTGTATAGGTTAAGTATACATATTCGGATAAATTAAAAATTATTCTATACAACATAAAAAACACAAACTAAAGTGCATCATTCCATGTACAATTTACAATTTATTTCAATATGCCCTGGCAAAATATATCAATGAACAAATTCTTCTCATTAAATGATACACCACCAAATTTTTGACTAATTTCTAATATTAATTTCTCTTCTATTGTAACGTCATTAGTTGAACCATCGTAGAGAATTTATTTTGATCACATCTTTTTAATTTTGTGAGAACAAATTTGTTGACACAACCAGATAGATTTTCTATCATTAGAACTTGAGTCATTTTAAATTGTTCATTGTCGAGCAGACGAATATTTGCTGGTAAACATTGTATTTTAATAATGCCGCTTAAACAATCAACTCCACTTTCAAAATCATGAAACACAATAGAGCCGAATCATTGAATAACACATACTAGACTTAATTTAAGAGTAACTTCAGTTTAAACTAAAAACAGACAAAGTTGTGCACAACGTTTATTTATGAAATAAATATTTTGATTACTCTTTTTTTACATAGAAAACAAATTCCTTAATTTATTTACAATACCAAAAACTTATATAAAATTATATAAAAAAAAAAATAGTTTCAGTTTGAAACTGGATGTACCAATTAATATAATTTTAAAATATACTGAAAAAGCTGTGTTTTCTTTTTGTATTTTGCCGGACGTCAGTGAAATGTGATTGAAGTTGGCTTTAACAGCCAAATAAAAATTATATATTGGTAACACATTTAACAATATTGAAACGATAAAATGTCAATGTCTCTTCATCATGTTCATCTGCAATAAACTGAAAAACAAATAAATATTTAAATACAATTTATAAAAATATTGAAGTCTGCATACAAACTTACTTCCTCAAGTTTAATCCATTATTAATTTTTTTTTAAATTAATTAAATTATTTATTTAAAAAGAAAAAAGTTTATATTATTTTCAGTAAAAATGGAAAAAAAAATTAAATGATTTATGTGATAGGTATATAGATGCGGAAAGAGTTTAGGATTTTGCCTCCAACATCTACAATATATTGATGTCATTGATTAAATTATATGTCTCTGAATTTATCCTTAAGTGAGTTAAAATTTAAACTTCATTTCCACCATTAGTTAATGGTTTCATAGCTGATCTAACAATTTCCTGTAATCTTTCTTCAGCTTCCCTTCCTGATTGTACATCTTTTCTAACCCTTTCCAATGCCTTTTGTAAATCCATTTCTTCGGCTGATTCAAATTCAGAATTATTAATTTTTCCGAGTCGTTCTCGAAATTTTTTTGTAATTTTCCTTCGTTGAAAATCCGCTTCAATATCTTGTTTTGTCCGAGGAATGCGAAATCGGAAACAACAGCATAGCAAAATAACTAAAAAACAATAAACGTATTATTTTAGCATAAAATCAAATGTGAATGTTAATTCAACAAAAACAAAAAATGTTCAAATAAAAACCACCATGTTGAACATTTATATCGATTATTCTCAATGACGACAACCGTCAAATAAAATAATAAAAGCGTTAATATATTTTTTCTTCAAATTGAAATCATAAAAGTCTTTTAACAAACCAACACAAAGAGCACTTGTGGCACAAACAAATATTAATTGCCAATAACGTAATCCAGGCATAGCTTCTTCTTCAAGCCAAGTTGATTCTGTTTCAGTTTCAGTTCCCATACTGCACTCTAAATTCTCCAGATTGTTGTTTATTGATAAATTTATGGCAAAGGAACACGAGAACTTTGTAGGACTAACAACAGTAATAACAATGAAATAACTAAACCTAATTCTAGTTTTCTTATTTTTTGTATCACCTCTTTGTGATACATGCTTATTGTGGGTGTGCCATTAGGTCAATATATTATATTTAATTTTCCGCACCCTACTGTGAATTTTTTTTATCACAGTGGTGTACCGATTCACATAAAAAATATATCAAAATTATTATACAGCATTCCAAAACCCTTCACTGTTTATAAAATTATAATTACGTACATTTAATTTACTTGATGAGTTGTATATAAGGATAGTTATATAGTGGCACAAAAAATCGATTAATATTAGGTTTGTTCTCAACTTGTTTGTTCTGCGCAGATCTGCTATTACAAGTAAAAGCTCATATATATTTTACATTGCCAAAAGAACGTTCAATTTTTCATTAAAAGTGCGCTTAGTATAAAAACATATGCGAAAAATATTTTGTAACACTTACCACGTTGTAAACTGTGTGCGCATAACAGAATGAATGGTTCTCACACTGTGGTTTATTTCGATTTCAAATTTTCAAGACTTAAGTTCATATAATCAGTTTCAATAAAACAAAAACAAAAATTATTATAATTTATCTATTTATAAAATCAAAAAATTCTTAAACATCTAAATCAAAAAAATTGAAAACAAACAAACAATAATTTATATTTTTTAACAATGTCAAAATTTTGATGTCTGCTCATTTTCATCTTTTTCCAAAATATTTCCAATTGCAAAATTATTTTTTGGATCTAATTCAATTTTGGCTGCTTTATATAATCCAACACCCACAGACGATACTGTGTCTGGATACAATTTACGTTAGCTTTACCAATGCTATGATGATGTGCTACTGAACCATCTAATTTCATCTATTTGATTAGAGATGTATTCATAATGTGATCTAATACAGCAGCTAAATTACGAATTCCCATACCTTGGAAACTAAACTAGAAGTAAGTAACACAACCAGCATTATATGTTTGTGTAACTAAATTAAACCGAATATTAAACTCCACAAATTTTTAATCGATTTGGATGAAATTTTTGCTGCAGGACTATGTAATGGTCCTCTAAATAACAGCATTTAAATATACTTGAAAATGGAATTTAAGAAAAACAGCCAAAAAATCTGCAGCTTTTTTTAGCCAAACCATCTTAAAAAATCGTAAATATTATTGGATTTGTCCATAAACTTTGTGCAGGTGAATATTTTGCATAAATATTTTTCTTACACGAAACTTACTTTGTAAAGAATTGTAATAAAAATTTACAATGAATTTTTTTGATAGATTTTATATGAGAATTGGAATTAAAAAGCTCGGGTGTCGGAATCATAATATTGGAACTAGTTACTAAAGTAAGGGAGAATATGAATTAGGAAATATAATCAAGTATTACTTTTATCATTATTATTTTTTTTATTATTATTATTTTATTATGACTTTGCTTTTTTTTTTCATTAATTTAAAAATAATAGTTTGAAAATAAAAGTTATTTATTACTATTTCTTTTCATGTCAATTGATTTTAAACAATTGTAATAAATTACAATAATAATAAATTGATTAAATTTAAATATAATGAATTGTATTTTTTGTTTACAGTAAAAACATAAATTTTTAATTTCTGAACCAAATTACAATTTTGCCAAACGCTGATCTTTTTCTTCATCTAATATATTTTTGATTGCAAAAATATTTCTAGGATCTAATTCCTTTTTGGTTGCTTTATATAATTTAACACCAACAGCTGAAACAGTTCCTGGATACCATTGTGTTTTTGATTTACCAATTCCGTGATGATGTGATATTGAACCACCACTAGCTACCACTTCATTACGTAGTACAAACATCAAATGTTCCATTACATCCATAATATTCTTAATACCGTCACCATTGATTGCAAAATAAAAGTATACAACACAACCAGCATCATATGATTGTGTAACACGACATGTAATCATACGTTTATAAACTTTAAATACTTCACATTCCTAATTGATAGATAAAAAAATTACAATTTAATTTATTGATAAAATATAATTTAAATTTTATTTAAACTCATTACCCTGTGGAAAGTACTTTTAATATTTTGAGCCATTGAAAGGCATCGACCCCATGTACAAGCTGTTTCAAATGATTCGGGAATAATTCCAAAGTCAAGTGCAATGTCCTGTTAAATTCAAATAAAAAGCATTGAATAAAATATGAAGTTAAAAATGTTATTGAGATTATTTTATGTTCATCCTACTCACTCTAATATAAGCAACTACATATGTGAGTACATAACCTCGTTCACCATTCTTTCCACCTCCAGACAATGCCCCAAAACTTTTTCCAATTCCTATAACAAGTTTCTCATGTCTCAAAACAGCATTCTTCTCTCCTTCAAATACTAATGTTGCCACACACAATTTATTAAAATCGAATCCTTTCACTTTTGTTAACAGAAAATGTTTAGACTTATCCACAAGGCTACCAAAAAAGGTTGGGGATGCTTGAAGTCCACGACCAAGGTGAAATTGTTCATTATCTAATAAACGAATACTTGCTGGCTGTAATCGTCTTTTAGCTATTTCACGTAAACATTTAACGCCAGACTCAAAGTCAGGAAATACCAGAGAACCAAAAAGTTTCAGTTCAGGCATCGGACGTAATTTAAAAACAACTTCAGTAATTACACCGAGTGTTCCTTCAGATCCGAGAATAATCTGATTAAAGTCAGGTCCACATGATATTCTGGGTGCTGTTACACTTTTTTCGAGAGTCCCTGTGCTTGTAACCATTCTAACACTCACCAGTATATCCTCAATATTTCCATACAAATTTTTTTTCATACCAGATGCTCGAGTTGCAACCCAACCACCTAAACTTGAAAATTCGCTACTGTCTGGCTCATGCCCGATAGTTACACCATATTTTTCGAGTTCTCGATCTAAATCTTGACCAAGAATTCCAGACTCAAAACAAGCAATCATATTCTCTTTGTCCAGCCATAACATACTATTCATTTGTGAGGTATCAAGGGCAGCAATAACCCTTCTCTCATCTTGAGGGCATGATGAAGCACCTGAAGCAGAAGTATTCCCGCCTATCGGCAGTATAACAATGTTGTATTCATTGGCTAATTTGACAATTTGTACAACATCATCATGATTAACTGGCCATAATACAAGATCAGGAATTCTTTTATATGTACCACTACGTAAAGCGGTCATATCACCGAGTGTTTGACAATGCGATCGAATTAACCGATCCTCTCCATTGTCAGTAAAATCAATATTGAATTTTTTTAAACCTTCGCGGAACTCAGGACAGGGCAATGGATCAGGAAATATTTTTGGCATTGGTACAACACTCTTATGATTCTGTACTTTCATATCGAAAGTTTTCAGAATATATTGCGTAAATTCTGGTAAAAGCATATTCCCAATTGGATACCTATAAAATAATTTAATGAGTATAAATAAGAACAAAAATAAAATAATGTATGTACTTACTTATCTCCAGTAAATTTTAAAGACCAATTATCTAGATCTATCTCAAATCTTGATTCCTTGTATCCCCATCCATTCCATGACATTAAATCACTCCTGTAATATTAGATTTTTTTTTTTACTTTAAATCTTATCTTTAAATTTATACGCTTTAATTGAGATTATTTTCTTTTAGTGTAATTTATATTAAGTCAAAGATTTAAAATTTTGTTCTGTGTTTTTTGTTTGATAATCAAAATATTATAGGATCAGTATAAATAGTTATATAAATGAATTTGTTAATCCACTCCAGTTGACAACCATTAAATATATGGTTTCTATTTAATTTGGTAATTCAAATTTCTCAATTTTTTCTGCAGGATAATTTAACGACACATTTTTCAGAAATACATTAACAGGAATAAAACATTATAAATTAATATAAAAATTAATTCATTCAAATATCATCGAAAAAAATATATTCAAATTATTCTTAAAACAAATATATAATTGTAGCTAAGAATTTCGAGTAAATTTTCACTTCACTTTGGCTTTTTTTAATTATTAACTTACCGACGTTTAGGAATTACACTTTGAACTTTCACTGGTGAATTTACCGTAATTATATTAAGTTTTTCTTTATCCTCTTCTGCTTTACTTTTACATAAATTAATTTCCATTTTATATATATTTAATTGATCCAATAAATAATTATCAAAGAAATATATAATTTATTAATATGTAGGTAGATAATTTTAAATTCACAAATATTTCACTACTTTAAATTTAATTAAATATAAAACTTCTTCTCTCAAACAGTTGTTAATTTAAAATGATTTAAAATATATTACAAATTTACCTAAAAACTATTAAAGATTATCTACATATTCGGATAAAATATGACGTGAAAGTTTTTTTGTTTTATTTAAAATTTTCTCAATTATTTATTGGTTCATAGTATAAAAAAACAAAATGTGGTTTTATATTTTTTTTTTCCTTTGAGAATTATACTAATACTTTTTCACCTTTTCCTTATACAAAAAAATAATTAGAATTTATCTAAATACCTATAAAAAAAAAGTACGCTTCTTACTCATAAAATTATCAAGAAATATTAATTTACTCGAAAATATTGTGAAAAGAATATTCAACCAAAATAAAGACTGTAACTTTAAATCAATTACAATTATTTTACTTTTGTATTTATTAAGGAGTAATTTGATTTTTTTCTTTTTCTGTTTATTTAATTATAATTTATTTTTTATCATTACTTGTTTTTGTTTAATTTTAGTATTTTTAGAAGTTCTTGTATCTATAAATCTGAATGTTCATTATTTTGAAGCTTTAAAGAATTGAATTGAATAATTATAGAATTCCTAAGCTACAAAAAATTTCTATGCCTAATTACCTTCAAATAACAAACTGACATTGACTAAAATTTTTGTTGTACCTATTTGGAAATGCTCTAATCTTATTTATCCTAGGTGACATTGACAATTGGCTAAAATTGTGTTTAGCCCAAAATAAGAATTAATTAAAGTTATTTTGGATTAATATTTTTTGTTTTGCTCATTGAAATCTTCATCGCATTTTTTAACTAATAATTTATAAGCTGATTAATTTAACGTCTTAGGCGAATATCAAAACTCCTTAGTGATAATCTTTCTTAATAGAAATTTAATATTTTTTATAAGAAACAAATATAATAAGATCAAAGTCCATTTGATTTTTCTTAAAATTTCATTCTTATTTTTTGGATTCTACGTCAAACGTATTTATTTTAAAAGTCCCAAATTACATAAATTAAATATTAGGAAAATCGTTGAATGTCGTCATACAAACAAAAAGTTGGTTAAGACAAAAAAAAAAGTAAAATGTTAAAAAAAATATAATAAAAGCAAAAATAATAAGATCAAAGTCCATTTGATTTTTCATATACAGTTTCTTAAAATTTCATTCTTATTGTTTGGCTTCTACGTCAAACGTATTTATTTAATAGTTTAATTCATAAATTTAATATTATCTTAATTCAAAGTTCAGGAAAATCGTTGAATGTCGTAATACAAACAAAAAGTTTGTTAAGACAAAAAAAAGTAAAATGTTAAAAAAAATATAATAAAATATTTCATAACTTCCAAGAAGTTAAATATAATTCTGACGCATTTTCAATTTAAATTTGTTTAAAAAATATTCTTACCCAACAACAATTAATATTAATTGAAAACAAAATTTTTAATAATTGTTAAGAATTATAATATTTATTTTCTAGGAAAAATATTGTTGACTTTTTACATGGGTTCCATTGTGCAAGCTTTTTCACTAATAAGAAGAAGCAAATATCCTTTATGATAATTTATTCCATTTATATTTTCCCTTAGTTAAATTTTCACAATAATTGTATTCTATTTTCGTTTATTTTTCAGTTGAATATAATAATAGCGTTACAAGGGTGCCTACCTCCAAAAATATTAATTAAATTATTAGGAAATAAATTATTATAGGAAATAGAAAAAAAAAATTGTACTTAAAGTCAGTTAAAGTAATTTTCATTTAAAAATCGAGTTTAGTGCTAAAAATTCATATTAATCTTTTCAGTCTTTTGAGATTAACCATTCTTAAGTTAATGATAAAAAAATGTGTTAAATAAAATAAAAGATTAAAAGATTATCTGAGAAAAATAATTTTTGTTGGAATATAATTTATTCAAATCCATTTATAATCTATTTTTTACTTTCGAGCTTAGCAGTTTAAAATCTAAACGTTAATTATTAATTATTTAATTTCATAAAAAAATTTGAGAAACTTTATTGAAAATTCGTTTTTATGAGGATTCAGAGCACACGTCGACGTATTTTTTTTTTAACGGCAGTGTCGTTCAAAGTCAAATTGCACAGCGGCGGCAGAATAATTACAAATAATTTTAAAAAAAACTACGTTATTATTTTCGCGCCGTTTTCTCCGGATTTGTTTTTTAATCAGCGGCGCGAAAATTAGTTAAAAGTGTATTTTTCGTTGTTATCTTAAACAAAAATTCTAGTTCGATCTTATTTTCGTAACTAAATTTCCAAAAAAACCTTTCAACAGCTAGTTGGTCGGATTGAAACCAAAAAACAAATACAACAAACGAATGTATGTTTAATTACTTTAATTATAATGTTTCGATTGAGAACAACTATTGGATATTTATTAAACAAAGGTGAATTTTTATTGTCTTTTATTGAAAATCTTTACATTTTCTCCTGTTCATTTTTTACACTGATAATTTTCATTTTTAACACATCTAAATTTCTTTGCGAAATTTTTAAGAAAATTATTGATTCTCATTGTAAACGTTCTTTGTAAAGAATTGGAAAAAATCGTACAATGAATTTTTTTGATCGATTTTGGAATTGGAATTAAAAAACTCGGGAATCAAATTGGAACTAGTTACTAAAGTAAGGTAGAATATGATTTAGGAAATATAATCAAGTATTACTTTTATCATTATTATTTTTATTATTATTATTATTTTATTATGACTTTGTTTTTTTTTCATTAATTTAAAAATAATATTTTGAAAATAAAAGTTATTTATTAATATTTCTTTTCATGTCAATTGATTTGTCAATTGTAATAAATTACAATAATAATAAATTGATTAAATTTAAATATAATGAATTGTATTTTTTGTTTACAGTAAAAACATAAATTTTTAATTTCTGAACCAAATTACAATTTTGCCAAACGCTGATCTTTTTCTTCATCTAATATATTTTTGATTGCAAAAATATTTCTAGGATCTAATTCCTTTTTGGTTGCTTTATATAATTTAACACCAACAGCTGAAACAGTTCCTGGATACCATTGTGTTTTTGATCTACCAATTCCGTGATGATGTGATATTGAACCACCACTAGCTACCACTTCATTACGTAGTACAAACATCAAATGTTCCATTACATCCATAATATTCTTAATACCGTCACCATTGATTGCAAGATAAAAGTATACAACACAACCAGCATCATATGATTGTGTAACACGACATGTAACCATACGTTTATAAACTTTAAATACTTCACATTCCTAATTGATAGATAAAAAAATTACAATTTAATTTATTGATAAAATATAATTTAAATTTTATTTAAACTCATTACCCTGTGGAAAGCACTTTTAATATTTTGAGCCATTGAAAGGCATCGACCCCATGTACAAGCTGTTTCCAATGTTTCGGGAATAATTCCAAAGTCAAGTGCAATGTCCTGTTATATTCAAATAAAAGGCATTGAATAAAATATGAAGTTAAAAATGTTATTGAGATTATTTTAAGTTCATCCTACTCACTCTAATATAAGCAACTACATATGTGAGTACATAACCTCGTTCACCATTCTTTCCACCTCCAGACAATGCCCCAAAACTTTTTCCAATTCCTATAACAAGTTTCTCATGTCTCAAAACAGCATTCTTCTCTCCTTCAAATACTAATGTTGCCACACACAATTTATTAAAATCGAATCCTTTCACTTTTGTTAACAGAAAATGTTTAGATTTATCCACAAGGCTACCAAAAAAGGTTGGAGATGCTTGAAGTCCACGACCAAGGTGAAATTGTTCATTATCTAATAAACGAATACTTGCTGGCAGTAATCGTCTTTCAGCAATTTTACGTATACATTTAACGCCAGTTTCAAAATCAGGAAATACCAGAGAACCAAAAAGTTGCAGTTCAGGTATCGGACGTAATTTAAGAACAACTTCAGTAATTACACCGAGTGTTCCTTCAGATCCGAGAATAATCTGATTAAAGTCAGGTCCACATGATATCCTGGGTGCTGTTACACTTTTTTCGAGAGTCCCTGTGCTTGTAACCATTCTAACACTCACCAGTATATCCTCAATATTTCCATATAAATTTTTTTTCATACCAGATGCTCGAGTTGCAACCCAACCACCTAAACTTGAAAATTCGCTACTGTCTGGCTCATGCCCGATAGTTACACCATATTTTTCGAGTTCTCGATCTAAATCTTGACCAATAATTCCAGACTCAAAACAAGCAATCATATTCTCTTTGTCCAGCCATAACATACTATTCATTTGTGAGGTATCAAGGGCAGCAATAACCCTTCTCTCATCTTGAGGGCATGTTGAAGCACCTGAAACAGAAGTATTCCCGCCTATCGGCATTATAACAATGTTGTATTCATTGGCTAATTTGACAATTTGTACAACATCATCATGATTAACTGGCCATACAACAAGATCAGAAATTCTTTTATATGAACTATTACGTAAAGCGACTACATCACGGAGTGTTTGACAATGCGATCGAATTAACCGATCCTCTCCATTGTCAGTAAAATCAATATTGAATTTTTTTAAACCTTCGCGGAACTCAGGACAGGGCAATGGATCAGGAAATATTTTTGGCATTGGTACCACACTCTTATAATTCTGTACTTTCATATCGAAAGTTTTCAGAAGATATTGCGTAAATTCTGGTAAAAGCATATTCCCAATTGGATACCTATAAAATAATTTAATGAGTATAAATAAGAACAAAAATAAAATAATGTATGTACTTACTTATGTCCAGTAAATTTTAAAGACCAATTATCTAGATCTATCTCAAATCTTGATTCCTTGTATCCCCATCCATTCGATGACATTAACTCACTCCTGTAATATTAGATTTTTTTTTTTACTTTTATGTTTTTATCTATAAATTTATACGCTTTAATTGAGATTATTTTCTTTTAGTGTAATTATATTAAGTCAAAGATTTAAAATTTTGTTCTGTTTTTTTTGTTTGATAATCAAAATATTATAGGATCAGTATAAATAGTTATATAAATGAATTTGTTAATCCACTCCAGTTGACAACCATTAAATATATGTATGTTAATGTAATATGTTTTTAAATTATGTAATAATTGTCAAACTTAGTCCTTTATTTAAATCTCATGTAATCAGAATGGTTCTTGGATTGAGGTGGAATTTTCTAGAAAACAATTAAAATATATAAATTCCAACATTTTGCAAATATTAAATTAGTACAGTCCGACCAACGAAAATAGATTCGTCATTGTTTTAAATTTTATTTATTTATTTGATTTTGTGTTAATTGTTTTAAATTTTAAATTTTATCATTTTGACAAAGAAAGTTTTATTGTTGTACTTTTTTGTTATTTTTATATTTTTTTTTTTTAAATTTTTACTATTGTAAGTACAATGTTTTTTTTTTTTTTTTTTTTTTTCTCTTTTTTGATTTTAATTTTGATTTTAATTTTAATTTTGTTTTGTTATATTTAAAGTGACATGATTAGGGAGTGAGAAATTCTCCGAAACGTCGTCAAAATTAAAGAAAAGATTAATAAATGTTAACTTAATAATTAACAAATATTGTCTTTTAATTAAAAAGATATAGTCTATCATCCGTATTTGGTCTTGAGAAACTATTCCACCTCAATCCAAGAACCATTCTGATTACATGAGATTTAAATAAAGGACTAAGTTTGACAATTATTACATAATTTAAAAACATATTACATTAACATATATATATTCATACGGATATAATGAATATGAATACAAATATAACTTCGTTTTACCAAATGATTCAAGAACAATTTGGTATACAAACAAAGGTTATATTCAAAAGATATAGCAAAACAATTAACAAGATCATGAATGCAAAATCGAATCAAATATTTTTAATTAAATGCAGAAAAAATAAAATAATACCATCACACATTTATAATAGAACTAAGAATCTCATTGTTGATGGTAATAAATCATCCATTATAGGAAGAATCCAGAATTTCACACATAGAACAAATAAGAACATTCTAAATTTGGAAATTCAATTGACAATAATGAAATCCAATAAATTACAAAAAGATTTAATTCAATTAACACAGAAGATGAGGTCGTTTGCACCACAATTCATAGTAAATGAGTTCATACACCAACAAAAACTTAAGTACACTAATGGCAAATTAAGAAACAGAACAAAATTAGAAAGAAAATTTAATGCTTTAACTGAAAAGAAGAGTTTAAATATCAAATTTGATGAACAATGGTTTGTTAATTTAACTTTACAAGATATTCCTCGAGATTATAGAATGTTATTGGCTTTGGGTCCGAAATTCTCAGTAGCACACAACAAGAATGATATACCATTATACGACATCATAGCAGACACTGAGTATATCATATCGGAAAATGAAGATGAAATTTTGAGAGATAATTTGAGATGCAAAACTGCTGCAATTATCTCAAACTACATGCACACAACACAATCGCATAAATCTTATGAAGACCAAATATTACAATTTCATTACAAAAACACAAAATCATTTTTAAACAAAAACAAAAACATAAAAATATTACAGGCTGACAAAGGAAATATTACAATTGCTATTGAAAAATCTGTTTTGAAAAAAAGATGAATGACCTATTAAATAATACTAATAAATATTTTAAATTGAGAAATAATCCAACAATAGAATTACAGTCAAAAAATAATAATTTAATAACACATTTATATAGGAACAAATATATTGATTTGAATACTAGAAGAAGGTTAATGACGTACATAGCTGAAGCACCTAAATGCTATCCTACAATGAAAATTCACAAAAAGGACAATCCAATTAGAATTATAATATCAGGCATAAATAGCCCTTCACAAAACTTATCTAAATATATTAATGAAATATGTACTAAAGCCAATATAAACAATAATTACAATATTAAAAATTCTTTCGAATTGAAACGTAAATTGGATGACATGGTCGTGGAACAAGATGATGTTTTGGTTTCTCTAGATGTTGTAGCGATGTTTGATAATATACCGATGGAACTGGTTTTTAACGCAATCAAGAAAAGATGGAATTACATTTCACAATTTACAACGATACCAATTGACACATTTAACCAAATAGTGAAATTTTGCATTAAAGACACGAGTTACTTTCAATGGAATGACCAAATTTTTAAACAACGCACTGGTTTGACTATAGGTGGTTGCACATCAGCCATTCTAGCTGATTTTGTAATGTCTGACCTTATAGAAAAGGTAATTCATGAGAGTGGAATTGAACCAACATTAATAGTTAAATATGTGGATGATATTTTGATGATAGCATCCAAAGAAGAAATAGAAAATTTATACATACTTTTCAACAAAATCAACAATAATATTCAATTCACATGTGAATATGAAAACAACAAACAGATTCCTTACTTAGATTTAATCATAATAAGAAATAATAACAACACAATTTCAACAAAATATTACCGGAAACCAACTGACAAAGGAAGATTGTTAAATTACAAATCAAAGCACCCATTAATACAGAAAACAGGGATGGCATATGGTTTAATTTCAAGAATTTTGACTTTAAGCTCTAAGAAGTTCTTTGAGGAAGCCAAAAAAGAAATTCATGAATTACTCAACAAAAATGGTTATCCAACGAAATTAATTAATCAATTAATAAATAAATTTTTCCACAAACAGGTAGATAATAACACAACTATAACAGGAACAATGAATAAAAGAACAACAAAAAGCAAGTTCCGAGGAATGACTTACATACACAACTTAACAGAGAATTTAGAACGTCTTTTGACCCACAATGACAACAATTTATGCATAGGTTACAAAACAGTAAAGAACATTCATAGAATTTGTCATAGTAACAAGGATCCAATTAAGAAAGAGGATAAAAACAATTTAATCTACAGTATTCAATGTAACGGATGTACGGGACAATATATAGGTATGACGTCACAAAAACTGAAAAATAGAATGGCACAGCACAGATTAGATTACAACAATAGACATAACAAATTAAATGGTACAGCCGCGGTACAACACTCTTTGGAAACAGGTCATTCTTTTGATTTAATTAATCCCAAAATATTAGCAACAGACGATAATTATAAGAAGAGAACCATTAAGGAGATGTTATTCATCAATAAATATAAAAACAATTCAATCAATTTCCGAACAGACGTTGATAGCTTACAGAGAATTTATGCCCAATTAGTTAACATGAAAAAATCAGAGAATCTTCGAGAATCATCGAATAATGTAATCTAAAATCTTCTACAACGTTCATCAATGAATTTTCTAGAAAACAATTAAAATATATAAATTCCAACATTTTGCAAATATTAAATTAGTACAGTCCGACCAACGAAAATAGATTCGTCATTGTTTTAAATTTTATTTATTTATTTGATTTTGTGTTAATTGTTTTAAATTTTAAATTTTATCATTTTGACAAAGAAAGTTTTATTGTTGTACTTTTTTGTTATTTTTTTTTTTTTTTTTTTTTAAATTTTTACTATTGTAAGTACAATGTTTTTTTTTTTTTTTTTTTTTTTTCTCTTTTTTGATTTTAATTTTGATTTTAATTTTAATTTTTTTTTGTTATATATTTTTAAAGTGACATGATTAGGGAGTGAGAAATCCTCCGAAACGTCGTCAAAATTAAAGAAAAGATTAATAAATGTTAACTTAATAATTAACAAATATTGTCTTTTAATTAAAAAGACATAGTCTATCATCCGTATTTGGTCTTGAGAAACTATTCCACCTCAATCCAAGAACCATTCTGATTACATGAGATTTAAATAAAGGACTAAGTTTGACAATTATTACATAATTTAAAAACATATTACATTAACATATATATATTCATACGGATATAATGAATATGAATACAAATATAACTTCGTTTTACCAAATGATTCAAGAACAATTTGGTATACAAACAAAGGTTATATTCAAAAGATATAGCAAAACAATTAACAAGATCATGAATGCAAAATCGAATCAAATATTTTTAATTAAATGCAGAAAAAATAAAATAATACCATCACACATTTATAATAGAACTAAGAATCTCATTGTTGATGGTAATAAATCATCCATTATAGGAAGAATCCAGAATTTCACACATAGAACAAATAAGAACATTCTAAATTTGGAAATTCAATTGACAATAATGAAATCCAATAAATTACAAAAAGATTTAATTCAATTAACACAGAAGATGAGGTCGTTTGCACCACAATTCATAGTAAATGAGTTCATACACCAACAAAAACTTAAGTACACTAATGGCAAATTAAGAAACAGAACAAAATTAGAAAGAAAATTTAATGCTTTAACTGAAAAGAAGAGTTTAAATATCAAATTTGATGAACAATGGTTTGTTAATTTAACTTTACAAGATATTCCTCGAGATTATAGAATGTTACTGGCTTTGGGTCCGAAATTCTCAGTAGCACACAACAAGAATGATATACCATTATACGACATCATAGCAGACACTGAGTATATCATATCGGAAAATGAAGATGAAATTTTGAGAGATAATTTGAGATGCAAAACTGCTGCAATTATCTCAAACTACATGCACACAACACAATCGCATAAATCTTATGAAGACCAAATATTACAATTTCATTACAAAAACACAAAATCATTTTTAAACAAAAACAAAAACATAAAAATATTACAGGCTGACAAAGGAAATATTACAATTGCTATTGAAAAATCTGTTTTGAAAAAAAGATGAATGACCTATTAAATAATACTAATAAATATTTTAAATTGAGAAATAATCCAACAATAGAATTACAGTCAAAAAATAATAATTTAATAACACATTTATATAGGAACAAATATATTGATTTGAATACTAGAAGAAGGTTAATGACGTACATAGCTGAAGCACCTAAATGCTATCCTACAATGAAAATTCACAAAAAGGACAATCCAATTAGAATTATAATATCAGGCATAAATAGCCCTTCACAAAACTTATCTAAATATATTAATGAAATATGTACTAAAGCCAATATAAACAATAATTACAATATTAAAAATTCTTTCGAATTGAAACGTAAATTGGATGACATGGTCGTGGAACAAGATGATGTTTTGGTTTCTCTAGATGTTGTAGCGATGTTTGATAATATACCGATGGAACTGGTTTTTAACGCAATCAAGAAAAGATGGAATTACATTTCACAATTTACAACGATACCAATTGACACATTTAACCAAATAGTGAAATTTTGCATTAAAGACACGAGTTACTTTCAATGGAATGACCAAATTTTTAAACAACGCACTGGTTTGACTATAGGTGGTTGCACATCAGCCATTCTAGCTGATTTTGTAATGTCTGACCTTATAGAAAAGGTAATTCATGAGAGTGGAATTGAACCAACATTAATAGTTAAATATGTGGATGATATTTTGATGATAGCATCCAAAGAAGAAATAGAAAATTTATACATACTTTTCAACAAAATCAACAATAATATTCAATTCACATGTGAATATGAAAACAACAAACAGATTCCTTACTTAGATTTAATCATAATAAGAAATAATAACAACACAATTTCAACAAAATATTACCGGAAACCAACTGACAAAGGAAGATTGTTAAATTACAAATCAAAGCACCCATTAATACAGAAAACAGGGATGGCATATGGTTTAATTTCAAGAATTTTGACTTTAAGCTCTAAGAAGTTCTTTGAGGAAGCCAAAAAAGAAATTCATGAATTACTCAACAAAAATGGTTATCCAACGAAATTAATTAATCAATTAATAAATAAATTTTTCCACAAACAGGTAGATAATAACACAACTATAACAGGAACAATGAATAAAAGAACAACAAAAAGCAAGTTCCGAGGAATGACTTACATACACAACTTAACAGAGAATTTAGAACGTCTTTTGACCCACAATGACAACAATTTATGCATAGGTTACAAAACAGTAAAGAACATTCATAGAATTTGTCATAGTAACAAGGATCCAATTAAGAAAGAGGATAAAAACAATTTAATCTACAGTATTCAATGTAACGGATGTACGGGACAATATATAGGTATGACGTCACAAAAACTGAAAAATAGAATGGCACAGCACAGATTAGATTACAACAATAGACATAACAAATTAAATGGTACAGCCGCGGTACAACACTCTTTGGAAACAGGTCATTCTTTTGATTTAATTAATCCCAAAATATTAGCAACAGACGATAATTATAAGAAGAGAACCATTAAGGAGATGTTATTCATCAATAAATATAAAAACAATTCAATCAATTTCCGAACAGACGTTGATAGCTTACAGAGAATTTATGCCCAATTAGTTAACATGAAAAAATCAGAGAATCTTCGAGAATCATCGAATAATGTAATCTAAAATCTTCTACAACGTTCATCAATGAATTTTCTAGAAAACAATTAAAATATATAAATTCCAACATTTTGCAAATATTAAATTAGTACAGTCCGACCAACGAAAATAGATTCGTCATTGTTTTAAATTTTATTTATTTATTTGATTTTGTGTTAATTGTTTTAAATTTTAAATTTTATCATTTTGACAAAGAAAGTTTTATTGTTGTACTTTTTTGTTATTTTTATATTTTTTTTTTTTAAATTTTTACTATTGTAAGTACAATGTTTTTTTTTTTTTTTTTTTTTCTCTTTTTTGATTTTAATTTTGATTTTAATTTTAATTTTGTTTTGTTATATATTTTTAAAGTGACATGATTAGGGAGTGAGAAATCCTCCGAAACGTCGTCAAAATTAAAGAAAAGATTAATAAATGTTAACTTAATAATTAACAAATATTGTCTTTTAATTAAAAAGATATAGTCTATCATCCGTATTTGGTCTTGAGAAACTATTCCACCTCAATCCAAGAACCATTCTGATTACATGAGATTAAATATATGGTTTCTATTTAATTTGGTAATTCAAATTTCTCAATTTTTTTCTGCAGGATAATTTAACGACACATTTTTCAGAAATACATTAACAGGAATAAAACATTATAAATTAATATAAAAATTAATTCATTCAAATATCATCGAAAAAAATATATTCAAATTATTCTTAAAACAAATATATAATTGTAGCTAAGAATTTCGAGTAAATTTTCACTTCACTTTGGCTTTTTTTAATTATTAACTTACCGACGTCTAGGAATTACACTTTGAACTTTCACTGGTGAATTTACCGTAATTATATTAAGTTTTTCTTTATCCTCTTCTGCTTTACTTTTACATAAATTAATTTCCATTTTATATATATTTAATTGATCCAATAAATAATTATCAAAGAAATATATAATTTATTAATATGTAGGTAGATGATTATAAATTCACAAATATTTCACTACTTTAAATTTAATTAAATATAAAACTTCTTCTCTCAAACAGTTGTTAATTTAAAATGTTCAATCTACGTTGTTGTTCGATTAATAAGTGTATATGTAGAGTCTGTTCGACTCCAAGTTGTTTAAGTTAAATAAGTCTGTTGTTGTCCGACTCAAGTGGTTTAAATATAATACTTTTTATTTATATTTTTACTTTTAATTTTATTTTAATTTAAAATAATTACAACTTTATTTTTAAGCTTTGGTAAAACCAGTCTAGATTGCTCTAAGCCTATGTATCAGGTCACTGGTAGCTTATTATTGATACTGAATTTATTTACAATTTTTTAGGTCTCTTATACTAAAGATTTGGACTTACAAACCAAATCTTTACATGATTGTTCAATCATGAACAGAAAATATAAACACTGCAATGTAAACCCAGCGTCCAGACGTATCAACTTACCAGCACTTGATAAGACAATTATAATAATATTAAAGAATTCATGTATTATGCAATTATGTATAAAATTAATATTATTAGAATTCTGTTAAGATAATCTTTAAATAATAATATTTTAGAGTTGATATTAAAATATTAATATTTTAATATTTCATGTATTATGCAATTATGCATAAAAATATATGTGAAAAGAATTCTTGTGAGAAATTAATTAATCTTACTTTTTAAATGCTTTGTAATCATTTTTTGTATATATAAACCAAAATTTATATAGAATAAAATTAGTCTGAAAATAACAATCAAAGTGTTATTATTAGCAGCCCAATTGTAGAGAAGGTTCTGGCCCCTATACAGTGGGATTACAATTGTGCCAACAATTACCTAAAGATTTGGACTTACAAACCAAATCTTTACATGGTCCTTCGAGCCTAAGAAGAACAGGCGTCCATCGAGCTAACAACAGCCAACCGATGAGATTAAGATGCAAAGGCGTCCATCGAGTTAACAACAACCAACCGATGAGATTAAGAAGAAAAGGCGTCCATCGAATTATCAACAACCAACCGATGGGGTATAGTTCTTCGAGTCAAGAAGAACTAAACGAACTTCGAGTCATCAAGAACTGACCGAGTTAATAAAAAGAAAAAATAATCCAAAATTTCCTACCATAAATTGTTTTCTTAGAGAAGGGAATACCTTCGCCAGCTTGCTGGAATTACTAAGAAAAATATGTCCGTTTCCAATTAAAAAATTGTTTGATCTCAGACAGAGGAATACTCTGGCCGTTTACGGAATTACTGAGAATCAACAATACACAAAATTCCAACTTTCCTACCTAGAATTATTGATCTTAGACAGAGGAATACTCTGGCAAAGAATCAATAATTTCCATATTTAAAATAATTAAATGCAATATTTAAAAAAGAAACAGAAACTTGAGGAGCCTAAGAACAACGGGATAATCAACCCAATATAGACACTGTTAAAAAAGAAACAGAAACTTGAGGAGCCTAAGAACAACGGGATAATCAACCCAATATAGACACTGTTAAAAAAGGAAATGTGGAAGAAAAAAGAAACAGAAACTTGAGGAGCCTAAGAACAACGGGATAATCAACCCAATATAGATACTGTTAAAAAATGGAAATGTGAGAGGAAAAGCATTTGAATTGGATAATTATTTATTAAAATTTGAGAAAAACCAACACCAAATTATAGAAATCTCTTTAAAAAAGTCAAAGATTAGTATTAAAAGAGTTTCAACACTGATAAGAAGAACTACAGTACCTACAACAAAAATAAATTACAAATATTTTTGTCAAACAAGAATACACTACAAATATTCTTGTCAAAAAAAAACCTACAGTATATACAACAAAAATACTCAACAAATATCTTTGTTAAACAAGAATACCCTACAAATATTCTTGAGAAGACGAACGAAAGTATATACAACAAAAATACACTACAAGTATTTTTGGTCAAAAAATACAATTCAAATTTTTTGGCAAAACAACACTATATATACAAGTATTTTTTGGTCAATGAAAACATTACAAATTTTTGTTGTTCAAAACACTACTTATTACTACTTATTACAACCAAATAGAATAAGTATATATAGAAATTCAATAAAAGCAATGAAAACAATAAATATTCGCCCCCCGAACCATGCTTGCTTTGTTCAAAAGCAAGCCGATTATTAAAACAGCAACAAATTGGTGGCTTAGAAAATGGAATGCAAAACTTATGAAACTTCTCAATCAAACAACAACGCAGATTGAAGGCTTTATTCAATGTTACAACATGAGTCGAACAACAAAAGATTTGTACATAAACTGCTTGATCGAACAACAGCGCAGATTGAAGACTTGATTTAATTTTACAACTTAGAGTCGAACAACAACAGATTCTACATAAACTATCAATTAAACAACAACAATATTTGAACACTGTGATGAGATGCCAGTTCAACAAAGCAACAAGAAATTATATCGTCATTTTCTATCAATAGAACATTAATTGATAAATTGCAATAATCAAAATGTTTGCCAAATTTATCATACACATGTGGCTGACAACGGTGAGCAGAACCGGTCTAACTCAGAAAAGTATGCAGAGAAACCTGCCATCAACTCAGAATTACTTGGCCAAGGTTTCTACCATTCCACGAGGTTAATACTAGTGCATTGATAACAATAACAACTACCGATGACACGGAACAATATTTAAGAGTTCTCAAGATGTGCTCATCACTGAAGATATAGCAAAACGATTGAGATTAAAAAGACAACCTACCTATGTTCAAATTACTGGAATGGGAGGTACCGCAAAAGTATCAGCACTTGTCTTTACAACTTTATCACAACTAGAACATCAGATAAAGAAGCCGATAACAAAAATAAGTTCATTACCAATTGGGGAACAAATTGAAGTAACTGTAATAAAAGTTAAGAATTTTCATCATCACAATAACAACTGTTTAATCTGTATAAATTAAACTTTAGGAATTGGATAGGAAATTCTTCTTTAACAATCCCGATGTATCCGGGCCAGACATTTCTCTGTTAAAGAAGATTGAATGATATAGACGATTTGACTCTCTGATTATAAGTAAATTTATTTATGAAAAATCTAAGTTTATATACATTAAAAATTGATTACATTGCATTTTAACTTCATGAGAACAATACAAAAATATGATAAAGAATTGTTATTCTCATATAAGAATGTATCATAAAGAATCGTTATTCTCATATAAGAATGTATTATAAATATGCCCAAAAATGCATAATTGCAGAATACATGAAGATGTTTTCTGCGGTGCAATGATCTAATATAATTTGATATATTTGTTTTTTAATGTATTTTGATGACACAATTATTTTGCGTCTGAGAATGACGCTGCGTTTACAACGCACCGTTTATTTTTTCTTATTTATAAAATATGTGATTGAACATTCTGCGCCTCGGTGACTTATGTCGCAATGTAAACCTCTGATATGGGAAGATTTAGCTGTTGTGCATTCTAGGCTGCGGAACTGGTGGTTGTATGATTTGAATTGTTGCTTTCTTCTTCCATGCTTTTAACTTTAATGTAATTATAAAAGCAATAACTATGACAAGTATCGTTAAGGTTATGTATGATACTGTATAGTGATGAACATCGTGATTGTTGATATTCTCTGGCAACTTTTCATTCTCTTTCAATTGTTTGATTGATTTCTGAAGATTTTCTAGGTCCATATCACTGTTTGCATTAAGCAGTGGGGGTGACAATTTAGTAAAATTCCTTAGATTTACTAAGTGTTGACTCAATTGAAGAGATGGTAGAAATGAGGAATTCTTCCTACTCGTGTATGTATTTTCTGCCGTAATTACCATATCTGAATACTTAAGTTGGCAATCTGCTTGTATTTTGATTATTCCGTCCCCTATCAATTTAATTGGTTGAACGTGGCTGTCACATATTATGTCAAAGGTTGTACTATTTATCATCACGTAGATCCAACTGTTTGGCTCATGAAGCTTTATCCAGACGTTTGACTGATGTGTTGTTCTTAGATTGCATGAGGATATAATTTGTTTATCATGCTGTAGTAAGTTGATTTCGCATTGGCTTTGATTTGACTTTAAGTTGTACACTGGATGTTGCGATCTGCATATGCATTCTTCTTTGTTGATCCTGGTACATTGTCTTAACTCATTTTCCGAGATCGGGTAGAAATGATCTCGATGCAGGCTGACGATTAAGTAATCCGTTGAAGGTTGAATGAAGATTAATTGCAGTTAATGTTTTGTTGGAACTGCATGCAACTGAAATATCTGAAATGTTTCTGCTGTCTGGCTTTGGCTGTCATCAGGTTGTAACTTTTCATTAACTCTAACAAGTGTGCTTCGTTGTGTTTGAGTTTATCAATCTGTTCATCATAATGTGCTGCATCTCGTTCGTCTAGTACACCAAATAATTCGCTTGACCAGGCATTCCAGAAGTATTGTACCATTTTCTGTGTTAGACGCCATCGTTGAAATCTGTTTGGTTTTTCCAACACCAAGCAGGGTTCAGGGGCATCACAATTGGGCTGCCAATCATAAAATGACCTGGTGTTAGGATTTGTAAATCTTTTGTATTCTTGTTGTATCCACTTTTTACTTCTTTGAAAAAATATGTTTGTAGTGTTGTTTGTTGTATTGTCTTTGACAAAGATATTTGTACTGTCAAAAAATTTGTAGTGTATTTTCTGACCAAAAATGCTTGTAGTAGCGTATTTCCGTTGATTTTTCTTTGACAAAGATATTTGTTTTGTTGCGTTGTCAAAAAATTTGTAGTGTATTTTTTGACTAAAAATACTTGTGAATGTAGTTTGTATCTTTTTTCGTGTTCCATTTTACTTGATGATCTTGAAGATCTGTTGTCTTCTTTGAATTCTGTTTCATTTTTCTCATCTGGTTCACGTTGTAAATTTGTGATTGCAAATCTGGTTGATTCGTATATTTTTTGTTTTTGATCAAAGAAATGTGTGGAAGAATATTGATTTTCATGGTTCGTATCAATTTCACCAATAAGTCCATCGTTTTCTTCGAACCGCGTCCATAGTTGATCTAGTGAACGAAGTTCGTTTTGTAAATAGATTAGCGACTGTGTTTTATTTTCTTTGAGATTTGAAAGAATTTTCTTTATTTCCGCTTCGATTTTGAGCTGTTTTCCGATTAGGTGTTCTGCCATCTTAACTGTTGTATTTGTTGAAATTTTTTGCACTGATTCACTTTAAACTTTTGTAGTCGTTTAAAATTTGTATTTCTCTTTTATTTACTTATTCACTTTAAACTTTTGTAGTCGTTTAAAATTTGTACTTCTATTTTATTTACTTATTCACTTTAAACTTTAGTAGTCGTTTAAGGTCTTTAGGTATAGATCGGTAACAAATAAATAAATAATAAGAAAAATAAAACTGAACATAGATTCCTGTTTCCAGGCCAGAATATTGTTCTGCTATGTTGAGTAAATTTCCCCTTTATATACTTTGGTAATAAAATTGGAAATAAATAATAAAAAATAAAACTGAACACAGATTCCCGTTTCCAGGCCAGAATATTGTTCTGCTATGTACTGTTTTACTTTAAATAGTTAGATAATGACAGATTGGTTTTTTAATAATAAAAAAAATTGTACATAGATTCCTGTTTCCAGGCCAGAATATTGTTCTGCTATGTACTTTTCTCTTTATTATTTTTGCTCGAAGGACCAAATGTTTAATCTGTATGAATTAAACTTTAGGAATTGGATAGGAAATTCTTCTTTAACAATCCCGATGTATCCGGGCCAGACATTTCTCTGTTAAAGAAGATTGAATGATATAGACGATTTGACTCTCTGATTATAAGTAAATTTATTTATGAAAAATCTAAGTTTATATACATTAAAAATTGATTACATTGCATTTTAACTTCATGAGAACAATACAAAAATATGATAAAGAATTGTTATTCTCATATAAGAATGTATCATAAAGAATCGTTATTCTCATATAAGAATGTATTATAAATATGCCCAAAAATGCATAATTGCAGAATACATGAAGATGTTTTCTGCGGTGCAATGATCTAATATAATTTGATATATTTGTTTTTTAATGTATTTTGATGACACAATTATTTTGCGTCTGAGAATGACGCTGCGTTTACAACGCACCGTTTATTTTTTCTTATTTATAAAATATGTGATTGAACAACAACAACAACAGGTGGTATCATAAGGACACCAAATTCAGTACCAAGAGATAACATATTTAATAAAGATGACATTCAAATTGCTGGTCGGCAAATATAAACGCAACATAACATAAGAAATATAATACAGTAACATTTGCATCACCAACACAGCAAATTCAACACAAGATCCAGCAGAAAGTGGTAGGGCTTACCCACCACGGTGTACATCATTAACGTTTATAGTTTTCATAACAAGAAAGAAGTGACGTGACGATCAACACAAGGTGGTAAAATAGCGGCACCTAAAACAACATCAGCCTAACAAACATGATACTACAACCAACCTAACAGAAGAGTTCCATAAGCAGAAAGAAAACAACATTAGTGTACCCATCCTATGGTTCAACATTGATAAAGAAGAACTCAAAACTGCAATACAACAGCAAAAGGATCAAGAAACTTTACCGAAAGCTACACACCATGACGTACATCAGTATGTGATCTCATACTCTGCTTTCATACTAGCAATTCTTTTGGGGATAGCATATACTGTTCGCCGAATATATCTTTCAAGAACTACACGAGGTGGTAACACAAGAGCACCATCGAGCCCAGACTTCGACCTTCAAGCACCAACCGGGAGCTAGGAATGGATCCGGACTTACACTGGAGGCCCGGGAGTATGTTCAATCATGAACAGAAAATATAAACACTGCAATGTAAACCCAGCGTCCAGACGTATCAACTTACCAGCACTTGATATGACAATTATAATAATATTAAAGAATTCATGTATTATGCAATTATGCATAAAATTAATATTATTAGAATTCTGTTAAGATAATCTTTAAATAATAATATTTTAGAGTTGATGTATTATGCGATTATGCATAAAAACATATCATAAGAATTCCATTTAGATAATATTAAAATATTAATATTTTAATATTTCATGTATTATGCAATTATGCATAAAAATATATGTGAAAAGAATTCTTGTGAGAAATTAATTAATCTTACTTTTTAAATGCTTTGTAATCATTTTTTGTATATATAAACCAAAATTTATATAGAATAAAATTAGTCTGAAAATAACAATCAAAGTGTTATTATTAGCAGCGCAATTGTAGAGAAGGTTCTGGCCCCTATACAGTGGGATTACAATTGTGCCAACAATTACCTAAAGATTTGGACTTACAAACCAAATCTTTACAAATATATTACAAATTTACCTAAAAACTATTAAAGATTATCTACATATTCGGATAAAATATGACGTGAAAGTTTTTTTGTTTTCTTTAAAATTTTCTCAATTTTTTATTGGTTCATAGTATAAAAAAACAAAAGTGGTTTTATATTTTTTTCCCCCTTGAGAATTATACTAATACTTTTTCACCTTTTCCTTATAAAAATAATTAGAATTTATCTAAATACCTATAAAAAAAAAGAACGCTTCTTACTCATAAAATTATCAAGAAATATTAATTTACTCGAAAATATTGTGAAAAGAATATTCAACCAAAATAAAGACTGTAACTTTAAATCAATTACAATTATTTTACTTTTGTATTTATTAAGGAGTAATTTGATTTTTTTCTTTTTCTGTTTATTTAATTATAATTTATTTTTTATCATTACTTGTTTTTGTTTAATTTTAGTATTTTTAGAAGTTCTTGTATCTATAAATCTGAATGTTCATTATTTTGAAGCTTTAAAGAATTGAATTGAATAATTATAGAATTCCTAAGCTACAAAAAATTTCTATGCCTAATTACCTTCAAATAACAAACTGAAATTGACTAAAATTTTTGTTGTACCTATTTGGAAATGCTCTAATCTTATTTATCCTAGGTGACATTGACAATTGGCTAAAATTGTGTTTAGCCCAAAATAAGAAATAATTGAAGTTATTTGGGATTATTTTTTTTTTGTTTTTCTCATTGAAATCTTTATCGCATTTTTTAACTAATAATTTATAAGCTGATTAATTTAACATCTTAGACGTATATCAAAACTCCTTATTGATAATAATCTTTTTTAATTGAAAAAATTTCATTCTTATTGTTTGGCTTCTACGTCAAACGTATTTATTTTAAAAGTTTAATTCATAAATTTAATATTATCTTAATTCAAAGTTCAGGAAAATCGTTGAATGTCGTAATACAAACAAAAAGTTTGTTAAGACAAAAAAAAAAAGGAAAATGTTAAAAAAAAATATAGTACAAGCAAAAAATAAAAATTACTTTATTCAGTTTTGCACAAGTAAATATATATTTTTCTTTATATTAATTTTATTACATTTATATAACAATTATTGGTCATACTCATATACTATTTTATTATGCATTTTATCGCAATGATATTTTGATTAAATTTATTTTAATGTATATTTTTTTCTCTTTAAATATTTTTTTAATTTATTTAATTAATTTCCATTTTATATATATTTAATTGATCCAATAAATAATTATCAAAGAAATATATAATTTATTAATATATAGGTAGATAATTTTAAATTCACAAATATTTCACTACTTTAAATTTAATTAAATATAAAACTTCTTCTCTCAAACAGTTGTTAATTTAAAATGATTTAAAATATATTACAAATTTACCTAAAAACTATTAAAGATTATCTACATATTCGGATAAAATATGACGTGAAAGTTTTTTTGTTTTATTTAAAATTTTCTCAATTATTTATTGGTTCATAGTATAAAAAAAAAAGTGGTTTTATATTTTTTTTTCCTTTGAGAAGTATACTAATACTTTTTCACCTTTTCCTTATAAAAATAATTAGAATTTATCTAAATACCTATAAAAAAAAAGTACGCTTCTTACTCATAAAATTATCAAGAAATATTAATTTACTCGAAAATATTGTGAAAAGAATATTCAACCAAAATAAAGACTGTAACTTTAAATCAATTACAATTATTTTACTTTTGTATTTATTAAGGAGTAATTTGATTTTTTTCTTTTTCTGTTTATTTAATTATAATTTATTTTTTATCATTACTTGTTTTTTGTTTAATTTTAGTATTTTTAGAAGTTCTTGTATCTATAAATCTGAATGTTCATTATTTTGAAGCTTTAAAGAATTGAATTGAATAATTATAGAATTCCTAAGCTACAAAAAATTTCTATGCCTAATTACCTTCAAATAACAAACTGACATTGACTAAAATTTTTGTTGTACCTATTTGGAAATGCTCTAATCTTATTTATCCTAGGTGACATTGACAATTGGCTAAAATTGTGTTTAGCCCAAAATAAGAATTAATTAAAGTTATTTTGGATTAATATTTTTTGTTTTGCTCATTGAAATCTTCATCGCATTTTTTAACTAATAATTTATAAGCTGATTAATTTAACGTCTTAGGCGAATATCAAAACTCCTTAGTGATAATCTTTCTTAATAGAAATTTAATATTTTTTATAAGAAACAAATATAATAAGATCAAAGTCCATTTGATTTTTCTTAAAATTTCATTCTTATTGTTTGGCTTCTACGTCAAACGTATTTATTTTAATAGTTTAATTCATAAATTTAATATTATCTTAATTCAAAGTTCAGGAAAATCGTTGAATGTCGTAATACAAACAAAAAGTTTGTTAAGACAAAAAAAAGTAAAATGTTAAAAAAAATATAATAAAATATTTCATAACTTCCAAGAAGTTAAATATAATTCTGACGCATTTTCAATTTACATTTGTTTAAAAAATATTCTTACCCAACAACAATTTATATTAATTGAAAACAAAATTTTTAATAATTGTTAAGAATTATAATATTTATTTTCTAGGAAAAATATTGTTGACTTTTTACATGGGTTCCATTGTGCAAGCTTTTTCACTAATAAGAAGAAGCAAATATCCTTTATGATAATTTATTCCATTTATATTTTCCCTTAGTTAAATTTTCACAATAATTGTATTCTATTTTCGTTTATTTTTCAGTTGATTAAAATAATAGCGTTACAAGGGTGCCTACCTCCAAAAATATTAATTAAATTATTAGGAAATAAATTATTATAGGAAATAGAAAAAAAAAATTGTACTTAAAGTCAGTTAAAGTAATTTTCATTTAAAAATCGAGTTTAGTGCTAAAAATTCATATTAATCTTTTCAGTCTTTTGAGATTAACCATTCTTATATTAATGATAAAAAAATGTGTTAAATAAAATAAAAGATTAAAAGATTATCTGAGAAAAATAATTTTTGTTGGAATATAATTTATTCAAATCCATTTATAATCTATTTTTTACTTTCGAGCTTAGCAGTCTATAATCTAAACGTTAATTATTAATTATTTAATTTCATAAAAAAATTTGAGAAACTTTATTGAAAATTCGTTTTTATGAGGATTCAGAGCACACGTCGACGTATTTTTTTTTTAACGGCAGTGTCGTTCAAAGCCAAATTGCACAGCGGCGGCAGAATAATTACAAATAATTTTAAAAAAAACTACGTTATTATTTTCGCGCCGTTTTCTCCGGATTTGTTTTTTAATCAGCGGCGCGAAAATTAGTTAAAAGTGTATTTTTCGTTGTTATCTTAAACAAAAATTCTAGTTCGATCTTATTTTCGTAACTAAATTTCCAAAAAAACCTTTCAACAGCTAGTTGGTCGGATTGAAAGCCAAACAACAAATACAACAAACGAATAATCTAAACGAAAATTATGAATATAAACAAAAGCAATCAATTGAAATTTAAAAAAACCAAAATTTCTGTATGTTTAATTACTTTAATTATAATGTTTCGATTGAGAAATTGGATATTTATTAAACAAAGGTGAATTTTTATTGTCTTTTATTGAAAATCTTTACATTTTCTCCTGTTCATTTTTTACACTGATAATTTTCATTTTTAACATATCTAAATTTCTTTGCGAAATTTTTAAGAAAATTATTGATTCTCATTGTAAACGTTCTTTGTAAAGAATTGTAAAAAAATCGTACAATGAATTTTTTTGATAGATTTTGTATATTAGAATTGGAATTAAAAAACTCGGGAATCAAATTGGAACTAGTTACTAAAGTAAGGGAGAATATGAATTAGGAAATATAATCAAGTATTACTTTTATCATTATTATTTTTTTTATTATTATTATTTTATTATGACTTTGCTTTTTTTTTTCATTAATTTAAAAATAATAGTTTGAAAATAAAAGTTATTTATTAATATTTCTTTTCATGTCAATTGATTTTAAACAATTGTAATAAATTACAATAATAATAAATTGATTAAATTTAAATATAATGAATCGTATTTTTTGTTTACAGTAAAAACATAAATTTTTAATTTCTGAACCAAATTACAATTTTGCCAAACGCTGATCTTTTTCTTCATCTAATATATTTTTGATTGCAAAAATATTTCTAGGATCTAATTCCTTTTTGGTTGCTTTATATAATTTAACACCAACAGCTGAAACAGTTCCTGGATACCATTGTGTTTTTGATTTACCAATTCCGTGATGATGTGATATTGAACCACCACTAGCTACCACTTCATTACGTAGTACAAACATCAAATGTTCCATTACATCCAAAATATTCTTAATACCGTCACTATTGATTGCAAAATAAAAGTATACAACACAACCAGCATCATATGATTGTGTAACACGACATGTAACCGAACGATTATAAATTTTAAATACTTCACATTCCTAATTGATAGATAAAAAAATTACAATTTAATTTATTGATAAAATATAATTTAAATTTTATTTAAACTCATTACCCTGTGGAAAGTACTTTTAATATTTTGAGCCATTGAAAGGCATCGACCCCATGTACAAGCTGTTTCAAATGATTCGGGAATAATTCCAAAGTCAAGTGCAATGTCCTGTTAAATTCAAATAAAAAGCATTGAATAAAATATGAAGTTAAAAATGTTATTGAGATTATTTTATGTTCATCCTACTCACTCTAATATAAGCAACTACATATGTGAGTACATAACCTCGTTCACCATTCTTTCCACCTCCAGACAATGCCCCAAAACTTTTTCCAATTCCTATAACAAGTTTCTCATGTCTCAAAACAGCATTCTTCTCTCCTTCAAATACTAATGTTGCCACACACAATTTATTAAAATCGAATCCTTTCACTTTTGTTAACAGAAAATGTTTAGATTTATCCACAAGACTACCAAAAAAGGTTGGGGATGCTTGAAGTCCACGACCAAGGTGAAATTGTTCATTATCTAATAAACGAATACTTGCTGGCTGTAATCGTCTTTTAGCTATTTCACGTATACATTTAACACCAGTTTCAAAATCAGGAAATACCAGAGAACCAAAAAGTTTCAGTTCAGGCATCGGACGTAATTTAAGAACAACTTCAGTAATTACCCCGAGCGTTCCTTCAGATCCGAGAATAATGTGATCAAAGTCAGGTCCACATGATATTCTGGGTGCTGTTACACTTTTTTCGATAGTCCCTTTGCTTGTAACCATTCTAACACTCACCAGTATATCCTCAATATTTCCATATAAATTTTTTTTCATACCAGATGCTCGAGTTGCAACCCAACCACCTAAAGTTGAAAATTCACTACTGTCTGGCTCATGTCCGGTAGCTACACCATATTTTAGGAGTTCTCGATCTAAATCTTGACCAATAATTCCAGACTCAAAACAAGCAATCATATTCTCTTTGTCCAGCCATAACATACTATTCATTTGTGAGGTATCAAGGACAGCAATAACCCTTCTCTCATCTTGAGGGCATGATGAAGCACCTGAAGCAGAAGTATTCCCACCTATCGGCAGTATAACAATGTTGTATTCATTTGCTAATTTGACAATTTGTACAACATCGTCATGATTAACTGGCCATACAACAAGATCAGAAATTCTTTTATATGAACCATTACGTAAAGCGACTACATCACGGATTGTTTGACAATGCGATCGAATTAACCGATCCTCTCCATTGTCAGTAAAATCAATATTGAATTTTTTTAAACCTTCGCGGAACTCAGGACAGGGCAATGGATCAGGAACTTTTTTTGACATTGGTCCCACACTCATAAGATTATCTAATTTCAGATTGAAAGTTTTCTGAAGATATTGCGTAAATACTGGTAAATGCGTATTCGCAATTGGATACCTATAAAATAATTTAATGAGTATAAATAAGAACAAAAATAAAATGATGTATATACTTACTTATCTCCAATAAATTTTAAACAACTATGATCTAGATTTATCTCAAATCCTGATGCCTTGTATCCCCATCTATTCGATGACATTAACTCACTCCTGTAATATTAGATTTATTTTTTTTACTTTTATGTTTTTATCTATAAATTTATACGCTTTAATTGAGATTATTTTCTTTTAGTGTAATTTATATTAAGTCAAAGATTTAAAATTTTGTTCTGTTTTTTTTGTTTGATAATCAAAATATTATAGGATCAGTATAAATAGTTATATAAATGAATTTGTTAATCCACTCCAGTTGACAACCATTAAATATATGGTTTCTATTTAATTTGGTAATTCAAATTTCTCAATTTTTTCTGCAGGATAATTTAACGACACATTTTTCAGAAATACATTAACAGGAATAAAACATTATAAATTAATATAAAAATTAATTCATTCAAATATCATCGAAAAAAATATATTCAAATTATTCTTAAAACAAATATATAATTGTAGCTAAGAATTTCGAGTAAATTTTCACTTCACTTTGGCCTTTTTTAATTATTAACTTACCGACGTTTAGGAATTACACTTTGAACTTTCACTGGTGAATTTACCGTAATTATATTAAGTTTTTCTTTATCCTCTTCTGCTTTACTTTTACATAAATTAATTTCCATTTTATATATATTTAATTGATCCAATAAATAATTATCAAAGAAATATATAATTTATTAATATGTAGGTAGATAATTTTAAATTCACAAATATTTCACTACTTTAAATTTAATTAAATATAAAACTTCTTCTCTCAAACAGTTGTTAATTTAAAATGATTTAAAATATATTACAAATTTACCTAAAAACTATTAAAGATTAGCTACATATTCGGATAAAATATGACGTGAAAGTTTTTTTGTTTTATTTAAAATTTTCTCAATTTTTTATTGGTTTTATATTTTTTTTTCCTTTGAGAATTATACTAATACTTTTTCACCTTTTCCTTATACAAAAAAATAATTAGAATTTATCTAAATACCTATAAAAAAAAAGTACGCTTCTTACTCATAAAATTATCAAGAAATATTAATTTACTCGAAAATATTGTGAAAAGAATATTCAACCAAAATAAAGACTGTAACTTTAAATCAATTACAATTATTTTACTTTTGTATTTATTAAGGAGTAATTTGATTTTTTTCTTTTTCTGTTTATTTAATTATAATTTATTTTTAATCATTACTTGTTTTTGTTTAATTTTAGTATTTTTAGAAGTTCTTGTATCTATAAATCTGAATGTTCATTATTTTGAAGCTTTAAAGAATTGAATTGAATAATTATAGAATTCCTAAGCTACAAAAAATTTCTATGCCTAATTACCTTCAAATAACAAACTGACATTGACTAAAATTTTTGTTGTACCTATTTGGAAATGCTCTAATCTTATTTATCCTAGGTGACATTGACAATTGGCTAAAATTGTGTTTAGCCCAAAATAAGAAATAATTGAAGTTATTTGGGATTATTTTTTTTTTGTTTTTCTCATTGAAATCTTTATCGCATTTTTTAACTAATAATTTATAAGCTGATTAATTTAACATCTTAGACGTATATCAAAACTCCTTATTGATAATAATCTTTTTTAATTGAAAAAATTTCATTCTTATTGTTTGGCTTCTACGTCAAACGTATTTATTTTAAAAGTTTAATTCATAAATTTAATATTATCTTAATTCAAAGTTCAGGAAAATCGTTGAATGTCGTAATACAAACAAAAAGTTTGTTAAGACAAAAAAAAAAGTAAAATGTTAAAAAAAAATATAGTACAAGCAAAAAATAAAAATTACTTTATTCAGTTTTGCACAAGTAAATATATATTTTTCTTTATATTAATTTTATTACATTTATATAACAATTATTGGTCATACTCATATACTATTTTATTATGCATTTTATCGCAATGATATTTTGATTAAATTTATTTTAATGTATATTTTTTTCTCTTTAAATATTTTTTTAATTTATTTAGCAAATATTTTTAAATTAAAAAAAAACAACAACATAATTTTATTTACTTAAAATTAAGAAAAAAAAATAATATTGAATTAATTTTAATAAGAAAAACACAAAAATTATAACAATAAAATATCACATTACAAACTAATAAAAATGGACTTGTTTTTTTACCTGAAATGGTAACACGTTAACGCTATAAATATTGTAATTTTTACATTTAATTTTACATAAAAATATATAAATAAAATAATTGTAAATTTGTCTAAATTAATTATAAAATTGAAAATTAAATTAAAAAATTTATGTAAATGAAATTACGTAAATAGCAATTACGTGTACATTATTCAGATTCCGTTCAATAATAATAAAAGGAAAAATTTTGAACAAAAAATTATCTTATTAATTTATCAGTCAAAAGTGATAAAATAAACGTATAATTTACGTTTGAAAAATAATTGCTTTACTTATTTATAAAATAAAATAGTAATTTTTGTTTTGTTTTGACTGAAAATATAGGTACAAATAAAATGCAACTAAAATTGATTACATGAAACAATTATTGATGTTTTTATTCGATAAATTCAACGATTAACGAATAATGTAATCAAAATTAATTAATTATGATAATAAAGATCCAATGTATATAGCATAGCTCGTGAATTTGATTAGGAACAGTAAATCTTTAACAATTATCGCATTCTGCATTTTATTCCATCCTTTTGTAGTTATTATAATTTCTTAAATTTTATTTAATTTTTTAACGTCGGACTTTATTGTAATTTTTTAATAAATAAAAGTTAAATAGTGCATTGTCCAAACTACTTGAATATTATTGAATGTAAGAAAGTTTTCTTACAGTCTAAATTTGCACCAAAAAAGGCTGTAAACTAGTGTTAGCGTTTACTTTTTTCTAATATGTTTTTCTTTGTGTGTCCATTACTTCATTGGATTTTGATCTTTTCTTTTTTAATAAATTAATAAGTAACATTTTCAATTATTTATATAACATTAACAAATATGACAGAAATTGCGGATCCACATGCAAGTCCAATACCTAAAAATGCTGCCATCATTGATGATGCCATTTCTTTTTCATGATCACAAACGGTTCTGGAAATAAAACAAAATTTCGTAAAAGAGAATATACACAACAAAATTACTGTAAAACTTACTTTGGTGCCCAAATTAAACAAATATTTGCAATATAACCATTTGAAAAGGAAAATATACACATAATTAATATAAGTATTATATCAGAATGTATAATAACAGGTAAATTATGACGTGGCATTTCATTGCAAAGTAACAATATTGGAATAAATACAACACGTAATATTGTCACACAAGCAATTAAATTTGGTGAATTTCTAGGCTGTTGAGAAAAAATAATTTCATTTATTATTTTAATATACTTTGAAATGTTTAAAAGAGCAAAGATCATCTATAGAATAGATTAAATAATTGCTTAAAAATTCTCATTTAAGAAACAAAAAAATCTAGAATTTTTTTTAATTAAAAACAAATTCTTTCAAGAAAGAATTTTATCGGAAATATTAGTATATATGTCATGTGATAAGAAAATCTCTTTCTTAAACAATGGAATAACATATTAAATAACAAATGGATTGTTCTTGAAATTTTCTTAATCGAAACTTTGTTTTATGTAAGTCAACATAAAAAAAAAAAAAAAAAAACAATTCGTAATGACTCAAAAATGATAAACGAATTTTTAAACTGACCTTTTTGTACTACATTTTATATTTGTTTATTATTTATGTTATTTTACTGAATTAATAATTTATTCTATGACGAATATAAAATTTTAGATTGAGACCTTTCTTTGTCTTATCATTTTTCTTTGTTTATTTTTGTTTTTCTTATTTTGTTTATTATTTTATTTAGAAAACAAAAATACAAACCCATTCTATCATTCCAGCTAATATACGTCCCAAATAATCACCAGAATTAAAAACAAGATAATTTACAACAACAGTAAAATAAACATCTGGAAATGAAAATTTTAATTTTTTTTTGTGTATAATTTTATAAAAATGTGAATAATCTTACCATTCCATGGATGCCCATTTCCTTTATATTCTGAATCAATAAGTACGGTTACAGATGGATAAACAGATAATGTTATCACAAATACAAGCCATTCACTAAATCCATAAATCCAAATTTTTGATAAAACAATTTTAAAATTTGGTTCTAATATTTCTGGTTGTAATTGTGTTTGTTGTATTTGATTTTGTTGTTGTTGTTGTTCAATTGAATTATTAAATGTAATTTTCTTTTTAATAGTAACAGATTTATCAAATGTATAATATTTAAAATAAATTGTTTTCGACATAATTATATAACATACTAATGATAATAATAAAACTAAATTTCCAACCATAAAATAAACAAAACCTGTTGTTGAGGGACCTATTATATTTTAATTTTAATTAGTTAATTAATTAGAAATAGAAATCTGCTTAAAGTAACTTACTTGCACCAAATGTTAATGAAATGATTTCACAGACGGCTGCAAATATTCCTCCTAAAGCTTGACCGCTTACAACTGCCGTTATATATTCAGAAGGAAATTGGCCAGCAATTCCGAATAAACCTCCAGCTAGTATGGCAGATGAAATATTCATAAGAATAACTGTAACTATTGTTATTTTAAAGAATGTATTTTGCCAATTATCTGTATTTATTTCAACAAATATTGTTGTCACAATAAATAAAATTAATATCGTTACGATTGAGAATATCATTCTAATCGCTAAAGGAATCCTATAATAAAAAAATTCGATTTTTATATTTTTATTTTAAAACAATAGAGAGATGTCTGGGTTTTGATCAATAACTTTAACACCAATGTAAGATTTACCTGTGACTCATAAACGCATTTAGAATTAAAAATAATGTGTTTGGGACTGCAGACGCGACACTTAAATTGGATGTAAATTCGGCCTGAATTGGTGTTAAATGGGTTGTTGTATTGCTTGTTGTATTCCGGAATTTGTATAACCAGTACTAAAATTAAAGATAAGAAAACCAAAAGGAAAGAAAAAATAAAATTCAAGGTCGCTAAAACAAATAATTAGAATAATTTAATCCATATTCTATAATAAGCTTACATTTTCTGCAGTCATAATAAAATTCCATGGTATTAGAGATGTAACACCCAATAAATAAAAAACAATATAACTAAAATTATACTTATCAATTGGTGCATTTGGTGCACGCTTAATTAATAATTGTTGTCCATCAACAACTACTGTATGATCATTTAATATTGAATGAGAATTTATCTCATTTGTTAAAAATTCTTCACTTTCACTATTTTCACTATCTTCTAAAAGCGGGCGTGAATTAATTGAATAGTCCATTACTATCATTTATTTAATTTTTTAATATAATTTCATAAACTTTTTTACTGACCCATTTCTCTTCGCCTTTGTTTTGATATAATGTTTTTTTCTGTTTTTTAATTGAACATGAACAGCTGTTTTCAGAATTTGACTTTTGACAATGGAGAATTGTAGACAATTGTCCGCCTAGCGGAAAAAAATACAAACTTGATTTGTAGCGTTTTGTTAAAATTAGATACGTCAAACAACAAAAGTGTAAAAGTGAAAAATAGTGTTTTTAAATTAAGTAAAATTAATATTATTGTGTTTATTAAATAAGTTTGATTGTTTTAATCATGATTAAAGCTATATTAGTATTCAATAATCATGGGAAACCACGACTGTCTAAGTTCTATCAATATTTCGTAAGTAAATTATTGAGGTTAATAATTAACTAATTAAATTAAAATAAATAATTTTCTTTTCTCCAGAACGAGGAAATGCAACAACAAATAATAAAAGAAACTTTTCAATTAGTATCTAAGCGAGATACCGATAACGTATGTAATTTTTTGGAGGGCGGAAGGTAATTATCATAAATTTAATATGTAGGAACATAAAAATAACAACTATCCTTTCACAGTCTAATTGGGGGCTCCGATTATAAATTAATTTATAGACACTATGCGACACTTTATTTTGTTTTTTGCGTTGACTCCTCTGAAAGTGAATTGGGCATTTTAGATTTAATTCAGGTTATCTTGTTATCTTGTTATAATAATAATAATACATAATAATAACTAAATAAAATTTTTCAGGTTTTTGTTGAAACTTTAGATAAATGTTTTGAAAATGTATGTGAATTGGACTTAATATTTCACGCAGACAGCGTACATCATATTTTAGCAGAACTAGTTATGGGAGGAATGGTATTGCAAACAAATATGTCGGACATATTAGCTAGAATAGAAGAACAAAATAAATTAGTAAAGCAAGAAGCTGGAATTTCTATGGCGCCTGCGAGAGCGGTGAGTGCAGTTAAAAGTATGAATATTCCTCAACAAATAAAAGATATGAAACTGCCAGACCTTCCTCAAGCAATAAAGGTAGGAATAAAATAATGAACTATTTACATTCAATTAAATGTTTTAATTATTAATTATTTTAGGATTTGAAATTCTGACCTAGTCATTCCAGTTTTGAAGAACCTATTTGTAACCACCTAAATCCACATTCAAATTACATAAATATTAATTGCACTAAAAGTACTGGAAAAATTTGTTCGGAAATTAGTTATCAGAATCAAAATCCGACTAGTGAAAGAGGAAAATTAAAACGAGACAAAATAAATAAAAGTAAACATAAGACAGACTCACAGATTTTAACTGAAGATAATTTTGATAATGATAAATATTTATTAAAATCACAAAAATTAGAAATTGGTTTAATTTCTTTGCAAAACTTTGCTATGGGAACAAAAAATGAACAAGACTTTAATACGCATCAAAGCATTGACGGAATAAATTCGGTTGAACCCGAAACTCTTCAAAAATTCAATCAAAAATATACCTAATAATAATACCAATTATTTTTCCAACATTATTTTACGAAATTATAATGAGTTTAATAAAATATTGTATCTGTTAATTTTTATCTGATAAAATCTTAATAATCCTTAATAATCAAGAAATAAATAAATAAATATAAAATTATGGTAATCTCTAATATTCAAAATAAAGTTGTTATGACTTCTATATAGTCTTAACGTAAAAGTAAAATTAAAATTAAACTTAATTATTTTTTATTGTTAACTTTATTTTTATCATCTAAAAATAGAGGCTTATAAAATTATAAAAGAAAAGAATTGATAATTAAAATAAATACATTTTTTACCTATCATTACCAAATAACCTGTTGCATTTATTTAAAACGCCCGGTTTTATTTTTCTATAAAAAATATTATAATCAACTCATTGTTATGTATTTTAAAAGTAATAAATTAAAATAGTGTTCCATTTTATATTATTTTATTATTTAAATCATTCCATTTTGACGATAACGAAATTTGAGAATAATCCAATCCAAACTATGATGAACGAGCGACGGATTCATAATTAAACTAAAAGGTATTGATTTTATAAACATTTTTGATTTTTTCAATTTAATATAATTTGGAATTCATAATTTCACCATAAAGTTTCATTGAAATATTTCTTATTTTTTAACTAAAATCACTGAGAAATTTACTCCACAAATTCTACCAGCAATTTGTAGAAATGGTGATCGGTGATGATGTTTCCAGCGTTATATTTAACTAGACTTTAGTGTTCCACTTGATATTACATTTTTTTATGAATGAATGAATGAACGAATGATGAAATTTCAGTACTTACTTAAATATTGATATTTGGACTTAAATTATTGTTTATCGACATATAGTCAATAATTATTTTTATCCTTATTGGAATACTGCGATATCAATTGTTGATTGCATAATTTTTGTTATCAATTGAATTAATTAATTATGTTTTAGTCGTAAAAAAATTTGTTATCGTAAAAATATAGCAAACTAAAAAATGAACAAATTTCCCTTTTTTTTATTATTGATTCCAAAAAGATTAGATGAGAATAGCAAAAAATATAAAGAATAAGCAAATAAGAGATTTGAACCTTACACATAAAACAATTTAATCGACCCCTTTGAAATCTTGCAATAAAATTAATTGTTATTTATTTTGATTATTTTATGTTGAAAATTGACGAAAGAAAATTTCCGTTATGAAAAAAAATCGTACTTTCACCTAAAAATTTAATTTAATATTTTGAAGATAAGATTCTTATTGCGATATTTCTTAAGATTTCCTTTAAAGATAAATAAGAGAAAATGTATATAAATGGTGTAAAAATGTGTTAACAAATTCATAGTTCAAGTTCAGAAATAAAACAATTTTAAATTTTGTTTAACAGGAAAAAATGAATTGTAACATTTTTTTAATATTTTTATGTTTAAGCACAATTTATTTATTTGGTAAATAAAAATTAAATATTTATACAATTAAATCATATTTATTTGTTTCATTATATGTTTCTATTTTTGATAGCTAATAGTAAATCCTTGAATTTCACATCAAATTCTTTACAATGTTATTTTTGCAATTCGAATGTTTCATCGGACTGTGCAACAGGAATCAATTTAGAACAATACATTGGTGATTGTACTAATAATAGATGTTTCTACCAAATTAGTAAATTTAGTTATATCATAATTTATTCGTAAAATTTTATTTCTTAAAATATGATTTCAGATGAGGAGGACGGATATACGAGAAGAGGTTGTGGTTCCGGAATTTCACCAACATTTTACAGAATATTATGTTTCGATGATTACTGTAATCAAGGTCTATATCCAGATTCTAGATTGACATGTCATCAATGTAAAAGTAATAATGGAACAACTAATTGCACAAAAGATTTAACAAATAAAACTAAATATATAAATGCTTGTGCTAAATATGTTGATGGAGATGAATGTTACAGTTTATATGAAGGTTTTTTCATTTCTTATAATGTAGAACGTTATTTAATAATCTTGTAAATCGCTATTTTAGAAAATGGCTTATCCAGACGTGGATGCATTTCAGATCTGGATTATCCAATAAATTGCATTGGTAATGTAAATTGTGTTCAATGTAACACTACTAATTGTAATAAAGAAATCATTGAACAACAACCAAAGTTGCTCAAATGTTTAGTTTGTAAAAACTGTGCAACTGGAAAAAACTTAGATAGTTTTTCACAAGACTGCCCAAAAAAAGAAGAATGCTTTCTGGAAATTGGTAAGATTTTTGATGGAATGTTATTATTATGTGTTCATAATGATTTTATTTTTTGTTATAATAAAAAGATGCTGAAGGAAATCTTAACAGAGGATGTGGTGATGGTGCTCATAATGAATCTGTCATAACAGAAACATGTAAAACCAATAATTGTAATAATAAAAAATTTGTAGAAAAACCAGAATCTGAAAAATGTAAAATGTTTATTATTAATGTTGATAAAGCAGAGAATATTAATAATAATTTTTACAAAAATGGAAAAGATTATGTAATTAATTAAATAATTGTTGTTCATTAATAAAAAATATATCAATAAATTTTTATGGATTTTTAATTGAACAAATATGGAATAATTAAATCTTAGACAAAACGACAGCAATTTTTTCAATAACATAAAAATTTATCACGCAACATGCAGAAATAAATTAAATAATTTTTATAACTTGAAAATGAAATCAACACAAATATTATAACTACATTTGATTTGACATTTTTTATCAATGAATCTAAAATCAAATATCAAGTATTAAGTAGGTATATCAAATGTTTCAATCTTTTGTTAACAATATTTTATACAAAACCACTTGTAATTATGGGTCTGTAAATTAATTGAATGTTTATCAATAAATCAATTTTACAACAACAAAAAGAAACATTTTGTCATTTAAAATTAAAATTATCAGTTCACAATTTCCGATATATTAATAATAATAATCATATATATTTTTATTTTCCAAGTAATTGTAGTAATAATGGTAATTGTAAAGCATGCATCGGTCATAACTGTAATTCAATCGTTTTCATAATATAATCATTTTAATAATATAAGAAATATTTTAAATTCGAAATTCTTTGATATAATAATAATTCCTAACAACAATTTTATATAAATTATTTATTGTATATTTATATTTAATAAAAACTCTTATTATACGGACGATATTTAATTTTATGTAAAGCACCAATAATTTATTGCTAATATTGTTTATTAACTTGAAATACATATTTTCTTAATTATAAAACCGTTCATTTTATTTTTAAAAGTTTTTAGAACTCATTGATATTATTGCTTCTATCTGGCAATACCATAAATTGAAATTTAAGTGTAGAAATATTAATAGGAGACAAAAAATGAACATATGAGTTTTTAATGGAGACTTATAAAACAACAACAAACACATTTGACAGCAGTCAAATCAAAAAATTGTAACTAATTATGTTTTTTAAAATTTAATTATGTTGGTTGTTTGTTGTTTGTTTGTTTGTTTTTAAAAAGTTAATTTTACTTAGTTAATTATGTATACAATATTAAACTTTAGATTGCAAAATCAAGTTCAAGATATATTATCAAGGTTGAAATTCTATTGCATTCCTTTATTTATTTTTTTTATAATTATTTCTTATTTTAGGTTTGTGCACCAAAATCATTATGACGTGTTAAATTTAAAATCCAATTGCACAGAAAAAGATATACGTAATTCATTTGTAAAATTATCGAAAGAAGTAAGTTTTGTAAATATTTACGTTTTGATATATTTGCGTTTGAACAAAACACTTTGCTTGAATTTTTAGTGTCATCCAGATTTGTGCAAGATAAATTCCAAACAAAATATAGTACAATTTACAAAAATTATGGACGCATATAAAGTATTAAGTAAACCAGAATCACGAGCAGCATACGATTATAAACTTAAAAATCCAGAAACTTATTATCATCGTACTAATTCTGGTTATGATTTTACACAATATAGCAGGTTGGTTCTATTTTATCTATTGTCATTATAAACGTTATTACTTTACTTTGCTATGATTTTGAATAAAAATATGATAGCAATAATAGTAAAAATGTGTTACGACCTCGACTTATATATCTAAAATGTTTTACTTCAACTTATTTATCATAAATTCAACATTTTTTCACCGCCTTTTAAAATTCACTTAATTTATTGCTTCTTCTTATTTATTTAAAGTAAACAAGTACTGTTTACTTTTAAAACGTTTAATGACCCCAGGTCACTGGTTTTATACACAAAAAAAATAATGAAAATGAAACCATTTAAAACCGAACTTGATTTGATTTCAATTTAATGAAAAGATATGATTTAATATTACATATTATTATTAAATAAAACCAACAATTAAACTTTACATTAAATAAATAACCTTGAACTAATAACTAATTCATTGTGTAATATTTATTAATTGTTTTATTTCCTATAAAATATTTATGTAATAAAAATAATAACCTGTAGTCATCGTCTTTTTATTTTTATAAAGAAAAACAAAAACGATTTAGTTAATTGAAAAACTTATTTTATTAATGTCGGAATTCCCATTAAATTTCTATTAAATTCATTCTATATTTTTCGAGTTTGAAAATTTATTTCAAGTTTATTGTTTTCAATTTTAATAAAAATTTATTGTGGAAAATTTAATTCATTATGTCGGAATAAAATCCTTTAATTGTAAAATTGAAAATGATCGATTAGTTTTTAAAACAATTATTTGTATAGATTTTTTTTTTGTTTTATAAAAAAAAAATAAGCGGATGACCTTTTTGAATATTTAAAATCGTAAGGAAATGCAAATTTAATCATTTTCAAAAATCAATATGAGATTTTTAAAGGACATCCATTTTTTTTTCTCTTTATAAATTTTTAGTTTGTTTGATAATTATTTTGAAAACAATATAAAATAATTTGCCTTGTAAGAAAACTATTCTTGCTCATGAAAAAAAAAAAAACGTAATTATATATTATGAACGAAGAAGACAGAATGGAGAAGAGAAATTGAAAAAATTTCTACCTCAAAACAAATGGATTAAATCTATAAAAATGTTTTTGTTTTATTTCACGTGTGTTGTATAATCTTTGATTAAATTTTCTACATTCAATCCGTTTCATTTTAATTTACCAATTGGCGTATAATTTCTGATCTCAATTAATATGGATAAAGATGTAAATACAAGTTAATAAAACTGTCAAATGATTCATATTAAAATTTTATAATTAAATCAATAATAAAGTCTGTACGTTACTAAATGACGTGTTGCATAATTAAAAAGATTAAAAATTTAAATAAAAATCGTAACTAATTATTTCTTTGCGTTAAAATCTAATAAAAAAGTCAATATAAATGAAAATTATTCTACTGATTCTTTTCCAGTACGTTTAATAATTAAAGTGAATAAAATAAGTGAAAAATGAATCGAGCAACAAACAACAAAAATATAATTTAAATTCTTTTTTAATTTATTTATTTATTGTGACAATTTGAATGAACGTAATCCATAGATTTATGTCATTGAATTTACATTTGTTTACAATTATTATATTAGTTTTCTCTTAACGTTTAATTCTCACTGCAACCATATTTTTATTATGTTTTCATGTGGTTGGTGATCACAAAATTTCATTAAAATTGGTCTAGCAGTTGTATTTTAGAAGATATAATCATTTCAAAATTTTCTTACACAACTTTTCCACTTTTCAAAAATTTTCTCCACATTTCCAAAAAATTTCTCCTGATTTTAAAAAATTTCACAAAAATTCTTGAGATTTCTCCAGATTTCAAAAAAATTCACATATGTACAATCTGAAGAAAAAAAAAACACTTTGATAACACTTTGGTAAGGTAGTTTTGTTTATAAATTGTAAATCAGAAAGTCATAGACGATTTATTTACTTTGTTTTGTTATTTCAAATTCAAGTAAATTGATAAAAATAAAAATCAAATTAAAACAAAAAAAAAATGATCAAAGTAAACATAAAAAAAAAACAAGAAAATTTGTAAGCCACGTGCTTTTCAAAATGCAAAACAATATTTTTTTTTGTAAATAAATTTTAGGTTGTATCCGGATTCTCAGTTTTACGCTCAGAATATTTTTTATATATTTGTCTTTCTCTGTTTCTTTTGTTTAAGAATTTCTTAGTTTTTATTTTGTTCATTTTTCAGAACAACAGAATGGAATCATGTAAAACCAGATGAATATTATGGAATAAAAGGAATGAAAAAAGTTTCTAATTGGAAAATTGTTGGTGCATTAGCTTTATTAGCTAGTATTGGTGTTTCAATTCAAATATATGCAATTAGGTTATTTATTTATAAATTGAATTTAGTTTTTGAATAATTTAAAATTAATAAAAATATTTATTAGAAATTCGATAACAATGAAAAGAACTGAACTTGATGACCGTTCTATAAATGCTGGTGTAACATTATCATCTGTAAGGGCTGAAGCAGAAAAATATGGTAATAAGGAACAACTTCAAAGATTAATTGAAAGAATAAGTCGACGATCATCATCAAATTAATTTATTAAAAAATTAACTGTAGTAATTATTTTCTAAGTAGAATTTGTTAATTTATAAATAAAATGTAAATATTGGAATGAAAAATTTTATAAAGAGAAATTGACAATAATTGGAAATTTTGTCAACATATAATATTTGTATCGGTTTGTATTTAAATAGATCCTGTGATTTTATTGTATTGAAATAAATTCCTGTATATTTATTACATCAATATATATTTTTTTTAAATAAAATTTATGTTTTCTTTCTGCCCAATTCTTTCTCCTTTGTCTCTGGCCTTATTTAATTAGTCTTGTAGTTTTCCCGTTTGATCATTTGAATTACATTTTCTAGAATTCCAAATGTAGCTTTTTAATAAAAAAAAAACAAATTAATGTCTTACATCTTACCTTTGAACTGGAGGACTGCAGAGAGCGTATTATCTGACCAAAAAGTCAAATCAAAATAAAAATTGATGTAGGATAATTCAAAAGAAACATCAACCATTTTTTTTTTCTTATTTCTTTATTTTTCATTTTTAAATTTATTATAATATATTTTGTTTTTTGTTTTATTCAATAATTAATTAATAAAAATAAAATAAATATTTATTTTTTGTTTGGTTTTTTTTTTGTTTTTTTGAATAAATTATAAAAAAGAAAAAATAAATTAGGTATGTTTATTTTTTGTGTTCTTTTAGTTTGTGCAAAAATTAAAATTGTTTTAGAATATTTGGCACTCACTTTTATAAACTTTATAAAGTTTATTTGATGATATTTTTTTTTTTTAAATGAACAAACAAAAAAAAAAGCCAAAAGTGATAACTTAAAATAATTTACTATTAAAAAAAAAAAAAGTTAAATTATTGTGATATGTTTTTGTCCTTGTATAAATATCCTCATGATGAATAAATAAATGAAAGGACTTTGTTGATTATATTCTATTGTATTGTATTTTTTTTATACAAAATTTTGATTATTGTATACAAATAAGAGAGAGAAAAAATATTTGTGAAATATTTAAATGGAAGCATTATGATTGTTGTTGTATTTGTGTCACAGCCTTAAATAAGCTTTTAAAAGCTTCCCGCTTGTATTCTCGTGTAATAGTTAAACTATTTTCTTTGTCTTTTTTAAACTCATTTTTGCACAATTCAAATAATTGTTTGTCTTTAATCTTTTTAATCCTCGATAATCAATATGGCCTCCTACCCCTTAAATATTTCCAATACTTTTTCTCTCTTACACTTTTCATACACACAAAAAAAAAATGAAACAAAAATATTTTTTAACATTAAACAATAAGAAAAGAATAGACTATTTTATTTGTCATTATTTAACTTAAATAAAAAATTTTGAATCATAATTAAAAATAAGAAGAAATAACAAATTTTTATACACATAAAAGTTGGAATTATTTAATATTTTTTTTTTTTTTGTATTCATTTTTTATAACAATTTTACATTTAATTTATATGTATAACTAATTAATATATTTTATTCTGTAAATAGATTATAATAAATAGACATACACGCCACGCACGCAGCAACAATAACACGAATCATAGATTTAAATCAAAGTTCAATAATTAATTTTCAAAATGATTAATTTATGAATAAATTGAATTAATTTGTGTAATTCAGATTTGTTTCTATAAAAATCAATTCAGAATTTTTTCCACCACAATTTGTTATTGTTATTTAAATAATCAATTGTTTACACTTTTTAATCATCGCAATTAATTAATTTCAAAAATCTTAGATGAAATGTCCAGATTATTTTTTCAGAATTTTTAATTATTTTATACAAATTAAAATTTGTATTAATTTAATTTCAATTTTTTTTTGTTTTTTCCAATTGAATCTTTATAATTTTAAAATAGCGAATTCCGAAATTTTGTAAATGAAAAAAAAAAAATTAAAAAAAAAAAAAAATAATTGAAAATGTATTTCCAGTGATTGAAAGTCGAAACTTTCATAATCTACCATTAAGATTAATTTCTGACTAACCAGAAGCTCAAAATATTCACCTGGAGACGATAGAAAATCAAAATTTCTTTGGACCTGGCTCTTTTTTTTTTTTTTTCATTTTGATTGTGTTTAATAATGTGCGTTCGTGTGAATTTATATTCCATTTTAACGTTACACAATAATTTAATTTAATAATTTTAATTTAATTGACATTATTTAATAAATTTTTTATTTTAATTAATAAAATAGAATAACAATTAATTAGACAATAAATCAATTAAATTAAAAGAATTAATTTTATAAAATAAAAAAAATATTTATATAAATTAAAAAAAAAATCACATTTATTAATTAATTAAAAGTTAAACAATTAAAATTTTTAGTAGACGTAAAGTTTGACGTTAAATATGAGAGAATAACATTTGAAGTGTTTTTTGATGTTACAAAAATATTCAGAAATATTTTATTTGATCGAATAAATTTCGTATCATTTAATTGTTCTTGATTTATTTAAAAATTATTTTGATAAAAAAATTAACATTTTCCCCCCTCCTACCTTGCACCAAACATTAATTGTACACAGCTACTATTTTGTTTTATTTCTTTTTCTTTTTTGATATTTGTAATTAATCGTATTTAATCAATTCTTTTAACTAGAATTCTACAATGAGTATGCGGTTCAGCTGGTTTAAGAACTTGTTTACCATCAGCATTCACATAATCTGTGAATGGTAAACGAAAAACTTCATCAAAATCTAATTTTTCCATAACTCTTGCTGAATAATGACTTGTACATAATACATTCATTAATGGTATTTTATGTTCACGCATAAATTCAATTGTTCTATTTGTTAAATGTCCAGCAATACCAAGACCACGATAATTTTGATTAACTGATACAATTTTACCATCTAATATACGATCAATTGTTGGAAAATAATCAAATATATTAAATTTTGTATCAATAAAATCCATTAAACCTAAAAAAAAGTAAAAAAATAAAAAAAATAATTAAATTCCCAGATTTTTATCAGAAAGAAATTATTGGGAATATGAACGATGATAAATTATAACGAATTTAGTTTAAATTAAATGATTATGATTTGGGAAACTTTCGCATCAGAATCAGTTTTATTATTTAAGGGCAGTCATTGCATTTCAGTGGAAAATTTGTATTTTTGATACTTTTGAATATAGCCCGCCAGACACATCGTTGAATCTATACTCAATTTTTTTATTGATTTCAATACCTCAGAGTATTCTCTCCAACACTGTGTGCTCATAATTTTGATTTTTTAATTTTTTCTTAATTTTTTCTTAATTTAAAAAAAATGATTTTGGCTATTTTCACCAAAACTAAGTGCGTTGAATATAGCTCGGTTCCGACATTTGTGAATGAATTTTTATGATTTTAATTTTAAATGAAAGTTAAAGGATGTAGCTAAATTCGTGTGCTTTTTTTTTTTTAATTTTTAAATTATTTTACATTTTATGATTTTTTGAAAATGATCTATTTTGTTGAATTTTGAGAGCGCGTTAATGATCGAGATCCTGAGAAATTCGTTGTGTTTCTAATTTATTATTAAAATTTGAACTTTTCTTTATAAGAATTAATTATAAATTGATTTCGTGGATGCAATATTTTTAAAGTAATTAGCTATTTAAAAGTTATTGTTTCGTATGTTTTTTTAATTATAAAATTAGTGAAAATGGGATTCCCCAAAATTTTATAAGAATTAGTTCCACTGATATAGGGTAGATGGCATCGCACGGAAAAAAGTAATTTATTTGCTAAAATATTGCACCATCTTCTTTCAGTAAATGCAAATATCATTTAAATAAATATTTTTATTTTCAATCAGCTGATACTATAATATAAAATATTTTTTATGTGTACAATATCATATGAATGTGTGCGTATTTTTTGTATAGCGTTTCATCAGCATGATTTATTTGTTCTATAGAAGGAGCGTGAAGGAGATAAAAGAATAGTTTTTTTTTATGTTATTCATATGTTATTCATGCATTTTTTGTTTCATAAGGATTTTGTAATTCTTCTCTATAATAAGCGTGACGGAGATAGGAGAACTAATCAATGAAATAGTTTTATTTTATTCGAAATTATTGTTATTATTTTATAACTCCAATATTTATTGAGCTGGAAAATTTAATTTTAATAGTAGAAAACAAAAAATACCTTATTAGTATCTTGAATTTTTTATTTCAATTTTTTTTAATAGTAGAACGAGAAAAACGAGAAAAACAAAATTAGAATCAATGAAAAAAAACGGAAAAAGAAGAGTACATTATAAATAAATGAAAAATATTTGAAAAACATTTATTTATTTTACTTATTATTTATTTTGATTTTTAATTTTTTCGAATCAGCTGTTGGTTTAATATAATATGCGCCTATGTGTGTGTAATTTTGGTAAAACGTTGCATGTTTATTTTGTTTTTCTTGTATGTTTAATGAGTGTAAGAGAAACGGAAGAACGATAGAATGATAAGTATTTTTTATATGTAAAGATTAACAATATGCTAAAGAAGAGTGCATATTCCTATGTGCATATTATATTTAAATTATATAAATGGGATGGTATTAAATATTTTATCTTTTTGAGTTTTAAAACTTGTATTTAAATTTTAAAAAGTTAAAATTAATTATCGACCTTATGATGTATGAAGTCTCATACCATTTAAGGGCGATTATTGTGAATTTCTCTCCGGATACGAATCAAAAAAATTAAATTAAAAAAATTTAAATACGTAAAAAATTGCTTGTCAAATTAAAATTTTTTTTTTTAATAAAGTATTTTTTTTTATTAATATTATTCAAAAGTAAAGTTAAAAAATCTCAAAAAAAAACAAGTAAAAATATTACCAAAAAAAAAAATTACAAAAAAAAAATATTTTAAAATAAAACAAAAATTTAATAAATATCCAAAATTCAAATATATTAAAAATTTAAAAGGATTTGTCGGCTCACGAACACAAAAAAAAATCCGAACCTACAATGACTCATTCTTCGGCGACGAAAATAAAATATAAAATAAAATCAAAATATGAAATAGAATAGAATCAAAAATATATAAAATAAAATTCACAAACACGAACAAAGAAATCCGAACCTACAATGACTCATTCTTCGACGACGAAAATAAAATCATAAAATTCTAAATAAAGATATAAATTGTAAAATGATTTAATTTTTCAACATTTCAAAATAGTGACTTTAAGAGACATCTAGTATCTGATTTAGGCAATAATATTTAATTATCTTATATATGCACTACATTATAGTACCAAAAAAAAATCTATTTGGCGTCCATGTCAACTCTGAGAAATTTCAAATGAACATACTCCTCTTAACGAGAATTATATTTACCTAAAATTTTTCTAAATTTTTCATGTTTACAGGATTCAGCTAAACTTGTCGGTGTATAATCTTTTGACTAAATTTAAGAAAAGAAAAGACAGGAAAAAAAGGTTTAAGTGTTAAAAATATTTTTAGTAAATTTTAATTTAATTTCTTTGAAAATAATTTTATATCATTAAACATTTACCGGTCTTTCATAAACACCATTCAAGAACACACCAATAATTTCACCATCTGAATTGACCGCTTTAAATGAACATTTATCTGGAATACATTTGATAGAATATTCTTCTAAATCTTTACATTCACCTAATTCAAGGTATGTATTTAGTGGTTCATCCTATAAAAAAAAAAAGAAACAAAAAAATTTGAAAAAAGTTTTTATTCATCTTTTCTTTTTATAAAATCCCCTTTCTTTAAATTCTCATCGAAAATCGAATATCACCCAACCACCCAATTCGTCAATTCAAAAAAGTGTTTACCTCATGTCAACCCAACTCTATGGCCTTATATCCTTATTTTTCTCTTTTCCTTTTTTTTTTTTTTTCAACTTTTTTTATAACAAATCTAATAAATCAAATCAAACCGAGAATATATAACAAGCGGGATATTTTTTTTACTCATCCTTAAAAGAAATGCGCATCATTTTCCCCTTCTTCCTCTTCATCCAAACCAATGCCTTTATATTTTATATAATAATACGCTTCAAATGTTTTTCTTCTTTTCTTTCCTTTTCTTTTATTATTTTCATTTTTTGCTACAAGAGATGAGAGCTTAGTTGATTGTTCATGAAGAGAAAAATCAGTCAAAATGAATTTAATAAAAGAAAAAATAAAAAAATAAAGAAAAATTCTTTTGTTTATTTTTTTTTTTGTTCAACTAAAAAAGTACAGAAACGTAGTTGGCTTGTTTTTAAATATTTACAAAATGAATTGACTTAACTTAAACAAACTATTTTCCCGATTACTCAAATTTTACGCTCAACATTTTTGATTCAATTGGAATTCTTATATTGATTCTTATATGAATTTCACCTGATTCTTATATGAATGGGGAATTTCCCCATAAATACTAAATTGCGATCATTAAAAAATAAATAGTTAGATTAGAGTTATTAGAGACAAACTAAAGACCTTGATTGACCTTGATCATGATTTTGAATAATTTTTATTAAAGCGTATTATTTTAATTTGTGCGGTTTTGTCTATTTACCGCATTTTCAAACAAATAAAGAAAATTAAAATGTTGGCAATAAAGAAAAAATGTTCATTTATTTATTTGTGAATAAATCGAAAAAAAAAACGACACAAAAATCTAGTCTAGATGATATTCAATTTTCTTGACTTTTAACAATTTCTAGTAACCCAAATCATATACGTAAAACTAAAATTTACCACGTCTGTCGTAACAAACATCAAAAAATTCAATTTTAAACTTTTACAACTTCTTTTTCTTCCCATTAAATTTTGTTTTTTACTTTTTATAAAAAAAAAATATAAGACTTCTTCTTCTTCTTCTTCTTCTCTTAGAAACGATAAATAAAAAAATTTACCTTAAAGAAAAAAGTTTTTAATAATTGTAAAACTTCTTCAATATCATCATTAGTGACGACATCGATTGTGAATTTGTCTGATGGTTTCAGTATTGATGTCGATGACATTTTTTGTGCAAAACGTGTAATCGGTAATAAATCCGATAACTGAAAAGTAAAAAAAAAAAAAACAAAAAATTATTACATAAGAGAGAAAGAGACAAAAAGAAAATAAGTTGCTGTAACAAAAATAAGTGGGGGGAAAAAAAAAACAAGATAAGGAAAAGGAAGAAAAATAAGTTTTATTAGGAAAGTTTTATTTTTTTCTGATTTGGGGTTTTTTTTTCTTTCCTTCTTTTCTTCTTTTCTTTTTGTGTTTTTTTTTTTTGGCTAACTTTCTTTTGATCCTTAGAAAAGAAAAAAAAAACAATAAATGAAAGAAAATTGAAAAGAATTCTCTTATTTTTTCTTATTTTCTTTACAAACTTTTGATCCAGATTTAAAAACAAAATATTCTTTTTAAGAGGGTTTTGAATGATGATTGTAACTTCCTGCGATGGGTTGGGTAAAAATTTGAAACAGGAAATATTAAATTACAAAATATAATTTAATAAGAAAACAGATGGAAATTTTTTTTAAGAATACATCAAATGAAATGGAAAAAAGAGAAAAACTTACCGTATAACGTGATTTTTCATGTCTAGCACCAGATTCAAATCCATTGTTTGTTTTAATATTTATACCTCTTCTGTCAACTTCCATGATGATTGGTATATTTTACTTTTTCTTTTATAAGCTTGTCACAAAACAATTAAATGCAAAAAAAAAATAACAAGACACAAAAATAAAAACAGTAAAATTGGTAAACACTTTTTTTTGTTTAAAGTTAAATTTTACAAAAACAAAAAAGTTTTTAGTGTTGACTTTAAGTCAATTTTTAAAGTTCACATTAAATGTATACAGGAATGGAAAACAATGCACAAGACATTAAATCTATAATTTTAATTAAAATAAAAGAAAAGAAAAATTAAATTAGAGTTTAGAACAATAACAAAAAAAAAGTAATAAACTACAAAATACACAAATTTATTGACTAGAGATTTTTGTTTGAAAGAAAATAAAAGTTAACTAACTTTAAGCCTATTTCATCGCTTGGTACAATTATTTTGTATTCAGTTATATGAGTTTGCGTGTCTACTACCCTTGATATCTGACGCTTCTTACTTTTAATTTTCATAGAAAGGAAAATTATATAATTACAAAATATTACTAAATTATTGAATTTATTAATTTTTTATCACGTTTTTTTTTTGTAATTAATAATAACAACAATAACAAGAGTTGAAATTACTACAAATTATTGTTGATCTGATATAATTTTTATTGTGGTTTTGAATTTGAACATTTTTCTTTCTAAAGAAATTAATTAAATAAATTAAATTAAACGTTTATTATGATTTCAGAATTTCAGATAAAAACTTTTATAATTGGTCTGAAATTTCTAAGCACGTACACTCTGTGTGTGTGTGTGTATGTTTGTGTGAATTTTATTAACGATAAAAAGACGTATTGAATTATTTCCAGTTTCTTAAGAATTTGACTTAATTTTTTAAGAGTCTCTTTTTTCTCTCAACTTCTTACATAATTTCCACGTTGGACAGGTTCAACGAAACAAAAAAAAAAAATTGAAAGTTTACAATTTATTATGTGTCTTGATACAAGTTCAAGGTCTGCGTACATTTTTTTTTTTTTTCGTTAATTCATTTATTTACTTAAGTATTTTTTGAATGAATTAAATTTTACATAATTTCTTTTAATCTTTTCTTTATCGCTTGTTTGATTTTTTTTCTTGTTGAATACAAAAAAAAAAAATATTTTTGAACTGAATTGTTAGAAAATTGAAATTGATTTAAGTGAAATTCACAGAAGATTTTAATCTTATTTATTTATTCATTTAAAAGAATTTAAAATCGGAAGTTGAATAAAATTTTGGATTTAATCCTGTTTATTATTAATTTATTTTTAAACGAAAATTCAACGATTAATGAATTGACATCAACTTTAGATAATTTGAATGTAAAACATTTTGAATTCTTTAGGGATTTATTTATGAAGACATCTAACACATTAGATGCAAGATAAAACTCAACCAAACACACACACACACAAATCACAAATCACAAACAAATTAAATTAATTAGAAATATTCTCTCTAATAATTTTCTATTTTCTATTTTTTCACCTTTCTATTCACCTTTTGTTTTTTTTTTTTTTGTTTCAATTTTTAATTGAATTTTTTTTGATTTGAAAAATATTAAAATTAATTTTTTTTTTTCTTAAAAATATCAAAAAAAAAATATAGAAAAAATAAATAAATTTTTTGTATAAGAAAAGTATGATAAATTGATAAAGAACAACACGGTTAAATTTGTACAACGACAAATCAAGAACTGATTGTAATATTCCAATGCAATGTTTATTTTATATTAATATTTTTTTTTTTTTTCATGTTTTGATTAAAGCAAAAAAAAAATTTTTTTTAATACATTTACAAAACATTTGACTAACTACTTACACCTTATACACATGTGTACATACATATACATAGTTAGTATAAATGTATTTTTTAGTTATATATTTATGAATAATAATAAAAATATTATTATTGTTTGGTACCGATATATTCATATACTAGACTGTTGTTGTGTCCCCCATATTCATCCCCACTCTTACTTACTTCCTTGTATTTTATTTTTTTTTTTAGTTTTATTTTGCTTATAGTAAACGTATAAAATATAGACGACATTCATAATGACTATAAATTTATATCTAAACGAAAAACAATTCATTCAGGCATAATTTAAATATTTGTGATAAATGTATTAATTCATTTTATATTCGCGATGAGTTCTTTTTTTTTCTTTTTTTTGCTGAAGAAAACAAACAATAACAACAACAAAAAATAGGTTTATAATAATTTACAAATATAAAGTATTAAAGTGTGTGTAGAAGACTTGAAGAAAATGAATAAATGTGTAAGAGATTATAAGTGTTCGTTTTAGTTACACAGATAAAATATTTATAATTAGAATTAGAATTAATGTTATGTTATTATATTGCAATAAAGAATTTTTTTTAACATTTTCAATATTTAAGTGACTTAGTATAAATCTTTATTTTAATTTAATTATTTTAACTAAACTGACTGAACTTAAATAATTTATGCAAACAAATACTTAAGTTATATACTGTTTGCTACAAACTTAACTAATTAATTAATTATCTTGATTTTGATTTTGAAAAAGATTTAAAAATAAATAAATAATTTCTTAAACAAAAGTTAAATGAAGTTAAGTTGAAAATTTTACGCGTGACTTAATTTAAACTTAATATGACATTAAGTATAATTGAGATAAGCACAACATAAAGTAAAAACATATGATATGGATAAGGAGGATTTCTTGACTGGTTTGCATTTATTTTAGTTTTTGCTTTTGTTTTAATTTGATTTTGTTTTTGTTTTTGTTTTTTATTGATTTGATAGAAAAAAAATTTGTTTTCATTGTTCTTTGATTTTTGTCTTTGTTTTGTCATTATGGTATATCTTGTAATTGTAACTATTGTCATCTTATGTTCTTATATAAAATTAAGCATAAGATGTAGAAGGAATAACACAATGTGTGTCCGTGTGTGTATGTGTGTGAATATCTGTAGTAGGTACATTTTTTTTATTGTTTTGCAAAAGAAAAAAAAAAGAAACTTTTGTAATTTGTTGTTAAAAAAATAATAAATTTATATGTACTTTGGTACATTATATTGATTTATTTATTGTTCATGGCCATTAAATTTTTTCAACAATTAAATTAGATACCACTTTTTATTTTTTCTTCTCTCCATCACAAACTCTGTCTCACTTGATCAATCTTTCTTTGTCACACATACCTTTCATTATTTATTTAGAACAATTAGTTATTTATATGAGGTTATTTTAACAAGACTATACATTTATTTTTTTTTTTTCAGTTGTTCCATTATAGATTTTTATACTTAATTTATATTGTTGTTACATGAATTTATTTATATTTTTTCAAATTGTTATTAAATATTTATATAAAATACAAATTACAAAATAATAATAGATAAGGAAAGGGCATATTTGTTTGATTGTTGTAAGGCTAAGTTTCTGTTTTAATTTTTAATTATTTAAAAAAATAAAAATAATGGACAATATTTTCTTAGTGAATATATAGTGTCTGACCCCACACATCTTTACAATGTATTTTCAATTATTAATTCTAAAACAATAAAATGGAAACAAAAGAAAAAAAATGAGTGAGAGGTGATTTTTAATTCTTTTTATCCTTAAAACAAATTTCCATCTAACAATTGTTTTAATTAATTTTTATTTGCAAATATTAAACAGAATAAATAAATTAATAAAAAAATATTAACGTGCAAAAGTTTTGCCCTTATTCAATAAAATTGTATCGATGCGGATATTAAAGAAATTCAATTCTTTTATTATTCTTGTTTAATTAAAATAATTAATTTTATTGTAAATTATACTACATAATTGAAAGCAATAATTATTGTAATTTAATATCAAAATAAAAATCCGGCTTTAATATTGTCTTATTTAATTTATATAGTTTCAAATTACACATTATTGTATCCTTTTGTAATCCTAAAGTCTAAAGTTAAACAAAGTGAAAAATCTTCAAAAACAATTTTAATGGATTTTCTATGTTGACATTAATTGTCTTTATACCATTAAAATTGTCTTCATTCTAAACTACACAAAATTTTAATTAAAATGTAAACTTTTTTTCTTTTTTAAAGAAATTCAGTAATAGAAATAATTTTTTTTTAATCGGCAAGATAAATAATGGCTAAACATGAATTCAATTAAATTTTATAACGCTTATTTATGAGTGTTATTTTATTTAATTAATTTTAATTTTAACATCAAAAAAAAAAAAAAAAAAAGAAGTAAATTAAATTGTGAAATTTCTTTGACAGAAATTATTTTGTTTTTTTCTCTTGAAATCTTGTTGGTTTTTATAAAAATTTGAATATTTTCTATATAAATAAATATACGTTATAACATCACTGGACACTACTGGTCATATGATATTAACACACAAAAAAAAAAAATAAAGGTTTTCTTAAATAAAAAAAAAAAATAAAATTGAAATCTTGTTCTTGTCATTATTTTCAATTGCATTGGGAAATTTTTTTTTGTAATTAATTTTTATGTCACCTCTATTAATTGAAATGTAATTATTTTTTATTTAATTTACATTAAAATACTCTTAAAATTTTTTGTTAAAATTAACACATTATTTAACAATCTTAAATGCCCCAGTTCAATTCTCAGTCACAAGATCTTTGAATTAAACTTCATAAAAAAGATAAACAAAAAATTACGACGTTAATTAACAATATTAGATTAAATAATTTTAAATTGGAACAAAAAATCTAAATGTTCATTAATATTAATTATTTAATAATTTAATAAAACTTTCATCACTTAAAGTTACAATAAAAAAATGTACCTAAACGAGAAATTTTGTGCCTTTGAGTGATTGTGTTTAAGGTCTCGGTTAAGGTCTTAAAAAATTATAATTTTTTCTTCGGTTACATTTCAATTAAAAAAAAAAGAAAAGATTATTATTTCAAGTTCACTGTCAAAAATAATAACAGAAGAAAAAGTCAAAAATCAAAACCAACAAATTAATTGTATTCCAGTTGAATATTTCCGTTTTGTTTGTTTATAAACAAAAAAATTGTTGTGTTAACAGAGAATTATATTGACAGTTTAATTAAAGAAGAATTCATTGGTAACTCATAATTGTTGTCTTAAATTATATTTTTATAGTGTTATTAATTATAATAATCATAAATTAAATGGATTCTTAATGGTGAGTTTCACGATAATGATGGCAGTCTGCTAAAGACGAGTAAATTGAGGCATAATACAAAAGCAATTCAGGAAAGGAACAATTCAATTTCTTAGCGGATTGCTAAACGTTTCTTGAAACTAGACATTTACATTTTATATTCTTGTGAACAAAGATAAAGGAAGAAAAAATTTAAATATTTTAGAATTTTTTAATTAATTAAAAAGAAAAAAATTAAAGCGTCAATCAAATATTTTTCTTTAACTTATTCTTTAAATTTGCCTGAGGTTCTAAATTATACCTACAAGAATTTCCTTTTTTTTTAATTATTATTTTGTTATCAATCAAATCAAATAAAATGTCATATCAATAATAACTAAACTGAACTGAACTGAAGTGAAAGTCAACCAAATTAAAAACAACATTTTTTTTAAATTTTAATATTAAAATATTTACTCGTGTTTCAACTTCCAATTTTAATTGATTAAATAATGTGTTATACTATCAAATTACACTATATAAGTTCGAAATAAAGTAAAGGCTAGACGGCTCTTAGAAAGAATGATTTTTGTTGTTGTTGTTGTTGTTTTTATTGTTAAAAGATAAATATAAGAATAAGGAAGGTCACCATTATACTCAACAACTGGTCTTTTGTCTTTTGTATTTTATCTTTTATGTTTTGTGTTATAAGTATAACCTACACAGATGTTAAATAGATAGATGATCGTACACATTATTTAAATGAAATTAAAAGAATTGATTTATTTAAGAATATTAGAATATTGTGAGAACTATTTTTATATTTATTTATATATTTTTCAACTTCTTCCTCTTCTTTGTAATGTTTGAAAGATTATAAAAAAAAACTGTGACGATAAAAAAAAGGTGACATATCTTACATCATTATCACACATCGACATCAGTGAAAAAAAAAAAATCATTAATTCGATTTAGACATTAAAAAATTTTAAATTAGGCAAAAAAAAAAATTGAAATTCAATCTTTCAGCATCTGGTCAATTATCCCCGTTTATCCGGTTTTATTCATGAATTCGAAGTTTTTACATAAAGAGGATATTATTAAGAAGAGGATATCAGATGGTGAAGAATTTATAAACCAGGATCTGATATTTTACAAGTTATTATTATTTAATGATTCATTGTGAATAATTTCTTGCTAAGTTAATGAAAATAATTGATTTAATTTGAATTTAGATGAAGTTAATTAAATGTGGGTTGCAGTTTTTATTAATAGTTTTTTATTTACTTAAGTAATTCCGGAATATGTGGATTTAAAATTACATTATGTCGATTACATGAAAAATATAATCTTTTTTTGTAATTTGGAAATTTAATTTTAGAGGCAATTTATTTTCCAATCAATTAACAATAAAAACGTCTTAAAATTCTAATCACACTAAACACAAAAAAAAATCTGAAGGAAATGCTTATAAATCAGTAATAGAAAAACTCCACAGTGACAAAATGTAATAAATGTTGTGTTGACAATAAACAATAAACAATCATTACAAATTGACAATTTTTAATTACATTTTCCAAGTAACAAACAATTATTCAATCGTCAATATTTTTTTTCCATTTCATTTATTACTTTTTTTTTTGATTGATAAAATTATCATTATAAAAGATAAAGGAAAAATCTATTAATGGTTAGTGTACACACACACACAATTTATGCTGACAAATTAATTAAAATTAAAATTTAAAATTCGAACAAAAAAAAATAAATGTGTTTTTTTTTTTGGTTTTGGTACAAATTGCGGTCTAAAAGAAAAGTCAAGATCAAATTTCAGAATATAAATAATAATTGTTATAAAAAACTGCATATTTATTTACTGTACTCTAGATAACTATAAAAAAGACAATAATGTTGTAAATAAACTTTATAAAAATATTGTAAGTTGAATGTCTATGTCAAGTCAAAAGACAAGGTTATTTTTTTTCCATTTATTTATTCTTTATTTCTGACTCTTTTTTTTTTTAAATACAAAAACTTTACATTTTTTTTGTTTCTTTTAATGGAGAACAAAAAGTGTCTTGTCTATATATTTTTTTTTTTTTTTGTATATTTTGTTAAAGTTACAATAGGAGGGTAAAATATACAAATTATAACAACAAAAAAAAAATTAAAACTGTCAAATTTGTTCAAGAACATATAAAATTAAATTAAGTCCTGATGGCATGAGAAACGACATTAAGCTTCATTCAGGCAGGTTATAAGACAAAAGACAAGACACATATGTAATTTTAGATCAGGTTCAAGTTGAATAAAGTTCCATTAACACATTTTTTTTTTCATTTTTGATTTCTTGTTTATTTGATAATCCAGATAAATTTGGTTTACTTGATTTTTCATAAAAAAACAAAAATACACACACACAAATGAATAATTAATTAAAAGAAACCTTGAATCATATAATAATTGCCTTTTTTTATAAAAATTTAGGTTTTTTTATTTACTTCATTTTATTCCTTTTACGAAAAAAATGTTGTTGTACTTCAAGTATAAAGGTAACCGCAACTATTGTGTTAATGGCTTTATTATACTTTATTGTACATTAATATTTGTTGGTTAGATATCGTACAAAAGTTGTTCACTATTTCTATATTTAAATTATAAATAATTAAAATCGCGTAATGAACACAAAAATTATTCGATTACATTCAACAACAAAAAAATAAAAATAAAAATAAGGGAAAATCCATTTAATTTATTGAGAAGTTTAGTTCAAGTGTCCAAATGTATTCCAATAATATTGACATTTTAACCGCATTACTTAACCCCGACTAAACCCGACTATAAATTAATGTTCATACCTACCTATAAATATTGTACAATTTAAAACAAGTAAATCAAGATATTTATTCGTTCAATACATAAAGTTTTTGTTTATGTCAAAAAAAAAAAATTTATTTATATAATTCAACATGCATAAATAACGTCATGATTGTAAACATTGATAAGAAAATATTAAGTAATTGACGTCTTAATGATTCATATTTATAAATTTAATATAAATTACACTGAATCCGTTTAACGTTATTTTTCAATTGGGTCGATACATTATTCATTAATTAATTAATAATAAATTTTGTGGTTAACAAACATAAACATTTATTTTATGTTTTCATTAAAACGCATTTTTAGATGAACAATAATTTATATTTAGACTAGACTTTAGTCTGAATATAAATTATTGTTCAGATAGAAATTATAAAGAATGACGCACTTTATACGATTAGTAATTATTGTGGTTATGTTGACTTGATAATCAGGTAATCAATGATTACAAAAATTACATTTCATTATTGATTCAGTTTTTTTTTGTTATTGCGAATATATTTTTACATTGAAAACTTGTAATGTAACATAACGTAGCATAATATAACGTATAAGATATCACAGAGGCGTTAACGATATCTAATGTAATAAATGTGGAAGACAACAAGGAGTCAGTTTGTTAAAATCAATTTCACTTATTTCTCATATCTTATCATTATCGGTAATCTTTACAATTTACATTCAGATAAAACGCAAATAACAAACATTTGTATTATTTGTTTTTTTTTTTTTGGCTGATTATTGTTTTTTTTTTTGGCTGATTATTTGGAACCGTATGTTCAATAATTTTTGTACAAAAATATGTCAATTGAAATAATATTTGATTATATCTAATTTTTTTTTTTTGCATGTTTTTTTTTATGTTCCAATTTTTTTTTCCTTTGATGTTAATTCAATAACGAAAAAAAAAAAAAACTAAATTAAAATTTATTTATTTTTTTAGCAAATAAACTGTCAACTAAACATGTTGTTTGTTATGTTGTGTATATTTTGTTATGTGTACTTATTTGTTGTTATGTTGTTATAAAAATTAATTTTTGTGTAGAAATATGTATAAATTACACAGTACATGCGAATCTATTAGGAACTTAATCTAAGATACGTTAACATGAAGTCTTTTTTTTTTTTTGGATAGGTAATTTACATTTTAATTATAAATTCTTATCGAATTAAATGAATCATGTTTTTTTTTTTATATTTGCATAAAGATTAAGTTTCCTAGTTTGTTACTGAGTAAATGTATTTACAGAATTTACCAAACATAAATTTAAACAGGGTAAAACCATATTGATATTATGTCAATATAGAAAAAATTGGAAAACATTCTTTCTGTACGTAAACGAAATATGAGATTTGAGAGACCAAATTTTTCAAATAAACTCCTAAATACAAATTATATGTAATTCATTAATAATTAACATTTGATTTAAAAATATTTTCAACTTAAAACAAGAATTTCATTCAATTATTTTATATCATTATTCTTTATTGTACAACAACAATGAAAACAAAACAAAAAAAAAAATTGCATCTTGAGTTATGTAATTCAACTGAAAATTATCATTATTTTATTATGATTATTGTGTCTCTGTCATTGGCATGTCATAATAAAAACGCATGCCAAAAATGTCATAATAATGTCAGTAAAAAAAAAAAACAGAAGCTTATTTAAATAGAATTTCAATTTAATTTGACATAATCATTGATCTGAATTTAAGTTTTAGAATTTTAAGTTTTAAGTTTTGTAGCATTATAATTAATTATATTAGAATTAGAATTTGTTGTAATTCTTAAAACAACATAATTTATATATAGGAGGTCTTTCGATATGAAATAATTATCTGACACAATTTTATACAAATAAATAAATTCAATTTCATTAATTCTTATAAGAATATTCAATTTAATACACGCAATAATATCTGTTTAGTAATTTATATATTTAAAGAAACTTTCACATAATCTTAAATCGAATTTGAAAATGCGTCTAGTAATTTATTAAAATAGAATTTTGTCAATTAACTGATTGAATTTTTGTAATTTATTATGTAAGCATTAAAAATTGGTGTAAATTAAGCTTAACAAAAAGGTTGTTAAACGAGAGTGTTTTGACCGTTGTTCAAATCATATAATTTATGAACAGAATATTTAAATGGAATAAACAAATATAAATTCTGGCATAATTCCGATTGAATGAAATATTATGGGGAAATGTTTTTAAATTAGATAACGAGGAATTTCTATGAGTAAGTTTTTAAAGGAAATTTTCAAAACATTATTTAATTTTTATTTATTAAATTCTTTTAGTAATTGATTACAAATAAAATCAATTAAATTTACACAATAATTTTCAATTTAAAATGTTTGTTTTCCGCATCATAAAGACTTCAATACCCTTATTCCTATATAAACCCACACATACACTTTAATATTTATTCTAGGAAAATCCAACTGAAGGAAAATAAATTAATAAAACAATAAATTCATTATTTCTAAAGAAAAACCAACAATATACAATTTTTATTTAAATTTATTTGTTATTTCTAAGCAATGAAATTATCGATCGACCGACCGACTTTATATATATTTCCTTGTCGGAAGGAAAAGCCACAATTAATTTAATTTATATATCGTTATTGTTTTTATGTAAGAGAAACGGAAGAATATTGGGAAGAACAAGAAGAATAAAAATGAAGTTAAATTGAGGAAGCTATAAGTTGTATAGAAAAATAAAAAGATTCGGCTTTTGTGTCGTCTTGTCTTCAAAGATGGTATTATTTAGTCGATTTATTCTTTTTGTTTCATTTTATGAAATTCTATTCATATAATATTGTTAATAGAAGATGATGGTGATGGCGATGATAATGATGATGATGATGATGATGCCAAAAGGACTTAAAATTATTTAGTGAAATAACCGTATAAAGTATATTGTCTAACGAATCTCTATAGAAACACACAATTAAACTGATACTTGACTGAAGTTATGAATTTTTGTTCTATATAAAAACAAAAGGATTTATGAACAACAAAAATATTTCCTACAAAAGAACTTTTGTAAAATTTAATTCTGTTGAAAATATAATTGAAAAAATATTATATCTTCATGAAGATTAATTTTGAAAATTTAAAAAAGTTTAACATGAAAAATATATACAGAATATTGGATTTAGAGTTTTTCCATCACAAATTCTCAGAAATATAATATCGAGAGAGGAATTTTGGTATTTTTTATTAAATTTTTTTTGTGTGTGTGTGCATTTGTTTATTCTTTTATTTTGATTTGAGTTAGTTACAAAATATTTTTCAGGTATTTTATATAAACAAGGAATTCTTAAAAATAGGGATTTCATTATTTCTGGATGAAGAATGGAAATTTAGAAAAAGATTTACTTTATTAAAATAAAAATAATGAAATAATTTATTAGTGTCATTGGTAAGCGCCACTCGAGGGTCATAAGTTCAAAACCTCAGGTGTTTCAAAAAAAAGGTGACTATTTAGGTTCCGTATTGTGAAATGGCCCTGGTACTTGAATAATAAGCACCTTAATAGTACATTATACAATTTTATAATTGATTGTTGTTGTCTTATTGTTATTGGCTTTAATCGATAATTATTTCTGTATAGGAAGGAAAATAATTTGTATTTTTTTTTATGTAATTTTCGTGTATATTAATAATATGTTATTGCAATATAGATAAAAAGTAAATCACACGAAAAATAAATGAAATATTGCGGAAATGTAAATTATTCGCCTTTATTTTTGTTGGTTGTGCATATTCTTATATAAAATTTCAGATAAAGAAAAAAAAATGAAAGACAACTTTTTTATTTTGTGTTTTTCATGTCCGGGAATGTATAAATTTTTTTTTGCAGATAAAAAACAAACATAGAACATATTTATTTGCAAATTTGTTTTTGTTTTAAATGATGGAAAAAAAATTGTATGCACGGATAATGTTAATTTTCGTAAGCTACGGATAATACAAAGTATTGAGTTTTCATGAACGGATATTTATGTTTATTTTTATTGAATTTTAAAGAATGCTGTTTGAAACTAAAAGACTAAAAAAACAATTCATTAAATCAATAACAGGAGGATTAAATTTAACATTTTTGTACGCCTTCCTAATTCAATAATCTCTTTAAATAACATTATAATAAAAATGATCAAAGTTTAATTTTTTGTTTTCAGCTAAATCATACCATTAGTGATTATCTCCTTTCAATTCTTACGGCACAGGATATTATAAGAATACAATGAAAAATATATTTGTACTCTGTTCACATTTCTAGCACATTGTATGGTCAATTTATAAAGGTTTTACGATACATTAATTAAGCAGATCCATCATAATAAATAAAAAGTAAAAATTCACTTGAATCAATTTAAATTATTGTTGAAAAGTCAATTTGTATTTTATTATTATTGATATATTAAATATTGGACTTCTTCCAAATTGTCTGCATGTTGTTGTTGTTTTTTTTTTATATTTTCATTTTATAGTTAAATATGTTTTAAGAAGTTTAAAAATGTCTGTGTGTTCTGGGTGTGTAAACTTATTTTTTTTTTCCTTCTGTTATAATCTTAAAAAGAAAAATATTTTTATAATTCTGTCTGTGTGATAAAATAAAAACAATAATGAAAGAATTGAAATATTAAGAAGAAAAAAAAAAGAGACACAATAAAAAAAAGAACTCAAAAAAAATAAATATTAAACTCGTTTTTTCTAAAAGACAGTTTTTTTTTTATTCACATTTTTTTTTTTAATTTTTAAATAATAAGCTTCATACTTTCTGCTCTATATTTTTTTACATATTTATTTTTTTTGTTGTTATAAAATCCTTGACATATAAAAAAAAAATTCGAAATTAAATTCGTTAACCGTTTTTTTTTTCTTTTGTTTCTTGTATTTATTAATTTTGACACATTTCCATTCGAGAGGTGTTTTCTATTTATAGACAATTAAAGAACAAAAAAAAAATGTTCAACAATTTATTCTTAAACATTTTATTTTCAGATTCTAAAACCATTTCCTGTTTTTATAGAAATCGTGTCTAAGATGCATAGACGTTACCTTAACAACTTATAATTGACAGTATTCCATGAAAATTCTTTTGATTTATTAATTTTAATTGGATACGAAATGCACTTTTCATCATTTTAGTTTTCATCAAATTTACTTTATTAAATACAAACAAAAACATTTTACTACCAACTAAGAAATTTACACTAAATTGTCAACTATCATCATCTTGATTAACCAAAACATCATCAGAAATATTTCGATTGGTTTAGATAAATTCCATTGAATTCTTTTAAAATAATCAATCAAAATCATTAAGAATTTCAAATAGAATAATTTTTTACTATAATAATATGCAAATAAATTTATAGTAAGTGCCGTGTATTAAATTCTTTCATCATAGGTGATACTAGAAAAAAAAATATATAGAAAAATACTCAACAGGTGTTGGCTGTTGATTTGATAAAATATCATTTATAAAAATGAATGTTTTTAATTTATGCATAATTTATATATGCGATGATTAGAATCGTTTAAATATTAAGTTTAATGATTTTTCTCTTTCATTTTGGTATATTATTGGTGGGGGGTAGTGGTGGGGTTATATGATTTATTTCATATAAGTAAAAATCCGAGGTGTGGGGAGTATTTTTTTTTTTTTTTTGTTAATTCGAGGTAATTACAATATCCATGAAGGAAAAAATAATTAATCACGATTTGATTTATTTATTATCTTCTAACGTTTGCGAAAAATATCGTGATCATATTTATATGTTGTTCTGTTTTTATTCTTGTTTCTTTTTTGTGAACAATGTTGGAAAAAGGTAAAATATTTTATATTTATAATAATTAAATGCATAATGTTTGAATGACATTTTCTTATTGTTATTCTTGTTACATACACACATATATGTATATTCACATTTCACATCTATTGTGGGTAACAGACATTGTCCATTTTTAAGGTTAACTTATATAAAATGTACAAAGGAATTAAATAAAAATTAAGTGCACTCTTAAGTAAATGAACCATATAAATTGTAAAATACAACAGTATGTTTATTTTTGTATAAATAAATTCTATCTCTTTTATAAATTTCAACATAATAAATTTTGTATCCATAAAATTATTGTTCGATATGATGAACATTGTGACAGAAGTTCAGTTTATAATTAGAGCAAACTAAATCATTTTTCCAATAATTCTAGAAAAAATTAAATCGTGATAAAATTGTTGTTTGTTTAAAGATGTTGAACACTTTTAACAGACTGAATTTGATAATTAACTATATATTAATTTCTTAACAATCAATTTTAACAATGGAATATGGTATCAGGTACTCTCAAATGAAATTGACTAATTATTAAATTGAAACAACAAAACATTAAAATGCTTCTGAACTGTTGACGAGGATACATTAAAAAGTAAAAGTAAACAAAATAACAAATGAGTTTGTGGCAGTAAATAATTTGATTTAAAAACGATAAAGTAAGAAGGTAAATAATATTGCAAACAAATTAGATTTTTCTATAAAAAAAAAATAAACCTACACACTGAGGAATTTAAATTAACGATAACGTAAATAATTTACTATTAAAGAAAAATTAAATAGAACGGTGGAATTTCTACTATAAATTATAACAATAACAACAACAAAAACATTCATAAGTTAATAAAGAACGATATGGAAGAAAAAACCCAAAGAAATTATCAATCAAAGCCGATATGAAACATGAATCAATATTCATAATTTATTTGTATCAATTTCCTATACGCTGAAACTTTTGTATTATTAAATAAAACTGTCAATTATAAAAATCATTTAACCTCTAAAGTGAAATAAAAAACATGTCACATATCAAATTAGATCAAAAACAATAAATTACAAATTTTTAGTATAGAAATAAAACAAATAATAAAATCTACCTAAATTATAAATGTTATTAGAAATTAGATGGATAGATAATAGACAGACAGAGACATGGACATAGATACAACAACTGATATATAAAAAAATTGAAATCTAACTAGACTGATGGAAAAGTGTTTTAAAACAGAAAAAAAAAAAAAAGTCTGAACATTGATTTTTAAACTTTATAAACTTTTACTTGTGTTTTCATTCTATAAATAAAATCTATATTTAATTTGTAAATCATTTAAATTTATTATTTATTTTTTCATTTTCATTAAATTGATTTATTTTAAAACAATTTAAATCGATAATATTTTATATAAACACAATTAATATTGTGGAATTTATTCTATATGTGGAGAGTGCAAAATATAAAACCAATAAAAAAAAATATGCAAATATTTTCATTTTAAACTTTTTTTTTGTTGTAATTAAATTTAATTTTGCTATTAATAAAAATGGATTTAAATAAAACAACAACAATGTTTGTATTTCGTAGGAGTGTAAAATTACTTCACTTTAAAAATCAAGTGAAGGTTTGTACCTACAAACACAATATTTAAAAATGAATTTTTATTCTTTATTTACAATTTTATTGTCGTTAATTTTTTATTTGTTTTTTGGTATTTTGATATTTTTACAATGACAAGTAAAGTGTCACTTTTGAACAAATATTTTATTGCATATGGAATTCAGCCAATTTTCATTAAAATAAATTTTTATTTTATAAAACAGAGAAATTCATATAAAACAAACATATCGTGTAACATATGGAATTATTTGTTATTTTCTTCTGTTTTCATTGAAGTTCAAAATTAGACAAAACAAAAAAATTATATAAAATGATTTTTGCATTTAAGGCAAGTAAAGTGAATTTCAATAATAATCGCAAAATGTGACTGCATATTAATTCTGATTAATATGAATCCTATCTGTTATTATAATCAAAACCAAATAATCATTTCTACCACAGATTTAAACTCATGACCTGATCAATATGAACAGCGTCGTAATGTGATTCACATTTGAATAATTTTCTTTTTAATTACAAAATTATGAATGAAAATTGTTTTTAAGTTATTCATGTTTGAGTTTGGTTTGATGATGAAAATTCTTTTCTGTTCTTTGTTGTTTTTATATTCTTTGAAAAGATACTTCATCATCCCGTTGTGTACTTGAGCCAAAAACACTTTTGTTGAGTTAAGTTTTTATTTTGTTAAAAGAAATTTCAAACAAAATATTGAAATTAATTCATAAATTATAAAATTGGATTATTTTAATTTTAAGGTTTTTTTTTTACTTGTCTTGTTAGAAATAGAAAAATAATTTAAATGAAATTTAAAATCATAAATTTGTGAGTGGCTTTCAGATGCCATAATAACAATTTATATATTTAAAAAGAAACAAAATGTAGGAAGGTGTCCAATCTTTAACCTTGTTATTAATTCAATTAATTTAAGAACGCAAACTTATGATTTAATTTATAATTAATAATTTGTTCGCGATAATATGTTTGTTTATAACAAATTACAACTATCAAAAATTAATCATAAGTAAATAAAAATTGTTTTGTGACATTGAAGTTAAACATGAACTTCGTTTCAACTAACAGAGTTCATGGTTATCTTTTAATTTTAAAAATATAATTGATTATAATCTCTATTTCCTGTTTAGTGAAATTGCATTTTTAATCCATTAATTGAATAAATATATCGATCGTAATTGATACATTTTATCTGAAGTGATAAATCACCGTATTCAATTTCTTGTACAGACAAATAAAATAAACGACATAATAATTAATGTAAAAATTCTTTCTTTTCTTTATTTTTCATTTTCATTTTCATAACTGTCTAATGTTGTATTGCGTCTATTTTAATTTATCATATTGTAATCAAATATCTACATCCTGTACTACATATACATCAGCATAGACTTTTTTTCTATATTTCTATTATGTAAGTAGTGTTTTTTTGTTTGTCATAAAACGCTCTCACGTTGATTTAAATTGAAATAATTTCATATTGAAAAAAATATAAACATCAGACTACTACACTGCAGAGTACGAGATAAAAAAAAAATTGAAATAGACAAACTGGCATCATCATTGTCTGAATGAAACTCTGTTCTGACGGTGTCACAATTCGCAAAATAATAATTTTTAATTTTTCGTCATTTTACGATAAGAAAAAAGTCTTGTTTTATAAGAATCAAGACAAATTTATCTTATTTTTTATTTTGAAAAATATATTTTATTTTTAATTATTTTTTAATCTAAATTATTCTTAAATTGTTTTATTTTATTTTAACAACATTCCAAAATGCATTGTCATACAATAAATTACTTTCTAAACACAAAATAATCTTAAATATTGTCTCTCGAAATAGAATACAATGAGATAATTATATTTTTTTTTGTTTTGTAAATACGGCAACATATTTTACTTTAGACAAAATTAAATCCATAAATTGCTGTAAGGTTTAAGGTATATGATTAAAAAGTGATATGGCACAAAAGAAATCAGATAAATTGGTTCAATAATTTCTTGACCTTCGCACTATGATTGGTGTTGTGTTAAGCCACATTTTTATGGAAGAAAATACTGGACTTATTTATAAAGTATTTAGTCACTAAATTGTACTGTTGTTGTTTAGAATTTTTTTTTTCTTTAATAAGAAATCAACATTCATAAGCACGTGTTTATGATGTGAGTTAAGAGAAAAAAAAACAATCTATATAAAGACATATTTTATATGTCTTGTTTTATAGAAATATAATAATCACAATATTTAGCATCATTCATCATCATCATCCATCATCCATCATCCATCATCTATCATTTCATCATTAACATCATCAAAATAATTATAAATTCTATTAAAATGATTTAGTTATAAAATCAATATATTTCTCTATATACGTTCACATCATATACGGTTAAACGGAAGAATATTAATTTTCATAAATATATACGTGCGGCGGTATAATTAACTTTATGTATTTATAAATATGATGACAAAAATTTTATTACTATATAAGAAAATAAACGAACATAACACATATGAATGTTAATTATGAAATTATAATTTTTTTTAATTAATGTGTGTATACTGTTAAACACCTGACTAATTTTTATAATTATAAAATTAAGGTATATAATTTTAGTTGAATATTAGTTAAGCTTTTAATAATCTGTAATTGATGTGATGTTTTTTTTTATTTTCATTATAATTGAACATATGTACGAGCGAGTATATGTAACTCGTTTTATATCTTTCAAACTATATTCAATTATTTATAATTTGTTCTTAGAAACGAATTATTAAAATTCATTTAATTATCGTAATAATCGTTAAATTGATAACCAAATTAAGAACTTTTCAGTAAATAATTATTTTATAATTATTACAGTAAAAAATAAAACCGCAGAAATTATAAACAAAATTATGTGTTTGTGTGTTTGTGGAAAAGTTGATTTTTTTTTTGCTTAATTAGAATGTTTAAGAAAACCGATCGCGTTTACGCACACACAAGATATACAACCGAAATGTACGCGCAGACATAATAAAAAATTTTAAAACAACAAACAAAAAAAAAAAATACATCAGGAAGTGATAATAAAAAATAGAAATCTATTTAAAGAATAATTTGGCAAACTTTCAATAAATTTTTGTTGTTAATTTTTTTTTTTTTTTGTATATTTTTCGTTTTGTTTTGTTGTTGTTGTTGTTGTTGTGTTTTGTAAAAAAAACATAAAATATAATTGTTATTATTTATTATTTAGTACAGTGAACATTACACTTACTAATTATTATTAATGTTTCGATATACAAAAATAATTTTTAATCGGTTATTGAAAATTCTTGACCCATATATTTTATTTTTTTTTCCCAATTTAATTTTATTGATTTGGAAAAATGATAATTTTCCCATTTAGAATGTACGATTCATTAAAATACCAATCTAATCAGATCCAATTAACTAAATGATCAGAATTGATCAAATTTCTAATGTTCTGAACTCAAAACTGTGATTGATTCTTTCATTATTCCATAAGTTAAAAGATTTCGATTATATAAAATTTTAAACTATTTTTTTTATAAGAAAAGAAAATCAATTTAAAATCTGTCAGTTAATCTGTAAACAAAAAACTTACGACATAAAGCAATTGAGAAATGATAATGACCTTTTACGTTAAAATTCACATACATTTTTAATTAGCGGTTCAAAATCCATTGATTCTGATTTATTTATCATTTAAACTGTGTTTGCAGATATCACAATAAATTGTTGGACTATTGTGCTTTACCGATAATGTTCTAGGAACTGTGTGAAACATGCTCACAAATTATAGTCAAATGACTAAGTCATCGAACTGATTATTATGATTACAGATTTCTCATTAATCTGTGTTACCATCCACTTAGTCATTATGGAAGACTGTTCCATAGTAGTTTCATAATGGAACGAAAGCCTAAGCAGTGGTTTCTAACTCACTCGTAGATGTTATCTACTCAGTGTTGAAACTGATATATGAAGTCTAACATTTTGATTATAATTTCATTATAATTGTAAGAATAATAATAAATAATAAGGAAAAGGAAAAGATGATAAGAGAAAATAAGAAAAAGGAAAATATTAGAAAATAGGTCAATTGGAAAAGAAGAAAAATTTATCTGTTACTAAAGGGAAAGAATTACATTATTATATAACATAAACGAAATACGATTCTTTTCTAAATTGGAAATGATGGTAAAAGGGAAACGAAAAAAAAAAGAGAGAGAGAGAGAGAGAGAGAGAGAGAGAGATAAATTGGTAAAGCAGAAGAAGAAATAATTCTTATATTTTATTTTATTTTTATGTTTGAGAAGAGAAATGATTGTAGTGTTTATATAGACTGATTTACACACAACAATTTTTTTTTTTATTTGTTTAGAAAATAAATGAAAGGATAAATGATTTTATAAATTTTGTTGATAAAGTTTAAAATGTCTCAGAATAAAGGATTGACTTAAAATTTCTCGATTATTGTTTATAATGAATAAATTCTTCCTACTTATGAATAGATTCAAATTTTCTTTTTAAACAAATATTATAAGTGACAAATTTAATAAAATTTCATAAATTTTGGTGAAGATTTTCCAAAAAAAAAAAAAATTCCCAAACGAAGCATAAATTTCTTTTTACAGATTTTTTTTTTTTTTGTCAAATTCAATTGTGGAGTGTAAATCAAACATTACCGATGTGAAAAATGTTATGTATATAAGTTAGGAGTGGCTTTTTTTTTTTTGGGATGTAAAACCCCCACATTATATTAGATGAGCTCTCTTCTATTTGTAGAATACTTGACTATAAATATAGAACTATACACAACAGTGTACATGTATGTGTATGTGTGTGTGTGTGTAGTGTAGTGAAAATATAGGAAGAGAAACATGTGAAAGGAGTTAACAGATAAATTGGAATCATTTTTATCCTTTTTTTTTTTTCTTCTTTTTCTTTTTGTTGTTGTTGTTGGTGATTAATGATCTTTTGAAGAGGGTTTGAGAATGAATTTCAATAGTGTATTTTCTTTTTTGTTATATCGAGAGGATTTTGTTACAACATAAAAACAGGATGAGTATATTTGAGTGGAAAAACAGAAGAATAATTTTGATTATTTTTCATGGAAAAATTTAGGATTTAGGAAAATTGTTCGTTTATAATTGTTGATTGTTATTGTGGTCACATTTTCTAGAATTATATCGTAGAAAAGGAAAAAATAAATAATAGATAATAATCAAGGAAAATTAGAAAATCAAGGAAAATTACAAAAATTGTTTTCTATTTTTAATAAATAAATTATTGTAAAGTCTGAATTATGATTAATCGAATAGAAAAATGTACGTGCGTATAATACGTTAATAATAATTTTTGACACAATATTTTCTTTAGGTCAGTAACTTAATATTTATAAGTACAATCTAATTAAACGTAATTTAATTTCTATGCCACAGGAAATAATATATTTAATTAATTTTTGATAAATAAGTTTACGTACATAAAATATGTTACCTACTAATGAGTTCAAAAAATGAAAACAAATAGGAAAAAAAAATAAATATAGGGAACATAATAAAGGAATAATAAATTATTGATTTTTCACTGTTTTTTTAATATAAAACTTTTTCGCTTTTCACACGACTTTCTTTCTTTTTTTCTTTTTTGTTTCCTTTAAAAAAATAAACAAATAAATGGAAAATTGGGGGAATTTTTTTTTTTAACACAATGCGGGAAAGAAAATTATACTTAATTTAATTGAGTTCTAATGAGAAATTTATCGATAATTTTTGTTTTTATTAACTTAAGATTTTGTATTTAGATAAACAAGTGAAGTAATCTATTAAAGTTGAATAGTTTAGATAATTAATTTTATTTGGAAAAACCTAATTTTGTTACCTCATTAATTTGTCATTGAACTATCTTGATATTTTAACCTTCACGTATACAATTTCTGATTAATATTTTTCTTATCAAATGTTATTGAATTAAATCCAAGCGGATGAAAGTAAATAATTAAAAATATGTCATTTTTAAAATGTTTCTTTCATTTCTCATTCATTAAATTTTTTTAAATAATTCTTTTGCATTGTAATTCTTATAAATTAATTCATAAACTTATCAATCATTACATTCACAATCAATGATTTAAAAAGAAAACAATTTAATCGTTCTTATTAGATTACAAAACGTATAAATTGTTCATGAAGATTAAGATTGTTGTTGTTGTTGTTGTATTTGTTGTTGTTGTTGTTGTTGTGTTTTATTTTTTCTAATTTTTTTTTTTTGTATTTTTTTACGTCTGTTGGTAGAAAACAGATAAAATAATGATAAGAGAAATTAGATTAAACATATAGTAAATTCTCTATAATTTTTCTAAATATAAAAAATTATAATTGTGCGCTCAAAATTAGAACAACAGACAAAAAATAGAGAATTTTTTCTAGAAACTTAACTTATGATTGTATAGGATTAATTTTTAGATAATTAAATTAAATTAAGATAATTAAATTAAATTAATTCAATAAAGCATAACAAAAATAACAGATTGCATAAAACATAAAACATAAAACATAAAACATAAAACATAAAACATAAAACATAAAATATAAAATATAAAATATAAAATATAAAACAAAGAATGAAAATTTGTTCTTACTTACCGACATCAAACAGAATATTGTAAACTCGATTCAATTAAAAATATCCATTCAAAATTTTAATTTTGATTTAAAAATCGAAACAAAAAGGAACACAAAATTTACATAAATAATTAATCTTTTTTTTTCCACTTACCAAAATTACGAGTTTCAAAATGAAGTCAACTTTAAACTTTTAAATTATTCACTTATTTTTTATTTGCACTTTTTGCACTTTTTCTAATTTTTATAAAATATTTTGATTTGATATTTCTTAAAAATCTCTTTTAAAATATTCAACTTTTAATTATTTCTTATCAAAACAAATGAATTTCAATTTTTCTTCTGAATTTCTATTTTTAAGAATACAAGTTTAGAATTAAATTGAAAATTAAAAGAATAAAAAATTTAACAATGAAAAAGTTTGATGACACAAAATGAAATCAAAAACCAAAAAAAAAAACCAAAGTTATTAAACTGTTCACGACAAAATTCTAACTGAAAATAGAATTGACTGTGGGTAACTGCGGGTGTAACTAAATGCGCGACAAATAGTAAACGAAAAACTTCTCTTTCTGTCGTGTCGGAAGTTTTTTTTTTTTTTTTTTATAATAAAAAGAAGAATAAAAATTATTAAAATAAAAATCAAAAATAAAACATATTTTATTTTTTTGACCAATAGAAAACTGTGACTGTTCTTGTCTCTTTCATTTAAAATAATCAAATAAAACTAAAAATACAAGACTCTCTCTCTCTCTCACTCTCTCTCTTCACGTACACTTGATCCGATATCAGAATTTTTTTTTTAATTTTTTTTTATTATTCTTCTTGCATTGTCTTATCAATAATTTGTTTTTCTGTTTTTGGTTTCATAGAAATAAAAAACTTGTTTTGTTTTTTTTTTGGTTTTAATCAGAATCATTAATTGTTTTGTTTCATTCATTTGTTTTTTTTTTCTGTATTGTTGTTGTTGTTTTTTTTTTTTTTGAACTTTTTGGCATTGTTCTTAAATCCATTTGATTGTTCATTTGTCTAAGAGACGCTTCTAATCGTTCTTAGGATTTTTCCTTACAAAAACAATTGTTACCAAATTTAATTCAACTAAAAAAAAAAAAATAATAAGAATCAATTGAATAAAATTTTGTGTTTATAAGTAAATAATATGAAATGAGTTTATCTAAAACAAAACGTTAACAAAAAAACTTAATTACAACACAGAAGTGTTAACTCAAGTGTTTTTTTTTTCTATTTATTCTTTACAAAATAAAAATGTGTGTGTGTGTTCAGTTCATTCTATATGTGGTTGTCTTATCAAGAGTTGAGTTTAATAAAAAAAATACAATAAATACAAATTGAACATCAGTTAATAAATGAATCAGAACATAATTACAATTTCCTTAAAGATTCATTTGATTTTAATTACACAAAAAATAAAGTTCAATACAAATTAGTGAATTCAAAAGAATAATTCTCATACAATTCCAATGTTCTTCAATTTAATTCATTTGAAATCAGACTACAGAAGAAAATATAAATGAAAAACCACAATAACAAATCAAAATTTTGATGTTATGAAAAGAAAGAGAGTGAGAGCGAAAAAAGAGAGAAAGTAAAACCTGAAAAATATTCTAAAAATAATTTTGATATTTAAAAAAAAAAAAAAACGAAAAATGTGTCACAAAAAAAAAAGAATTAATCTGATGACGTTGGCTGAATTTAATAAGAGTCAAAGAAGTTTATCAGTAAGAAATTCCATTTTATAAAATAGATGTTAAAATTTCAGATGAAACAGAAATAATCATTGTTATCTGTCTTTAAAATTTTTAATTTTATAAATGTGGAATATTGAGCTCATTCGAAAATCTTTGAAACTTAAACAGAACTAACATTGAAGGATTGCTAAAAGAGAGTAAATTGAAAATAATTTACGGGTTTTTTTTTTTGGTTACAAGAAATTGGATAGAACATCTGGAAATAATTACACAATCTTTGTTTCAATGTTTTTTTTTTCTATATTTTGGATTAAATTGAAACAGGTGCCATATGAAAATTGAACATCAGACATTTTCTTTTCTTTTAAGCTTATATTTTTCTTCACAAAATATTTATTTTCTAAACTAAAAAAAATATAAAACGACAGTAAGGAAAATGGTTTTATAATGGATCATTCTATCTTATGTAATCTGTAACAGACTGTTACGGATTATCACAAAAAAAAAACCTCAATAAAAGCAAAATAAAAATCCACTCTGAAAGTCTAAATAATAATTCAACATTCATATCATTTGGGAATATGGAACGAACATCTGTCTTAACACCAAACTTAATCGTAGGTAATTAATTCTGAAGGAACCACCAAAGAATTTATAAAATCCTGAAATAAGTCAAACACGAATAATTAAACCGATGTGTCATTGTTCTCAGATCGTATTTTCTCAGTTGGAATAATTAGTTTTTTTTTAAGGAAGGTGAAAGCTTCAAAGTAACAGATGAGGGGAAATTGGTTTTGAATATATTATGGATTTTCCAATTATTTAATAAATCTACCAGAGTGACTAAATTGAAAACAAACGGCAGAAAATAAATAATTCCTTTTGGTAAATCAATTTAAAATCATAAATCATTCATGTGATTTGATTTTAATCAATTATTTTGTAATGAATTTATTAACTAAACGTAACGAAACGTAACGAAACGTAATGTCAATGAATACAAAACATTTCATTTGAAAAACAAAACGAATAATTTTTTTTTAATAAATATTTACAACAATTTATTATTGATTTATAAAAAATATTTTTTTATTAATTTCGAAGAATTTCATTTATTTGAATTGTAAAGAAGAATAATCAAATTGATAAATAATAAACAAAAGAGACAAAAATTGATTAAAAGCACGGATAAGTGAAATTAAACGTGTTTTATTAATGTCGCCTTGATTAGTGCTAATCAAGGTGACATGAAGTAATTAAGTAATTAAGACATTTAAGTAATTAAAAACAAAAATTTATGTGCGATAACAGAATTAATTTTTACACAAATATTTTAAAAAATGAAAAAAAAAAACACATAAATCATCATTTAATCTGTGTCACGCTATATTTGTATGATTTGAATGATGATAGAGATGATGATAAAGATTTGTAATTACATCGACATTGAATAATGTTTTGGGAAATTTAAATCGATAAATTTTATGTTTCTAATTTGATTATTTAAGATTTTGATTTTATATGAAAATTAAAGTGAAAAAAATATAGCAAAAGGTTATCAACAAATGGAGAAATTAATAAAACGAGTGATTCCGTGAAGACATATTTTTGTAATAAACAAAATTTACAAGAATCCCGATTTGCTTTTAAATTCACAAAAATAAGAAATGAATTTAAAACTTAGTTTCTCCTGTGCAAATTACTGAAATCAAATGGCCAAAATATTTTAACTTATTTATGTTGGATGACGGCGCCAAGTAATTTGTGTATGGTGGAGGCGCCATGTATTTTGTAACAGATTTTAATCTGAAATTGGATTATAGAAGATTAATCAAATAGAAACGAACCTCAATTTATACTTGGTGTAATGAAAACCATGACAAATCAATATCGTTCGTAAATAATCAATCATTCCTTTTATTCCGTCAATAAAGTTTGAACAATTTCAATTTTAAATGCAAAAATTGAGAAAAAAATGAAAATGTGAAAATTTAAAAATAATTTTATAAATTGAAAAATAATAACTGAGTAAAATGCGTTGTTTTATTTGATACGAATAATTGAAATGAAAACGATTAATAAATTTCTTTAGCAATTAAGATCGATTAAAACGTAAATTGATAAACAGATTTTCGTCTTGCAAAATGAAACAAAATCCAGAGGGACGAGAGAACAATCGTTTATTTTTATTAATATTAATTTATTATTAATGAAAAACAGAAGAAATGAAATGAAAATATTTTCATTTATTGAATGCGTTTTTTTTCCGACGAAATAAATTTGTTTTTTTCTTTTTGATGAAAAAAATAATTTAAGATTTTATTCGATGAATTGAAATTGATTTAACTTTTATTTTTTCATTTTACATAAATTTACAATTTAAATTTTATTTTTATTCCAAAGAAAATTTACGATTTTTAATGGGATAAGAAAAGAAGAAAGTTGTAACTTTTTGTATAAAATATTTAAATTATAGAAAATGAAAATTATAATAAATTAATCTACACTAATGATGTACAGTTTCTTCATCAAATATTCTTCAAATTTTGTTAAATTGTATAATTTTATCTATTTTTATGAAGGGAGAACATGAATTAATTATTTACAGAAGGACAATTCTTTTCAGAATAATAATTACAAGGATTAACCCTCCTTTTCTTTTCTTTGTTATTTGTGTCAATTTATTATAAATTTATTTAATTTATTAAAATTAAATTAATTGATTTCATTTAAGATTTTATAATTTATTTATAAACCAAAAATTGTATGAAACAAAACAGAAAATGGTTTGCATTTTGATTTTTTATTTAAATCTTGCATACACAGACACACACACACATACACGCACAAGATTTCTGTCGAAAAAAATTGGAAAATATTTGGAAATAAAATCGACAACACTAAAAACAAAAATTTTGTATTCACAATTTAATTATTTTTGAATTGGGAAATTTTCTTCAGGCAAAAACCAAAAAAAAAAAAAAAACGACTAAATAAAAAAAAAAAACAAAATAACACCCGGTTAAATTGAGTCGAATATTTAATATTTTTATTTATTTATTTTAGACGGACACAACAACATAAATAACAAGAAAATCCGAATAGAAAAAAAAGAATAAGAAAAATGAGAAATAAAAGACAAACTCAGAATATCCACCAAATCGTTACAACGTTTCGTAGTAAACTGACGAAGCTTAACTCTCTATTTTCTTCTTTATTTTGATTTTTTTTTTCTTGTGTTTTCTTCTTCGTCTTCTTCTTAATTTTTTTTTTCTGTTGATTTTTATTTTTGCTTTTTGAGAAATACAGAAACACAAATTTTATATCTGTATAGGATAACCAACAATAACAACAACAACAACAACAACACTAACAACAATAATAACAACAACAATATAAAAAAAGCAACAAAAATAACAACCGACATCAACATTAACACAAACAACAGCAAAATAATGTAAATTCATGAAAACTGAAGAGAAAAATGTTTGAACGAAAAAGAAAGAAAGAAAGAAGGAAATGGGAAAAAGAGGAAAAATTTGTACGATGAAAAACATGAGAATGTTAACAATAAACACAAGAATAAAACATAATTTTTATTATGTCCCTTTTTATTCTCCTTTATTTATTACGTTAAGACGTTACAATAATAATGGCGTCTTGTCTTGTTTTTCTTTCATTAAAATTTTCTATTTTTTCATCCGTAAAATTTTGAAGAAAGCAAAAAAAAAAAAAGGGATAATTTATTAGACAATTTTAGATTTAAATTAAATTGAATTTTCTATTTTATTTGGATTTAAATAGAAAAGCAAAAAAAAAAAAATATAGAAAAAGTCGGGAAACCGTAGAAATCTAGATGAAAATGTAGTAGACGCATGTGCGCAAAATTTTTTACCATTTGAAAAATATAAATTCACCAAAGTTAAGGAATAGGATAGGAAATCTATAACTAAAAAATATAATCAAAATTGGCTTTATTTTATGAATTGAAGAAAATCCAACAACGCCAATTGTTTTTGTATTGAAATCCTTTTTTTTTTTGGTACTGGAATAATAATTGAGTATTTTCAAGGAAATTTTAAATTTCGCTTTTATCCAAGGCGATAATCAAAAATTCAAGTGACTTTCTGATGGACAACCAAAGACAATCGTACACTATAAGTGAAGAATTCCGAATTCGCCTTTGGCGAAGAAAAGAAAAACACAATGAAAATAATTTTGTCTCACGGTTCGTTTAATAAAAATATATTGTTGTTATTGTGAACTCCAGCTGTTGACTTTTCAATATGTTTTTCTTGGCATTTTTTTTGTTTTAAAATTTCTGGAAAAACAAGAAGATTTTATTGTTGTTGTTGCATTAAATTTGAATATAATTTACATAAATTTGATATTTTTTTGATGTTTTATACATCGTTCGGTGTTTCGTGAATCAAAAAAAAAAAACAAAAGATTGGATTTAAAATATTTAAATTTTCATAAAAAAAAATTCATTTAAATGATTTCTGTGGGAATTCCTGTGGGAATTAATTAAATTTCAAAAGCTAATTCCCCAATCTGTTACAAAAATATAATTCAATACATTCAATTTCCTTCCTTTTTCACTCTTCTAATTTTTCCTTTTTTTCTCTCTCTCTATACAAAAGATTAAATTCAATAAAACATGATAACAACAACTGACATCTGTCTCATCAGAAAAACGAACACACACACACACACACATACAGAAAAAAAAATGTTTCCAATCTCCTCACCCTTTTTAATACCCTTCTGAACCTACCCAACACAATACTACAGTACACCATCATCCTGTTACTTTTTTCTCTTCTTTTACACTCATCAACTGTCATCCTTCCGGTTAGTAAATCCTTAACCAATGAAAATGTTCTTATATATATTTTGATGTTATATACTAAAATGCTTTTAGCAATTTGTTATTTTCTATTTTCCGGGTGAATACTGGGAATACGAAAAAAATAAATAATAATGTGAAAAAAAAAATATAAGTCTTGTGTATAATAAACAAAGAGGCATACATTTACACACACACACACAACATACTCACATATACAAAGACACATATAAGACACCATAAAATACATACACCCATACATAGATTAATACAAAGTGAAATTTGTATGAAACTATAGAATTCAATTTTGAATCAATACAAGTATAAATACTTTGTTGTTTTTTCATTTTGTTGTCCTTTTGTTAATCAATTGACTTAAACCTTAAAGTTATTATTCTTATTCCTTCTTCTTATTAGGGATATAAATGTTAGGGGATTATGATTATAAATACAGCTCAGCTTTCCATATGTATTCATATATTTATGTTTTGTACAGAAATTTGTGTGTGTGTGTGTTCTGTTTATGTAAAAAAAAACAAAAGGAAAAGTTGAGTATAAAATTAAATTTCGGTTTGTGACTTATTTTACGTCAATATTATTTTCACTCAATTGATTGATTGTAAACAATTTATGACTTTTTGTTTAAAGAACTCAAATAAAAGTAAAAATGTATTCGTTTGTTTTTTTTTACTTTCATTTCTGTGGATTTTTGGAATATAATATTTTTTTATATTTAATTCAATAAAAAAATAAGAATCAATTTTCTTTTACATTCTTTATGTAGCCAACCATTATTATTTAAGTATGAGTCAAATTCTCTTGGAGAGTTTTTTTAAAATATTTTTACATATCGTAAATATTTTTTTAGATTGACTTAAATTAACTTTTTTGAGTAGTTGTTTAAGAGAAACAGTTTTAAAAGTAACCAATCAATATTCTGCAAATTAAAAATTCTTCGATTCTCTATTATGAATTTTACAATAAACTCATTGAATGGAAACCACAAGATTTTAATTGAGTGATATTTGAAGTATTCTGAAACAATATTTTTGATATTTTTAATTTAGTGAAATTCAATAATTGAATTTTTACTAAACTTATACAAATGTGTTCAATCTCGACTTCACACCACTTTTATTGATCAACGTTAATCAATTTAAAATGAAAAAATATGATTTTCATTGGAAACAACGTGCAACAACGAAAACTAGAAAAAAAAATAATTACACAAGTAAACTGAAAATCACAAAACAATTTTAATTAAATTTTTAAAAACCTTTTTGATCAAATAGAAAATGTGAAGAATTATTTTTCCGTAAAGCAAAAAAAAATTCTGTTTTTTAATTGGTTTTTTTTTTATAAATTGAAAAAAAAAATGAATTCTGAAAATATTTTTATTATTTTAAATATGGAAAGAAATTAATTGGATGTATTTTTACATTTGTTTATTTATGTTAATTTGTACAGGAAATATTAGAAAGGTAAAACGGGTGGAGGCGCCAAATATTGTGACAAATTAAAAAGTTAATGAATAAAATTTCGTGACAGATAGATTTCAGTTTCATTGATTAAAATTGTTGTGTTGTGTTTAAATTTTGTTTCTTTGAAATTAAATGTTGATGTCACAGAAATGTTTGTTATTATTTTTGTTATTATTTTTTTTAGATGCAAATTTTATTTGTACCAGAAATCACATGGTCAAAATTTAAAAATCCAATTATGAAATACGGAATTTGTTGTTATTCTAATTTTGTCAAATAAATGTTAGAAGCTAAGAAATAATTAATTATAATCAAAAAAAATAAAATTTTAATGCGTTCACTGAAAATAACAAAAAAAAACCACTTTCACAAAAATTTTGTCTGTTTGTTGTTGTGATGCATTGCGTTATTTTTATTTTAACGCGTTTTATTTTATTTATTTTTCTTGATTATTGATTGACAAGTTTATATTATTTTGTAAAATCAATTAAATAAATACATTAAAAATATTTAAAGTTAATTATTTTTATTCAAATTGTTGAACAAAATAAACTAATGTCAACATTTATCAGGTTTTTCATATGGAAAGAATTTTCTACTAAATTTCTGATAATTGTATAATTTTCTCTGTTTTCAAATCAGAGTTAACTGAACAAATTTTCTTTTATGTTCAACTGTAAAAATAGAAAGTATGAAAAAAATATAAGAACAACCTTTAATTAAAAATAATTATATAGTTATAATAATTGGGTATAATTATTTAGATCAATAAAACACCCACACACCTACATCATTAAATATTAATTAGAAATAATTTAATTTAAACCAGATCCTGGATAATAAATATTATTTAGTTAAATTAAAATAATGAAATAAAAACAAGAGAAAAATTTATTAAATTATTAATTTTTATAATTAATTTAGATTAATTTCAATTATTATAAATCCGGAAATTTTATGAGAATAATAATTCTGACAGCGGGTAAAATTCGACGTAAAATTTTAAATTAAAAAAAAAAAAAACTAAAATAGGAAGAGTGTAAAATGGTGTTAAATTGAAATGAAAATTTTTTATAATTAAATAATATTTTAAGAAAATCTTGTAAATTATTCTTGACCAAAAGAATAAGTAAATTAACTAGAATTAATTGAATTTATTAGTAATTTATAAATTTTATAATTACTGGTTTATAAAATAAAATGAATGTACTTCGACCTTTAATTATTCAAATATAATAAATATTTTATTAATTGTTTATATAAATTTCCGAATATGATCTCCGGATACAAATAAAATAGAATGAATTATTTTTAAATACAAAAAAAAATTTCAATTGCAATTAAAGATCGATTCAAATTAATCACGATTTTTTTTGTTAATACATAAAAATTGTCGTTTATATTCTTTACTTTGTTTTATATAAAATCATTCCTATATTCAGAGCTGTAAGATGTAAATTAATTAAATTTCTTAATTGGAAGTGACAAAAAAATAATGTATTGGTGCCATATTAATTACTACTAAATATTTGCATTCAATATACTTAATTTAGCTCTGCCTATTTTAAAATTTTATTTTGATTAAATATTTTAATTAATTGCCTATTCTAAGTATTATTAAATCAGTATATTTCTCTATCTAATAAATATAGATAAATTTATTACATTTTAGATAAATATATAAAAGAGGCCGTTCCATTTTTATAGTGTGTGGTAAATTAATGATTCTGTAGTGTTAAGTAACGTAAATAATTACAGCGTATTGTTATAACAATTCATATATTTTTTTTTACTTAATAATCTATTTAATAATTATTATAGAATGGAATTTGTAAAATAGAATCTAAATACAAGTTTGTTTTTGATGTGTTGTTTGTTGTCAGGTGGACAAAAAACAAGAATAGGTTGAGTAATTTTATGCTAATTTGTGTAATGTCGATTGTGTGTAATTGCATATCAATTATTAGTACTGAAACAATAATCTTAATGAATAATGTCGATAATTTTAAATCAATTCACTTTGTCTCTAATCATCCAGATGTTATAAATTTAACTAAAGGTTTTAATATTCTACAGCAAAGTATTTATAGAAAAATTACGCAGCAATTTCAACAAGTCATATTACAAATTATCACTTTAAACCAGCACAAATGACATAATCTGAAAATATATTAAATCAAATTCATTCTGATGTCTTTGATAATAATTTATTTCTTGTTATCAAAGACATCATAACAACATAATAAATTCTTCAATAAGAATAATTTCTTAAATTGGTCTTATTTAAGAAATTGTTAAAAACTTTAAATCGTTCCTTCACTCTTTCTTTATTATTGTCATTGCTGGTTTATCTTGACAATAAATAATAATCATTGCTATTGAAATATTACTTGAATTATTTGAAGGTAAAAAATATTGTGATTTTCTCGAATGAATAATATTTGCTGATAAAAACACAGAACAAACATTTTACTATTCTATAAATTTTATAAAAAATTACTTTTTGATTACTTTTTGTTTATGAAAATTATTAACTTACTTACTTTAACTAATTTCTTATAAAATACAAAGTTTATACGATTTTCTTATAATCGGATTTCGCCTCAAAGTGTTTTTTTTTGAACAATGTAAAAATAACGATTCGCCTAAATTTCGACAATAAAATATTTTATATGACAAAACAAAAATTTGTAACGAGAAATAATTATGATTTTTTTTTGTTTTTGTATATTTTTTTAATTATTAATTATTTCACTTTTTTTTTATCTTACCAGAGATTCTTAAGAAGTTAATTAGTTAAATGAGATAACTTTCATTATTTTATTAATTGCTTCCTTTTACAATTTATCCTAATATTGTCACATCATTACAATTTTTTATTCTTCAGTTGGGACCAATTAATATGATTAATTATTTAATTAATAAGACCGTATGGGATAAGATTAATTTTCAATGATTCAAATTTAAATTGTAAAATTGTAAATTAATCAAAAAGAATTCTTAATTTATGGTTGCAAATTTATAAGATTAAATTACTTGAAATGAATATTTAGGTAATTATTATTGTAAATCGTTAGATTTGTAACAAAATTGGTAAAAGAAAAAATTATTTTAATTAAAACAAATATGTATCAAACAATAATGGTGCCATTGTTGCATTTATAGCCATAGCCTTAAAAAAATTATTTTCTTTGTCACTTCATATTATAAATCATTTTCATACTCAGTTTTATTGAGTGCTAATTTTTAATTGTGGTAATTTAATTTGTCTTATAGAAAACAATCAATAATCAAAAAACAAAAAAAAAACACACCAGTAAGTTTTTCAAAAAATTTCCAATATATAAACAAGGTTTCACACGATAATTGTTGATATTTTAAATTATAAAAATCAACAATAAAAAATTCACTTAGCTAAATGTATTTAATTTTATAATTGGATTAATTAATTTTTAATAATCAATTAATTTCAAATATTTCAATTCTGTTGGTATTTTTGTTGATTGTGAACCTTCATATTTTAAATATTCATAGAACTTCCTATAATTCCTTATACTTCCGATTACTTAATTATTTTATTAAAATCATTTGTACTTTTCTATTGTTGTAAATTATTAAAAAATTTTACAAAAAATTCAATAAAGTTTGATCAGAAGTTCAATTTAAAAAAAATACATAAATGTTGACATTCATGACAAATTGATGGCATTAAAATGAAAAGATTTTGTTCAATTATTATTAGAGAAATTTATTGTAATTTTAATTCTTAGAATTAGTATAAATTGTATCTACATGATTAATATAGAAATTATTTATAATGCATGTTCCATTCGTTTGGGGTATTTCTGGTTTTGCTAAAATTTTATCATTACAATAATTGGTGTTGCATATTTCTTTATCTTCACCATTATTACTACCAAAACCACATCCTCTGATTGTCCTTCCATTAGAATCTTTAAAATAATAATAATTTATTACTTGATTCCTTTTGAAAAAAAAATCTTAAGCTCTAACCCAGTTCCATAAAACATTCCGTTGTGTCTAAACAACCCTTTGCATATTCAATTAAATGATGTCCTCCTGCTACACAATTTTTATCAATCACTGAGTTGCAAACAAAACATATTATCTGATGTTTTTCCAATGAATTTGAATTACAATCTGTTGTGTTACATAAACTACAATTATCATTTTGATAACAATTTTTTGAATCAAATTCATAATCAGTAATACATCCACGTCTAGTTTGATTTCTTTCTAAAGAAATTATTAAAGACAATAGCTTGTTATATGAAATGTTAACGTCAGTAAAAATTTTACGAACCAGTTGAGTATAAACTATAACATTGATTCTCTTGTGAGTAATTTAAACAGACATCACTATATTTTGATGTATTTGTTAAATCTTTATGACAATCATTTTCATTTCCTTCAAGTACTAAACATTGATGACATTTTAGTCTATTTTCTGGGAAAATAATATTGTTACAATTATTTGTTGTACAGTTGGTTCTGATATCTTCTGCACCTTTACCACAACCTCTTCTAGTTATTCCTTTATCATCTTTAGAATTAAAAAAAAATTAATAAATTAATTAATTAGAAATTGAATTTTATTTGACACAATACAAAACATAAATTTTTCAATCTTCTTAATTGATTTAAAAAACTTACCAACTTCAATAAAACATTCTAAATTATAGGGACAATCTTCAGAAAATCTGTTTAAATTTTTTCCAAATGCACAATCTAAATTACTTGATGAATTACACGAGATGCACTTTAAGCTATTTATCTCGATAATTTCGTTATTACATTGCATTGTATTGCATTGCTTACAATTAACATCTTGATCACATAACTCAGGATATTCTGGATCAGATAAGCATCCACGTCGTGATAAATAAATATCTAAAATATTGATAAATTATCATTACGTTTGAGATCAAAGTTTAATTTTTTTTGTTATTGGATAAAAAAAAAGACACAGTTCTGTTTTATTACGTAAAAAGGAAAAAAAACGGTGAAATTATATTTGATTTGCATTCTACAAAGAAAACCCTATGAGTCAATTTATAGATTAAGAACTTCCTCTTGGTGTAATAAAAATAAAATTCACAACAAAGATAATTTGTATTGACTATAAAATTGTGTTTACATTATTACGTAAATAAGTGGGTTTTGATAAAAATTTCTGATAAAGGAAATTTCGCTTTTAACAGGAAGGTTTTTGTACAATAATTTTTGCAGTCCACTCTATGAATTCCGGCAAATTTTTTTGTATAATTTTTGGGAATATAACGAAAATATCTTAAAAAAATTCTATATACAAACCTTTTGAATTAAACGTGTAACATTCTTCATCCAATAAATATTTACGACAAGCTTGTATATATTTTGTATTATTTTTTAAATCTTTTAAACAATCAACATCACCATAAATACAACTATGACATTTTTGTCTTGTAAATGGAAAAATAATTTTATTACAATTGTCTGTTGTGCACACTTCTTTTATTACTTCCAAACTAAGACCACATCCTCTTTCAGTATATCCATTTTTATCTAAATTTTTTATAATTTAATTAATTTAACTTAAAAATTAATTGAATAAATAAAATTAATTCTTACTAATTTCAACGTGACAATGTGAAACATTTGAGGGACATTTTTGTGAGAATTGTATTAAATTTTTTCCAGTTGCACATTCTTTTTCATTATAAAAATGTGAATTACAAACAATACATTGAAGACTTGATTCAGTTTTATTAATAACACCACCATTAACTATAATAAATTTAAAAGAAATATTTGATTGTTTCTACTAAACAAAGAAATCAATTAAATTACCATACACAAGAATTATTTCAAGAATTAAAAATAGAAAGGAAATATTCCAGAATTTATTCATTTTTAAAGAAAACTTTTAAAATATAAAATATGTTTATACTTTATACACTTCACCTCAACTAATGTATTATGATATTGGACAAGTATGGGCTATTTATATTCAATCGTGAACATCAATTGATATCGTTAATTTTATCATATTTTTAATATGATTTGATAATATTCGGTCAAATATCAATAGAATATTTACGTTTAAATAAAAAAAAGTGTTAATTCTCAGTTTTACTGTCTCTTATATTTCAACCACTTAAAGTGATAAGATATTTAATAGCTAACTTTTGTCACACTCTCATTTTTCTATTTTTATATATAAAATTTAATAACATAATAATTACTATAATTAATTAATTTATTGATTAACAATATGTTATCCCCTATACAAGATTATTTTTTTATTGAATAAAAAATTGATTTTATCAGTTGTGTTTTATTAAAAAAAAATTAAAATTATACAAATTGTCAAGTTTGTTAAGTCAACTGAGATATTTATTTGATAAGAAATTTTTAATAAAAATGTTAGATTACAAATAAGGATTTTGCAGTGGATTTGGTGATCTTTTCAATAATTTATTTATTTATTAATCCTAACGTATCCGGTACAGATACGGTTAAACTTTTTAATTTTTTAAATTATATGTTTAGTTAACAATAAAAAATATGTATTTGACATTTGTCATATAATGAGATTTGTTTAGCACATTTGATAAGACGTTATTTTTAACTGTCTATACGGATTATATTTTAATTATGTAAATTTGTAAGTGAAAAAAATAATTGGATTACTTTATCTAATAAAATTTAATTACATAATATTTGTATTACAATTATTTCGAATTCATAATTTACATTCATCATTGTTGTCACAATTAAGTGGAAAATCATTATCTGAATTACAACTATGATTTCTTGAATGTGCATCTTTATAAGTAAGCATTTTCATTAAAAAACAATTAAATTATATTGGATTTGTTTATTTTTAGTAAACAAAAAAATTCTTTATTCATTCAATTGAAATATTTTTACAACCAAATCATATTTTTACAAAAAAATAAATTAATTTGGTGGCTTTGCATAAGAAAAGAATCTAAATAGATTTTAATTAATTCGTCAGTTATTACAATTATCAGTATTACATTGCTTACAATCAAATGATTCATGGCAATTATTGGGATAATTCATATCTGAATAACATCCACGTCTAATGATTTTGTTTGCTGAAATCAGATAAAAACATTATTATTTACTAATTCTTAGTTTTTTAGTTAATTTAGAAAATATAAGGCAATTTTTTTTTCTTTTCAATCAATCCTTTTGTTCTAACAAAATACTTGGAAAAGGTTTTAAATTGAATTCCTTAAAATTCTTGAATTAATTAAATTCTAATTACCATCATCAAAGGTCTGATAACATTTATCATTGACCAAATATTTAGAGCATGAACGCGTGTAACGAGTAGAATTTTGTAAACTCCGTTGACAAGTGATCCCATCATCTTTGCTGATACATTGATTGCACGATGTACGGTTTTTTGGAAACAATTCATTATTACAATTTTTTGTTGTGCATATTTGTCTGTTTGGCCAGTTGACATTACCACATCCTCTTACGGTATGCCCATTTAAATCTTAATTATTTGATTAATGTCCACAAATAATATTTTAAATATAAAAATAATTCTAGAAATAGTTACCAATTTCTGTGAAACATTCAGATATTGAAATATTAAAACATTTCATTGAAAATTTATCCAGATTTTTTCCTGTAGCACAACTATTTTCAAATGAATTTGATGAATTACAAACAATGCAATGAAAATCGTATATTGATGTCTTCAAATTTTCAGCATTACAATTTTGACCAACACAAAATTTACAATAAGAATTTCCAATCTTGCATTCATTTGGAATATTATCAATAGTACAGCCACGTTGACTTTTATCGTCTTAAAATAATGAAATAAAGCAGATAATATTTACCAAAGTAATAAAAAAAAAATACAAACATGGATTTATTTCACTGTAACAGAAATCAAATGTTTCATGATAAATTTGGCATGCTTCTATAAACTGTGTTGAATTTGTTAAATTTTCCATACAATCTAAAAGTCCATTTTTACATTGATGGCATGTGTGTCTGTTTTTTGGATACAAATCAACATTGCAAATATTTCCCATACACGGGAGGACCATATTCAAATGAATGTTGGAACCAGTGCCGCATCCTCTTACAGTACCGCCACTTTGATCTTCAAATAAAATTATAAATTAATTATTCTTTATTGATTAAAATTTTCTATAATTACCGATTCCCGTAAAACAAGAAGTTTCATTACTGTAACATTCTTGAGAATATCTTTCCAACCCATTTGCAGTTGCACAATTCTTTATTTTTGAGTTACAAACAATACAATTTATGCTCCCATTAACTAAAAATAAAACAAAACAAATTTCAATGAAATTTTGAACAAATGAAACTCAACAAAACGTTAAGTTAATTTTTAAACTGAAAATTACCAAAAACTTGAATCGTTTGTAAAATTAAAAGAACAATAAAAATCTTTAACTTCATTTTATTTGTCTTTCTTTTTTGACCAGGAATTTCTAATACTTTTTAAAAGTTTTCAATTTATTTGCGTTATTGACAATTTTACTTATATTTAAGACGGAACTGATGATTTAAATTATTTTAAGGGTGTTTGGGTTCCAACTATTCGCCTTATCTTTATGAAACAGAAATAATCTATTTTAACATTTATATTTTTTGCCGTTTTTATTCTGAATATTTTAAAAAATGATAAGTTAAATCGCAAACTCATAGTTAAAAAAATAGGCTTTATGTTATTAAAGCTGTATTGATTTAGACAGATAAAATATTTAGTCGGAAGCATTTTTTACCATGTAAAAAATAAATTTTTCTCAACAATATAAAGAATAATTGTTTTCGTTATGAATTTTTAAATAATAAAATTAACGATAGAAAACTTCGAATGTTTGTCAAAATAAAGTTAAAAAATTTTGATATTATAACAAATATGAAATTTTCTATTTGATTCATTATTAAATAATTTTTTTAATTTATGAATGAAGTTTTTTTTTATTTACTACTAACTGATTTTTAAAAGAAGTTTTTATCAATGAGTGCCTACTTGAACGAATAGGTACTTGAACATTTTGTCAAGAGTTTGGTACTCAAGTTTTATTATCGAAAATTATAAAAGGTCAAAAACACACAAATTACGTAACAAATTTGTTTTTTTTTTTTTATAATCATTACTTATAATCATTACTTATGATACTCAACGATAACTCTGGCAATTTTTTTTAACAATAATCTAAATTTCTAAAATGTTTTTTTAAACATACTTAATCAGAAATTGAAAAAAAAATTTCGTTAATTAAATATTAAAAGGAAGTGCTTATCAAATTTGACTGACATAAGTATAAAAGGTAAATAAATTATGTGAAATGAAAAAATGACTACGATTGATTAAAAATTAGGAAATTTGACGATAATAATTTTAATATGAAACTTTAGATAACAAATAATAAAAGAAAAAAAAAAACAAGATAAAAATAGTTCATATAAAAACAGTCTGAAAACAATTTAAATCGTCAGTTCTGTTTCAAATTTTACGTAAAATTGTCAATAACGCAAATAAATTGAAAACTTTTAAAAAGTATCAGAAATTCCTTGCAAAAAAAAAGAAAGACAAATAAAATGAAGTTAAAGATTTTTTTTGTCCTTTTAATTTTACAAACGATTCAAGTGTTTGGTAATTTTCATTTAAAAATTAACTTAACGTTTTGTTGAGTTTCATTTGTTCAAAATTTCATTGAAATTTGTTTTGTTTTATTTTTAGTTAATGCGAACATAAATTGTATTGTTTGTAACTCAAAAATAAGAAATTGTGCAACTGCAAATGGGTTGGAAAGATATTCTCAAGAATGTTACATTAATGAAACTTCTTGTTTTACGGGAATCGGTAATTATCGAAATTTTAATCAATAAAGAATAATTATTTTATAATTTTATTAGAAGCGCGAAACGGCGGTACTGTAAGAGGATGCGGCACTGGATCCAACCTTTATTTGAGTATGGTCCTCCCGTGTATGGAAAATAATTGCAATGCTGATTTGTATCCAAAAAACAGACTCACATGCAATCATTGTAGAGAAGGACTTTCAGGTTGTCTGGAAGATTTAACAAATTCAACCCAATTCATAGAAGCATGCGAGATTTACAAGGAAGTTGATACTTGTTACAGTAGTTACAGTGACCGTTTGTATTTTTATACTTTATAACTTCTTAAAAAAAATTTTAATGATTGCATTTTTTCAAGAATATGGAGGTCACCGTGGATGCACTTCTGATTCTTTTTCATATCCACTTCCATGCTATGAAAATTCACATTCTTGCACATTGTGTAGTGGAAACAATTGCAACACCAATATAATAAAGAAAATAATAATACCTATTTCTAATTGCATCGTTTGTAATTCATTAAATCCATTTGAAAAGAATTGTGCTACAGGAAAAAATTTAGATAAATTTTCAATGGATTGTTTTACTAACGTATCAATTTCTGAATGTTTTACACAAATTGGTAAAAATTTTCTAATTAATTAAATTTTACCTTTTTTTAAAAAATTTTGTTTTTGATTCTTCAAATAAGATTCTAATGGACATACAGAACGAGGATGTGGTTTTGGTAGTAACAGACCAAACAAAGAAATATGCAGAGAAGAAAATTGTAATAATAAATTGTTTCCAAAAAATCGTCTAACATGTCATCACTGTAACACTGAAGATGATGGTAGTCGTTGTAGATACAATTTACAAAATGCTACGTATTATGTTGAAGCATGCTCCAGATATTTTATCAATGATAAATGTTACAGTTTGTATGCTGGTAAGAATACAAAGACGAAATTTCGTATTTTAATAATAAAATTATTAGAGAATTTTTTTCTACCAAACAAAGTCATAAAAATTTAATTAAATTTATTAATTTTTGTTATCGAAGAATTTTTACAAATTTTTAAATTTTTATCAATTTCAACAAAATAAAAAATTGAAAAAATTGTTTTGAAAAATTAATATTTTTCAATTAATAAAATTTTTTTAGTGAAACCAATAAACTCATTTTGATTGTGATTTTACGATGCAAACAAAATTGATAGAGTTGAGTTTGTTGTAATTTTGTAAATCATAAAAAAAAAAAAAGTTTGATTAAATTATTTATTTAATCTGTCACTGTAAATAATGCTTTGTTCGCATAAACAAAATAACTAACAATTCTTAATTAATATTATTTTTTTTTCTATTTCAGAAAATAAATCCAGGCGTGGATGTTATTCAGATAATACTTATCCAGATAATTGCCTTCAAGATCCTAGCTGTCATCAATGTAACTATGATAATTGTAATGGAGAAGGGAAGTAAAAAATGGATAGGATTTTGAGTATTTTTCCAATAAACTAGAATTAATTTCTGATTTTTCTGTGTTTTTAAATATTTTTTAAAAAATCTGGTGATTGGATATATCTATCCAATTTAGTTAAAAAAAACTGAACTAAATGAACTAATTCTAAGTACCAATTAGAATTCATTGAGATCCATTTCTTATAAAAATTTAACAAATCCATTTATTTTTTTGTAAAAATTTCATTTTGTTATAAAATATTTCAAGAATAAAAACCAAAAAAACTGAACAAAAGGAATAAATTTTATTTTACTGTTTTTTAAGGAATTTTTATTATTATTATTTTATTATTGATTCTCATTAATTCACTTTGTGGAAAAGTGAAAAGAGCCGATTTTGTCATTTAAAAATTGAAGTTGATATTAATTCCTTACACTTTTACTCCTAGCACCTTAACATATTGACAAAAATCTATAAAATTCTTCTACTCCTTTCAATTGAATAAATAAATATGGGTAAATTTTGTTGGTATAAAGTGACATTTAATGGAAAACTAAATGAAGTAATTTTTGGTTGATATTGATTCTTTCGTTTTTGATCAATTTAAAAAATTGGATAGTTTAATAATTAATGAAAATCTATTTCATGGATTAAAAAAAAATATTCAAGTTGATAAAAAACCAGAGAAGCAAAAAAAAACAATTCAAGTTGATAAAAAACCAAAGAATAATTTTTTAATTAATAATTAAAGTGATTTTATCAATATTCGTTGTAGAATATTTTATTTTAATAATCAATTTATTTATGAATTTTTAATCTGAAAAGTTAAAGTTAAAAAAATACAATATTTAAAATTTAATTGATAATTTTATTCAATAAAATTCAAGGTTTGAAAAGATAAAAATTTATAAAATTTTAATTTGTTGGTTTTTTTTTCAGAATTTTTTATTTAATTAGTTAAAATTTAATTTCTTCCATTTCCATACAAATTTATTGAATTGACATGCATTGTCTCAATATTGAATATATTTGTTGCACAGCTTCCATTATTTGTTGGTGGTGGAGGTTTTGGTTTATCGTTTTCATCATATAATTTATGAGTATTGCATTTATTTGTATAGCAAATTTCTTTCTTTAGTGTTATATAACTTCCGTCACCACAACCACGTGTTGTTATTTTTGAAGTACCTTTAATTAAAAATAAAACAATAATTATGAAAATTCTAAGGATTAAAAAATATAAAAATAATATTCACGTACTTAGATCAACAAAACATTCTTTATATTGGCTTGAACAATTTTGAGAATAATAATATAAATCAGTTCCATTTTCACAATTATAATCACGACTTGAATTGCAAACATAACATTGAATATTACTTAATGTTTGATTAAATAATTGATCATTGCAATTATCCCCATAACATAATTCACACGTATTATTATAAATACATCCATTTGGATATGTACTATCAGAAACACATCCAAGTTGATTCTCACCATAAAAAGCTATTAAGGAAATTTAAAATTAATTTTCTTAAAAATTCTGTTAAATTTGTATTTAAATTTTTACTTTTAGCAGAATAGCATTGATCGAATTCTACATGTTTATCACAAATTCGTGAAATATTGTATGGGTACGTTATATTCGATGGACAATGATTTTGCCAGGGATGACACTGATTACAACTTAATCGATTCGCTGGGAATATGTTAGTATTGCATAAATAACCTGAACAAACTTCATTAAGTTCTTCAGTTGGATAACCACAGCCTCTTTGAGTATCGTTGTTTCGGTGGTCTATTTTTTTTATAATAATTTGTAATTAATTATGTGATTAAAAGTAATAACTTTTATTATCAATTTTACCAATTTGAACAAAGCACGTGTTCGTGTCATCATTTGGGCAGTCTTGTGAAAAACTTAATAAATTGAATGTTTGAGTACAATTTTTCTGCTCCGGTAATGAAGAATTACACACAACACACTGAAATCCATCATTTTTGTTCATAACACCTCCATTAACTAAAAATAAAGAAAAGAATTTTAAAATTGTTTTAAATTTCTTTTAAAGAGAAATTTTTTAATTTTTACCAAACACTTGCACTGTTTGTATTGTTAAGACTAATAAAATAATATTCCACTTCATTTTTTGTTAGAAACTTAAAATAAAAATTATTTGTATTTATTATTAAAGACAACTTTAGAACTGAGGATTTATTTAAAAAGTCTCTATTATTTATACCTACTTTTTGTCTTATCAATTTTATTTCCTTTCATTTAAAATTTTTTCGATTAGAAAAACATTTTATTAAGTTTTAATATTGAAGATAAAGAATCAAATATTGTCAGCTAATTTCCACTCGAGTCAACCAGATAAGTTTTAATGATAATAAAATTAAAGTTGAATAAATCAAACGGATATGACGAATTTATTGTATTTAAGGTATTGGAATTAATTAAATTAAAGGATTAATACACCTGATTGATAACTCGTTTTTGTACAAATTTTTTTTTTTCGATCATTCTTCAAGTATGTAAAGTAATTGATTTATTATAGAAAATCTAAAGAATATTTGTTAAAAATTAAATTTTCATAAAATTTTTAAAACGGTATTCAATATTTGAATTAACAATTTAGCACCTACATATTATACATCTTTTTGGTTTGAATCTGAATTAAAAAGTATCTTGTAGTTTAGTATTGCCTCAACAAAACTTGTACTAAACTGATCTTAAAAAAGACCAGCAAAAACTGAGAAAACAATGAACTGAATTTGATTGCAATAGTGAAAATAAAATTGCTCAATTACTATTTGAACTTATTTAAAAATTATATAAATTCATAATGATTTATTTACCAGCTATTTTCACCATATTTAAATGGCTAAGGTTATGGTGCCCTTTTTTTGTTGTTATTTTAACAATAGTGACGTCGATTTAACTAGACTTTTTCTTAAGATTTCTTTCACATGAACTTCTTGATATTTGATGGGCAAACGAACGAATAAACTAAGTAAATCTAGTGGAATTATATTGGTTTTTTACATTGAGCATAGTTTAGAATGGTGATTCTTTAATAGAAAGATTAAATAATGATTTAAGTGGATCGCAGGTTAACCTGAAAATTCAATTGATAAAAAACATTTATTTTTACAATAAAGATGTTAATTTTTAAAAAATAAAAATAACCAAGTTAATATTTATTGAAGAAAAAGAAACAAAAATGTATAATTTAAAGTGGGCAGAAAAGAAAATTGAATGAATTTACAAAATAGGAAAATAATTGACTATAAATGGGTTTGATAACACTGCAAACTCATGTTGTATGACCAATATACATATCATTACATTGATATTTTTGGAGTTTTTTTCTTCATACTTTAATTTCACAACAAAATTTTGAGTTTTAGTATTTATTTTGACAGAACGTATTAGATCCAATCAAAACCCTCGAAAACTGGACTGGAGCCCGTTCAAAAACACAGCGATATTAAAATAAATATTCAAAATCGATTGATTTAAATTTTGCGCGTAAAAAACTGGGCAAACCTAACTCAGTTTTGATTGGTTTAATTTTTATGAATTTTGACATTTGGCAACATCGCAGCTGGATCAATTTAAAAATGTTCCTCGGAGAGTTTGACATTTCATTTCAGTGATTATAGAAAAAAAAGAAGAAAAAGTCTTTTTTTGTCGGTGAAATTGTATTGATTTATTTTTGTGTGTTCTTAAAATAATAAATTAATATATTTAAGAATATAGAACATTTAATAAAGTGAACAAACAAAACAAGAACAACAAACGTATAATTCAGAAAACAATTAACAGTTTTTTACATAAATAAAAAGTTATTAAAAATTGTACAAATTTTGTGTAAAAAAAAGTTGAAAATTTGTGATTTTTTTCTTTTTTTTTATTCTTTCTATATTCTGGATATAATTTAAATATTAAATTAATATAAAATAAAAAAGAACTATAAAGAATATTGCAAAATTTAAAGAAAAATCATTTTAGTTATTATTTTTGATTTAAAGGGATAAAGGGAATATCAACTTTTTCTCTTTTTTTTATTATAATTTTCATTTTCTTTGCTTTTAATACTTGTGTGTTAAATCGATGTTCTTATTTCTCTAAAATACTTTTTATTAATAAAAGGTTCATTTATTTCTTTTTCTTTAAAGAAAATATATTTAATTTTTCAATATTTTTTGGTAGTTTTTGATGTTTTATACAATTAAATTAATATTGTTTTCTATAATTTTAAAGCCAGACAATAAAAAAAAAGCTTTGGAAAAAAAACCAAAAAAAATGTTCTTAAAAACTTTTTAAGTTTCCAATTTTTACGAAATAAAATCTAAAAGATTTAAAAGAAACAGTTTTTCAAGAAAAATGGAAGTGAATTGTTTAAGAACTTAATTTAAAAAGACAAAAAAAAAAAAAGGTTAAAAAATGCAAATTTATTGATTTCAGTTTAATTTTATATTAAAATGTTTTGGATACAAATAAATGAAAAAGGAAATTATTTTGTGATTAAAAGAAAAATTGTCTTCTTCGTTTTCTGTTTACGCCCTGAAAAAAAAGACGAAAAAAACTGGATCAATCTCATCTTTTGAACATAACCTAAAAATTTATTTCATTTTCTTTTTATTTTTATTCATTGCACACAAATACCGACACACGATTTTCTTATAAAACGCACACATGCACGTTTACCAATCACGTTAAAAAGTAGCAAAAAAAAAATGTGCAATGCACCAAGAAGAGACAGACAGAAGAAGAAGACGACGAAGAAGAAAACAAAACCAAATCAATCAAATATTTTCAAAATGCTCCGTTATAGCAGAAAAAGAGAAAGAAGAATGTGAAAAGAAATCGGAGTGAAAGGGATAGATTTGACAAATGAATTGATTTTTTTATTTTTTTTCGTTTTTGGAAAATCTTTATTGTTTTTTTTTAAGAAATGTAAATCATGTGTTTCCCTATTGATTTTAGTTTTTATATTTAAAAATGTGAAAGTAGAAAAACAAGAAAAATGATAACGAAAAGATACTTGTTTTGATAAATGAAAGAAAATAAAAAAAGAAGAATTATTTTTTCTTCCTTTCTCCTCTTATCTTCTACATATTCTTTTTCTTATCTTATAATATTCTTATCAGTTCAATTAATAATTGAAATTATCACGGAAGTGGTTTACAATTTTAATTACTTAAATATCAGGAGTAAGTACATAAGAAGTGACAGACGTCATAGAACATAGACAACACACACATGCATAGGCACTGACATACAGACAGTACATACAGTGATTATGTACAATTACACGTAACGTAAAATAAAGGCGGTTGTGACAGAATTTTTTTTTTTTTTTTGGTTTTTCTTGAAAGAAAACCTAAATTTCTTTTGAATTTTTATGGTTATGATTTTTTCGATTAAGTTGATGAAATATGTTTAATTTTTCTAATTTTAAGTTACTCTATACTTTCTTAAATTTCCTTTACTTGTATCCAAAAATATTTTTTAACAAATATTAAATAACAACAACAACCACAAATAAAAGTGTTTTTTAATTATTTAATTAAATTGTAAGTTTAGTGAAAATTTTATAAATAATTTTGAAAATAATTCAGGTGAAAACTTTTGGTCCGAAAAAAGAAGTAAGAAGAAGAAGAAGAAGAATAAAGTAGAAAAGAAATTGGATTACTCTTACCATTTTACTCTTGTACTCTTACTTCTAAAAGTCTAAAAGAAAAGAAAATTAAGGAAATTCTTTTCAATCTAAAAAAGGAAAAAAAGTTATTAAAATAAAACAAAGAGAGAGAGAGAGAGCAAGAAAGTTAAAAGTGAAGAATAGATAGATAGAATAAAGTTGGTGGAACTGTGAAGAGTAGTGGTGGAGGAGAGGTGTTTTATTTTTTAAATTTTATAAATTTTGGCCATGCCGGGTAGTCGTTCAAGTAATACAGAAACGGAACATAAATCACCTAGAGAGAGTGGGGAAGACTCTGAGGATGAAAGCGAAATCTTAGAGGAGAGTCCATGTGGAAGATGGCTGAAACGGAAAGAAGAGGTTAGTAATTTTTCTCCTTTTTTTTTATTCATAATTATTTTGCTTATTGTGAATACTATTTAATTAAATTTCTGTACAACTGTCGAATGAAAAAAGAAAAACTGTTTATAGTGACCAATTTTATTTATTAATATTTTCACTTTGAAAATTTAACGGAAGTACGTACTTAGCCTCTAGAGTTAATCCCCTAAATAGCCACTTTGTAATTGGCAACTGATCAAAAGTATTTGAATATTTAGTAGCTGGAAGGAATGAGCCATTGATCATTTTCCTTAATTTTATTTAAAAAAAAAAAACAAAAAGTAGGTGTAATGTTAAATAAATTGGAGGATTTACCTAATTTAAAGAAATGTTCGACTTAAGTATGCAAAAAAAAAAGAACAAATCTGTTAAGTGAATAAAAATATTAAAGAATTTCACTTTTTTATAAAAAAATGTGAAAAAATTAAAAATTATTAAGAATATTCTTCTTCTAATTCTTTCTTCGCTGCTCCCAAACATAGAAATTAAGTACAAGATCATTTTTTTAATCAATGCCAATGAAGAAGAAACATTTTATCTCTTTCCTCTTCCCGTTTGCAATTATTTTTTATATATTTTTCTTTCTCGTTCTTGCTCAATAAAAAAAAAATTATTGACTGAAAGAATTAATTTAAAAGAAAAAAATATTAAAAAGAAGAAAAATACAAAATTTAATTAGAAAAAGAAAGAAAAGAGAAAGAGATAAAAAAAATAATTTCTTTCTTTTTCTTGTTTTTGTATCAGCATTCCACTCTCAATGGTGAAGTTCATTGAAACGAACGAGCAAAAGAATATTGTAATTTTTCTATAAAAATAATTTATGTGTGTGTGTGTGTGTGCGATGTCTGTTTGAGTTTGCGTGTATTTATGCAAATGTTATATGGAAAAGAAAGAGAGTAGGGTATATATTAAGTATGAGACAGAAAAATAAAAACATATAAAAGAAAGAAAGAAAGGAAATAAAATAAAAAAAAAAATTCACCGCATTTTTATAAAAATAAAAATAAAATCAAAAAAAAAACGTCAAAAAATGTTGTTTGGTTTTTGTTGTTGTTGTTTTTGTAATGTTGTTGCAAATAACACGAATGTATTTTGAATGGAAAATTATAATGGGCCTGTGTTATAGGCAGTGGTTAGTTACCTGTTTAAACTACTGACACTTACTAAGTTACTACTGACTAACTATTGTCATTTTTTTAAATTTAGTTAATTTGTTGAAATTATCAAAAAATTATTCGTTTGTTAAATTTAAATTGATATGACAGAATGTCAGTAAGATTTTTGTACGATATTTTCATTCAACTGAAGCTTTCAAACAGAGTGACAACGTCAACTCTAATAATTATTCCTTAACTTATTAATTATTTGATCGGTGCGCAATAAATATAGAATTTTTGTTGTTGTTGTTTTGTTTTTCCAATTATGATGGTCGTGCGCGTGCGCATTTACTTAACTAAATATAAGTATGCATCAGGTACGTTTCAATTGTTTATTGTTTCACTTTAAAATGAGTCACTTCCAGGCTCAATTACTTATACTAAAAAAAATGAAATAAAAATACGTTTTCAAAGTCAAAATAATGAATGCAACAACAATAATAACAACAACATCTAACCTTGCATTTTAATTTTGTTTGAAAATTGGAAAAATTAAAATAACTAAGTACATATTACCTACTTACTACAGAAAAGTCGGACTTTATTTCGTACGATACCTATTTAAGTATCATAGTTGTAAATTAAATACTCCAGAACCGAGGGGTTAATCACTGTGTGTAATCCTGGAAGAAATCGTGGAATCTTTTGAAATTTGCATAAAGTTTCGATAGATTGACTACATAATATTTTATCTTAGCTTTGAATTTTATAAAAGTATTATCAAACCGAGATTTGAACATGACTAAATAGACAAAGAGAGAGAGAGTGAAAGAGTGAAAGTGAGAAAATTAAAATATAATTAAGTTGTATTTCCTTTAGAGTAAAAATGTTTGTATACTTAATTCTTTGATTTTTCTGGTTGACATTTACTATTAAATCCAAATGTGTATTCCATTAGTGATTTGAGCTTTTGTAAATATTTACTAAGGATTCAGTAAGTATACTTAAATGTATACCTACTTTAAATTACCAAACGAATACAGCAATTAGTTTGCAGCTAAGTTTTATAAAAATATTTTATAATTTATCCTAACATATAGTTAGGCCAACAAACAATATATAGACACATTCATACACTTACATTCGTATACACACATTCATTCACATAATACAAATATTTGCATTTTAGAAGGTTATCTGCTTTTATACAAAATTATCACTGTTTTTTTTTATTTATTTAAGTAATATTTAAGTATAATTATGTACGTATGTGCACTCGAACTAAGTAAAGTAAATTCGTAAGTCAGTATTTATGTAAGTAGTAAGTTAGTAAGTATAGTTACTAACTAACTAAATATTATTTATTTTCACTTATAAGTGCTTATTATGCGTGAGTATGTGTGTGCGCCTGTTTTTGTGTGATTATCCCATCATTTAATAAATATAAAAAAAAAAAAATTTCTTATACTGACTTAAAGTAAAAATTTAAATTATTTTTTATTATAAATAATTTTTTTTCCGTTTTTGTTTAACTTAATAAAAAATTTAAAATGAAAAAAAACAAGATTTTGTAACGGTTTTTTTAAAATTCCATTTTTAAGTATGTTTGAATGCAGTCCTTTGGGGACCATTAAACAGTCTTGCAGCAAAAATTTCAAAACAATCGGTTAATATTTACTTTTTTTTTTTAACTTTTTTGTCTAAAAAAAGTTGCAAGGGGGTCGTTCTTATTAAAAACTTTTTAATTTCTTCCAATCATGCATTAGTTAAATACATTTTCATTTTTTAATGAGATTTCGTTATTTAAAAATTGCTTACACGCTTTCCGAATAATTGCTTCTTTAAATACTCAGTTAAGATATACTTAATTCAGGATAGTTAGAAGTTAGAACCTACATTTTAATAACCAAAAAAATATTGTGTGTTGTTGTCCGCTGAATGTTAAATTCTATCATTTTTTTTTCTTTTTTATCCGTTTCTCAAGGTTCTTTTTTCTTTTGTGTTAGTAAGTAAGTATGGTGGTGTAATTTTGTTGAATGGAAACGTTTTTTTTTATTTAAGAATTTCTCCATAAAGCTACAACAAGAACAACAATAATATGAATATCAGAAAAAACAACAATAAAACAATGTATCTACCTTAAATATGGCATAAAAGAAGAAACGAAAGAAAAGACTAAACTTGTGTTTTGTTCGTGTGGTTTTTATTTAGTAATTGTTGTTGTTGTTGCTGTTGTTGTTGCTGTTGTTGTTGTTTGTTCTACTTAAGAGAATAATTTAGTTAAAATGAAATTAATTATTGTTTTTTATCGAATTTCATCAATTATGAATATTACGAGGGGTTAACCACTGTGTGCAATCCTGGGAGAACTGGTGGGGAATCTTTGTGCAATCTTTGCGAATCTTTGTGAATCTTTGTGAATCTTTGCGAATCTTTGTGAATCTTTGTGAATCTTTGTGAATCTTTGTGAATCTTTGCGAATCTTTGTGAATCTTTGTGAATCTTTGCGAATCTTTGTGAATCTTTGTGAATCTTTTGAATTTTTATACAATTAAAAAAATTTACACATTGTAATCCATTTTAGACGGCTCACTACATCAGTTAAATAAATAAAAATAGAATACAATTCAAATAAAATCGAAAAAAAATATATGTAAGTATGTATACTTTATATAAACTAAAATCTTGCATCTCTTTCATTCCAATCTAAAACGAATGAAAGGATCATTCGTTAATGTAAAACGAATGAAAGGATGTAAAACGAATGAGACAGAAAATCCTAAGTTTCTATACTGATTTTATACTCCTCTCGTTTTTATTTTTCGTTCTTTTTAATATAAAATCAGGTGATTAAAAACCGTTATTTTTTTTTACATTACGCCGGATATTTTGACATGTGCTGTTGTGTTTTACGTTGTGAAGTCCATCTTTCTTGAATGGAAAAATGGTTCTGTATGTTTCACAATTTACAGAAATTGAAAAATTATTTGATAAATTTCCAAATACAAAATTTAGTTTTTTTTCTTCTAAATAACCAGCATAATTTTATTTCAGCAAATAATAAAAACAATTCAACAACTTTTAAAGACGTGCCAAGCTGTGGAGATTATGTTTTAGTTTAATTTCCATTTAAGAATTTAATTAAATATTATGTTGGATTTATTTTATCGGAAGAAGAACACTCATATTGTATTAAATTTTTAAGGAAAATTGGGACTTTTTTCCAATTTCCAGAAACTGAAGATGTGTGTACTGTTCACAGAAAAGATGTAAAAGAATTATTACAGCAGCCAACTGTAACAAGACGTGGACAATATATTTTTAGGGATACAAATTTAAAAGTTTATCCAATTTCCTAAATTTCTTGTAATAATTAAAAAATAATTAAAAAAAAAATAATGTATAGAATAATAATAATAATAATAGTATATAATTATATAGTATTTATTATAATTATAATGACTACATTTAAAAATGCCAAATGAATTCATCATGTGATTTTTATACTTTTTTTCACCAATAAAAGAATTTTATAAAATTACAGCTTCAATAATTTTTTTAAATTAGATTTATTATGTGTTCAATCCTTGTTGTGAATCTTTGTGAATCTTGTGAATCTTTGTGAATCTTTGTGAATCTTTGTGAATCTTTGCGAATCTTTGTGAATCTTTGTGAATCTTTGCGAATCTTTGTGAATCTTTGCGAATCTTTGTGAATCTTTGTGAATCTTTGTGAATCTTTGCGAATCTTTGTGAATCTTTGTGCAATCTTTTGAAATGTGCAATCAGTGGGGCGTAAAATTTTTGAGTGGTTAACCCCTCGGAATATTATAACCTTATAATTTTGGGATCAGTTCATGCAACGATCATAGAATCAATGTGCCAATATGCAATGGGTTGGGTGAAATGTGTTTCAGTGGTTAATTCGTCGTATCTCGCTTTTCTTACGTTATTGAAATTCATCAGATTTGGTCTTAACAATTCTAATAACAAACGGTTAGAAATTGAGATTCATAGACAGAGAAAATATTGATACAAAATCGGTTTTGTGTTGAAAAGCGTTTAGTTATTCTATAGTTACGCTTAAAGTTGGCAGAATTTGGGAGGTTCATAATTTGGTAATTATAAGTTTTTCTAAACTACCTACTTCGTTGTTTTATTGCAATTATAAGCATCTTACTTATTAAAATAAGTTTCAACTTAAAAATAAATTACGGCTTCTCCTACTTAACCCCCAAAAGTACTTAAGTATTTATGTTTTGCGACTATGAAACGTGATTCAGTTGCATTGAATAATTTATGAATTAAATGCTTTTAGTACTGATGGTCTTACAACTCTTATAGAAGCATAATGTAGTTTCTATTAATAATTAAACTTATCAAAATTCTCATAATTTATTCTAAATAAAAAAAAAATTCACATCATATAAAGACATCACTTCTAAGATCAATGAATCCACAAATGAATCTCTTTCTTTTCACTATATAAAAAAGGCAAAAAAAAAAATGAAAGATAAATAGTGAAATATTTTTTCTACTTTTACACTCAACGTCAACCATTCACACGACACAACAAATAATAATAAAAAAAAAAATAAGAAAAAAAATAATACTTAGGAAGTTTATAGAAAAAGTACTCCAGAAGCACCTTAATTCCATCTACACATATGAACATTTATTTTGCTCTTGAGAAATCTATAAATAAATATTCCAACAACAAAAAGGAATCTCTAAAAAGAGTAAAAAAAAAAAATATAGAAATATAAAAATAAGAAGAAGTAATATACAACGAAAGTAAAGTAAGTAAGAATAAGAAGTATAGAAATCATCTTATTTTTACACACATTTATCTTCTTTCTTTTTCTTCTGGTTCTCTTATTGATCTGTATGAACTTGACAAAAAAGAAATAAAAATAAAAATTTTAAGAAAGAGAAGAAAAATAAAAAAACAGTTTTTTGTATGATGGAACTGCAGAGAAGTAAAATGGAAGCAACAAAAAATTAAATATCGTTTACTTATGCGAATTGCCATCGTCGTGCGTTAATTTCCTTTAACTGTAGATGAGAAATAAAATATGGGAATTTATTTTTAATTTTTCAATATGATGAAAATAGGAAATATAAAATTGAATTTTAGTCTGACAAACGCAAAACTTTTTATAGTTCATTCAAACAAATGTACAATAAGTATTAAAAAAATTACTCCGAATGACAATCGGTTGTAAATATATGTACAATTATTCAAACCCATTGAAATTAAGGATAAACACAATTGGAATTTGATGAAATTTTTGGTTAGTAGAAGGTTGGAATATTTATTGAAGTATTCAACTAAGTACGTAACTGTTGCTTTTATTTCATCACAAATAATTCATTTTTATAACATAAATATAATTAGAATGGCAAAATAATATTAAACCAATTGAAAATATGCTTTCACTAAGTTCTTAAAAAAGTAAGAAAGAATTTTGTTCAAAATTTTCTAGTAGGTACAATTAAAAATTTTTAGAAATTTTTTATGGGTTTTTTCCTTTAAGGATTCTTTTTAATAAAATTTTAATTCTTGGAAAATGTTTAAAATTAAAACAAAATTTCTTCATTTACTTTACGAAGTTTTTTTTATTTTTTGTAAAATTCAGTTCCAATCCTCGTTCCAATCTCTTCATTTCATTTATCTTAAATACTTCAATACGGTAGTGTTAAAATTAAAAGATAAAAATCAATACTAAAATCACAGAATAAAAGAACTTAAATCAAAAGCAACACAAAAAAAATCGCAAATTCAGACAAAAATCCTATAAAATCCAACAAAACTGTGAATAGTGGCGAGTTTTTTTTTTGTTTTTTTTTTTTGGTCTCGATTTTTCGATTACTATTTTTTGACAGCTTAACAAAAGTTATATTAATAGAAACAAAATAATACTTAACTACAACACCAACAACAACAACAAAAACTGAAAACTAAAATGAAACAAAAAAAAAAGTATTCAATGACTTTTTTTTGTTGGAAGTTCTCGTTGTTGTTGTTATTGTTGTTATTGTTGCTGTTGTGTTTCTCGTTAGTTTTTTTTTTCTTCTTTTTTTTTGCCATTCAATTTAAATATATATAAAACATGGCATGACATGATAGAACACGAATTACAACAAAAGATTATTATTATTGTTATTTTTGTTGTTGTTGTTGTCACTACACCCGTTCTTTTTTTTTTGGATAACGATGACGTCACTTTGAAAATTAACTAATAAGTTTTGACGAAACAAAAAATTACAAAATTTACAAACTTTTTTTTGTTATTTTTACTTTTTTCTTTTCAAATCCTTTCTGTTTATTTTGTTTTGACACTATTAAAAAATACAAAAAATAAACGAAATATGTTAAGTCATAGAATTTTTTTGAGATTGTTTTTTTCTCCTTTGGAAAAAATATAACAATTTTTACGTTAGTTAATTTCAGCTTGAATGATGAGTTTATTTTTTATAATTTATAAAGTTGACGTCACTCATAAATGAAAACATAAAAGACGAATAAAAATATACATTTATAACCCTTTGGATGCTGTAAATATTTGACGTAAAATACCATCGTCGAATATAAATGAAAAGGGACTTTCAGAATAGATTTAACATTTATCTACAATTAACAGTGAAAGTCGCGTGAAATTTCATGTACCTAATTCCAAAATTCCAATTCTTTTGAATTTCCAGAGTCATCTCTTGAAATTGGCATTTAGTGGAAAACGATAAACTTTCATTGAAATCTGGAAATGAATCTAGCATATTTTACGTATATATGTATATGTATGTAACTTATACGCGAACTAAATAAATTCCCAAAATTATAAATGATTGCATTGTTCAATTTTACCAATTAATAATTTTGAAATTAATTTAATTTTCTTTATGAAGGATTTTTCTATAAGTTTTAAAAAAAATGACCTTGTATCAGAAATTATTTCTAAAAAAAATTCTAAATTTTACTTTAGTGTGACTCTCTATTTATTTGCATCAATAATTATTCACAAGTTAACACAAAGTGATTTCATTTCTCTATTTGTGTCAGTTTCAGTTTCAATTTGACAATTATTTTCTTGTCGTCTAGTTTTTTTTTGTCGTTTTTGTTTTTAGATAGTTTTGAGTCCAAAGTCAAATAACTGGCGCCCTATCATAATTCCGTATAATTTTTTTTTTATATATAAACAACTTATTTTGTTACTATAAACTGACTTACTTAATCATATCTATTATTTGTCATCATAACAAAAATAAAAAAACTGCCCAAAAATAATAAGTAAAATATAATTAATTAAGTAATAAGTAAGTATAAGTAAGTACTTAATGTTTAATAATTTTTTAAGTTATTAAAATATAAAAGTATAGCAAAATATTTATAAATTGCCTTACTGATTATGTAAATGAAAATAAAAATGTTGCTATAAAAAGTTTAACAATCGTCAAAAGTTTTTAATCAAAAAAATTTAATTGAATTTAATCCAGAGTTTTCGTTTTTTGCCAAAAAAAAATTCTAATTCTCCCAAACAAATGAAAATCAAGGAAATTGTATAATTTTTTTTAAAGTTTAATGGAAAATAAATTTCAAAGAGTTAACGTATATTAGTAAATACAGTGATAAAAGTATAACAGTAATTTTCTCCATTTTCAATTTTCAATTGAAATCGATGAGTAAACATGTTTTTTCTTTCTATCGCGACAATTCATTTTCACATTCTATGTATGTAGGTACAATTTTTTTCTCTATATAATTGACCCTGTGTGCATTTACAATTATCTCTTACCCACATTCTTTCTAAATTGTTTTGACTAAGAATAATAATTATAATTTATTTAATGATCAACTCAAAACTAAGTAATAAATGAGTAAATATTATTATTATGTTTATAATAACACGAACGAGAATCATAATTTAAGTAAATCTCTTTTATTTACCATATACTAACTTATTATTAATTTTTTTATTGTTGTTTAAAAAAATTATATATATATATATGTAAATAAAGTCCTCGTAACTAATCTTAAAATTCTTACACAAAAAAAAACGGTCTTTTTTCTTCAGAACAAAAAACTAATAACAACAATAATAAAACTACGCATCTCTTATATTCCGTAGTTTCTTATAATTTTAATGTTTTTTTTTTTAAAGTTTTGTTAGAAGTTAAATTAAAATTAAAATAAACAAATCATAAAAAAAACGTGTCTGTTCATGTCAAAACAGTTTTGTACGTTTATTTATAATAAGATTGTAAATGAAGTAAAACAATGTCCTTCGTAATTTTAAGTTTAGAAGAAAGAAAATAATAATAACTTTTTTCTGTTAATTGTGTGTTTTATGAGTCCGTTTGTCTCAACAAATTCACACTATTCATTTCACTTCATTTCTTTTTCGTTGTAGAAAGAAAAAAAAATATGGAAGAAAATGTGTGTTAATTTACAAACACACACAGAGTGACGAAGATAAAAAAAGAAAATTCTTATCTACTTTCTTACTAATAAAGATTGTTTTCTATACTTGTTCTGACTTGTTCTAGTTGTTATTTTATTTCTTTGTTATTTTTGTTGTTGTTGATAGATATAAAAAGGCATGAAGAAGTTATAAGAAAATATCAATTTATTTCCTACTGATAAATAAGTAATTTAGGGAAAGCTTTTGTGTCTCGATTAAAAAATGCTTCCAAGAACATTAAGATCCGTCACAAAACACATAAATATTCATTGAATTTTCTGTTTCAATAAATTTTCTATGAGAGAAAAATGTCGTAAAGGGATTTATTTTTCTAATATATTTGAGAGAAAATGTCCACCAACGTTCACCACCTTCTATGAGAGATAAATGCAATCACGATTTTAATATAACTCCTACTTATAGTGTCGAAATTAATGCATTAGATATTTTGTTAAATAATATCATCAATCCAATTTCTGTATACATCCAAATTATTTACAGAAATTTTGATTGAATTATTTATCACACAATGTGTCTACTATGTGGTAGCATAACCTGCAATAAAAAATTGAAAAGCAAGTTTTAAAATCGGGTAAGGATATTTATAATATAAATTTTGAAGATTATTTACTATTTTTAAAGAGGTATTTAACTAAAATTTTTGTAGGATACAATTCAAATAAATTATTCCACCATTTCGTCATAATTTTCTTCTTTTTCTCATTATTAAAGTCTTTTGTTTGCAACTTGCTTCAGTTTATTTCATTATTATATTTATGAAAGATCTCTTGCATTGCACATTAAACACATTATTTATACTTAATTTATTTACAAATAAACATGCCCTCGTTACTCAAATTTCAAATCTTTTTCCTTCAATGCCATTGCAAAAAGAAAATAACAAAAAAAAAAAACCAAATGATTTTTAGGTTAATGAGTTTTGTTTTAATATTTTTATTTATTTTGTTTTTAAATTTAAGAAATATTTTTCATTTACGAAAAAAAAAATTGAAAGATTTAAAATAATGCACGATGTTGAGGCAAGGATAGACAACAGTTCTTGTACTGATAAATAGTTTTAAGGTTAAAATGCAATTAATTTTGGCAATCTACTCTATTGGGTTTAATTTCAAATTTACTTATTTCCATTTCCCCCATTTCATATTAATTAGTCATTTTATTATCTTCTCTACTGTATTATCCATTATTTTATTGTATGTAATCGGAAAATGATTTAGACTTAAATATTTGATTCCATTTCAAAATTGTCTAAAATATTCTAATTGCTTAAATATTTTGATTAGATCGCAAAATAATTAGTTTCACTTCTAACTCGTATACAAAGTAGAAACGAATAATTGTTAGAAATTGATCGTAAAATTCGTCATAAAAGAACATTCGAATTAATATTCTTTCAGTTTAGGCTAAAAAGTAGAAGGAATAATTAGATGTTTGTATTCGACTTTTAAAAGAATTCAATAAACTGATGGTCTTGAAATGATTTCATTTATTCACTCCACTCAATTCAATATTTTCCCTTGCTCTCTACTTATGGATCGAAAGCAATCATCTTCATCTTCGCTTTTCATTTTTATTTTTCTATGTTTTTTTCGTCTTTCAAAATTTGCCAAAATGAGTTCGCATTTTTCGCATTAAAGACATACACTGATACAACACATATAGACCATACATAAACACATACGCAAAACAGATGGTGTCTGTCTCTTTCTCGCTACTTCTTTTTTTTTTGCTCTGCTCTAAAATAACAAAATTTGTATTTTATTTTATTCGCCACTATGACTCAGACATGATATAAGAACAAGATGATGAAGAATATGATGTTGATGAAGAGGCAGAGGATGGAAAGACAAGAGTTAAAACATGAATAAGAAGAAAAAAAGGGAATTATAAATCAACAGTTATTGTAAGTTTTGAATAAAACAAAAATAAACAACAATAAGAATTGAAGAGGATGAGGAGGTTGATAGAATATGTGTAAGAAGTTGAAGTGTGTAGCGGGATATGCGATAATGCAGAGAAGTGCATAATATATGGGGCTTTTAAGTATGTGCAGTATTATAAATTCGTACTTCTTCTGCTTTTTTTGTATATACAATAATTCTTGCTTTCGATTCGTTTATTTTTTAATTAAAGTTACAAAAATTATGGTATGTAGTTCTTCACCCTTTCCGTAGTATCTAGTAGTGTCTAGTCAAAAAAAGTTATCAAATAATTTACAACATTGTGAATTATGTGCAAAATGACCCTGACAGTCGATAGGCTACGTTTAATAAATTTACACATTATTTTTATTTCTGACACGGCGTTTACAATATTAAGTAGATAGATTATACATAACTTATTTTGTTTATTTTTGTTCTAATTGATTATGTAATTAAGTAATAATTTAGACTGTTCGATTTCCTGGATAAATAATAAATCAAATTCATATGTGCCTACTGTAATGTAGTGTAATGTAGATATGGTTGTGTACCATATCATGTTAATTGTGTATATGTGTGTATGTAGTTGTGTTATACAAGATATTTAATATTGATACAAAATATTCTGAGTAACACGTTTAAAATTTTTAAATGATGATTCACACCAATTATTACTCGTTAATTTAGTCATAATTTTCTAATAAAAATTATATAAACGTAGGTATATAAAATTATGACAAGACTAGATAATTTTAATATTCTTTCCAGATAATACTTTTTCGAAAGAAATTTTGTATTGAAGAATTATAGAGGAATCTTTGTAGTATTCTGGCATATTGCCGTGATTGTGTCAAAAAATTTATATTATTCTTGATAATTACCGACTTTAAAATCATTTATCTACAACAACTGAAATAAAAGATGAACGCTGTTTTATTTTATCCGTGAGATTTTGTTTGCTTTATCAAAAAATAAAAAGATATTTTCTTTTAACAGGATAATATAAGTAAGTGACGTCATTGTCATTTAGAATATAAAATAAAGCCTCATTTCACATTCTGTCGCCTTCTTAATCGATTTGCTCTTGTGTTTTTCTCTGTATTTTTTTTTATCTTCTTATATAAAAATATCTATCTAACTTCTGTTACTAAAAATTTACTAACACAATGAAACAAATTTTCTTTCGTTTAGTTTTAAGACCCTTCTCAATATTTTCTATATTACGCATAATCTAAACATAAAATGTCGGACAATAAAATAATGTTAATAAATAATACTCAATTCAAATATTATGATGAGTTTTGTTAAAATGTATACATAAAATACAATGATATTAAATTAGTATGGATTTAGAAAACATATAAACTGCTTATCACTCCAAATAAACAAATAAAATAAGATTCTTTTTTGTTACTATGCGGAAGAATTGGTAACTTGCCATATTGAGCATCCGGATTGCGCAATCGTCCTTCTTTACTATTTATCCGCGTGTTCATGAATTTACCGAATCAAATAATTATATTGAATTTATAATTCAGTTCCATATTATTTTCATTTCATTGATGGAATAGTTAATATAAAGTAGACTTTGACTGACTAAAATCTAAACTTAACTGAAAAAAACCAACAATAACAAATAAATTAAATTGTGTTTTTTTTTGTGTATTCACTACTTATTTATTTAGTTTTTGTTAGTTTTAGTTGGTCTCTATTTGGCTATCCCTCTCTTTCACTTTTTCGAGTCCAATTTCATGCAATCATCATAATAAGTAGTTCTATTTTGCAAATTGAATAAAAAAATAAATAATTGTCTTTCATTTTATAAGATGATTCTAAGATATAAACATGTTGATATATATATATAACAAATTCAATCTCCTGTTTATAAATAATATAATTTAATATTATAAATTATTAACAATTTTATTTATGACAATTTTCTCTAATAATAACAAAATGACACTTTATTATTTGACACAATTTATACGTAAATACGTTTTTGTAATCTTTCAAAGTTTAAAATTAAATTAAATTGTAGGAAATGAAATTGAAATGAATGAATGAATGAACTACATATTAATGGGGTTTATTACTTATTAAACATTAAAAAAAACATGATCAGTTTAACCTTTAAAACTTTTAACTAAAAGTAAGTATATTTAATTTTTGCGGTTTCTATAAAAAGGTTAAGGCTAAAACCTTAACAAAAAACAAAAAAAAAAATGATAAAAATAAAGTATTTGAAATAGAAAAATGTATAGAAATGTTTTGGTTATGCCTTACACTTTTTTTTTTTGTTCATTTTGTTTTAAAATATTTGGCATAAACGAAACAAAATAAAGTTTTCTGCAGGTATTTCTTCATCTCTCATTTTTTGTTTTAACGAAACCATAATTAATGATCCGTATGAAAATATTTTATTTTAAATTTGTTTTTTGATTTGAAATTGAAAAAATAAAAGTGTTTTTTTTTTTTTGATAAATATTCGTAATCAATATTTTTGATTTCATGTCATAAAATCGTGTAAAACAATCAATAAAAGAGTTGAAAAAAAGAGAAAAAAAAAGAAATAAGAAAATAAAGAATTTGAAGTGAATGTTGCCACCATTAAAATAATTGAACATTTATCGTTTATTGAAAGTAACACCTTTCTTTACACATTTGTAAGGGATGAAAATATTACTTTTGTTTTGTTTTGTTTTTGTTTTGTTATTAAAAAAGAGTTTCACAAAAAAAAAAAGCGAATATTATGTTTCTGTCTCGGTTTATGTATAAATTTCCATCTCAATAAAATTCAAATGAATCCTGTTTTTCCTTTTAAGATTGTAAAAAAAAAACGAACAAATTTATTCTATTTTCAATAAAATTCCTCTGATGATTATTTCAAATTGAAAATTGTTTTAGACTAGACTAGACTTGCAATATATTGACTAAAGTATAAGAAAAGAATCTAGATAACCTTGATATTGTAAAGTACTTAATACTTACTTTATTTCTATATATATATACTATTGTTGTTGCTATTATTTTTGTTGTTGTTATTAGAGAGTTCAAGGTTACATCTTATAATTTATACCACCATATATATAAATGCACATACACACATCTATGTGAATACAATTTTATTGCAACTGAAACACAATAATTGTTAATATGACAAGACAAGTATTTTATTAAAGACAAAAAAAAAACATTGTTGTTCTTAAGTAATATTTATAAAAGTTGCAGTAAGATGTAAGATATAACTAAAAATAATACTAACATGTTTACTTAAGTGTTGGTTTTTCTTCTTGTTCGTCATCTTCATCATCTCTTTTATCTTCTGTTTCGTTCTTATTTTTTTTTATTATTTTCAAAGAATTTCTATAAATGGAATTGAATTGAATCAGATAAAGAGAAAGAAAGAGACGTAAAAAGAAGTTATTCCTTAAATCAGATCTGATGTAAATCTATAAAAAAATCTTTTAAGGGATTTTGATTCCCTTGATAATTTTTAATGATTTCTTGTTTTTGTTTGTGTATATTATTTTTAAAGAAATATTTTTGGAGAATTAATTGTTGAGATTCTAATTCTTGGACTTTGATTAATTTTCACTTATATTTTATTTTTATAGTCAAAATACACTTTACATTTTTTTTTCTTTTAAAATAGACTATTTAATTGTTATTGTTGTTGTTATTGTTTCTTGATGTTACGAAATATAATGAAAAAATGTATTGACGCCTTCTTACGTAATATTCTTTTTTGCCTTCATTTTCTGATTGTCACTTTTCTTTTTGTTTTATTTCATTTATTTATTTTCATTATTAAATTTTGTTGGCATACATTTTTTACAATTTTCATTTACTTACTTATGTATTTTTCTTCTTCTTTTTTTTTTCTTTCTGCTTTTAAATAGAAAAGAAAAAAAGTAAAACATGACGCTAAAACAGTCACTTAAATTGAGATAATAAAGACAAAACATCCAGACAAAAATAATAATAAAAATATAGAATAGACTAAGACGTTGACAATTTATTATTATTATTATTTTGTATAGGAAAAATATAAGAATGTCAAGAGAAAGAAAGAGAAAGAGTGAAAATATATAAAGAAAGTGTCAAGTTTTCTTATTATTATTATTTAATGTAATGTAAATGTAAAAGTAAGAAAGAAAGAAGAAAAGAAAGTAGTAAAATAAGTAGACACTTAGTAATTATGCATATACTAAGTAGTATACCTTTACAAAATATATACTTAAATTCTACATCATTTTCTATATATGCACAAGTGTAACATGTGTTTTAATATTTTAAATTTAAAGTAAAGTCTCAAGTAAAGTAAAAAGTAAAAAAAATACGTATAAGTATTTATTAAATATGATTCATAAAAATATGACAACAATAGCAAATGTAAGTGTAAAAATTTGAGTTCTTTTCTCAGATCAAAATCATAATAATAATAAGAATACTTTATAAGGAGGTCTTAATATTTATATAGGAGGTAATAGATTCGATAGAATTTTCACAAGAATTTAACTTATTTTATTTGAAAAAAAAAAATTATTTTTGAATAATAAAGAAAGAGAAAAAAATTAGGGGAAGATGTGAAGATGTGAAAAGTTTTATAAAGGGATTTCACAGTAATTGCATCAGATTTCTCGTGATATTGCCAAGAACTTCAAATATCAAATTCTCCAGAATTTCACACCTACTTACACAATTCTCGAAACGGAATATCATCTCGTATTAAATAATTTGCTCAGTTGTCTCTCATGGAAACAAACCAGAAATAAAAAGCATTAAAAAGAATTATTTTATTTGATTCTTCTTTTTCTGCGTCTTCAGTGCCATTGCATGCGGTACATTCGTACAAATAAGACTAACTTATCATTATTATTCTATTATTTTTTTGAACCACCAACATTCAGCGTATGTTCCTTATAAGATCACTTTTTTTTTGTTTCTTTCATTTTCATTTTAACAAGTTTTTCACCCACGTTACATCATTTTATTTGATATTATTAAATTGTAAGACGTACAGACTTATATATATATATATATATGTGATAAATGAATTAATATTACTAATTTTTTAATGACTTTTAAAGTAACAACGCAAATAATAAATAATTTAAGAGAAATATAATTCTTTGTTGTTGTTGTTGATTAACTTCGTTTTTTTTCTATTTCTTTTTCTGTTCAAATATTTTCATATGACTGAGTCACGTGTTTAATTGACTTAATTTAAATAAATTTAGATTATTTAAGAACAAAGAGATAACAACAAATAACAAGATTTATTTGAAAACATACATTTTGTTTTTTTTTTGTAATGAAAAATCAATGATTATTGAATCAATGTAATCAAAAAAATGTTACGAAAAATTTCAACAAATAAGTATCTCGTTAAGATTAAATTGAGATTACATTCATTTTCTCAACAAAAAAAAATATTGGTTTAAAAATAAAATTGCAGAAAACTATAAAAAAGAAATTGCAATTGCGCAGAACACGTTCAATGTAACACGTTGAATATAAATTGCATATTATTTGCAATTTTCCTCAGATAAAAATTTTATACTTAAATTTTGTTTTATTTTAAAAAATAAAGTTTCCTGTAGAGTAAAAAAAATAAAATATAAACAAGCGAGCTTTAAAATTACTGACCTGTCTCAAAATAAATTTTATAAAATATAATCATTCTACGCACACGATGTTACACAGGCACACTCACACACACCCTTTCTCTCAGTTCAACTCACTCTTTCTAATATACATATAATCATCATCGAGACTATATCACCCCATTCCCGGACCCCTTTCAACTAAAGCTATATTAAAGCTTTTTTTTTTTCCACGAAAAATGAGAATTTTTTTTGTCGCTTTATTTCCTTATACTATGCATACTTACCATAATACGCAACGCACGCCATAATAATACATATGTACATACAAAGCAAAAGGAAAAAGAAGAACAAAATCCAACATTTAATTCCTTCTCAAAAGCATATCCCCTTCTCCCTCCTGCCCATGGTTTCTTGTGACAATTTTATAAATATCGCGAACGAGTTTATTGTCCTTTTATTATTTATTTCATGTTTTAAGTTATTATCATCGTTTTAATAGTTTACTGTTTATATCCCTGTCTCTTTCTATTTCTTTATTATTAGTCATTGAAAAAAAGAAGTGGTAGTCAGAGCGAAATGAATGAGTAAGATAGAAACAAATGAAATTATTGATGTAATCAAATGAGATAAAAAGGAAGGGAAATCAATTTTTCTGCCTACATTTTTTTTTTACTTACATATACAGATGAGAGAAAGAGAAGAGTTAAAAAAGATTGTTCAAAAAGACTCTGAAGAAAAAACAAAAACAAGACAAAAAAAAAATAAAAGAGGTATGAGAGCAATGACTTTCAAAAAATAAAAAAAAAAACGTAAAATAAAAAACCAAAATACAAAAAACAAAAACAAAAACATAAAATGAACAAATGAACAAAAAAAAACGTAACATGAAAAAAAAAACGCAACAAAAAAAAAAATGATTCCGCATGGGATACAACGAAGAAGTAGAGAAAAATGTTTTAAGAGTTCAGTGAAGGAATAAACTCACAAAAAAAAAAAAAAAGTAAAAATCATTATTCATGATGCAATTTTTGGCGAATTTTTTTTTTTTGTTTCCTTGACTGATTTATTGTTAGCTTTCAAACCGCAAACACAAGAAAAAAATATAAAGAACAAGAAGAAATTCTTGACTTTAAAGATAAAAGAAAGAGTAGAAAAATAAATAAACTTTTAATGTAAATGTGTGGTTGTATGTGTGTAGGTAGATTGAGTAGACATCAAGGAGGTAGAATAATAATCTCTTGAACCTCTTCAAAAAAAATCAAAAACAAAAAAAAAACACATTTTTTTCAACTCTCTCAAGGAACAATGCAACTAAATTTAAGAAAAAAAAAAATGATGAAAGTTAGCAAAAAAGACAACAATTTCGAAAAATTTTTAACTTTAATTTTTCTTAAGAATCAAGATTTTTTCCGCAGGTATTTATATGAAAATATTTACTTCGTTTTCATTATCAAGAAAGAGCAAAGGAAAGAAATTAAATAAAACAGCAAAACACTTAAAGTACATACAGATATACACACATGCCTACACAGTACCCACATGCTTATATGCTTTTATAAAAAAAAACCTCATTTTAGTCGATTTATTATTATTTTATTTCATAATAAATTGGTCGTCGCGTTCAAAATTTGCGTGTGCTTTTTTTTTTTTTCTTTACTTATTTCACTCTTCAGTTCGGTTTAGCTCCTTTTTCTTCCCTTCTTTTTCGTATTTTTATTTTTTTTTGAGTTGATTTCTTATGCTGCTTGTTATATTTTATTTTCTTTTCTTTGATACATTTTTATTGTACTAAATAATCATAAAATAAATATATTTATGGTATTTTATATTTTTGCCGTCTTTTAATATCATAATGAAAACAGCGTTATGACACGTGCGTTCTATACATGCATATATTGAAGTGTGTGTGTGTGTCATATATGTGTGTATGTGTATTTATACCATATATACTTATTATGATAATTATATGAATTAATTATTTTGAAACTTTATTAAGTAAGGTAAACTTATTAAGAATTTTGATTTTTGATTTTTCAATTACTTAAATCACAAATTTAACTTTCGTTACTTTTTTTTTCGCTTTTGTTTTTACAAAATTTGTTTTATTAATTTATCAAAACATATTTTCTGACTTCTGTTTTGAAACTATCAAATTGAAGTTGTCACTAGTCTATAGACTTACGTAATTAGTAATTACTAAATAGTTAATTTATTTAACTTAATTATATCTTATTAAATATAAAACTGAAAATAGAAGAAACAAAACCAGAAAAAAATTGATCCACATTTTGACCTTCCTCCCTCCCCATTTTAACTCTTTCCAACAAATCAACAAAGCAACCAAAACCGACATAAAGTAAAAAAAAAACGTTTTTTTCATCGCGATCGTTATTATGAATGAGAATGACTTTGCGGGAATCTCTTTTATTTATTTTTTGTTCTGGTTACTGTTGTTGTTATTCTCTATCTTATAAGTTTATTTTGACCTTCGCGTTGATTTGAAGTTGAACCGGGTTCTCTCTTTTTTTTTCTTATTATTCTTTATATAAGAAAATGCGTTTGTCACTCATTATGTAAACATCTACATCTACTCTACACTACTCACCGCTATTTATGAAATTAAAACAAAATAAAAATTGTATCAAATATTTTTATGTAATATCAAAATAGGTTTTTTAAAGCTATTCAGATAAAATTTATCCAGAGAAAATCATTTGTAGAGCTCTGTTAAAGACGGTTATATATATATATAGGTACACTGTGTCACTGCATTCATATAGAAGAATAACTATCTGGTTTTAGTTTGCCAACATTATTTATTTAATGTCATATTACACTTCCACTTATCGTCTTTCTTATATAATGATATTTTAATTCAGTTTATATTTGTGTTTTTGATGAAAAATCATATTACACCCTATTGTCCTACACTGAAACTATATTTGATGTCTGATGTCTAACATCAGACTGTTTTATAATAGCCAATTATGAAATGATGAAAAATGTTACGATGACACAGATTATTCAACAAAGAAAAACAAAAGAATAAAACTAAATTATTCGTGTGTTGGAAGCAAATGTTTTTAAAAGACAACGAATCATCAATTTGTTCAAGATAATTGGAAATTTTTTTTCAATTTTGAATTTATTTGGTTTTCTTTAGGATAATGTGACACCAACAACTTTTATTTCAAAATCAGTTGAGGTTAAAAAATGTTCACTGAAATCAATAGGTGCATAGTATTTTTTGATAAATAATATCCAGACAAGTAGCTGAATGACAATAGAATCAAGGACGCGATTTGCCATTTAATATGTGTTGACTTTATGGTTTATGCCTATAATTTGAATCCTTTCATTTACTTTATTTTTATTGAAACAACTTCAATTGAGTTCATCAATGATTTTAGTAGTGGATACTGAATTTCGATAATATTTTCACAGTAACTGTTATTTCATTCGTCTCATCTCAAAAAATTCTAAAGAGTGTTTCAGATCAAATATAAGATGAGTCATCATTACATTATTTTCAGACGTTGCTCTTATTCTCATTATTGAGAATTATTATTTATTGTATAAGAATATTGGTTATTGTTGCTCTTACGATTCGATTATTTTTAAATTGGAATTTTAGTCTTTTCTTCTTCATTTGAATTTTGCAAACACAATTGAATTAGTTTTTTTTAAAATAAAATAAAATGATTAAAAAAGTCTATAAAAGGATTGGATTATTCTTTAATATGATATGATAAGTATGGAGTTTGTACAATTATAACGATGAATAAAAAATAATTCTTTCTTACTTAATATAGAAAAGTTAATGGACTTAACTTTTATTGAAGGCATAAGACCAAACGTTGGTATTCAAATGAGTTTCAAAATGAAATGAATGTATTTAACCAGTCTTAGAAATTCATACTAGGAGAAGTGAAGTTGTGAAAGTATAAAGTTTTAGTGAACCTTTCGGATATAGCCTTAGGACCCAATATATAAGTTTATGAGTGCGATATGTTTAGTTTCATTGTGAATATTGGAAAAAAATATCAGAAATATAAAAAAGATGTAATCAATATCTGTTAGTTTTAGTTGGTTGGTTTGGTTAGTACCTCATATCATATACTTACTTAATGTACGTTTTATATACGTTTTATATATTATGAAGAAGAATGAATTTGATTAAAAAAGATTAACCGCAGGCGCCGGTGTATATGTACAACACATTTTTATATTTATGGATAAAATATATGAATTGCAAAAAGTCACAATAAAGAATATATATTTATAAAGAAAATATAATATTTAACAGAAGAAAGAAAGAACGAATGAAAGAGTAAGGGGCAAAAGAATATAATATAAAATAATAAAAGAAAAAATCTAAATGAGTCAGAGAGACAGAGTCGAGGACAGAGAGTATGTAAGGTATAAGAAAGACAATAGATTTTTTCTACTTACCTTTAAACGGACGGATATATAAGCTTAGGGAAGGAAGTTTACATCTCTCACTACAATATGAAAGATACAAATACATAGATCAGCATAATACATAACTCATTGTCAAAAGGAAACATTCATTTTCCACCCTATAACTCATCCTTATTTTTACTCTTAAGATTAAATGACCGAATATTTTATTTTTATTTTTAATCACATAAAAGATGAAATGGAAAAAGAAAATACAAAAGACTTTCGTCTTTTTTTTTTTGTTTATAAAATATAGAAATTTGAAATTTCCTCTAAGAAGAATTACAAACTTATATATAAGGAGATGTAACTTAGTTACAGTATACATCATTGTTAGTCTGAAAATAAATGAAGATGAATAAGGTAAATTTTTTTTTTTTGTTTTTATATCAAAGACGAAAGATGTTGGTTAAGTCGACATTGAAGATTGAATTATCAAAAAGCTAATATCTTACAATATGAAAGCTTTTTGACCGCTAGTTATCCCTTGAATTATCCTCTTTCTTACCTAAATATTTATATACAAATTGAATCTCAATCTTTTTTGGATAAAAAGTAAGATGGAAATCCTTAACATAAGTAATCTAAGACTTTGAGAAAAAAAAAATAAGAAACAAAACAAATTTCTGATTCAAATTGGAATAGGAAATGCCAATCCAAAATAATTTTGAAAGTGAAATTTTGTAAAGCAGAAACTTTGAATTGAAATTAAATCAACAAAAACAAAAAAACCAAATCCTCAATTCAAATAAATCTAAACCGGAAAGAAAACCATTATTTAGGCTTTTTTTTTTATTTTAACCAAAAAAACAATACAAATCGACTTGTTTTTTTTTTTTTTAGTTTTAGTTTATTGTATGAGTCATAAACGCGATAGCAATCCCAAGAAATACATTCAAAAACAACAAAAACAAAAAAACCGCAACACATATAATAATAATAACAACAACAATAATATCAACGAAAGAAAGAAACAAAAATCTCGCATTTTGAAAAGTTGGTTTCGGTTTATATTCAGAGAATTTAGTCCCGGTAAGTACATCTACCCAGAATTTAAAAATAAATACATAAACAAAAAAAGAAACACCTTCCTTTCTTTCCATTACTATGTACGAAAGACGCAACAGAATCACATAAATTCGTCTTTTTTCTAATAATGAAATAAATTTTACTTAAAAAAAACTTTAAATAAACGCTAAATTGAGTTTATAAGAAAGAAAGAAAGAAATATTTATAAGAATATGTACAAAATGTAGGTATTTCCTGTGCGCTTGCGTTGTTTTACTTTTTCAAATTATTTTTTATATTCTTTCTCTTTTTCTCTAACATTGCTTTACACAGCAACCCAATAGTTATTATTATTCACTCCACCCAACTCTTCAAACATCTTAAACATATTTTTTTTCGATCTAATCTTTTTTTTCTATTATGAATATTTTTTTTTGTTATTTTTTGAAGCAAAATACTTTGCTATAAAAATCAATCAAATAAATTGAAACTGCTTTGACTCCTCGTGATTTTCTTCCTACGAACCCATTTTATTAATTAACGATTTTAAATTAGACCAAAACTAATCTATAGTACTTAAAGTAATCTTTTTACTTAATTATTTTCATATGCGGTAGTCGTCATCAGCTCTATAATCTATTAAACAGAATAAAATATTCATATTAGCAAGACAAATAAAAACACACATTTTTTTCTTTATTCTATACTCGCATATCTTTCAACTTCTTTTTAATTTATTGAATTTGTTTATTCTATGCTTTTTTTTTTGTTTTGTTTTGTTTTATTTTCATTTTCTTGTTCTTGTTCTTCTTTTTTGTTTGCTGTTTCATGCTAAATTACCGCAGATAAATTAACAAAAAAAACACGTGTTATATTTTAAAGATTTTATTCCAAATTTATTTCTAAAATAAAATTTATTAAGGCTGCATCTGAAATGTTTCATTAAAATATTTGTTTTTGTTTGTTAGGACTTAATCAAAAAATTTAATGAATTTTCACCCTTGGACACTGTACCTGATCACTGTCTTCTCTTTCACACTATCTCTTACTCTCTCGGTTTAATGAAATCCTCCATAAGTCATACAAAATTTCTATTTATACGTCATCTTTTGATGAAGAGGTTCTTAATCTTAATTATATCTGTCTGATTTTTTTGATTGATTAAAAATTAGTATCTTGTATTTTGAATTAATAAACTTTGTTCGCTTTTCTTAGAATTATCTAACAAGATTACAGAAATGAAATGAAATAATTGTTTCTTAATTTTGGTTGCTGTCATACAATTTTTATTAATTGGAATTTGTACTTAAATTTTTATGGTTAAATATTAGCGATTCTGTTAAGAAAAACTGAAGAAGAGGAAAAATTTGATTTGCAGCCATTTAAAAATGTATAACTGGAAATTCGTCACTGTTATTTCAAGTGAACCGAAAGTGTTAAATTATGCCATTAAAATGAAATTGCGAAAAGATGAAGCTTATAATTTTTTTTTAAATTTCTAGAAATTAACATAAGATACTCACAATAAAAGCGACCGACAAGCAACATCTTTTCGAGAGATTTATTGGTTTCATTTTATAATGATAGATTATCACAAGATATTAAAATGTTATCGTTCTCTGACTTATTATGAGAGCTCACAGACTAAATGTAGTGAGTCTGTATAGGTATCTGGGGAGTTATAAATGGAAAGAATTTAATAAAACGATAAATTGCAAAAGTGTAATGAACGTTTCGAATGTAACCTAAAAATAACTGGCGCTCTTAACCAATACAAAAAAGGCATTTGTTAACGACAAAGAAAAATCGTGTTACCTCTCTACATAATACACCGCGTCTCTCGCGCGCACAACTAAAATTAGTATAATACTTAAGTAAGATTCTAAAAACTAAACATTCTTTTCATTTTACTAAAAATATAAAAATCGAGTATAAAATTATATTAGTAATAGAATAGAAAACGTCTTTATGACGAAGACTGGGGAAAATTCCTTTCTATTTAGTTTTTGTTGTTGGCTTTTTACTGCTTGCGTTTTTTTTATCTTCTTTTAATTCTTTTTTTTTTCTTTTGAGGCCAAATTTCTCAAGTAAAGATACATTTCAGTAGATGCAGAAAAAGAAAGATAGAAAAAATTTTTTGTTATATTTTTGTAAACTTATTAAATGGGATAGTTGAAACTTTGAAGAAACTCTTAAAATTTGAATAGTTAGAATGAATGAAAAATCTTTTTTTATTTTTGAAAATTTATTCCATTTCAAAATGTAATTGAATTTCCAGTATAATCTTCTATTTTCCAATATTTACTTACAAGTACACAAATGTTTCATTCATCATATTCTATAAATCTGTACATCAACTTGTATTTTTTGAATTTTATTTTCGTTTCTTCAATCAATCAATTACTTAAGTATTTCCTAAGGAGACACATTAATATCTTGTTTATTTTTAAATTATTCATAAATTGATGATTAATAAAAAATCACGATTAAATCTATGACTTTTTCGATATAAAATATAAATCTGATTAATCTTAATAAAAAAATGTTTATATGTTCGAGAGAGTTCTTCATATCAATGAGACAGATTTGAAACAGATTCAAGACAATAAGGGCTTATTTAACAAAAATTAATCTTCATAAGTCAAAATATGTTTCAATAAATTATTATTTTGTTTGATTTGTGTTTGTGTTTTGTTAATTGATATGATGATACCGGGGAAAAAAATAAATATAATAGGAAACATTTTTTTTTTCTATGAAAAAATATATATGAATCTTTGTTATAATTTTTCCTTTTCCTATTTATTGTTGTATTTTGTTGGTTGTTTACTTTTCGTATATCAAATATCAAATGATGAGATCTGATATTAAGTAAAGTTCTTTGATCTTATTCTATATCTCCGTTTTTCGAAGACCAGGAAGAATGAGAAAGTAAATACGTTTTGTTATTAGATAGTTATTTGAGTGATGCATGTGAAATATTTATATTGATTATTTTACTTGGTTAACAATTTTTATCTAACTTATATAATTTGTTCGTCAGTGACATTGAGACAATAATAAATTATTTAAAATAAAATGTAATTTGGAAGGAATTAGAGAAGAAAGTCATGTTACATTATTTTATAATTTTTATTAAAAATATTTTTAGCAGTTTGACGAACTGCAACTAATTACTTCTTGCATGTTTTTTAAAGAAACTTTTAAAGAAAATAAAAGATTATTATGGTCAAAATAATGAAGAAAAAAAAAAAAAAAAAAGAAGGCATCGAATCGAATCAGATCGGAACTGTAAAATAAAAATTAATTTGTTTAAATTTCTTTGTTGGTGAAAATAAAAATAAAACAAAAACCAATCAAATTAATTGTGTGCTTTAATTTGGGTTTCCATTTTTGCTTGAATAGAATGTTTAAACCCTTAGTGGATTATATTTATCATCACAATTAATTAACTCGCTCGTAATATAACCAAAGTAAATTGTCATGAAACCCAACAATAATTCAAATAAATAATAAATTGTGTTCTGTTTGTGGAATATATAAAGTGAAAGATTCTGTCAATTCTATTGATTCTCATCCAATAAAATTTTCTTAATTCGAATATTATTGTTGTATTGATTAATTCAAAATATTTAATTACTCTGAAAATTTTTACCATAATAGACAGACGAAATTTATAAATGAATAGACAACAGAAGACATATTTTAATCCTTATTTATTTATTAAATAAATTCGTAAATACTTAAAGATATTATAAAAAAGATAATATAAATTTTTTTCCTGAATTCTATTTGTCTTTTACATATTTACTTAAATGACTCATTAATTATTTATTACTTACTTCATGTAATAATTTATTCATAAAGTTAAAAATACATTTAAGTACACAACACACACACACACATATATTATATGCATTTTGTATGCCATTTGCCATTAGTTATTTATCAAGTATTAATATTTGTCTGACTAAACTCTGACTAAAGTTCTGACTAAAATAATTTTTTCATTTTAAATTTGAAAAACAAATCAATGGAATACAAAATATATGGAAGCTCTTGAAAGAAAAAATAATATGTCTATACAGAAATCAGATTTAAGGTGGCGGCTACAGGCGACGAACAGTGGCGTCTTCTTAATGAAGCCAAACATATTTTCTATTTTTTTAATAATCCGGAAATCGTTAAAAGGGAAAAAAAAAATCTTTTCTATTTTTCTTCTATTTGGTTGGATACATTTTTGAAAAGAAAATTACAGCACAGATAGAAAAAAGGAAAAATAATGTTTAATAAATTATCATATTTTTATTTATGGATCACAATAGGAGTGTTATATATGAGTATCGTGTCACGTATATTTACACACACACACACACACTCATGCACAAACAATACACATATACAAGAAAAGTACAAGTGTTTATTTTCAACTATAAATTATATTATTTTGTTTATTTTTTTTTTTATTTTGGACATTGTCATTTTTTAAACTAAATATTCTCTACTCTTTATATTTTTGTTTTGTTTTTTATAGTTTCATATTTATTTATTTATTTTGTTTATTCCTAAATAAAAAAATAATTTATATATTTGCATATAAATGGCATTATTTACTTTTTTTTTTACTTTGCTGCGGTTTTTTTGATTTTTAAAGAATGTCAACACACAGATATAAAGAAAAACAATAACAACAAAAATAAAGCAAAAAAAAAAAAAAAAATCACCATCAAAATTAAATAAACATAACTTTACTTCTTCTTCTATAGAAGTAATAATACACCTACAGACATTTTTTTTTGTTTAATACAAACTATTGATTGATTTTGTTTTGAAATTTGTTTTTGTTTTTGTTTTTAAAATATTAAGATTCATTAAAAGTATTTATGCATCGTTTAATTCATAGAATTTTGAATAAATCATATAAAATTTTTATATAGAAAATAAGTGAATTTGTATTTTCAATTTTTCGTTAATAAATATTTTTTTTCTATTGTGTGTCAGTTTTTTGTTTTTATTGAAAATCTATACGACAGTTACCATTAGAGCTTTTTTTTTTCTAAATATATTTTTTTTTTAAATTATTTTATTTTATTTTATTTTGAACTGTGATTTTTGTGTTTATGTTTGATTTCTCAAAATTGAATAAAGTAATAAATTGTAAATTTATTTTTGTTTAAATTTCTTCTGAATCTTTTTCCATTTATGTATGTTATAAGAAAAGAATACAAATAAGAAGAAAAATATGTCTGAGACGAATAAATAAAAGAGAAGAAGTTAAAGTCTCAACGGTATAATAATTTTGAGCAGGTGAATTAGAGTTTCGAAAATGTTCTTGGACATTATTCTTTCTTTTTACTTTTTTTTTTGTTCTGTTTGGTTGTTATACTTATTTGTTGTTATTGTCTTTTTCTGCCGTATAAAGATTTAGGTCATAAATATAAGAGTTGCGGTAGGATGTAAGGGTTGGGCTGTGGGAATAGGGGAAGTTTAGTTGGAAGAATGAGTTATAGATAAAAAGTAAACGAATTTAGAAAAGTCACAAGTAAAAAGAATATTGATTATTTGTTGATAGTATTTTGTGTTTTCTGTTCTGATGGAAATTAGAAATATTTGATAGAGGGAAGATAAAAGATTCAAGTTTTTTTGTTTAAATATTCAATACTTACAGTAAACAGATTTAATCAAATTTAAATTTTAAGAATATTTAATCTAGATAAGTAAAAATCTTGTTGATTTTTATGTTTTTCGCATAAACTTTTTACCTTAATTCTCAATTGAGGATTTCTGTCTCCTCGGAAGGTTTCTTTCCTTAATGACATGTTTTTTTTTATTGTAACATTTGTTTCGTCAACACTTTAATTCCTTCTTTTTTTTCTTTGGATAAATTTTGTTATTTTTATTAAGAAGTCGGAATAAATTGAAGCATAAACATCTTATATAATCTTAGATGTAAACAGGTAATCATCAATCCAAATTACAAAAACTTATTATAAAAAATTTTACTTCAAAAAAAAAAAAATCAATCAATCATTTCAATTATTTTTATTGAACTAAAAAAAATGATTTATTTCTTCTTCTTTTATTTCATTTAAATTCATCTTACTTATTTATTAAATACAATTTTTTTTACGTTAAATTAAGTAAAATGGTTAAATTAAGTAGTTAGAATTGTTTGTATAAAATTTTTTTTTTATTAAAATTGTTTCTATGTAATAAGAAGAAGACCTTGATCTTAATTGAGCAAATCGATTGATTTCTGTCGTTCAATTTTAATTATTGAATAAATATTAGGAAATGTTTTATTCTCAGTTAATTTATTTTGATTTTTGTTTAATTTTGTTAATTCTTAATTAAATGATTGATTTTTAATTCTAATAAATAAAATGAATAAATTATTGATTTCTATGATCTGAAGTTAGTCATGGGAGGTCTGTTATTGTATGCAAATATAATTTTCAACAGGAGTAAGAATGCAAAAAATGGTGTTAAGAATTTACCTCTGTAGTATTATCGAACTAAAAATAATATTCTCTTTTGGGAAATTCAAATTACAATGATAAATAGAAAATAAATACTTTTGGTCATTTTAGAGAATTATTCTGGTCACCATGAACAGTTTTTTAATTTCATTACAAAATGTAACAATTTCAATTTTAGGTAATGAAATTTTTTTTGTGTCAAATGTAAACGAAAATAAAAAGGGAGAAGTTTTCTTTCATTTTCCATGAAACAAAAATTCAACCATTAAACTTTGATAATTTAATATTTTATTAATCTTTGTTTTATTTAACCATCGCCTCACGTAATTGCGTTAAATTTGTAAGAAAATAAATAATTTGCACATTTTATTTGATTATTTTTGTAAAGATTTTTTCTTTTTTTATAAAACTTTACTTCACTTGAGACGGTTTGTTTTGTGTCGCGTTATATGTGGCTTTCGTATTCTTTATGTGGTGATGTAAAAAAAAAACCAAAATAAAAACGAATTTATTAATTATAGTATCCATAATTCTAATTAATTAAAAAAAATTAAATCTTAAATCTTAAATCTCTATGCCTCAAAAGTACTTTTATGATATTGTCAAGTGAAATAAGGCGCCAGTTATAAAATGTAATTATTTCTTTTTGTTTTTGGTTTTTTCTTTATTAAATTTAACTTTAAGTAATTGGATAAGAATTTTGTTTTCTTGTATTTTTGTGTTTTTCATAAAATAATTTATAAAGAATGACCAACATACATAATTTGCGCGTGCGTGTGTTTCTATGTAATTGTATTTACTATTCAGATATTATTTTTTTTGGAACGAATTATAAATATTTTAATTTTTAAAAATTTATTTTTCTTTGATGTCACAGTGAAAGATTTAAGATTTTCAAAAGACAGATTAAAGATTTAAAATTTTTTTGTTGCGTTTATTTTTTTTCTTTTTCTTTTTTCTATTGCTTCTCATTTATGTCATTCTATTTCACTCTTTTCTGTTTTTTGTTGTTGTCGTCTTCAATCAAATTTTTATAATATTTTGATGATTTATTTTAATTTGACATTTAAAAGGCACCAGTGCAAACGTTTAAAAAATGATTATGTTATTTGATGTGTGTGACGTGTTTGTTTGTCACGATAGTTATGTGTGTATGCGTATGTGAGTTTAATGTGGGTTTGTGTGCAAAGCACGGGTGTAAACATATATAGGTAGATATTTGTATACTTGAGTAGTAGAGAAGGATATTCTACCCTTCCATAATATTCTGTTAAATGTCGTCCTTATTCTTTTTTTTTGTAATATGAAGAATTTTATTTATCTCTCAACTTTATGATTTGTAGCATTCGCCATTTGCGTCTATTTTATTACGGAAAATATATTTCAGGTAACTGGACACTTTTTTGTATTTGCTGTTCCAATATTGGATGTGGAATCGCAGGTATGGGACTTTTATATAAAAGAAAATATTATTTTTTTTGATGTTGTTGTTTTCTTGTTGTTGTTGTTGTTGTTGTTGTTGTTTTTTCTTGTAATTTACTCAATGTTTCTTATTATTTTTCATTGCTATAAATATATTATTCATTTGTCTTAATAATAGAAAAACCTTTACAATTGACAATATTTCATTGACAATTTGAATGTGGTCTTAGTTCTTTATATGTATAGGAAGTTATCCTTTACTTATAATAAAAAAAAATTATTCATTCATCTCATCTTTATATCTCATCTTGCATAAATAGAATTTACTTATCATTCATCCTTTTCAAACTTTATTTACTTATTTATTGTTGTCGTTGTTAGATAATTTATCATAAAAGTAGGAAAATTAAGTTTACTTTTTCACAAAGAGAAAAATACAATTTTTTTTTACCTTCATATTTTTGTGTTATCAAATGGTCCACGCTATATAACAGTGGGGTCCTCACTAAATTTCGTATTGGGTGAATTTTTTTATTGTAAGAATAACAAATACAAACAACTAAGAACGGAAAATATGCAGAAAAAAATTGTTTTTTTTTTTTGGGTCGGAGGTGGGGAGATGGTATATAAAGAAAGAATATGAGAACAGAGAAAAGATACCTTCTGAGAAAATGGTACAATTTATATATATTCCCTACCGTTTCTTTTAAATGTCAAAATTTAACCTTTTAAAAACATTGGAATATGTTTGTTTGCGTATGAGTTATACATACGTATTACGTACGTATATGTACATAATACATTAATTTTATAAATTTCACGTGTTTTTTACAATTTTAGGTATATTATGTGAAATGCTACGTAATTAACTTTTATATAGAAAAAAAAAGTATAATTAATTTACAATTTTATTATATTTAGCTCAATATTTGTAGTGTGTATCATCTGATACTTTTCTATAGTTCATAAAACTAATTATTTTCTTAGAAATCATGGAGGATGACATCTAACATATTTATGAAATTTATTGAAATCAAATTTAAATTATTTAAAAATTGTTTTAATTCAATTGAAAGCCAAATGAAATTTCTTTTAAATTAAGTGAAAAATCAAAATCAGTTGAAATTATTTGGAAATCGTATGATGTAAATTTGAAATTATAGAAATCGTAAACAAACAAACTAAAATTACTTTTTATTCCATTCGGGAATACTATATTTATCGCACTATAAACTTTTATAAATAATTTCAAATTAAAATGAAATTTTTGTAAATACAAGAATAAATAATAAAGATGTTATGTTTGGGTGTCATTCATTAAAAAAAAAAGAAAGACGATTTTCATTTGAATTCCGTTCCGGAACATTAATATACTAAAAAACCGTGTGACATATGTCTAGTCTAGTCATTTTTATTTATTTATATTTTTCTTCTAGAATTTCTTAATTTTTTCTCTGTTTGTTTGTTTTTATTTTGATTTAATCAATAAATAAATAATTAATGAAAATATAAGCAATTTGAAAACAGTTGTGTATGTTTTATTTACTATTTTATTGTTCATTTGACATTTCAAGGTGTTTGTTTTTTATTATAAATATTTTCATATTTAATATTAATGAATTAATGATAAGTAATCGTAAAAGGAAAAATATATACGCATAAAAAACAAGTTCAATAAATGATTGCTTATTTTCTTATTGTTTTATGTAAATCTTAATTGAATTGAAATAGAAACCTTAACTTTCGGACGTTGTAAAATTTCCCTTACAAAATAAAAATTCAAATTATACAAGACTGTTGACGACTGTTGCTGATTTACCATACAAATATCAAATATTAAATATTTGTATTTTATTGGGTCTACCTCCTAGAATCTAGATTATAGAATATCAATATAACTCTTTCCTTCCATCACCTATCCTCCCACACAACGTCATTTTCTTTTCGTTTATTATGATGATGATTGATAATTATTATATTTAATACAAACCGAATTGTAACGAATAGAAAAAAAAATATACCGCTCTCTTAACTTTTGAATCACGATTTTACTAGATTTTGAATTTTAAGAGTTTATTTTTATTTAATTGCCATAATAACTTTAATTTTTTAAGTTTTAGTTGTTTAGTTGTATTGTGTGAGTGTAAATGAAAGTAAGTGTTTGTGTATATTCTTGTACACAAAGTATTATGAAATTTTAAATGGCATCGCGTGATTTGGACAAAACCAGAAATTTTGTTAGGTCCTTCTATTTTGTTGACCTCCACAATATTTTCCACCACTTTTCCGCACTCTCTTCTAAACTCAACCTAAATTACATTTTTTGTTAAATAAGAATATTATTTATGTAATATATATTTAAGATAAATATACCTAATTCACAGAGTGGCGTCAAGGAATTAACTGTCACATAATACTAACTTACTTAAATACCTTTCACTCAAAATTGCATACACACACATATTATGGTTTTTTTTAAAATATAAGTTCGCAAGTAAGTGTATATGTTATTATATATTATTTGGTTTGAAATTGGGATTGATGTGAAAGCTAATAATCAAACACGAGGTCATCTAAAAACGATAAACTTCGCGTATACACATATTTATATTGGCACGTGCATAAATAACACAAACAAAAATATAAAAGAAATATCCTGTCAAATGTGAATTTTTTGTTGTGATATTAATGACTAAGGCAGAGGGGATAAAAAAACCACGTCTCTCAATCATAGAAATCATGAGTTCAGACCACGGGTGGTTTGGTTTTTCATTATAAAAGTAGAATCCCGTAATCGATATTTGATTTTTTTTTCTTTTCAACTTCGTGTTTCACAGTTTTTTCAATTAAAATCAAAGTCCAGAATATTCTAATTTGCTCCTAGTTTTAAGTAAGGGGTAACACAATATCAGATTTTATATTTTTGTTTAATTTGATTTTATGCAGTGATTCCATCTCTTACAATTGACATCCCAAATATTTTTACACCATTAACATGTTAAACTTCTTCAATTTTAACAACAACAATAATGTATGTGTACCTTACTCACAAACGCATTGCGTGAATTATGTGGTCAAGGTCATGGAATTTCCTTCTTTCTAATTTTATATTTCTTTCTTTCTCTCTTTCGTCGTCGATTCTGTTTATTGAAAATTAAAAATGACAGTGCAAAAAAAAAACCACACACAATTTAAAGAATCTAATTTTAGTTTCTTGACTTATTTTTTCTATTTTGAAGAAATTCAATAAAAAAGTGTTGGTGTTATCCTGCTCAAACCAAGTACATTAGCACTTATTCAATGAGAAATTAGTTGGAGGTTAAGATTTTTCGTTCAGTCATTAATTTTTTTACCTAGAAGAAGGATGGAGATAGGCAAAAAAGAATAAGGAGAAAAAGAAGAAGAAACAATAGTATCGAATTTAACAAAAAACAACAAACGACCTTCATTAAAAAACGTTCTTTTTTATTTTTGTTGTTTGATTATTATTTTTTTTAAATTAATGAAAGACACAACACTCGAAATAGACAAAGATGTAGAGATAAATGAAGAGTTAGTAAGAAAAAATATGAAAGAAAAGAATGGCAAACAAAAAATTAAAAAAAATTGTATGCCAAAGTTCATTGAACAGAATAATTTCTACAAAAATATATTTTAATAAGAAAAGATTTTGACGAAGAAGAAGAAGCATTGAGGAAGAGGAAGAAGAAGAGGAAGAAGAGTTGAGAGAGAATGAAATATTAATTTTTGGTTTTATTATTTTTATTGGATGTGTTAAATTATTGGGTGGTAGTGTGGGTAGTGTATTATGGCACTACAATGTGTTAGTGGTAGAGTTAAGCTAGAGTGTGATACTGAAGTGTGTTAGTAGTGTGTCACTGTAATATCACTTCATTAGTGGTAGTAAGTAGTACTGTGTAAGTACAATTCATCTTATAAATTTCTTTTAGTTTCTCTTAATTATTAATTTTAATCAAAAAAAAAAGTAATATTTAATAAAAAGTGAAGAAGAATTTTAATTTATAAAAAATGTAAAAAAAAAAAAAAACACAAAAGAAAATAAAAGAAAAGAAGCTAATGGCTTCTTCTACATATGATTTTTATTTTGTTTTGTTTTTGGGTTTATTGTTCTCTCTATTAATATTCAGTTTGATGAGGATAATAATAATAATGAAATTGAGAATATCATCATCTTCTTCTGTCTTTTTATTTTTTCCCCTTAACATCTTATTCTTCTTCTGTCTGTTCTCACATCTTTAATAAAAAATTTTTTTTTTTTTGTTTTTATTATTATTGTTTGATGTTAATGAACCTATCAATACATAACCTACTATAATATACATAATAAAATAGTAATGGGCTAATGATATTAATGTGATATCTTTATGATATCCGATTTGTATTATACACAATTTAAGAATTCATTTTTTTTTTCTATACTCCTCCTCTTTCTCCCACCTCCTGATAGCATTTATTTCCAATCATTTTTATCTATTTTTGTTTTTTTTTTTTTTTTTTGTAATTTTGTGTTTCCCATTTTTATTTCGAATTTTTTTTTTGTTGTCGGAAATTTTTTTAAGGAAAATTTCCTTTTATTTTTTCCAATAAAAATATTTTAAAAATTTCGTTTTTATTGTTATATTTTTGGAAGGAAATTTTTTTGATTTTATTGTTTTTTACATAAATATAAATTGTTTATCGAATGGGGGGAAAAAAAAGAAACTGTTTTTGACCATAAACGATTAAATGTCCAGGGGCGGTATTCTGGAATTCATTGATAAAGTTTTCTGAATGTCATAATCAACTTAATAAAATGTGAATGACAATAATTTTGCTCATTTTTTTATCATTAGACGTTCTAATAAAAAGTAAAAAAAATTACAAAAAAATATTCTACTCTGAACAGTTGAAATAAACTTAAGGTGAAATGACCTCCACCCGCCCCTCCTATTAAATTGTTTTAATATGTTAATGAACTCATCAATATTAATAATCATAATTTACTTTACTTAAATAAAATTGATGTGATATATTTATGACATCATTTATTTGTGTACTTTCTTGTTATGTAATTTATGTTTTTTGTTTTAAATAAAAATTATTTTCTTCAACTCGTTAGTTAATTATCTATACCAATACTTACTTATTATTTAAGGTAAACATAAGTAAAGTTGTATAGTAACATTATTTACATTTTATTAACCTTTTTATTAGAAGTTGATTTTATAATTTATTGTTCGCACTTTTTTTTTTTTTTGATTAAATTAAGTCCTTAATAATCATATTAAATGACTCAACCTTCAGAGAATAATAGAGAGAGAGAGAGAGAGCTTTTATATTATTGTATTGTGAAAATAAACGACCGATAAAATTTAAAAAAAAAAACAAAAAACAAATGTATTTGTAAAATGTAAAGTGCAATGTACGTTTAGTTATGAAGCGAAAAAAAAAAAAGAAGAGAGATGGGTTGAATAACTTTCTCGCACTGTTTCGCTCTCTCTCTTTTTTTTTTTTTGTTATATTTTTTTTTGGATAGAATAATTTAGATTAGTTTAAATTAAGTTTTTTTTTTTGTTGTTGTTGTTCTTGATTCTGTTTGATTAAACGCCTAAAATTGTCAACAAAAATGTCGCTAAGAATTTAAAAAAAAAATTCATCCAATTAATTAAATAAACTGAAATTAATCGATTCTTTTTTTTGTTTGTCGGATTTAAAATTAAATGAATCGCGTTCAATCGATTTGATAATTTTTTTAAAAAAAATAAGTAAAATTTTTTTATTCGGTCTTTTTGTAATTTTGTTTGTGTGGAGAAAATTACATAATAGATTTAGGAAGGTGTTGAAATTTTTTCACAAACCAAAACAAGAGAAAGAAAACGAAAAAAGAATGTGAGCAAATTTTTCCGCGAGCACAACAACAACAAAAAAATGTTATGGATAAATTCTTCGTGTGTGTGCGTTTGACGTATGTGTATGATATGGTTTATATTTGCTTAATGGTGGGGTATAGTGAGGATGACCGGGGTGTAACAGATGTTTTTTTTTTCGTTGCGCACAAAATTGAATTATTATTGCGCGAATTTGATTGGATTTTTGTGGGCGAAATGAAGGCAAAAAATATGTGTTTTTTATTATAAAATTACAATAAATAATAATTTAATCATTTTTATTTAGATTCTTTTTTTTTCTCCTCTTCATTTTCTTCTCTCACTCACTCTCTGTAATATGTGTTAGTGTGTGTATCCGCTTGTATTTAAATATGTTAAATATTAATAGCATATGTTCATCGCGTAATTTAAATTAAATTAAATTTTTCATTTTTTTTTTCTTTTTCTTTTATCGTTAATTTTTCTATTTTTTTTTTTTATATTTGTTAAAGACATAATTTGAACGTGATGTCAGATTATAAATGAATTGAAGTAAATTATTTCTCATACTACTATGGTATACTACTGTACTACTAGTTTATATATAGTGTTACAATTTATAGATAAAACATGCTAACATTATAGTCAGAATATTATAGGAAAATTTCATTAAATTAAGGAATCTGCTATGAAATTAAAAGAGATTATTTAAGGGTAGGGTAACGTTAGATTGAGTTTTATTCAGAAAGTGTGTACTTAGAATAATAATCCATTTGGACGCAATCCTATGGATTACCACAGGCCTTTTATTTAAGTAAATCTTAATATTTTTTTATCACAAAAAAACAGACGGTTTTACCTTTTTTTTTTGTTCTCCATTTAGAAAATGTGAAATTCTTTCTTCACAACAAATGAAAAAATTAAATTCAAATATTAATTAAAATCAACTGATATAAAGTTTTTAATTTGTGACAACACAAAATATAACGAACTTTTTTTTTTATATCATTTTTTTTTTGTTGGTATTATATAATTTTTGTCTGGTGACTTTCTATCTTTATTCTCCGTTTATAAACAATTTTTATTCGTGTAGAAAAAAAAAATTAATCCTTTAAAAATTTTTTAATTAAGATTAAAAAATAAATGGAATTTTCATATATTTTTTTTATACAAAAAAAAGATCGAGATAGATTTTAGATAAAAAAAAATCCACTGAACGAAATTTACATATTTTTTTCAACGATTCTTTAAATATAATACGAGTTCATATAATATTGATAAAACCTAACCTTTTGAAATCCTTTTGACATTATCCTTCCTCCATACTTATTTAATATAACGGAATAAATTAAGTCAAGTTTTAATTGTATTTATGTGTGTTGTATAAGTGTTGGATTAAATAATATGTTAGATTGACTTAAGAAAATATAGATACAGCTAGATTAGTTATGAAATTACTACAGATGTTTTATTTTGGAATTAAGTCCGGATAAGAATTTCGAACCTAATTCTTGTTATATTATTGCAAATATTATCTTCGAGGCTAGAAATTCAAATGATCCTGATCATAACAATCTCTAAACTCTAAAGTATAATCAGTTTGACTTTCAGTTGGAATTCTTTAATCAAAATAAAATTTTAATTTAATTTAATAAACGGAAATAGAAAGAAGCAATTTAAAAGAAAAATGAAATACTGAATCTAAAATGGGTGATAAAGTTCAAAGATCATAATCGTGTATGCTCTAATCCGACACTGATTACATATATTATAGTGAATATTATTCAGCAAAAAAATTATCTAACCTGTATTATAAATATAAAATAAGAATGTCTTATTATAATAAATTTGATGCTATATTTAGATTCATATAATATATAAATAAGTGTATGAAAATTGACCTCGTTGACCTATTCTGGCATGGATACAACACACAACACACAACTAATAAGCTATACCGAAATATATGAATTTCTTGTATGTGTATCTATTTTCTATATACAAATCCACTTTAATATTTTTGTTCTTTTTTGTGTTATCACAATCACAATAATAAAAGATTACTTTAAAAAAAAAATGCGATTGCACACATAAACACACATACACTTTGAATAAATAAATATAAGAAAAAAAAATTTATGAAAAGACGACAGAATAAAAGAAACATCTACTAAAAAAAAGAAGAAGAAGAAGTGTGATCAAAACTCATGTGATAATGACGATAAATATAAATGATGAATATTTGCATATGCTGTTGTAGTTGTTGTTATTCGTTCTTTTGAAAATACTCGTTATCCACCTCCTCCTAAACATTTCATCTTTGTATTTTTACGATAATAATTCTTAAGTAACTTTTTTTTTTGTTTATAAATAAATAAACAAATACACAATCATTTAGGTTTTGTGTCATTTTTGATTTGAACACATTAAAAAGTTGAAACAATAAAAAATAAGAATAAAAAAATAGAAACAGAAATAAAAAACGAACGAATCGTATCGGATGTTTGTATGTTTGTTGTTTGATCGATTCGTTTAAATACAATAAATTTAATTTGCATAAAAAAGACAATTTTGCGACATGTTGATTGTTTATCATCAATTTTTTTTCTTTTATTTCTTTCTTAATTTTATGTTTTTTTCCTTGTTCTGCTACGTTGAAAATTTTCATTAGAAATAAATAAAATTTATTTACTTACATTTTTTTTGATATTATCAATCATTTAAGATTAATACTGGGTTGCACAACAATTTTATTAAGTGACTTTTAAAGTATTTTTACTGAATTTTAAATTACATATTTAAGTTTATATTATTTTGTAGTTTAATCCAGTAATAATTGTTATAAAACCCGATTTATAAATTTAATATTTGCCTTCTTTAAATATTTAAATAATTTATATTTATTGTGCGGAATTTCCTATTAAATATAATTGATTTGATCATATGATGATATGGATCGTCATTATTAATTTATTATTTCTTTTTTTCGCTGGTTCTTATAAATTATAAAATAAATAAATAAGAAAAGAAAAGAAAGAGAAAAAATGATATTGACAGTTGACACAAAGGATAAAAAATAGATTCATTGCTCGGTCAATTGAGTTTAAAAAAAAATTCATAAAGAAAATGTAAAAATGTTAATATGAAGATATTTAAGAAAATATATCAACTTTTAACTTGAATCATGTCATTGCTTTATTTTGAATTGAATTTTGCTTATATCGAGGTTATTTCCTACCAAACGCCTTTTTTCTGCTTATTTTGCAAAACTCCTCTATTATACTTGACCTTTTTAAATTTGTTTTCTAAATTTATTTTTCTGAAATGTACGAATGAAACCTTCTAAGCTCTCAAATATTATTTCTCTTATTTCAATGCTTAACTTACATTATCTGACATATAGTTAGTCTAAATTGAATAGAGGTGAAGGAATAGTTCATTCAATTAAGTTTTTACATTAACCGAACCCAATAAACACCTTAAATAATGAAAACTTTTTTTTTTAAATTTGTTTTATAATGAAATTTATTTCCTGTAAGCTTTGTGACAGAAATTCTTAATTAAAGATGTATTTCATTGTTAAATAATGACGTATATTGAGAGTTAAAATATGTCTTTAGTAAGTATACAGAACAAATACAAATTTGTATAGATAATTAATTTCTCTATTAAGTATATTATTTTTGTATTTTGCGTCTAAACTAAAATTCTTTTAAATCGTAATTCATTTCACATGGATTTCTTGCCTACTTCGTAATTAGGACTAAGAATATATTTATGTTGATTAAAGCCCTCTAAATGTTGATCACGTGAAAAAAATATTATTCAATTAATAGTATATCCGATTAAATTTTTTAAATCATGTTAAAAATAGATAAATGACATAGATTGAATATCTGATTGAATGTATTTTTTTCCATAAATCTAATTATACACTCATATTAGTATTACATGTTTTATACAGGATGATTGAATGATATTTGTTTAAAGATTGATGGTTAAATTTTTCTTTTTTTTTACGTTTTTTGTAATTAAATATTATAGAATTGTGTTAAGGGCTGAGTAACCAAATCACTCAAATAGAAAAATTTTTCCAACATTTTTTTTTAATACCAAAAAATTCTGTACGTCAATAAATTACGAATTTCACAATGTATGTCCGACCTTAATAAGTGTCACATATATAGTGATTGTACGATACAACAATATTTTTAACAATGTTAATGCAATTATGGGAAAAATTAAAAAAAAAAAATGTTTTGCAATTAAAAATAAATATTTCATTCTTTATAAGACTTAAAAGATCAAAGAGAAAGGTGTATCTCTTTCTATTATTAAAAGATTTTCTATAAATACAAAATTTATTTGATTCTTTTGTATTTTATGTCAAAATGTCTTATGACTTATGTCTTATGTATTACCTTTCTTTATGACTTTGCGACTTTAACTAAAGTACAACTAAACACACACACACACACACACACACATAAATTATAATTTAAAAAAGTGAATCATTAAAATCATTTTTTGTCATCTTTTAATGTATTCACTTTAAGAAACAACATAAAATACTACAAGAAAATAAGGAAATTATATTCTTGTTGTTGTTATTGTTATTTATTCGTATTCCAAAAAAAAAACTGAAGAAAAGTTTCAAATTAGAAAATAAATTGATTTTTCCATCGTTTAAATATATTTTCACTATACATACAAGTTAATAGCAGCAACAACATCATCAGCCTCCAATATTAAATACAATTTTTTTTTCTCGTCTTATTCTTAAATTCACCATTTTTTTTTCTTCTTCTTCTTCTTCTTTGACTTTCATCTTTCTGTCGACTTTCTAAATGCGGTATCGATCGCAATAAATCATAAAATTTTTTTTTTATTTATGTATAAAATACGGCAAAATAGTTGAAGAACGGAAGTGGGGGCGGAATGGGGGATGGTTGGTATAAGTTATGAGAGATGGAAGGATGAAAATGAGTGGGAAAGTAGAAAAAATTGTACCGTGTTGTATTTTATAACCGATCAAGAATGTGGTGGGTTTGTGGTTTCTTCGTTAAAAATTTTATGGAAAAAAAAACAGGATAAATTCGGTTTACAAGATTTCTGTGACAAATCAATTTTAATATTTTTACAAAAGAAAAACATGGGAAATAAATGGGAAGAGAAATAAATGAAAATCGTTTTTCCATTTCTCGTTTTTGCTCTGTGTCTTTTTAATGATGCAGTTTGTTTTATTTTCATATTAAAGTAAAAATAATAAAAAAAAAGTATCTCAATATGTGTGATGACGTTCAACGATAATTCTTTTCACTGCAGTAAATTTTTACTGAAAACATTTTGAAATTTTATCATGACTGCCTAAAGGGTTTTAGAGTTAGCTGTTAAGTGGGTGGGAATTGGTGTGAGAGTATTAATGGTGGTGTTTAGGGCAGGTCACGTATATAAATTTATAAAACTAAAGGTTTATATATCGACTGCACTAAAAAACAGAATTATGAATCATGAATGGAATATTGAATACTTTTGTTGTGAATGTAGAAAAAAATAAAAGACGTAGGAAATCAAGTGTGGGTCAGGAATCTTATAAAGTTCTTATAGAATAATTTAGAATTTTCTTGTGTTTTTTTTTATTTGCTGTGTTAAAATTTTTTTTTTTTTTGGCTTGTTGTTTTTCATTTGGCCTTTTCCTACACGAGGAACAGAAAAACAACAAAAGGGATCAATCATTTTTTTTTTCACAAATGCGCAAAAAATTTCCTTTGAGATTAGTGAAGCCTTTTTTTTTTTATTATGTTTTATTTTTTTGTTAATTCAGTGGAATGTTGTTCTTTTTTTAATTAAAAATCAATTCTGAATTATTTACTTAATTGCCTATAAGAGGCTAAACCAAAGAAAGCTATTAAATAATTCCTTTTATTTATTTATTTTGTTTATTGTATTAATAATAAATAATCAATCAATTAATCTTTTATAAAAATATCAAACTTTTTGTATAAATTAATTATAAATGTAAGTCAAGAGTATATAGACAAAGAACATAAACATAAATTTAATTGATTAAATGAAAATTTTGCGAGTTAATAATTTTTTTTCCCTTTTTATAAATGAGAGATGATACTGACACTTCATCCCTTTTATATTTAACTTCACAGAATAAACGCACAAAAGGATATAAATGAAGACTGATTTTTCTATTTATTATGAAAGCTTAATTTTGACCAATCAGAAACATTTGTAATCATTACAAATTATATCCATATTATTTGTTTACAGACTAATTTCCAAATTGGACAGAATTTTGATTAATTAAGTAAGTCAGAATGATTGAATAGTTACGAAAATAAAAGTGTTACAAAATTTTCTGTTTTCATTGTACCGACTCCTTTACTTATTGTTTTTGTAAAAAGTCCTAAATTCCATTTTGACAACAATACCTAGTGAGTGAAATGGTTACCTCACATGGACGCCATCTTTCTTAGACGACGAAAATAAATCACTAAATTTCCTTATATAATTTTTTTTTAATCTACAAATTTTTTTATACGCGATCATTGTACTTTTCTTTTCTCTACTTCGTTGTTGTTGTCTTTTTTTTCTTCTCTGTTTAATCTTCCATTTAACGAGTTTCTATTCATACTTAATAATATAGTATTAAAGGTTAAATGTCATAATGGAGTTTCTGCGCGTGGTGATTCTCTCCTCCTTCCTCTTCTACTTCTATAGTCGAGGATACATACCGATACCTACATACAAACGTACACGTTTTTTTCGGTCATAAATTGCAAATCGAAATGAAAAAAAACAAGAAAAAAAAAACAAAAGAATAAGAAAGAAAGAATAAATGAAAGAAATTTAATTAATCGATAGATGATTCAACACATTTTGTTGTTGGTATTGCTGTTGTTGTTAATATTTTCTTTAAAGGTTTTTCTCGTTACACAGAATAATAAATTTAATTTTCTACAAAAATTTGGACTTTGAAATTTTGAACTAAGAAATGTGTCATCAACACCATGTCTGACCATTGTAAAAAAAAAAAAATAAACGAAATGAACATTTTATTTTATTCTCTTTCTGAATATTTGTGTGTGTGTGTGTGTCTGTGTGAATGCCCCGTGTGTTGCAACTTTCGTGTGTTGTGCTTTTTTTTTTTGTTTTTAAGTATGTATTGTATATACAAGCATACTTGCATTGTTATATTATTATTACGTTTTTTTTTTGTTGTGCCAAATTCGCTAATTAGAATAACGATGGCGCCGCCACATACAAAATTTTTTTACACGTCAGTTTTTCTTTTATTCTCTTTATTTTTGACTTGTCGCAGTTTTTTTTTTGTTTGTTTTATTCTACTTGTGTATTTTTGGGTTTTCTTACCTTTTTTATTTTTATTTTTGTTTTTTTGTTTTTATGTAATAATAATTCGATTTAAAAAATGGTTCGTTGTGTTTTTATTTTGTGTAGTTTTTTTTTTTGATCGTCGCCCGTTGTCTTCTTTGTCGTCTATAATCATAATGGGATTTACGAGTAATTTGTGGATTTATGATTAAAGATTTTCGTTTAGAATTTTAAACATTTAAACAATTAAAAAAGACAAAAGTTTTAATTAAAATTAATAATTCTGCTCTTGTTGTTTTTAAATAATTTTTGAATAAAAATTTTATTACAATTTTCAAATCTATTAAATGGAATAATAAATAAATCAATACCGAAAGAAAATTTCATAATTCAATTTTGTTTTGTTTTTTAATTAAAATAAATTTAAATCGTGTTTAAAGGAAAAAGACTGGAATTTTTATAATAAAAATTATGCGGAATATTTTTCTCTTTTTTTTTTTTTATCTTATTTATAAAAGAAAAAATACTTAATTATTGCAGTTTTATTTCTTTTATCCTTCACTGACTATACTACACTCAGACAGAACGTTCAAGTTCATGGTCTAAATAAAATCACAATGTCATTGACGATAAAACTTATAAATTATAAGTAATAAAATTTATTATTTATACTTTTTTATATGATCGGTTCATTTGATTATTGTTTCTTTTATATTTTTTAACAAACAAATTTTCACAAAATATTATTTTTAATTATCTCTATCATGGAATTTAATTTTTAATTTGTACAAATGGGAAACTGTGTAAAAAATCGGATACACTTTTATTAAGCCTAATCCGCGTCCTAAAATGTTTCTGAAATTCGACATGAGTTTTTCCTTTTTCACCATCATCAATTATTTAACTTATTTTGACGTTTTTTCTCAACTTATCTTTTTCTCTCTCACTCGTTATTTTTTATAAAGCTAATTTTCTTAATTGGTTAAGTTTTGAATAAATTAAATTTAGCGATATAGGCGCACATACATTGATCGATCCCAATTAGTTAAAAATAAAATTTGTTTCTGTTAACGACGTCGTTATTAACGACCAGAAAATTATGATCTTGTTTTGAATAGAAATACTTTAATAATATTTTTTTTTTTACTTTTGAAATTATATATTTTTATGAATAAATTTTCTCTCAAATATAATAATCAACAGAAGAAAATTTTATACAAACATTTTCACCGTATTCATTTTTATTTTCTCTCTTTTACCATTTTCATTGTGTCTTGTGTTTAATATGACCTTGTTTGTTTTGTATTAAGTTAATATACGGAATACGGAATACGGGTGATGAATATCAAAATTAGGATGGTTGCCAATCTTGACCCGTGCCCTGTGGTTGTCCATCATTAGTTTCAAAATGAACACCTGCTCTTTAAATTTTAATTATTTGACAATAAATTTACTTATTGAAAATTATACCAAAAATAAAATAATTAATTTATTAAATTTTATACTTTACAAATTATTTTTTTGCTTTTGAATACGAGAAAAAAAAAAAGAAGACGAAGACAAGATTAAACTTAAAGTTAAATAAGAAAATATAATGTACGTAATTGAAATTTTAATTATGTTATAAAGAAGTTACAGAAAAAGAAAAAAAAAAATAATAAAGAATTGATTTTGATTTGATAAAACAAAGCACGCACACTGGATTAGTCATCGTTTCGGTTGTCAATTGTCAGTTTAGTTGTCTCTGTCATTTTTTTCTTTTATAACCACGTGGCTATTAAACCGTTTTTTTTTCTTATTATTTCTTGTTTTTTGCAGTTAATAAACAATTAATTTTTTGGTCAGAGATCGCGTTTTTTTTTTTTAATAACATTTTGGAAATTAGAATGAATAAATATAATAAATATGTATCCAAAATAAAAGAAATATTTAAATATTTTAGAAAGACAATTACACGAAAAATTATTCGCACATTATAATTTGTTGATTAAAATTTTTCAGCATTTAGGTTAAAATTGAAATGCAGAAGAAAAAGAAACAAAAAAAAACAAAAATCAATTATATTTTATATTGATGAAATTAATGTCGATTTCACCAAAAAAAAAAAAAAACAAACAGATAAAAAAAAAATGATGAAAAACAAAAGCAAAAACTATGAAAAAAAATAAAAATAAACGTTAAAAAAAATAATGGTGACCAATGTAAATTATATTGGTCAAATTTTTTTATGAACAAGTTCAGACATGTTTGCCGCATTCTGATTCTTACCGTTTTTGTTGTTGTTGTTGTTTTTTTGTTTTTGTTACCATAATATCGCGCGAGACCACAATCATTTTTTCTTTTTAAATTAATAATTAAATTCCAATCAAATGGTCATAAATTTTGATTTTTATGCAAAACAAGAAAAAAAAAAAAGCTAAAAATTTAATCAAATCGGAAAAAAAAATTGACAGAAGAAGAAAAATGACGTAACTTTTTTTTCTATTTTAAAACATAAAAAAAGCAACGAAAAAAATGGTTAAATTTTCTAGTAGTAGTTTTTTTCTTTCTAATAAAATACAAATAATGCGCAATTTATAAAACTAACATAAAGAGAGACATAAAAACATCCATGCTTACATAGAGGCAAACACAAAATAGGCATAAAGTGAGACATCAATATTGTCCATATTAGGCCTATATTTATGATTCATTCGTTATGGCCAACACACGCTGTCTGACAAAGAAAGAAATAAATATAGAGTGAGATAGTTAGTGTGTGTGTGTGTGTGTGTGTGTGTGAAACAGATAGAATGATAAATATAAGAAAACTCCAGCGGTAAATAGAGTCTAAAATTAGTTGCATTTAAATATTTATGAAGATATTTGAAGAGGGAGGATAGCCATGCACAATATGACATTTGATATGTTAGTCTTTTTGTCTGCCAGTCAAAATCTCACAATAATTTTAGAACTAGTTCTGTTTTTCTAAAAAAAAAAAAAAGAAAACAGCAAACTATGGAGAAAAAAAACAACTATGTGATAAGATAATGAAATTAGCATAATTTTATTGTCTGTTCTGTTCGTTTGCATTCTCTTGTGTAATGGATATGACCACGAGGAAATGATTTGATTGTTTTTCACTTGTTTTTTTAGCGTATTAATATAATTTGAATATTGAAGGTTTTTTTTTTTTAAATTTATATTTAATATAATTTAAATAAAACGATTAGATGTGATGTACGCGTATTGTTTTCAATGTCATTATTTATACTAGTTGTTGTTGGTTTTATTTTCGTTATTTATTTACATTTAAAAATATATATATATATATACTAAAACGCCATCTATCCCTAATTGAAATTTGAAACATTGAACTAATTGGAATGAAAGAAATATTTAAAAGTGTTATAAATAAACATAATAATAAAAAACGAGATAGTTAACTGGAAATACTGGAAATATAACAACACGTGTGTACTCTTTTATCAACATATAAAGTATTATGGTATACACATATGATAATATTTGTGTGTGTGTGTGTGTGCAGGGGCAAATTGGCACACGAAAAAAAAAAAAACAAATTAAATATTTGCGGGGTAATCTTATGTGAAGCCAAAATATTTTTTAAATAAAGAAACAAAAGGAAAAATGATAAGAAGAAAATGTTAATTATTAGAAGAAAAAATTTAAACTATTTTATCTTAAAATGTAAATAGTGACTGCAGTATGTCACTGCAGTATAGTTCACTATTGAATTGATGATAATTTCTTTTTGTTACCAAGCCCTCCACCCCCCATTTCTTCATATTTGTATTTATCGTATAATTTTATGTAAATTGTTTACATTTAAAGGTACTAAGTACATTTTAGAAGAATTTTTTTTAGTATAGTGCCAATTATACAGTGTTATTGTAGTATTAACGTTATACTAAAATGAGAGTATACTGTATTTTTTATTTTGTCTTCTTATGGTAACTACCTACTTAAATATTTTATTTACCTAGTCTTCTAAAATAACAAAAAAAAAAAATATCAAAGATTAAATTCCACAAGTCATAAAAAAACAGAAAAAATTCCATCTCTACACACACACACATGTACACAATCAAATTTTTTTTTTATTATTTAATCATTTTTGCGTGTTAGCTTAATTAAATACTGAGACAAAAAAAAAGCAACAAAACGAAAGAAAAATACAAAAAGTAAAACTTTGTTGAAGGAAAATATCATTAAATTTTTTTGTCTGTTTTTTTTTTTTTTTTGTGTTCTAACCTAACCCCCATAATTTATAAAGGTTGAGAAGGTGACATTGTGACAATCACATTATTGACCCTTATTGCGGTCATCATAATCATAACACAGAAAACTAACCATCAGTAGAAAGAAAAAAGAAAAACAAATAAAATTACGATGTTGACGACAAAAAAAAAAAAACAGCACAACGACACGAATATTGATCCATATTGTCTATGACCATATGATATCATGATATCACATGCATGACATGCCCTCAAAATTAGGTCTTTCTCTAAAATTACTAATAGCAACAACAAAAATAGCACCAGCTGGATTTTTATAATTCAAATTTTTAATTCATGAAATTTGACAAAACAAAAAAAAAAAAAAAAAAAGCTAAAAAAGAAGAAGAAAGAAAAAAAATTCAATTGTTGAATGGTGCGTCGCGATTTTTCTGTTTTTTTTTTTTTTTTGTTTTTATTTCTCTCGAGTTCAATAACCTTCAGTTGCCGAAATGACGGAATTTATTTTTCATGATTTTATTTATTACATTTTTGTATGTTTTTTTTTTATTTTTTTTTTTACAAAAAAATAATGAAATCGTAATCCGTTTTTTTTTCTCTTAAATTTATTTATTTTTTCTGAATTTCTTTTGAATTTCATTTTTTTCCATATTAAATAATCATCCCAAAATCTTCTGTTATAAAAATAAAATAGTGAGAAAAGTGTCATGAAATTTATAAAGAGAGTGAGTGAGATGATGTTAATAATAGAATGAGATAGATGAAGTTGATGATAGAATAAGAGAGAATGAGAACAAAAATATTGCCGGAAACTAATGATAAATTTGATAACAAAACTAATTAAGTGAGTTTTTTTTTTAATTAAATAAAAATTTGATGTTTTTGTAGTTTTGTTTTTGTATCTTTTTGTACATACGTAGATTCCGATTAAATTATTTACATATTTTAATTGCAACTAATTATTATTTATCCAGCTTTGTTTTGCGCATGTTAATTATATTTTTATTATTACATATTATGTGTGGAAATTCTTATCAATAGTTTATCTTAATACTTAATAATAATATTGGAATTTTTTTTTTATTCATTTGTCTCTTATTATTTATTATACAAAAAAGTCATGCCGGTGACAGAGTGAACGCCGAATGATGAGGTCGTGCACTCAGTCGAACTGTTGTTTATGAAAATAATTTTGGTGGACAGACAAACAGATTTGAATCATTCAAGTCACCATATGAACCTGATTCTGTCAGAAATCAAGAGAATTAACGTAAAATTATGATTTAAATTAATTTAATTTATTATTTTAATTTTTTACCTAAATATTGAATATAAACAAAATATTTTAATCAATCCTTTAAAATTAAATTTACGGTCAAACTTCTTAAAAACCCAAAGTATTTCGGCTCGTTTTAAATTTATAGGTTTCTCCCAAACTTATATTTGTTTTGAATTTTTTTTATTTTTTGGCGAGATTTAATAATCTTTTTTTATAATTCCGTTGTGAAATATTTATGGAAATATTAGTCTACGATGAACATTTATCGGTTGAGCTCTTTTTTTTTTTTTTGTTTTTTGCCTTTCAAAAATGTATTTAAAATTCAAAGACACGTGAAAACACTTTTTGTTTTAATTACTGTATTTATGGACCTTTATTAATTTTCTTGTAAACATATCTTTTGTATATCAGTTCAGGTATATGTACATCAAAAATCCATTTTATTTTATCTATTTATCTAGTCTCACTAAAATATCTCAAATATAAATAAAATTAACAATGAAAGAAAGAAGAAAAATTAAATCTTATAAATATTGACGTATTTTCTTTGGTTACCAAAAATAGGACAATCAATACTTTATTTAATAATGTCTTTTCACATAGAGATACCGGCAACTAAAAAATAAAAAAAAAAAAATTATTGGTAATATGGATTAAATTAATTTCCTCTAGAACTAGAATTATATCCGTTTCTTTTCTTTTTTATTATTATTATTATTATTATTTGGTTTTTCTATTAAATTATAGTCAATTTTCTATACTTTAATAATAATATTGATTTTCTATACGTAAATATAGTCATTGATCTGACCACTTTAACAATCCCTCCCCCACCCATCCCATCTAATTCTCTTTCTTTTACTTTTGTCTGACCCGATTCTAATCTAAAGCTTCTAAAGTGTATACTTATATGAAATAATATCGCTTCTTTATTATTTCTTCTTATTCGGACGATTTAAGCTTTTATACCAATAATTTTTGTTATTTTTTATGGGACATTTAGACTTTTAATAGTGTTTGAAATTGGTGAAGTGAAGGGTCGGAAGATGAAATCAATCGGATCAATGATGTAAAGAAAAATATTTTTTTGATCGCAAACATACAAAGTCCTAAAAGATAATAAACAAAAAAAACAAAATTCTGTTTCTCGTTTCTTCTTCTTTCATTTTTAAACAAACATACAAATATACAAGAAAAATTATTAAGATTTTATTATCATCTTTCATTATATTTTTAATCTTATAAATTATTATTTGCGCATTGAAATTTATAAACATTTTCTTTTTTTTTTCTTTCTCTATAAAAAATTGTTTTTGTTTTTTTTTTTTGTGCTTTTGATGACATTAAACTATAAAAAGAGATTTTTCCGGATTTTACTTGACAAACTTTTTTAAACAACAACAAAAAAGAGGAACATAAACAGAAACAGCAAATGAATAAAGAAAAAAAAATTATGATGATTTTTGTCGTTATTTTTTTCTTTCCTAAAAAAAATAAATATTGTTTATAAAAAATAATAAATAAATGGGATTTATTCTGATTGCGTGCGTGTGGGGGCATAAGTACAATTTTTACTTCTATCTTTTTTTTTTTTACAAACAATTTGATTTCGAATAAAATATAATTACTCGGGAATAACTAAATAATAATAAATAATGTATTTTACATTAATAATTTATTGATTTAATTCTTCTTCTTCGTCTTTGTTTTATTCATTTGTACAGAGACAAAAAATGAAGAACAAATATCGTATTTCGGTTTTTATCAGAAAATTAAAAAATTATTACCAAATTTTACACAAAAAAATAATAAATATTTGGTACTCTCTGTTATTGTTCTGTTGCTAATTTATAAAAGTTTAAATTTATTATTTGCTGGACTTTTTCAATTTTCATTATAAAAATGGAAAAATACAATTAAATGATGGTACAGACATTATGTGAAACGAAATCTGAGCCATTGATAGAACCACATTAGGACACTACACAAATTATTTGATATTTAAAAAAGAGTTCACGAATAATTTCATCAAATTATTTTTGCATTGTAGTTCGGGTCGATATTTAATTCGTTTGTTTCATTAAAAATAAAAAAAAAAACAGCAACACAATAATACATAAATTATTTAGAAATTATACCGAAAAAGGACCTACCCAAAAAAAAAAAAGCACTATACAAAAATTGTCGGCTGTAATAAAAATTTTGTCATTTTTTGTTGAAAAAAAGCAAATAAAAAAAAAATAGAAAATACAAAACAAAATCAATGGAAAATTAGGAAAAAAAAAAAGGCTGAACGAACAAATAAAAAAGAAAAGGAAACAAAATGAAAAATTTTCATCATCGGTGCTAGTCGGTGTCATGTCACATTTTCATTGTGATGTAATTGTAGAGAGTGAATCAACCTTTATTTTAGATTTTGAATTTGTTTTTGTCTTTAGATTTTTCAATCATAATTATTATTAAGTATAGAATGCTATACTATTGTTATTTATTTATACTAATTTTAGAACAGATTTCATTATCGTAAAAATATTTTTCCATTTTCATTTTTTTACCTTTTTACATTTTTTTTTTTATTTTTGTTCTTGAATTTTTTTTTTTTGAATATTTTCGTATGGAAAATTCTTTTATTTATATTTTATTTTTTGGTTAGAATTTTTTTTTTTTTGTTTTCGTTCATTTTTTTCTTACCTTGAGAAACTTGAAAGTTTTTAAAAGAAACAACAACAATAATAATAAGAGAGATTTGATAAAGTCTAAAGAGGAGAGTGGTGAAAAGAAAAAGAAAGAAAAGATAATAAAGTTGATATTTGTATGTGACTGTGTGTGTGTGTTTGTATGTGTTTGTTGTATGAGGAAAATAAAAATATAAACCAACAAAATATTTACAAGAAATCGATTTGTCACGAAAAAAAAAAAAAGCTAAAGAAAAAAATGTACCTTGGGACTTGTAATGTGGATGAGTCAGAGAGAACAGGAAATTTGAATATTTTAGGATGAATAAGAAAAATCTTTTAAATAAAGTAACAATATTGAACTGATTTTGATCTGTTTTACTAAGAAATTGGTCCTTTTATACAGGTTAATGGTTTTATACAATTCTACATATAGAACGTATATAAAATAGAAATGGTTTTTTAATACGGATTGATGATAAATCGATGTGGATAATGTCTATAATAAAAATTGTATGACGCATGGTCCTTTATTATATAGGATTGGCTAATATATTTTTCGTGTATGTGGAGGAGTAGATTTCGGAAGTATTTCGCACATTTTCACTGATCTCTCTTTCCTCTTTTGTCTGTCAAGTGTGGCGTTGAATGAATATGCGTATATTTTTTAATGATTGAATTTTCTTGTGTGATGAAAATTTTTTTACTTTGGTCACATTTTAAAGGTTCTTAAAACAAAGAAACTCATGTATAAAATTCATGTAAAAATTCCGAAATTTTTGTTTATTTTTTTGTGACCTTCACAATATTTTTTCTTTGGCATTTTCCTCGTTTTTGTTATTTCTTTTTTTTTACCGATTTAATTTTGTTTCGTAATAAGAAGAGAGATAAGAAATTCATGTTTTTTGTTTCTTCTTGTTTTTCACAATTCATAGCAATGAGTGGGTGGTTTTGGGTGGGTTTGGATCGACCGCGAAATTGGTTGATCTGATTGAAGGATAAAGAAAAGTGAAAGTCGGTCATACATTATTGATTTATGAAGAAGAGAGAAGAACGAAAATAAATCAAGAAGAATTGAAATAGAAAGGAAGGACAAAAACAAAAATAAAAATGAGTTGATTGCATTGAACACCCACACGCATACACACAAATACATAGACACATAACACATTTAAATATTTAAGATGCAGAACAGCTATCTAAGTTTCGCTTAATTTATTCATTTCTTTTATTTTTCTTTTGTTCTTTTTAAATGACTTAACGAAGTGTTTTTTTTTTATGGTGAAAAAAAAAAGCGCAGAAGTAATAAATGAATTTGATTTATTTGACTTTGACTTGCTAATTTTATTAATTGTTTTAAAAAATAAAAAAATTTAAAGATAATTTTATTAATTACTAATTTTTAAATAAATGAAGAAATTTTTTAATTAGACATTTAAAATCGATTTTGATCAATTTTTTCTTTTTTCTTTTTTGTTTTCTGTTTTTTTTTATTTTATTAATTTATGTATTATTTTTTTTTTTATATTATTAACGATAACAATTTTTTGTTTTCTTTTTGTTCTGATTGCAAATAAAACAGTCTGTATTTGACAAATATTATGAGGCAATTTAGCGGGCGCGTCATAAGTAATAATAATTATATATAAAGTACTGGGATAATTGAAATTTCGCCCTCTTTTATTATGTGTATATATGTATGTGTGTGTGTATTTGTGTGTGTATATTTGTTATACGTATGAATGAGTGTGTATGTGCTAAATGGTGAAATGATAGGCCTTTAAATAACACACAAGGTTAAAATATTGTAAAACATTTAAAATTGATTTAATTTTTTTTGTTATTCTAAAATTGTTTAAACGGAAAAAAAAAATTAAATAATAAAATTATAATGAAAATCAATTTAAAATAAATAATAAAAAATTTTTTTTTAAAGAAAATGAAATTTTTAAAATGAAAATTCTCTTGAAATTATTTTATTTTATTTATTTATTTATTTATTTTTTTGATTATCAAGCAGCGAACAAACATTGATTGATTGTGATGATCAGAAATCAGAATAATCAGATGGTACGCTAAAAAACAATATGTTTAGTTGTTATTTGTATTTTAGTTTTTTTTTTTTTTTTTTAGTATGCAAATTATGAAAACAAAAAAAAATTAAATTAAGAAGAAACTGTTCACAATTTATATTTTTTTTTTTTGTTTTTCAAACAATCGATCGTAAAAAAAATTAATCGACTTTGCAAAAAAAAAAAAAAAAGAAAGAACAAACAAACAAAATAAAAGACGAATTACTGCTGACCTAAATTTAAAGAGGCAAAATAAATGAATAGCAAATAACAGAAATAAACATAAGAAAATTTTGTATTGTAAACACAGCAATCACTAACCGTGCGTCTTCATTAAATTTTATTTTATTATATTTTTTTTATTTTTTTTTTGGAACATTTGTTGTTATGTCACGTGGATATATATTATACTTCTCTCACTCTCTATCAGCCTCTTTTTCTCAATCTTTTATTCTATTAAAATTTTTGTGACGTAGGTCAGATTTTTTTTGTTTTTTTTATTTGTCTCTACAATCTGAAAATTCAGAAAAAAAACAACGTGGTTTTCATATTTTATAGTGCTTTTTTGTTGTTGGTTTTTTGGGGGTCTGGTCGCAGTGGTGTTGTATGATAGGAGGACACTGTTTGTGGTTGTTAGTTTTGCTAGTATTTTTTAATTGAAATTTTTCTGAAAAACAAACCAATCAGTAAAATATTCCCATTTTTTCCAATAAATATAAATTAGTTTATTATTAATCTATCTATATTATCAGCGACCAACTAATACAACGAAACAACAATTTTTTATTATTTATTTATTTATTTTACGTTTTAAAACAGAACCGTGGTTTTTTTTATATACACACACACACACACACATATGTATTATATTTTTGGCTCAATGTCAAAAATTCTGTTATCAAAAAGATTTAAATATTTTTTTACGTAAATCTATGTGTGTGTATCTGTGTGTGAGTGTGTGTTTGAGACTGTGTAACGTGCGACTAATAAATGCTATTCATAAAAATCATGTGTGTAAGATTTTAACGAATATAATATTTTAAGTATATTTTTAGTAAAATACCGATAAAAATATCTTTTAAAAACAATAACAACAACAACAACAAAAATAAAATAAAAACAAGAATTAAATATTTTTGTTAAATTTAGAAAAGATTGCAATAAAAACACGAGGAAATAAGAAATGAAAAACAAAGAATTTAATTGTTTTTTTTCTATCTGCCTAAAATGAATTATAACAAATTTCTTTCAGTAAGTATTATATAGTAATGAACGTACGCTACTGCAGGCTACAATAACTAACTGTCATTCTCATGTTTCATAAAACTAAAATATATCTAACTGTCTGTCTATTATTTCAGTTGTTGTCAACCTTGTTTATATTATTATGAAACTAATCAATGAAGTTGTCTGTCAAACTAAAAATTTCCTGTCATTCTAATTTGATGAATGTTGAATTTATTTACCAGTTACCACCATATTTATATTTTCACATATGCACTTGCACTCACATTTATTAAATGTTACGTCAGGGCGATTCGAATATTGTATTGTGATTTTCAATTTTCATCATTTTGTTTTTTACTAAAATTATTCTTTGTAATAAAATTTTTTGAACATTTAATTTCCATCGAAACTTAAATGGAAATGTCTGGTTTTTATTGCTTTTTAATAATTTGACGAATTTAAAAAAATATTTCTATGAGTTTCCCCTCACAATTTAAAATGAAAAATTTCTTAAGTTGACAATAAAAATTATAACCGAGTATTTAATTGTTTTTTTATTAAGAGTTTTCAACGACTGTTACCAAGTTAACTAAACTTGTTTGTTTTTCATATTTTGACTACATAATAATTCCATGCATTAATTGTGCTGAGACCACAATCTATTTTGTCTCTTAATCTCTTAAAGTCTAAACCTAAAGTCTAATGACATTTGTGTATTCTGTTTGCTTTCTATTCTTCTCACCACATACTTCCCTTGATTCATCCCATATATTTGCTACTCCTCTACTTACTTATATATTCATTTGTTTTTTTTTTCTAAGTTTCTTCATATAACGTTGTTGTTGTTGTTGTTTGTTAGTTGGTCTTCTTTTTTTTTTTTTGTTTTTGTTTTCTTTAAAAATTTTGTTTCGTCTTATTCTTGTTTGTCGACATCGTCTTGATACGGTACACTCGTACTTCTTCTTCTCTCATGCTGTAAAAATAAACCGCAATTAAATTTAAATTCAAAAATTTTTGTGTGGAGTGTGTCAGGTATATAATTTTTGGGTGTGTCTTGTCGTTTATTTCTTCTTGTCTTATTTTGCTTTTTTCTTTTTGTTTTATTTTTGTTCTTACTTTTTCTACTACTTTTGACTTCCTTTTTCTTCCAAACTTTTCTGGTTTTGTTTTTCTGATGTGTATGCGAATTTTTCAAAATTCAAATTTTAAACGTACGAAAAAAGGATCTTGACATTTTGATGTGGTTTCTTCTGTTCTTGTATGTTCTCTATGTGTGTGTATGTATTTGTGCCTTTTGTATGCAAAGAGATGGATGAATAATAATATTATTATTAAGTTCACGATTTTCAATATAAAAAAAAAAGAAAAAGAAAAAAAAGTTTGCTGTTTTTTTGTTGTTGAACTTTTTTAATGGTTTATTTTTTTTTTCTTGAATATTTGCGCTTCCCAAAAATACGAATGTGACAGTACAATTATTATGAGTTTTTTACGGTGATTATCATTAAATTGATGATGATGATGATGATTGCGATGATGGCTTTGATGAAATTTATGCTGGTTTACGTGTACCTAACTATACCTATCGTATATCTCTATACATAAATGTTTGAATTTTTATTTCAATTGAATTAAAAATGTAAAAAAATTCCATTTGAAAAAGAAAAAATAAAATATTAAATGGAAAATGAAAAATGAAAATAAAAAAGAAAAGTAAAAATGGAAAACTTGAGAATTTATTTTATTTTATTTAATAATTTACTTTTTTTTCTTCGTCTTCTTTTTCTACTTTTTTTTTTTTGTTTGTTAAATAAAAATCGAATTTTTTTATTACGAATAAAATAAATAAATTTAAGAAAGAAACAAGAAAAAAATGTTAATTTTTTTCGCTTTTTATTGTATTGGTTTATTGGTCGAAAGTCGCGATGTCGCGATGTTGTTGACACCTGCTTATTCTTATTCTTATTTTTACATTTTTTTTTTGCTTTGTTGTTTTTGTTATTTGTTTGTTTTTGTAAAAGCGCGCGTGAAAAATTATAAAACAAAACAACAAAACTAACGTAAAGACAATAAATTGAGGGGTAAATCTTTTTTGTATTAGAAGTACGCGATACGACGATCCGCGTATATAACCTATTTTATATTAATATTATGTAAATTCTATTAATTTGTTACTGCGTGCGTTTAGGCACGTTTGTATTTTGACATTTTTCTTTTCTCATTCTTCTATTTAATTTTAAAGAAAACTCATATGTGTTTGTGTGCGTATATGTTGTGTATAGTATGTGTAGACAACTAGACATATTTCATAGTGACATATTATTTTATTTTTGCGTGTTGTAATATTTAGTCAATTTTCATTCACGCGTTTAGTTCCTTATGTTCGTTTTTTTTTTTTTTTTCGTTTTTCGTTTTTCAAACAAAAACAAAAAATACTTAACGGTCGTACCTATAAAATTAAATCCTTCTTAGTTCATTTATACATAAATAAAAAAATATTATAAAATATATTTTGTAGGTCAAATGTTAATGTACTTATCATAATACATACTAATAAAGTAGGTATATACGTTTTTTTTTTTATATTTCTACAAATTGAAACTCTGACTCATAAATTTAGAAATAAAATATATAAATTTTTTTTTGTATATAAAAATAGATAGATAGTTCAGTTAGGTAGTGTAGTCTACTAATTTTCTATTTTACTATGTTCCATAATACTGTTGTCTTCTTTTTTTATACTTTCTATACTACATACCGACATATCCATATTACATACTACATAATATTCTATATCTTATCTTTAATAAAGCACAGTCAGAAGGTATATTGAAAAAAAAAAAACAAACACAACAACAACAACAACAACAAAAACAAAATACACATGTAATAATAATTAACTTAATTAAGTGAATACTGAAATAATTATGAAGGCCATATTATTATTATTATAATTATTATTATATATTTTTTTGTACTTATTGATTAGTTTATTCTATAATGAATCTACAAAGTCAGCATTTATTTTATCTTTAGCATGGCGTTAATTTGAGTCTGATTTTGTTTAGGTAGGTGTGTGTGTGTGTGTTTGTTCAGGTATTCAGGAAATTTGTAAAACAATGAAATATTTTATATATATCCTTAATTCCCCTGATAATTATTAATCAATCTTTTAACTTTATTCAATTTCTAATAATAAAACTTTTGTTTAGATTTCTGACAGAGAGTAGAAGCCAATGTATTCTTGTATTATTTTGATCCATTAAATTTATTTAAACTTCACCATTTCCTATAATGGTGAAAAGGTGTTTCTTTATAGGAAATTTCCTATTTCATATAATATTCACAGAACAAGTAAAAACGTGTAAAAAATTAGGCAAATTTTTGGCGATTAAAGGTTGAACTAAATTTTACTATAAATATAGTTAACTTTTGTGTCGCATGTCAAAAGATTAAGAGCAAATGTGTTAAGACAGCAAATTTTAGGTGTCAACAAAATTTTAGAATTAGAAGATTATTTTGTAAACATATGTGTATGTGTGTGTATTTTTATGTGTGTCTGCGTGTATATTGTGTAATTGTAATATCAGCTTATTTAATAATAGACAATAATAATTATAATTATAATTATAATAAACTAAGTAAGACATCTTTCTTAATATAATAAAAAGTAATTCTGAAGAAATTCAATCGTGTTTATCTATTTTATTTATAAATTGAAAAAAAAAGAACAAAAAATCTACTAACATTTTTATTCTACTTTTATATCTTTTAACAACAATTTTATTTTTCTAGATATTAACCTTGTCATTTAGCAAATGCATTATCGTTGTTAATAAATAGAATATAATTTTAATCCTACCACACATACACACACATACGCATACAACATCTTATTTAACAGATTCAATTAGATATTTAATTTACTTTTTTGTATATTTTCTCTCATTATTTATTTTATTTTCTTGTATTCAAAAATTGAATGGTAGGAGGATTGTTCAAATTTTATAAAAATAAGAAAATTCGAGAGAAATGTTTTTATTTTCATAAACAAAAGTAAAAAAGTTAAACTAAAATAAAATTTTAAGTAATAGTTTAAAAATAAACAAATTAAAGTATTCTGAGACACTTAATTAATAATAATTTTCTTATTATTGATAGAAATGAAAACAAGAAAAAAGAATAAACGGCAGATAATTATAATTAATTGGGGTCAATTATTAAAAGACTTCACATAATGAAAAAAATTTGTATGATGATGTGAGAAAATAATTATTGACTAAATAAATATTAAATGTAAACAAAATCAGGTGATATTTATTGTTGTCTGATGTACTTGGTTTGGGTGTAGAGGGATTCGTTGGTGGTTAGCGATGTAATATTGTTGAGAAATATTTTAAGTGTAAAATATAGAAAATAATAAATATTGTGTTAACTGAATAATAAATATTATTTGTTAATTATTAAGTTTCGTCGCGTGCTTTCATTTTTTATTTAATAAAATAATAATAATAATAAAAGTAGAACGTTGATCTTTCACTTTTTAGAAGAATTAAAATTTAAGAAAAATAAATAAAAAAAACTTTAATTTTATGTTTTTTCTCTGTTATGTTTTCAGGTAGAGCAACGAGATGTACCAGGTATCGATGGTTCACATCTTGCAATGGACACCGAGGAAGGTGTCGAAGTTGTATGGAACGAGGTACAATTTTCCGAAAGAAAAAATTTCAAATCACAAGAAGAAAAAATACAACAAGTATTCGACAATTTAACACAATTAGAGCATCCAAATATAGTCAAATTTCATCGGTATTGGACCGATACACATAACGATAAGCCTAGGGTAATATTTATAACTGAATACATGTCCTCTGGTTCATTAAAACAGTTCCTAAAACGGACTAAGAGGAATGTTAAAAAATTGCCACTTGAAGCATGGAAACGGTGGTGTAAACAAATTTTATCAGCACTAAGGTAATTTATAATTTATTTTTATTTCCATATGAAAATATGAAAACTCAGAACTTTTCAAACATAAATACATTTTGAAACTTTAATCCGAAAATAACTGTATAATTTTCATCTTAGTTTTTTTAATATAATCCTTTTATAAATATTGCCTTGAATAAAAGAGGCTTTTATGATGAGATTTTCTATTGTGTTTGTAAAGTAGTATATTTGATTGAAGGACTAAAAAATCGGGGAAAAAACAAATGGTTTCTTCTTTATGCATTTTAATACAAAAAAAAACCTTTTTACAACAAAAGAAAAAAATGTATTGCCTCTCTATTCTACAGTATTTTGTCTTTCAACTCTGTATTTCAACTCTGTAGAAATAGACAAAAAGTGGAAATTATTAATGCATATGAGTTGTGGAAGGTAGGAGGTGGTGATATGGGTGAAACACATGCGCAAATATCTTTTTTTTTTGATATTTTTATACCTTCGTGTTTGTTTTATGCAATATATGCAATCACTGAACTGTCGACTTTGTTTATATAATAAAATAATAAAATTTTTGTATTTTCTATCTATACACAAATATATTGATGATTTCACGGAAATGTAAATATGTATAAAATTCAATTTTTTTTTTGTTCTCCTCAAAGAATAAAGTTTTTTTCATTATTAAAGTGATTTCCCTTTAGACTTAAGATATCTTATCATCATTTAGTACAATGCATTGCGCATTTATTAATAATTTAAATACAAAAAATGAAAAAAATTTAATGATAAGAAAACTGGTTTAACGTCATTGTTAAAACCTTGTTTTAATTTGTACTGACCCCGGTACAAAATAATTCAACTTTTTTTTTTTTTCAATACTTTCATTTTGATTTTTTTTTTATCGGAGATTCTTTTTTTTTTCTTTTTCTTTTTATTTGTTTTATTGTTGTTGTAAAATTTAAAATAGAACAATTGCGGCTTATTTTTTTTTTCCAAATAGCAATAATATTGTTAGATAAAATATAAAATAAAAATAGTAATAAAAAAAAAACCTTATCATAATAAAAGATCGTCTGAAAATTTTTTTTATTAGAATTCATATTAGCGCCATTTAATATATAAATTTTCTAGGAACTAAATTAAATTGATATTTATCTTTTCTTTATTTAGTTATTTGCATTCCTGTTCGCCGCCAATTATTCACGGCAACTTAACCTGTGATACAATATTTATTCAACACAATGGTCTTGTTAAGATCGGTAGTGTAGCTCCTGATGCCATTCATCATCATGTTAAAACATGTAGGGAAAATATGAAAAATATGCACTTTATAGCACCAGAATATGGATGTAAGTTTTCTTTTTTTCTTTTACATTTTTTTTTTTAAATTTTAAGATATAAAATAAAACGTTTGTATTTTAATTGTTGGAAAATGTTAAAATAAGAACAACGGAAATTTATGAACAAACTTTGTATTCGCTGATCAAGAATTATCAAAATCAATTTAAATGTAAAGAATTTTGCTTGTAGTAAGTTTTAAATTGGATAATTTCAGTGCGGTCAAGTTCAAGGGGTGACTCAAGTCACTAAGGTATTACGTGCTTAGTTTCAATATAATGTACGTGCGAATTATTTGAAATTATAAGGAAATTACTTGAATTACTCTGGAATAACGTGCTGCACGGAAAATTTAACTGTGACTCCTTTCGGTCATAATTTAATTTTTATTTTTCATTTATATTTAACAATGATTAAATATTTTCGTTGAGTTCATTGACTCAATTTTTTTTTTTAGAATAATTCACAATTCAGAAAAATATTCAATTTAATTTTTAATCGCGTACAATTTATTTTAAATTTTTTTTTTGTGTAAAAAATAAATAATTATTTCTTTGAATTGATAAAAAATTGAGGTGGAATTTTAGCTTTTAGTGAATTTTTTTTGGGAAGTTTATTGAAATGTGGTTAATTTTTTTTATTGGAAATGTCAATAAAATGCCATTAGATTCTAATTGGAATTTTGGATAAATGTCCTCATGTGGATAAACATTAGATATAAGAATATAATTATTATGTTAAAATAATATTTTTTTCGAATGATTATAATCGATTAATTGTAAGATAAATATTTAAATATTTTCACCGCAAAAATTATGTTGTTTTATTATTTCAAATTTTAAACGGAAATTGAAATACCCTGGAAATGTTTCATTAATTAGAAAATAACCAATTTAAATTTTCTATTACATTTTTTTTAATATTATATTTTTATAAATTAATTAATCTATTTTTAATTATTAATTCTATTTATTTTTCTTTCTTTTTTGTTGTAAAAATGATTAGCATCTCTAACACATGCAATTGATATATATTCATTTGGTATGTGTGCATTAGAGATGGCTGCATTAGAAATACAAGGTAATGGTGATTCTGGTACACTAGTCACAGATGAACATATAATACGTACAATTGATAGTCTTGATGATACACAACAAAAGGACTTTATATATAAGTGCCTGAATAAAGATCCAACAAAAAGGCCAAGCGCTAAAGATTTATTATTTCATCCGCTTGTCTTTGAAGTTCATACACTTAAATTATTAGCAGCCCATTGTCTTGTCAATACAGCACGTAAGTATAAATATTTTAAACAGTTATTACTATTTGTTTTTTAATTTTAAAACAAAAAACACAAGAAACATTTTTTTGGCACCGAAAAAAAAATACAATTTTATGTTTGCGATTTTCTTGTTGTTGCGTCTGTTTCTTTTTCTTCTCTTTAAAATAGACTATTAATTATATCAAATCGAAACTAAAATCTATATTTTATATTTTACAATAATTGAATATAATAATCTGTGTTCTGCTGACGTCAGTGTGGTGTTTTTTTTCTTGTGTTTTGGTTTATTCGTTTGTTTGTTCTCATTTTTTGTTTGTTTCTTTGTATTATTTGTGTTTAAATTTAGGCTGTTTGCGTCTCTGGCGTCGTTCTTCTTATTTTTTAATAGACGAAGTTTTAACTTTTTATAAACGTTGAATTGATTCAGAAGTAGAAAAAAAGATATACAATAAAAAAAGAAGACGTCAAAACAATTTAAAAAAAAGATAATTAAAGAAAATCAGTTTTGTATTTTGTTTTTTATCACAAAATTAAATTTTGATTATTTTCATCCGATGTTCGGTTTCTAAGTAAACCAAAAAAAAATATTCGTTTAACTGTTTAAACGATTAACTGTCGTTTATTGAAAACGAAGATAAGAAATTATTTTTTATTTGCGCCAAAATAACTGAAGAATATTATTATGGTTAAATTATAACAAAAAAACATGCTCAAACCAATTGGGAATTTTCATCCCACAATTTTTAATAGATTTTGCTAAAAATTTGTTTAAAGTGATTATGAAAAATCCACATCGAAGAAAAACATTGAAGCACACAATTTTCAATTTGTTAAGTAAAAGGAGTACACATTTCTTTTTGTAAAGAAAACCTCTACATTTTCATTTATTATACGAAATTGGTAAAACTGAAAGTGACAATAATCTTTTATTATTATTATTGTTTGACATTAAATCAAGATTATGTTTGTGTTTGTAAGAAAAACATGAAAACATAACAACAACAATAAAAAAAACCCGTTCCTATTTTTTTTTTCTTTATAAGAAAAGACAAAATGTCTCGCCGTTAGTTAAACGTCATCGATCGTTTAACAAATAATAGTGGTTATTTTACTTTTTATGTCTGGTGGATTGACACTGATTGGTTCACTTGAATGACTTTTGTTTGAATTTCATTATTTCTATCGATGATCGTGATATTTTGCCTATATTTTCTTTCATTGATAATTTCTAAAGAATAAAATCGTGACTATATTTTGAATGCAAGGAATAAAGTAAGGATATTCATTTATCTACCGTCAATCGATTTTTAGTCTAAAAGCTTTCAATATTTGAAGAATAAAAAAAAAACTCACAACAGAGGAACAAAATATAATCGACACTGACTTACTTAATATCGACTTCTCACTGAATGCCGACTTTATGTTTTTCCAATCCGTTCATTATAATTAATTTAAGTCTGTTTATATAAAAGAATTTTGTGTTGATTGCATAAAACAGTAAACATTCTAGCCAAACTGGAGCCGCCAACACCGCCTTTTTATAAACAATGATTTATAATATTTTCTTGTATTTTGTTGTTTGTTTTTTTTCTTACTACCTTGAAAATTTTATCCAGTTTTCCTTCAGATTGTCTTGTAATTAACTTAATAATTAGTTGTAATTACCTACAGTTTATTGAATAATATATAAATAAATGACTTTTCAGATCAACTTTGTTTGAAAAAGATTAGATTATTGTATCTTACAAGATCAGTAACCGTTTTATTGTACTTCTTATATAAAGTGTTTTTCTTTAATCCGTATTTTATTGTTTATTTATTGAAAATAAAAAATTTAATAAATTGATTTATTTGTTTCTTTTTTGTTTCTTAGCAAATTTTTCGGAAACAATAATTGATGAAATGATGCAAAGATTATATAAGCCGGATGTTGTGTTAGCTGATATCCAAAGAGCTGAAGAGCGTAAAGAATATAAATTAGCTGATGTACCGGCTGCTGAAAAATTGGAAAAATTTGTCGAAGATGTGAAGTAAGATAAATTTTGTATTTTTTATTCTCAATTGCAACAATTTATATGTTTTCTGTTTTCTTTTTTTAAAAAAACAGGTACGGCATTTATCCATTAACAGCGTATACAGCAAGATTACCACCGCCACCACGTCCCAGAGCAATATCACCAGAAACAGCTGAATCACCAAAACCAATTACTCCAGAACCACTAGATGTTGAAACAAGAAAAGTTGTTAATATGATGTGTAGTGTTAAACCACATGATGATAGTTGTGATTTATCGGTAATATACTAGTTTATTAATAACTAGAATAATTAAATTTTAATAGTTTCTAGAAATTTATTGTTTTCTAATTTTCAATTCAAATAAAACACAGTGTATGTGTTTGCCTTTACTTTCGAATTGATTTTATTTAGTGTTGACTCTAATTTTTTATTTTATAAATAAAGCTGATGTTAAATTTTTAACATGGAAAGATTTATAGAATTCATATGCATTACTTTATGAATATTGTTTAACTACACAGAATGTTTTTGAACTTGTAAATTTATTTTTATTAATTTATAATTATTTTTTTTATCTCTCCTTACAGATGACAATATTATTACGAATGGATGACAAAATGAATAGACAATTAACGTGTCAAGTATCACCAGACGATTCAGCATCACATTTATCAGATGAATTAGTGCATTTAGGTTTTATACATGAAGTAATTATTAATTATTTATTTAATAGAAAAATGATGAGAAATTTTGCTGTGAAATTGTGTTGGTATTTAAGAAATATTTTTTTACGCGAAGTGATTTATTATTTCAGTAGAATCAGAGTTCTATGTTCAAGACAAATAACAAATAAACCAATATCGGGATTTTATTCTTAATACTTTATCTATTATTTTTTAGTTTTTATGAGTTAACATAACACTCACAACTAATTCTTATTGCTTTTCATTTCGTCCAAAAGTTTTTCTTTAATTCTGTCAAAACTTTATTTAGCCAGGATTCGAACAATTTAAAAATTGAGTCTTAGATACTGTATTCAGCAAAAATATCTAAGACACTCCTCAAATAAAGAAAATAAATTTAATTTAAAATTAAATAAAATTTTCTTTATATTTTCAGACCGATAGAGAGAAATTAACCGCACTTATTGAAGATACATTATATAGTAGTTTTAATAAACAACATCAATTAATGGGTTCAACATTAATGCCATCAATGGAACATCATTTGCCTGTACCTTCTTATCATTCGGCCAGTTAGTAATCAATCAAATCACTTTTGAAAAAAAAACAATCAAATCAATCCAAAATTAAAAATTAAAGAAAAATAAACGTCACCAATCTCCTAATTTATCTATAATGAAAATAACGACCAAAACAACAACAAAACAACCAAAACAACAACAAAAATGAAATAAATAAATAAATAAATAAACAAAATATAAAAAGAAACGACCAACTACAACAATCAATCACAACAACAAAAACTACAGCAAAAAATATTTATATTATTAACTCTTTTTTTTTTGTTCTCACTTCTATTCCTTTTTTACTTAAAAGGAAATTTGTTGTTGGAAAATCATTTCCTTTTTCGTTTTCAAAATTTATTTTTTTCCCTTTTTTTTGTTTATTAATTTTTTTTAATCAAATAAATTGGAGATTATTAACCGTGAGATATGATTATTTCTTATTATTCTTCTTTAATTATATGCATAGACACTCACACACAATTGTGCACACACACACTCACAAATAAACGCAGTATTGTTTTCTAAATTTTTAAAATTCTTAATTCTGTTGACAGAATTTGTTAATATTTTTAAAGGAATGATTAAAAAACCATATTTTTACATTATTTTTTCTTTTTGATAATTATATTGATCGATAATCACATACATACATATTTATTGTGCGTGTTTGTGTAAACTTTAACGTGTGTGTATGTATTTATTTATTAGTAAATTGATAGAAAGTAGTTAAATACGAAGAAGAATAATAAGAATGTCTAAAAAGTTAATAATAATTTACTTGTTGTATTTTGTTGCACTTTTTTTCTATATCTCTCTATCTATTTCTTTCCCATTCTTTTGTCTCAATAAATATGCTTATAATTTGATTTTAACAGAAAAATTAAATAATATAAAATAAAGTAAAGAAAACAAAAAAAATATACGAAAGATAGAAAGAAGCAGAAAAAAAAATTCCCGAACATATTTTTTTGTTTTTAATAAATAAAATAAATGAAAAACAAATTAAATAAATGAATAAATAAATAATAAAATAATTAATTTAATAAATAAATTGTAAATGACAAAAAAATACAACAAAAAAAAAATCAAAAACAAATAAAAACATTTAACAATAAAGTCGACAATTTGCCCTGTTTGCCATTGCCAGGTGTTGAACGTAGTTGGACTGTTGCTGATATTGATTCACCAGGTACGAGATCTGTTGATGGTTCATCAACACCAGCTGAACGTCTTCTTCAAGCTACAACAACGTCATCATCAACGATTGTAAATGATAGAAATTTTGAGCAAGAACAACAACAGCAGCAAAATAATGAACTTGTACAGGCGGCTGTTAATAAATTATCAACAACAATATCAAGACAATTAACAATTGATTCATCGGATACAACAACAACATCAACAACGACTTCATCAGCAACACCAATAACAACTGATGAAGCAATAGAAACAACAGAAGCAGCAGATACAACAAATACAACAACAACAACAGCAACAACAACAAATATATTAAAATCATTAAAAAAACAATTTATCGAAACAGAACCAGAATTAATAAATGACAATGACGATGAACGAAATAATTTCAGTGATTTTATAAACAGAATTTGAAAGAAACAAATAAAATGGTTGCCATTTAAATAAAGAATAGAATCAGATAAAAATGATAATTGCAGTGATTTGCTTTGATTAAACAATAAGAAAAAGATAAATAAAATAACTCATCTTAACAACGATCGATCTTCTAAGTTCAGTTCTTCCATTTTAATTAAAATTATGAAAAAAAAAAGAAAAGAAAATTATTCAAATTCAAATTTGATCACTTTTTATTTATTTTAAATTTTTTTGAAAGAAAATTAATTTAAAAATTTTTTTTTTTTTTTTTTATAAAAGTCTAAGTCACTTTTCTTTGTCTACATTTTTTCTTTTATGATTTTTTTTTTTTGGAAACTATTTCTGGTGAGTTATTTGTTTTGGTGTGTTTTTTTTTTTTTTTTGTTAGAGAAAAATAAGAAATGAATTTAAATAAAATTAAAATTAAAAAATAATCCAATTAAAAAGTAAAAAATAAAGAAAAATATTAATAAATTTTAAGTAAAATAAAAATTTGAATTAAAAATGAAAAAATATCAAAGCTGATTTTGTTATTAATTAATTATAATTAATTGATTGACTGTTCTTCGCGCTGTGAGCACAAAAAAAAAAAAATAAAGATTAAATGAAAAAAAAAAATTAAAATAAATAAAAAATGTATAAATTTTTAAGAATTAAAGAAAGAAAAAAAAACGGTTTAAACGAAAATTGAAGAAAATCAAGTTTTTCTTTTTATTGAAAAAGAAAATAAGAAAATAGAAAAAATATTTGATTGAATTATACGAAAAGGAAAATGTTTCCTTCCTTTTTTTTCTTCTTTGTTTTTGTTTTACGTCAAAATGTAAATTATTTAAAATCTTAATTTATGTAAATTTATTTTTATTTTTTCATGATTTTCTTTTGTTTTTGTTGTAAATAAATGAATTACGTAAAAGTAAAGTAAATGGAAGGAAGAAATAATCTAAAAAAAAAAAACACAACATACAGAAAAGAAGAAGAAAATATGAAAAGGATTAATTCAATTTCATTGAGATTTTTTTTTATTTTTTTTTTTTTGTAATTTTGTGATTGAATTTTATTTGGCTTATTCTATTAAGAAAAAACTAAATTTGTAAATTTTATAAAAAAAAAAAACAATGCAATTGTTTTTTTTTTCGCAATTTTAATTTTAATTGGATTTTGCATTTCGTATTCACTTTACAATTAATAAATTGATTAATTGTTCTTTATTTGACTTTACTTACAATAAAAAGTAAGAGTGAAACGACTCTATTCTGCCTGTTTTCTTTTTTTTTTTTAAATACTTTCCGTCAAAAAATTCTTTCAATATTTCTGCTCTGTGTCAATAATAGAAGATTATAAAATCTACGTTACGTTGATATTGATTTAATTTCATTCAATTTAGATTTTATGTTAATTTTAAGAAACAGTCAATGTATTTGATTCAGCTGACTTTTTCATTTATATACAAACCAAAATCATATAAAAGAACAAAATAACAAGAACATTTGAACCCAGCCAAACAATGTTCACTTTATAATTTCATTTTTTCTTTGTTGAAGAATCAGCAAAATATCCAATTGAAAAAATTGCGTAAAAAATAAACAAAACATTTATAAAAAATAAAAAAAAAAATTTAGATTCCAGGCCAGCCTTTTAAATCTTAAAAACAAAACAAACAAAAACAAACCAACTATTCACCATGAAAAATTTGTAAAATATAATAAATAATAATTAATAATTTTTATAATTAAAAATATATAATTAAATAAAAAATGATCATAAATAATTATTAATTTAATTGAATTTAATTTAAAGAAATAAATAAATGAATTAAAAATAATAATTGTATAATTTTTAATCTTTAATAATTTTCTGTGGAAAATAAAAATAAAATTGTATAGCTATAAAAATGGATTAATTAATTAATTGTTGAATTAATTAATTAATTAATTTTAATAAAAAAAAAAAAAGTATAAATGATAAAATATTAATTAAAATAAATGAACATGAAATATCTGTAAATCTTAGTTACATAAATAATAATATCAATATTTTTAAAGAAATAAAATAAATAAATAAAATTTAACTTATAATTAATTAATTATGAAAGTAAATAAAAAAAAAAAAAAGAATAAATTAATTAAACTCTGTGAAGTTAAAGTGAGGATGATGACAAAAAGAAGAAAGAAATGAATAAAAGGAAAATGGAGTTAAAAAATTAATAATGAAATAAAATTAAATTTAAATTAAAAAGAGAAAAAAAAAAAATAATTAATAATAATTAATAATAAAAAAAATAATAATAATTATAAAAAAAAAAAACAGAAGATGAAGAAAAATAGAAAAACAAAAATACAAAAAACAAATGATAAAGAGAGAAGAAAACAAACACAATAAAGAAGAAAGAAAACAAAAACAAAAAAATTAAATTTAAATTTAAATTAAAAATAAAAGCTTAGTGCGAAAGCTAGTCATATCGAGAAAACAAAAATCCAAAAATTTTTACATGCGTCGAAAAAAAGAAAAAAAAACGAAAACAAAACAAAAATTTTAAATATTTCAACAAATTTATAAAGTAACAACAACAACAACAACATTTTAATAAAGGCAAAAACAACAAAATAAAAATTTCAAATTTAAAGGAAAATACAATTTTTTTTTAGTTCTCTGGAAAATGAAATTTTGGTATATTGTTTTTTATTTTGTGTAATTTAAAACAATACGATTTGTGTGAAAAACAAATTTCTGTTTTGTTTTTTTTTTTTTTTGTTTAATTAGATTTCATTTTAAGAGATTCAAACACAATTTTATATTTTATTTAAAAATGGAAATAATATTTAACGAATTTTTTATACTGTCCGAATTTTTTTTTGATAATTTTGTTAAGAAATCCTTTGGATTAAATAAAATGGTATCAAAACTTTTCACTATTGTTGAACCCTATAAAATGCGGGCGTGTTTGATTATCGAGAATTATAAAATTGCGGTTAATAAATTAAATTAATTACTTAAAAATAATTCCGCGAATTCAGGTTAATTTATTTGCATTTATCGGAGGTCACTTCATTCTTCTTAATTATTAAAATATTGGATTTTTGTCTCTTTTAATTAATGAGGATTTAAGTGCTGATTTACGTAAACGTAATTAAAAAAATAATGTTTGTTTTGTAGTTCGAATAGAAATGATATTGAATTTTAACTCTTACGTTTACGAAACACACATATTGTAGATGATACTTTGTATTGTAACTCACACACACACACACATTTTATTTTCCCATTTGTGTCAGTGTTCTTCTGCTAAATAGAACAGTAAAATTGATATATGATATGAAATGTTCTTCGAAAAATTCTCTTATGACAAAATGCCAGTTATTGCGTTTTAAAAGAGTTTAAAAATTTCGTTATTTGTTATTTCCGAAATTGTAACAATATTTTTTAATAGGTAAAAAAATAAATATTTCACATAGATCAATGCAAATATTTGCTTTTGTTTTATATGATAACATTTTCTTTTAATAGAAAAACAAAATTTCAAAAGTGCTGTTTGTTTTAAAAATATTTTAAACATAAATTAAATAAGAAATTGTTTCACAATACGAGAAAATATTTTGTTGTAAAAAACAAACAAACAAAAAAAAATTTTGAAATCAAAACGAAAATTGTAATTTTATTTTGTAAAATTTTGCCAAAATTCGATAAAACAAAAAATAATTTAAAAAAAAAAAAAATGAATTGAATGAATGTTCGTCTAAAGTAAATGAATAAGAATAAGATAAAGAAATTTTTTAAGAAGAAGAATAAGAGATGGTTATGATGATGTTGATGATGATGATGATGATGATGATGATGATGATGATGATGATGATGATGATGATGATGATTATGATGATGATGATGATGGCTAAAGACTCATGGCAAATTATATGCGATGTTCAAAATTGTTATAAGTCCCAAAAACTTCAACATTGTTTAATTTAATAATTTTAAACTAATTTATATAAACATAAAGAAAATTACACATCATCGCTCTCACTCTCTCACTCTCTCTCTTTCTATCTTCTAAATAATATTTGATCCTAAAAATTGTGTTCAAGCAAAAAAAAAATAAAAATATTAATTATTATTAAAAACAATTTTTCGCATATTCGATTTTATTTTAATTGTTTTAAGTTATTTTTTTATAAGGAAAAGAAAAGAAAAGGAAAAAAAAAAAACATCAGTCAAATTTTTTTTATTAAATGCACTTTTTTTTTTTTTTAATTGAAAAAAAAAAATGGAAGAAAATAGAAATTGGAAATTAATTGTTGTGATTTACAGAAGAGAAATGAAATATTGAAAGATAAAAGTAAAACTTCATTGTAACACGGAAAATTCATTAAATTCGTAGTGTTAATTATTTTAAAAAAATCGCTTTAAAAAAAAAAAATATGCCTCTTTGTTGGCTTTGTTTGTTGATAATGAGGTTTTACTTCTTCTTCTTCTTCTTCTTCTTTTTTTTTTAGTCATTATTTTAGACTGTTTTAGTTTAAAAAAAAAATTATTTATCGACATTTGGAAATCACAAATAAAATGACATTTTCTAGTTTATCATTTTATTTGTGGCCCTCTCCAACTATAGACGAATAATCGTCTCTTCTTTTTTTTTCATCTCTCTTTTGTCTGTCCCTGTTTTTTTTTTTCTTCTTACTATTTGTCCCTGTTTTTTTTTTTTTGTTATTGCCGTCTCACGCCGTCTTTCTATATTTTAATCGAGGACGTGTCATTTTTTATTTTCAATTTAATGCAATTAAAGTTTAATTTTTATTAAAAACAAAAAATAAAAAAAAAAATACTCAATCGAAAAAAAATATTTAAAAATTAATAAAAAGTTAATTATTTTTGTTGGCCATTTTTCATTTTTTTTTTTAATTTCACCATTCTCGATTTTTTTTCATTTGTTTTTTTTTTTTTTTTTTCAACCATTTTCTTTTTTCAATTTTGTGTTCGGCCAAATTTTTCGGTTTTTTATTTAAATTTTTAATTTTTTTTTATGTAAAATTCCTTTTTTTTTTTAAGTTTAAGAAGAAAAAGAAAAAAAATAAAAATGTTTTGTTTTTTTTTTTTTTTTACCATTTTGAGACTGACGTTTTTTTTTTTGCTAAATTTATAAACAAAAAAAAAAAGAAAACTTTAAACGAGAGATTTTTATTTTTAAAAACAAATTTATTATTTTACTTTTTTCTTTTTTTTCTTTAGAGATGAAGGATTAAAATTAATTAATAAAAAAGTTTAAAAAAAAAAGAAAAGAAAAACAAAAATGTAAAATGTAAAATGTATAAAAAATTTAAACAATTGGAAAAGAAAGCCTAAAATTACGCTGATTTATTTAAGTTTTAAAATTAATAAAAGTAAAAAAAAGAATAAAAAGAAAAGAAAAGAAAAAACTTACAATTATTATTAAAAATTTAAAATTAAACAAATAAATTGAATTATTTAGCAAAAAACATAAAAAAAGTAAAAAAAGTAAAAAAAGATGAAAAATAAAAAATAATTAGAAAACAAAAAAAAAACAAAAAAAAAAAAAACGCGCGAAGAGTAAAATTAAAAATAATTAAAAAATAATACAGAAAAAAAAAAAAAAAGGTGTGATAATTTTTTTATTATATTTTTTATATGAAAAAAAAATGAGTAAAAAATTTTCTTTTTTTTTTTTTTGCGATAAAAAAAAAAAAAAAAAGAAGAAAATTAAAAAAAATATTTGTAAAATGCAAACAAAAAAAAAAAAAAAAAAAATAAAAATTAAAAAAAAAAAAAAAAAACAACAAAAGAAGAAAGAAAGAAGGAAAATAATAAAAAATACTAATTATTTAAAAAGGGGGGGTACACTACTATACATTTATAGTAAATAATACATAAATAAAAATATTGCGTCGTCATTCGGCAATTTTTAAATTAATTTCCATTTTTGTTTTATTTTTCGATTTATTATTTTGAATCAAAATAAAGTAACTTAGCAAATAATGGCTAAATAAAATCAATAATATATTATAAAAAAAAAAAAAAAACAAAAGAATTTTTGATAATTAATATAATGATGACGTCATCATAGTTGTTTCTCAATGTTTGTGTATGGAAAAAAGAAAGGATAATTATAGTTCTGTTCTTTCATTATTATAAATAATAATCGGATGTATGACGTCATAATTAAATCGATTTCATTAGCGTTCGTTTAATTTAAACAGATTATTTTAGTTTAATTTTTTTTTTTTTCAGCCTTCTTTTATTTATTGTTTTTTTTTATTTCTATTATAATTTAAATATTATTATATAATTATTATTGTTCTTTTTTTTCTTTTTTTTTTTTTTGTATTCAACAAACTTTTTTTTTTATCCTTTCACACTCTTTCTCTCACTCTCTCTCTCTCTCTCTCTTTCTCTCTTTCTTAATTTAATTACACAAATATTTATGTATATATAATTTCGAAAAGAAAAATATTTATTTCGACAATTTTCAAAAGAAAAGTTTAAAAGAAAAAAATATTAAAATGAAAAGAAAAATCCGAAAAAATAGCAGAAAAAAAACAGAAAGAAAAAAAAAGACTTGAAATAAATTACTTGAAAAAGTTAAAATAATTGTTTTTATTTAATAACTATAGCAAATATGTAGTACTTATATATTATTCATTCCTTCCAATATTATAGAATTTTCCATTTCAATTTATTAACAAGAAACAAATTTTTAATTCAATTCAAACGACTTTAATTTTTTTATTTAAAAAACCGTAACATAATTTATGCCGTTAATTAAAGTCTCCAAATATTTTTTATGATAGGAAAACTGATCCAGACCAAATTAAACTGGTCTACTTTAATTTGAGTTCAGTGTGAACTCAAATAAAACAAAAAGAGATAGTAGAAAATGTTTGAAAGGGACAAAAAGAGTGTGAAAAATTTTGTTGTTTTTGTTGGGTTTTTTTTTCTGTCGTGATTTTCTGGAATAATTGTTGTTTTGCAAAAGATACATTATTAGCAGATGTGATTTTATGTAATTAATTACATCTCAAAGTGTGTGAAATTACAAAATCTCGTTTATCCATTATTATTGTGAAAAAGTCGGCATAAAAATGAAGTTTTTGTTTTGTCTAAATAATCCTACTGTTTTCAATTAAATTTTTAATTAAATAGTACAGTTTTGAGTTTAGTATAATTAAGGTGAGTTTTTATTTTAATCTATTCAATATTACATTTTTTTATTTTTCGTTATAAAAGAAAGTTTAAAATTTTCATTTTAATTGTTTGGTTATGTCATTAATTTTGACAGTTCGAAGACTTCAATCGATTTTTCTTCCAAAATGAAGAAATAATGTAAAATTACAATATTATCTAATTTTAATGAAGATTCGTGTGTGTGAAAGTAAACAATATAACAAAAAACGCGCTCTGATGAACTTATGAACTCTTTTCCAATTGCATTTTTTTTCTTTTGTACCACACGCTGAGATTGACAGACAAACGTCTCCTTATGCGGTTTTATTCTTGTTTGATATTGTTATGTGTTGTACTTGTGTGTGCCTCTAAAATGAAATTGTAGATTTATAAATCATTAACTGCTGGATAAAGATTCCATATAACTTTTCCAATTAGTTCATTGTATTTTTTCAAAGTATTAAGCAAAATTAATTATAGTTTATGTAGAAATATTCATTCATTTTTTACTCATCTTGTGCGTAATATTAAAGATTTAAAAGAAAATCTAATCTCTGTCATATGATATTTATATAATGTTTTTTTACTAGACAGGCGAGTGTCAAAATTGTGTGGGAGTTTTTCATTTTTATTCTTCCCTTTGAAAATTTGCCAAACACAACAAATTTTCAATGTCAAATCATAAAAAGTTTAATTATTTATTCTGGTTTAATACGTAAGCTTATTTAAATATTAAGTTAAGATGTCGGTACATTACTAAAGTAATTAATTTGTAATTAGTTTGAATTAAAAAATAGTGCTTTGTAAAGTTTGTTTGTTAACAACAAAAACATTGATTTTTCCAACTAACACTTATAAGGTTTTTTGATTGATTTATTAAATAAAAACTTATAAGGATTTAACATTTTACATATTCTTAATTATTAACTGTATTTTGCAAAAACTTTTCATAAGGATTAAAAATCTTTTCTTTTCTTTTTAGATAATTTGTAAATATGGTGACTTGGACTGGAACACGTCGTCACGTTAGAATTTTATTAGTCGGTGATGTCGGTGTTGGCAAAACATCATTAATTTTATCACTTGTAAGTGAAGAGTTCCCCGAAGATGTACCACCAAAAGCCGAAGAAATTACAATACCAGCGGATGTGACGCCAGAACAAGTACCAACTAATATTGTGGATTATTCAGGTAATAAAAAGTCTCTATATTTTGTATAATATTCTAAAATAGGGAATTTATTTTTTTGTAGCTTCCGAACAATCCGATGAAGTCTTAGCAACTGAAATACAAAAGGCTCATGTTGTTTGTATTGTTTATTCAGTTGAAGATGATAACACATTGGATAGGATTACATCACATTGGCTTCCATTAATTAGGGAGTGTGTACCAAACGATCAAAGAAAACCAGTTGTACTTGTTGGAAACAAAACAGATCTAGTCGAATTTTCTACAATAGACGTATGCTTAAATGAATTTAATTTTTTGTTATGTTATTTTTGTCAGTCTCAAAATAATCGAATCTAACTTGTTCCGTCGTTTTTTATATATATTTTTTTACTTTATTTATATTTTGTGTTAAAAATTCATCAGAAACGTGATGTATTTTACTTGTTTCAAATGTACAATCATAATTTTATAGATTTAACTATTCAGCAATACGCGTTTATTTGACGATGTCCTTAACAATGAAAAAAGAGAAGAATAATTGAGTTCATGTGCTAATCTTTTTTTTTGTTTTTATAAATTTTTAGCATGTTCTTACAATAATGGAAGACTTTCCAGAAGTTGAAAGTTGTGTTGAATGTTCTGCCAAAACATTACACAATATATCAGAAATGTTTTATTATGCACAAAAGGCTGTTTTACATCCGACTGCACCATTATACATAATGGAAGAACAAGACGTAAGTTAATTATTTTAATAAATAATTTAATTTGAACGTTTGAAGATATATGTTGGATTTTTAAGTTGTTTGTTTTAGGTTCAAATGTATATTTCTTTTATTCATAAATTATTTTCTTTCGTTAATAGCTAACTGAAGGATGTAAAAAAGCATTAATCAGAATATTTAAAGTATGTGATATTGATGGTGATGGCCTTTTAAATGATTATGAATTAAATCATTTTCAACGTCGTTGTTTTAATGCACCATTACAACCACAAGTATTGGATGAAGTTAAAGCTGTATTAATGAAAAATGTTCCAGAAGGTAATTTTATTTTTGTTAATTTTTCTTTATTTAACGTTTAGCTCAATAAATTTATTTTTATTTTATTTATATTTTGAAAGAAGCTTAATTCCTACATTATTTTTGATTTTAGGTATACGCAATGATGCTGTTACATTAAAGGGTTTTTTATTTTTACATTGTTTATTTATACAACGTGGACGAAATGAAACAACATGGGCTGTATTACGTCGTTTTGGTTATAATGAAACTTTAGATATGTCAAAAGAGTATCTTCAACCACATATAAAAATACCACCTGGCAGTAGTACAGAATTAAGTCATCGTGGACAACAATTTTTATTATCGTTATTTGAACGTAGTGATCGTGATGCTGATGGTGCATTATCAACAGATGAATATAAAATGTTATTTAGTGCCTGTCCAACACCACCATGGACATCAGATATCAAACGTACTGTACCAACAAATGAACGTAACTGGTTAACACAACATGGATGGATGTGTAGATGGACACTAATGACATTAATTGATTTTCCAAAAACATTAGAATATTTGGCATATTTAGGTTTTAATGTACATGAAAATGAATCACAATTAGCAGCAATACAAGTTACTAGAGAAAGACGGTTAGATTTAGCAAAAAAACAAAGTAATCGTTCTGTTTATATGTGCAATGTTATTGGACCAAAAGGTGTCGGTAAAACAGCACTCTGCAGAAGTTTCATTTTTGACGAAAAAAAAGTAAGTTCTTTAAATTTAATATTTTCTTCTGTTTTATAATTTTTTTTTTACATTTATTCTCACAGAAATTGAGTGAAAAAGATTTACGAACAAGTGTACAATATTGTATAAATACAGTACAAGTCTATGGACAAGAGAAATATTTGGTATTACGTGATATTGATGTACGTCAAGTATTAGATCCATTACAGCCACATGAAGTACATTGTGATGTTGCTTGTTTAGCATATGATGTCAGTAATCCATTATCATTCGAATATATTGCAAGAATTTATATAAAATATTTTGCTGAAAGTAAAATTCCCGTATTAATTGTTGGTACTAAAGAGGATTTAGATGAAGTACGTCAAGATTACTTATTACAACCAATTGAATTTTGCCATAAATATAAATTATTACCGCCACAAACATTTAGCACAAAAAATAATAAAAAGGATTTATACACAAAATTAGCAACAATGGCTGCATTCCCGTAAGTACACTTCTTTTTTGTTTTTCATTTCTATATTTATATTGTTCTCAATTTTACGATAATTTTATTTAGTCTGTTCGTTTTGTTATTTATAAAATGATAAATGTACCATTTTTTTTTTCATTTACAAAATTCATGAGTTTCGTGGAATCATTGTCTGTCATCATGCAAATGAAATAACAATGAGTTATTCTGGGAAATACTTCAATAATTAAAATTGTGTTTAAAAACTCGAAATTTATTTTAGTTTGATGATTTCAAAATAATATTGGAATACTAGACATTTTCAAAGAATTAATTAGTGCACAAGTACATCAGCGGAGAATACTTAAACTATTTGGGAGAAACCAGAAAAATTAATGGATTATTTTAATAATTGATTAAACGAACACGAACAGATTTTATTAAAACTTTAAAATTAATTTCTTAAAATGGGGCAATAAAAAAAATGTTTTGATCGTCAAAAATAGGATAATTAATAAAATATTTAACTGTTTTGTTTTTTATTTTTAAAGAAACACAAAAAAAAAATCATAAATAATTAATAATTTTTTTCTTTTCTTTTTTTTCCACGCCAATCTTTTTCCTCTCTTCTTTTTTTTTTTTTGTTTTTCTTCTACTATTTTACTACTGTTAACAACGAAAACAAAATACGCACATACGAAATATTTAATACAAAAACTGCACGCACCGTACACATCCGTTACAAAAACAAAATTCAACAAACTGAAAATTACATACACACACACACACACACACACACACACACACACACACACACACACACATGAAATATGGGTGTGATTGTTTTTGTTTTCTATTTTCCTTTTCTTTTTCTGTTTTCTTTCTTATTTTGTTCCGTTTTTGGCCCATTTCTTAAAATGGTGAAATGGAATAAATTTGAAAAAAAAAAAAAACGAAACAATTCTACAGACGTTTTCAAGCCGCTTGGATTTTATTTAGGAAAACTAGGAACTATTTAGAACTTTGGGAATCAACGTAAGTTTTTCTATTTTGTTTTTCTTTTTTTCTTCCTTTTTTCTTTTTTTCTTCTAATCCATATTTTCAATTTATTTCTAATTTTTAATTTAATTGATAAAAATTACTAACAAATTATTCAGGATATTGAATCATTTCCTTTTCAATTATTTTGTGATTGGCAAGCGAAGGATAAAAGTCGTAAATCATATTCAAGTTTTTTGTGAACGGAACAAATGTTTTTGAATTAATTTAGAATATTTTCATAAAGATTTAATTAATGACGAGTTTCCTGAAAATGATGAAATATCCTGAATACACACACAAACACACTCGCACAAACATAAATTCAATAAATTGCACAAAATTAATACAAAGAATACTGGGCGTCTCCACTTGGTTTTTATTAAAAATCTTTCCAATATTTTTATTTGGTAGAAATAAAAAAAAAACAATTATTACTTTTTTGCACACAAACAAATTATCGCTTTTTATTGTAGTTTTTTTCTTTTCTTGTTTCTTTTGTTCCTTTTTAAATTTTGTAGTTTTTTCTAGTTGACACTTTTACACTTCATCTTTTCTGTTTTGTTTTCTTTTACTGTTGTTGTATGTAGTTTTACACATTTTTTTATATACACGGAAACATGGGAAAAATAGAAAGAGAAAGAAAGAAAGAGAGAGAAATGGGTGTGAATGCTGTGAAAAATTTCATTTTTGAAGAACGTGAAAATATTTCAGTTTTTTCTGTTTTCTTTTTTTTTTTTTGATTATAATTTTTTTCGACAACTTTTGACGATCTAACGTTTTTTTTTTTTTTGTTCTCCTCTTTTTCTTGTTCGACTTTAAATTTATTTTGTTATTTTTATTTTTCTTTTGATTATTTTTAATTCCAGTCCATTACGTCGAATTGCTAATTTTCTATTTCTGAGTCCAACTGAACAAATAACGTGGCAAGATTCTTTAAACAGGTTAATGTTCCCTTTCAACTAATTTTCTTGTTGATTTTCTTTTTTTTTTAATTTAAGTTTTTGAATTTTCTCTAATAAAAAAAAAATGCTTTCTGACAAAAAATGTGTTTATATGAGGAAGAGAGAGAGAGAGAGAGACATCACAAGAGAAGCCTATTCTCTTATTTCATGCTTCCATTTTTTACATATAAATTCAGCAAATGTCTTTTTAGTTAGAGTTTTCTCTTGCACGTTAATTTTTTTATTTTTTGGAACTTGTTCAATTGAAAGGAAAAAAAAAAACAAATATTATAATTTGAATTGCATGCGTAATCCTTCCAGATGTAACGCTTTGCGTTCATTTGCAATTTATTCTTCTTCAGCAAAGACTTTTCAAAGATGACTGTAATTTTGATAGACTTTGTTCCTGAATAAATTTCCTGAAGAAGAAAAAAAATTCTAAAATTAATCGCACGCAACTGAATAGAATGTTTTTAACCAAATCACAGATTTGTTTTGTTTTAATTTTTAGTTTTAAATTTTTGTTGTTGTTAATTTTTTTTTTGTTGGAAAGATTTTTGATTTTTTTTTTTTTTTTTTGGAGAATTTAAAAAATGCAAAATGAATGAAGTTGTTTTAATTAATAAAATTATTAAATCAAGTTCACTGTATTATTTTATCACACATTTTTGAACATGTCACAAATTCTCACAATTCACAAATAAAAAGAATCCATTAATAAATTAATTCAAAATTTCCTAATATCCCGTTTTACTTTTGTTTGCTGTAACCTTCACACTTCATTTCCCCTCCTACCACTTTTCAGTTATATTCGTAAATAATTAATAATAATAATTTTCACAAAATTTCACAGACATTTAAAGCACTTTGGATTAATACCAGGTGATCCATTAATATGGTGGAAAGCAGGACTTGGATTGGCAGCTGCAACAATTGTTGGCTTTTTTGTTGTTAAAGCATTTCATAAATCAACATCGTCACATTCATCACGGTGAACGCTTATTTTTATTTATTTATTTTTTATTTTTTATTTTGATTTTATTTTGTGTGAAACAACAACAACAACAAAGAACAATAAATAAACAAATAAAATAAATAATTAATAAAAACAAACAAACAAAAAATTACCAAAATTAAAATTTTCATAATTTAATTTTTATTCTAATGATGAAAAATATAAATTCTTTTTCGTTTTCTGTTTCTACTTTTTTTTTTTTTGTACATTTCTCTACAATTGACGAAATTTGAAATAATGAAAAAAGAAGAAGAAGAAAATAAAAACTACAAAACTATAATTAAAGAAATGTTAAGAATTGATAAAGAAAAACCAAAATAATAAAAATAATAATAATGGAAATAATTAAATTAATTTAATTAATAAATTAAAAGAGATAATTGAGATGATATGGTTCGTTTAAAAAGTGTGTCTGAACTATCTATGTAGATAAGAAAAGAAAAAATTGTATCTACAAATATCAGAATATTTACTTGTAGTGATAGTAAATAAAAAGCTCAACGATATTTATTACATCTACTAACTCTATACATGAAAATACTGAGGATGAACAATCAAAGGAGATTCTTTATAAAATCAACAAAATATTGTATCGTAAATTATGATTCTTTTATGTTGATTTTTATATAAATTTTACTTGACTGTAAACAGGAGTGAAACAGAATGATAGAATATGTAGCAGCCTTTTTTTCTTTAAGGATGACTACACTTTTACTTGTTTTGAATTCTCGTTATCTGAGAATTAGCTTCAAGAAAAAGGGTTATTCCTGTTAATTAAATGGAAATAAAATAAAATCACTTCTCTTCATCAAATACTCTCAGAAAAATAAAGAATAGTGAGAGAGAGAAAGAGAGAAACAATACATTGAATTAAAATCAATTGGACGAACTGTTATCTTTTTTTCTGTATTGTTATGATCTTCTCACATCTGGAATAAAATAATGGATCATGGATTGTATAAAGTATAGAGAAGTTTTTGTAAAAAAAAAACTTAAGATTTTATTGAGCTTTTGTATAAAAAATAAAGTTTATGAACTAATTAAATAGATTTGTTTTTTCTCTTATAAATAAATAAAAATACAAAAAAAAAAAAAAACAATTATATATTTTTTCTTAAATCATAAAAAACCAAATAAATAAGAAAATTGTAAATTTAAAAATGAAAAAAAAAAATAAGAAAATGAAAGAAAGTCAAAAGTAATTAAAGAAATAAAAATATCTAGAATGTAATGTTGATGCAATATATAAAATATGACATTTTTAGAATAAAATAAATTTTGTTTTTAATAATTTCTCCTAATTTCTGTTTAATTCAACAAAGATTTGCACCAAAATTTCCTCCCAAGCAGGTATGTTAGCTTTGGTAAACTGATCTGAAGCATTTATTGTAGGTATAGGTGATCACTTGATCAGTTACTGACGATAAGATTTTTTTGTTGAACTTTCAAAAACCTCTGACATTTTGACGTCACAGAATGGTTAAAAACCAAATAAGTTTGTAAATTGTTTATCTCAATAGCAAGTATTTTTTTTTAACTTAATCAAATGACTGATAAATGAATTGTAGCTTATAAAAAATTAACTTGAACCCAGAAATAATTCAAAATTATTTATTTAAGTTGATAAGAATTTCCATTAAAAAATAATATTCTGTAAATTCTGATATAAGAATAAAAATGCAGGCTTTAATTCTGTTTTCATTCAAAGTATTGTTTCATTTCTTAACGATTAGTTCTGTTAATTATAAAAGTGAATTTGTGTGAATTTAAAAATGCAATTTATAAATATTTTATTTGTTTTATTTGGTTTCGGTTACATACAGACTTTTTCTTGCTACAATTATTCTAATTGCCAAACTAAAATGTTCTGGGGGCGTCATTCAATCAAATGCTCTGGTGTAATTAAATGAATTTATTAATTTAATTTATTTAAATAAAATATTCTATATTTTATAGCCACAAATATTGGATAAGGACTTCATTGATTTTTTTTATAATAACCACAATGAAAAAATCTGTGTTGTACATATTTCGAATACAAATTTAACAGAAATTAATGCTAATTGGTTGAGTGGTTTAAGTGCTCAGCAGAAAGGCGTATGGGAAGAGCTGTATTTAACATCTACTGGGTTATTAATTTTATCATTGTCTAACCTTTAATTTGTCGTGATTGCCAAATATAAATATCAGGGCAAACTAAGTTTTCTTTTCAATTGATTTTAGGTTAACTAATTTGGATGTTGGTGTTTTTGATGGACTTATTAGCCTTTATTACCTGCATATTAATGATAATAAACTAAGTTCTATTCCAGTACACATTTTTAGTCAGACTATAAGACTTAATACGATCAATTTGAGTGATAATAAGCTGAAAAATATTGAAGCTGGAACTTTCAATGGGGTTAAAGATTTACACGATCTGTGTTTGGATAATAATGAATTAGAAACTTTATCTTTGGGTTTGTTTAATGGTCTAAAAATGTTGAGATCTATTTTACTTAATAACAACAAAATTACTGAATTAGAATCTACAATATTTTTAGGACTTAATAATTTAGAATATTTACATTTAAATGATAATTATTTAACGACATTACATGAAAATATATTTCGAGATTTGATAAAATTAAAAATCATTTATTTACAAAATAATTTGTTAGAGTCATTACCAAATAATTTATTCGATTCATTAGTTAAACTAACGGATTTAGATTTGAGCAATAATCGACTAATGAGTTTACCTTCATTAAAAATGTTACTATCACTAAGAGAAATAAATATAAATGGAAATTACATAATAGAAATGGACATGAACGAGATTTCTAATATTTCTGCTTTATTAGTTGTACTGTAGTTATATGAATGAAATTATTTTATGCTTTGATTATTTTAAATTTAAACATAACGATGATTATTCTAATAAAACATATTTATAATTATATCTTTTAAAATATTGTGTTTGTACATAAAATTATTTGATTTTGCATTAATTGTAACAGAATATTTAAATAAATTTAATGTAAATATTCGATTAAGTCTCGAAATTATTGTTATTTTATTTCATTTTAATTTTCGTTGCCGAAAGTTTATTACTATTTTCTGAATAATGTTGATATATTTTTCTTGTTTTGGTAGAAAAAAAAAATGTAAATAAAAAGATTGCATAATACAAAAAAAAATTTCATTCAAATAAATAAAAAATTTAGTTCAAAGCTCAAAGATCAATTAAAAAGATAATAAAAAAGAAACATTGTTGAATTTACTGATAAAAATTTCATTATTAAAGTTTAAGTTTTGCACAAATTTTTTATTTTATGTCCCAACGATCAGTCATGATTGAAAAGTTGTACAATTTGTTAATCATTTTTATAATAAATTATTTCGATAAATAAAAATGTTTCAACATTTTTTGTTGACTTTATTTATTGTGTGTTATTCCCAATCATTTGTATTTGCTACCCAGAATTATTTAAATTGTAATTTTCTGATTAATAACAATGTAATTAAATGTGATGGATCCAATTCAGTAATATTCTTTTGCCATTTAAAATTAATTTATAAAATTATCAAATTTATTTGTTTTTTAGTCAGAAGTTTTAAGGAAAGACTTTTTATTAAATTTAAATGAAAGTGAGAGAATAGAAGCAGTTAGTCTTTCATTTACTAATTCACAAATAAATATAATAAATTTAAATTGGACTGATGGATTAACAGTACAGGAAACAGATTGGATTAAAGTGTCGTTTGGTTTTAACAGGTGACACTTCATTTAAAAACAAGTTGAATTTGTACAATTATTATAAAGTGTTGTTAATTATTATGTTCAATTATAGATTATCTAATTTAGAGACTGGTGTTTTTGATCAACTTATTAAAGTCTCAGCATTATATCTAAACCATAATGAACTTACAACATTACCATTAGGAATTTTTGATAAATTAGAGGAATTAAAGCATTTATGTTTGAACAATAATAAACTGGTTTCATTACCAGCAGGACTCTTTTATAGAATGGAGAAATTTGAATTTATTACATTATCACACAATAAATTAACTCAACTGGAGCCAGGAATTTTTAATTTTAGTACAACGCGAACAAAAATATTAATTGATTTGTCTTTTAATTCATTATCAAAGATTAGTGCAGGAATTTTTAATGGAATTAATGGGGATTTGCTTTATTTATTTCTAAATAATTGTAATATTACTGAAATTGATGTGAACGCATTTGATGGTATGAATCGTTGTGTTAATCTAAAGTTAAATGGAAATTCTTTGACTAAAATACCTCAATATTTATTTAATAATATCAGTATATTCAGTTTGGATCTAAGTAATAATATTTTGGAAGAATTGCCAAACAATTTATTTAGTCAATTACCTAGTTTAAGATTTTTACATTTAAACCAAAATAAATTAAGTAAATTTCCTGTATTGGAAAAGTCACATGATTTGTATGAATTAAATTTAAATGATAATTTAATTTCAAATATTGAATTAGTCAGTATTTCACATTTGCGTTCTTTAAGAAACTTCAATATTAGTTACAACAAGCTTACATCTTTAGAGTCCGAAGTGATAAGTGATTTAGAAAAAGTTGATAAATTTGGTTTAGAAGGAAATCCTTGGCAGTGCCAATGCTGGAGCAAAATACAAATTTCAAGACAAAATTATATAATGGATGAAAATTATCAGAATAATTCAATACAATCTGGTATCGTTCCAATATGTTTTGATGTGCCAAATGTTCAAAGTTGTCTTAAAAATGATGAAATTACTTCATATTCAGAATATAATAATTTTTTAAACTTTTTGAATTCACTTATGACAAATCATACAAATAAAAGTAGATATCATTGAAAAAAAAAAATTGCCATGCAATCTTCCTGTTACGATTAGAATTCTCTAATGGAAAAATGGACAGATTTTTTTTTGCGAAAATTGTTAGAATAAAATAAACTTTTGAAACTGATTCTATTTTTGTGACTAAATAAAAAAATTTCAAGAATGATGATTTTATTTCTAAATGAAGCCGGGTTTCTCAACAATTTTAAATGACAGTTAGTGAAGATCCAGAAAGAGACTGTCCCATAGAATTGTAGTGGAAATCAGTATTACAATATTAAATAGATTAAACTTTAAATTTATTTGAAATAAAAAATGATATAAAAACGTACAAATTGCCTTTTTTGATTTTGTTATTTTGCTTAAAAATATTCACCGAATTTGATTAATGTAAGTAACAATGTATAAAAGTTCAAGGGTAAGTCAGTTCACTGATTAAAAGTTTTGTAAATTCTTGAAATTTAGATTTTAAATATTAGTTGTACCAAGTTTGTTATTAAGTGTGGATCGAAGATCAGAAAGTATAAATTCTGACAAGCTAAATTTTTTCAAAATGATAATAATGAAGCCAGTATTTTTTTTGTTTGCTTGTGTTTACTCAATATCATCTGTTCAATCCTTATGTAACACATTTCCAGATGGGAAGAGTGGCTATTTCACAACATGTTCTGATTTAGTAATAAGATTATCCTTGCCATTAAAAAATTAATAATGCCATTTTAAACACGAAAAAAAAAATTGCTTTTCAGATGGGAACTTTAAATCAGAACTTTTTGTGCAGTCCAAGAAAATCAATTTGTGAAGTCCAAACAATAAACCCAAATATATACCTTAATCCAAGGATTTTGACAAATCTACACTTTGATAATAATAGGTTTGTGATTTAATCGATTATATTTTTTTTAAACCATAAATAATTATATTTGATTCAAGTAAAACTCAATCAATTACATAAATCAATTATTTGATTTTCTGTCAACAGTTGTTGCCTAATATTTTTTTTGTCTATTCCAGAATAACTAATCTGGAGATTGGAGTATTTTACTTATTTTCAAATATAAATCGCTTAGAATTGCATAGAAATCAAATCATTGAATTACCAGTTTCTACTTTTAATCATAATGTAGAATTAATTGATGTCGATTTATCATACAACAATTTAACAACATTGGAAGTAGGAATATTTAGTAAATTAAATAAATTAATCGATCTAAATCTGAGTTATAATAAATTGGTATATCTTCCATCTGGACTCTTTAATGAGACGAAACAATTGAAAGAGTTGTATTTATCTCACAATAAATTAACTCAGCTCGAGTCTGGAATTTTTAGTTCAATGCAAAATTTGAATTTTCTTACTTTGTCCTTCAACCCAATTTCTGACCTGAAATCAGATATTTTTAGGGGACTACACATGTTAAGATCAATATATCTAATCAAGTGCAATTTATCTGAAATTGACAGTAATTTATTTAATGGATTAGGTGAGTTGGAGCTTATATCAGCACGTGGTAATTCACTATCAGTTCTCTCACCAAATTTATTTTCTGGTTTACCTAAAATAAGTTTTATTGAATTAAGTAACAACGCTATTGAATCATTACCAAACAATATCTTTGTTGAGTTGAGTTCATTACAATATTTGGGGTTAAGCAAAAATAAACTTAAAAAAATGCCAGTGTTTGGGTCCAATAATAGAATAAGTCGAATTTATCTTGCTCAAAATGAAATATCAAATATTAAGTTGAGTGATATTATTCACCTTAATTCTTTAAAGTACTTAGCGATTGGTTTCAACAGACTGACATTTTTTGATACAGAAGTATTAACGGAATTACACAAAGTTGATAAAATAAGTTATGTAAATAATCCGATTCAGTGCTATTGCTTGGATGAAATATCAATTGCTCGAACAAATAGTTTGGATGAAACGTATAAAAATAATGAATTTCAACGATGACTTGGTATAGAAAATGCTTCAAGTTGCATTAAAAGTGATGAAATTAAGTCATATTCAGAATATCATGACTTTGTTAGTTACATAAACCAACAAACAATCGATTTAGTTGAATCACCAAATGTTATATTCGAGGAATGGTAAACAAAAAACTGAGTTCTTAATTGACTCTTTAAATGGATTGAAAATATCTCAAGCTGCATACAAACCGATGAAATTAAATTGTATCCCTCTTATATAGATTTTGTAAATAACTTGCATTAAAATATGATAATATTGATCGATTTATAAATCGGTCTTCATCTTTAAACATTCATCTTATCTTTAAACAACAATGACACATATTAATTTAAGTCTGTCTATTGTGAATATTAAAATTTTTTATTAAAAACATTAATTATTTAATTAATCTGCTCTTTAAATAAATATTTGTCAAATTGTAATTAATTATAATGTAATTAGAATTTTTAAGTCCGATCAAATAAATACTTGTAATAATTAAAATATTTTTCAATATTATTTAAAATTTCGTAAAATCTTTTGTTTTCGAAAATTAAACTTAGATTTGATTGTGCAAGATATTTGGCAACATTGAAAGTTATACAGAATTTCCACTAGTCAACGTTTGGATAATATTAATTTGTGACAATAATTTCCAAAGCACAATGTTTTCAATGGAAAATAAGGATTGAAAAATTAGAAAATTGGTATGTGCCCTTGCTAATTTTTTTGAAGCATCCTACGTTAATACCTTTTGTTGTATTACTTCTTAAAAATCTAATATATTCTTCCAATAACATTAATAATTATTTCTTATCACAAACTAAAGCAACTGACATAATAGAAAATTTGAAGAAAATGAAAAAAAATGTGTTTTGTTAAATAATCCTTGACCTAAATATATTCTAACCAAAAAAAATTGTACGGTTATTTCAATTAGGTATATTTTATCATCACAAAACGAAACGATCAATTTAATCGTTTTTTTTTTATTCTTTATTTTTCATTGTCTAAAAAGAAAATCGAAAAAAAAGTTAGAAGACACAAAAATAAAATGAATTTTTTTTTTTATTTTGTTGGTAAAAAATTAGTGAAAAAATGACGTCAGAAACGCGAACTAACACACAAGCAAAATTAAAAGGGAAATTTTATCAGCACGAATATATGGGAAAGTTCAATAACTCATTACCGTCAATTGACAGCCGTCTTTTATTTTTTGTTTTTTTTTTTGTTACTTCCATTAGATTATTGCTTTCAAAACAAAAAAAAAAAAAATTATAAACAATATTTTGTAGTTATTTATTTTGAAGTCTTGTTGATGGTTGAAGTTGAATGAACGTTTATTATATTTAATGAAACGGGGTACTTGAGATATTTTTAATGAAAAAAAATATTTTGAAAATATGAAAAACAAAAAAAAACGAAGGAGAATATTGAAATATTTAAATGAGAAATAAGGAAGGAAGGAATGAAAAAAAAAACAGTGAATACAGAAAATTCATTTATATATATTTTTATTTGCGCGGTACATTTTTTATTTTCTAGTCACGATTATTGTTTTTTATTACATCATTTAATTGATTTCTAAAATGGAATATTTTATAACTTTTATGTAATATTCAATTTAAATAATATTATTTAATGGGTTTCGCTTTATGAATGAGCTGGTCGTATAATAAAAATTGTAATTTAATTGGAATCAATGAGAACTAAACGCTTTTTGTTTCTTTTTTTTTTTTTTCAAAGTTTAAGAATAAAATTTTACAAAATTTATCCGATTTTGAGAAAAAATTAAAAAAAAAAAAAGTCAACGAGTGGAGGCGCCATGTTTTTTTTTTTTTTTGAGTGGAAGCGCCATGTCTATTGTAAGAAATTCTAATGGGATTATGAAAGAACATTGTACAGTGTGGTCTGAGTAAAAAATTCATATTGAAATATTCAGAAAAATCAGTTAAAAGATAAAATTTCTAGTATCAAGTTCAAGAAAAATTGTGCCAAAGATTATAGATATAGGTTGGTTGAATTTGGTCAAATCTGATTTCTAATATGTTACAGGTAAAGATAATATTGATGTTTCTCAAATCAATTAATGGCAATATTCACATAATAAAAGGAATCTCTCAACAAACACAAAATAAAATAACGTCTGCAAGAAAACAAAACCAATAATTCTATATTTACAATGCCACCAAATAAATAATTGAATTTAAATGGAATGAATTCTGACGATTAGTTGGTTGTTTTTTTTCCTTTCTATTCTTCTTTTTGAAATTGGAATACACTCAGACTTTTCCTATAAAACTTCAGAAAAAAAAAAAAACAGCAACGAAAATCAAATAATCTCATAGATTATATTAATACACCATTTGTATCGTACAGAATGAAAGAAAAATTCCATTATTAACTTTAATCGAAATTTCTTATTTGTCGATTGCACTCAGACTTTTATAGTCAATTTATACATTAAATTGATCGGTAAATAAATTCCATATTAAAAAAATTTCTTTTTTTACGTCAACCTTTTATTTTTTTTTTCTCCAAAAATCCTTAATAATTTGAATTCATCCATTTTTTTCTATACATACTCACCTTTTATTCTACCACGTTCAAACTTACTTTGTGTATTTATCGTAAAAATAAAAGAAAGAAAGAAAGAAAGAAAGAATTGAAAGCAAAAGAAAATTCCCATCGATTGAATTTTACAATTTTTCCTTTTTTTTTTTCTTTTTTTGTCTCTCATAAAACGGATGACAATTTTATTTTTACTTTTCACTCTTCACTTTTTTTTTTTTTCTCTTTTTTCTTTTGCTTCTTGTTGCCCGGAAAAGGAAGAAAATATATTTATTTACATTTTTGCCTTACCTAAATTCTCTTATATGTAGTTTTCAATTTAAGATGAATTTATGAGTTGTGTTTTTTTTTGTTTCTTTCTATAAATTTCTCTTTTTTACTGTTGAACCTGAAACTGAAACTGAAAATAAAAATAAAAACACAACGAATGAATTTTGTATATTTTATTTTTATTTTATTTGAAGTATTTTTTTATTTTTTTTTTTTTTGTAAGAAACAGAAATCAAGTATAGAACTTTATAGAATGTTTCAGTCTAATCTTATGCTTACAATAAAAATTTAATAATGGAAACATTGAAGCAGACAACAACAACAACAACAACAACAACAACAACAACAACAACAACAACAACAACAACAACAACAACAACAACAACAACAACAACAACAACAACAACAACAACAACAACAACAACAACAACAACAACAACAACAACAACAACAACAACAACAACAACAACAACAACAACAACAACAACAACAACAACAACAACAACAACAACAACAACAACAACAACAACAACAACAACAACAACAACAACAACAACAACAACAACAACAACAACAACAACAACAACAACAACAACAACAACAACAACAACAACAACAACAACAACAACAACAACAACAACAACAACAACAACAACAACAACAACAACAACAACAACAACAACAACAACAACAACAACAACAACAACAACAACAACAACAACAACAACAACAACAACAACAACAACAACAACAACAACAACAACAACAACAACAACAACAACAACAACAACAACAACAACAACAACAACAACAACAACAACAACAACAACAACAACAACAACAACAACAACAACAACAACAACAACAACAACAACAACAACAACAACAACAACAACAACAACAACAACAACAACAACAACAACAACAACAACAACAACAACAACAACAACAACAACAACAACAACAACAACAACAACAACAACAACAACAACAACAACAACAACAACAACAACAACAACAACAACAACAACAACAACAACAACAACAACAACAACAACAACAACAACAACAACAACAACAACAACAACAACAACAACAACAACAACAACAACAACAACAACAACAACAACAACAACAACAACAACAACAACAACAACAACAACAACAACAACAACAACAACAACAACAACAACAACAACAACAACAACAACAACAACAACAACAACAACAACAACAACAACAACAACAACAACAACAACAACAACAACAACAACAACAACAACAACAACAACAACAACAACAACAACAACAACAACAACAACAACAACAACAACAACAACAACAACAACAACAACAACAACAACAACAACAACAACAACAACAACAACAACAACAACAACAACAACAACAACAACAACAACAACAACAACAACAACAACAACAACAACAACAACAACAACAACAACAACAACAACAACAACAACAACAACAACAACAACAACAACAACAACAACAACAACAACAACAACAACAACAACAACAACAACAACAACAACAACAACAACAACAACAACAACAACAACAACAACAACAACAACAACAACAACAACAACAACAACAACAACAACAACAACAACAACAACAACAACAACAACAACAACAACAACAACAACAACAACAACAACAACAACAACAACAACAACAACAACAACAACAACAACAACAACAACAACAACAACAACAACAACAACAACAACAACAACAACAACAACAACAACAACAACAACAACAACAACAACAACAACAACAACAACAACAACAACAACAACAACAACAACAACAACAACAACAACAACAACAACAACAACAACAACAACAACAACAACAACAACAACAACAACAACAACGGTCGAATATTATTGAAACAAATGAAGAAAAATTACCGATAAGTAGGACGAATATTTTAGTAATCTATTAATGTGTGTGGTGAAAGTTAAGAGAGAAGAGAAACCAATTGAGAAAAAAAATCAACAAAAATATTCCTTTAAATTAAACAGATAAAAAATTTCATGAAATTGGGAATTCATATTTTTTAATTAATTAAAAATTTTGAGGGAAAAAATTATGAATTTTATGAATTTCTTTTCAAATGAAAACGAATTTAATGAAATCCTTTTTAATCGGATATTTATATAATCAAACTTTATCTTTCTTATTGTCCAATATTTCACTCTTCTTCATTAACTTCTGATGAAGATAATTTTTTTTTTCTTTTCTTCTTTATATTAAAAATAAATTACAAAATTTATAAATTGAAAAATATTTATAAGACAAATTCATTATTTATGAAGTTTATATCATCAGCTGTAACCATGTAATAATTGATTATCAGTCTGTTGTTTTTTTTTTCGACTTCTTCTTCTTCTTCTTCTTCTTCTTCTTCTTCTTCTTCTTCTTCTTCTTCTTCTTCTTCTTCTTCTTCTTCTTCTTCTTCTTCTTCTTCTTCTTCTTCTTTCATTTCAATTAATTATTAAAATAATTCATCATAATATGAATTCTGTTATATCGTACATGGCAGTAAAATAACTCCAGTCATTGGCAATAAATTTGTAGGGAAATTTTTTTTTGTATTTTAATTAAAAATTGATAAAAATAAATCGTAATGATCACTTCCGTCTGTTGACATCCGTTTAGTTTCTTGCGTTCATTTTAGGTAAAGTTTTATTCAATCAAATTACAAAAAATTAAAACTGAAATGTTGAATAAATTTTCTTTTAATGATTTTCTTTTTTTTTTTTTCTGATCAATTAAAATGTTGGATTTTACAATTTTTAATTCTAAGATCAGTTAAATTTTTAGATTTTTATCTCTGGTATTCTAATCTTTTGTTGAATTAATCTTAAATTGATTAAATTTTAATAAAAGGGTTTATATCTAAACACACACACACACACACACGCACGCACACACACACAGTATCTTTTCGTCTTTTCGTTTAAGAAATTTCCCACATAATTCCTATGAATTCATGAATTTAATAAAGTTTTCTTCCCTTTTCTTGTTTTTCTTTTTTCTTTTTGATTTTCAATTTTTGTTGTTGTTGTTGTTGTTGTTTCTTTTCTTTTCTCAATTTTTTTCTCTTTATTTTTTTTTTTGTTTTTGTTCTTTTTTTTTTTTTCTTTTCATTTTTTTTACTTCTAAACTGAGAAACAGAAAAACTTCATCCTCCTTGTCTCATAAAATTGTAGGGTGATTTTTCTTCTTCTTCTTCTTCTTGTTTTTTTTTTTTTTGCTTCGTTCTTTAAGGGATTTTTATAGATTATATTTATATGATGAAAATAGGCAAAGGAAAAAAAAATGAAAAAGAAGAAGGAAAGAGAAGAAAAAAAGAAAAAAAATAGAAACCGGTTTGAAGGTTATTAAGAATACGACTGAATCTATTTTTAGGAATAACAACAACAACAACACCAATAATAATAACAACAACAACAACAACAATAATAACAACAACAAAAATGTATATTTGACGACAATATTTTCTTATTATTATTATTGTTATAAAAGATGCTCGAAAAAGATGCTCGAAAAAATGCTATTAAATTAAGTAGAAGAATATAATTATTATTATTAATTAATAATTATTATATAAGAGGGGAATTTCATAAGTTCCCCCCCTTATGATTATTATTTTCTTAAACAATAAAAATGGGAAAAAAAATGATAATAAATAGGAAAATATATTAAGAAATTCGTTATGACTAATTGGATAAAATGAATTAATTTAAATCTATTTTTAAAGGCATCAATTATAATTTTAGAATAATAAAATTTGCAAATAAATTTTCGCTATTTGTAATTGAAGGTGCGAGTGATACGTTTCAATTACATTTCGACATTGACTGAATTTCATTTAAAAATATTATACAATAAAATAATTATAGAATATTGTTTTAAATATTGTTTGTGAAAAGATTTTTAAAAATTCTCCTCTCAAAATGAAAGGTTAAATTGAAGGTGAATATAAGTTAAATTTCGTTGTGACACTTTGGTGGAAAACATTTGTTTTGAATTTCCCCGAAAAAACAAAAAAAAAACAAACAAATATTTATCAGCAAAATTTATTCTATGATTCTGAAAATTTTCTATTTTTAAATTAATTATTAGTTTATTTTAATTACAATTGACGTCAAAACTATTTCAGTTTTGAACTCATTTTCACGCGACAATAAAAAGTTTAAGAATGAAAGTTTTTCAAACGGCATTACGTCATTAATTGAAAGGGGAAAAATTCAATAAAATTACAAAAAAAAAATATAAATTAAATTATTGCAACATCCCCTAATTTGTCTAAATTATACAAAATTATTAATTAAATATTTTATTTTTGGTCCAATTGAGTTTTTTTTGGTGAAAATTTATAAAGAAAAATTCTTTCTATTTTGTAGGTCGTCCTTTGGGGGTCAATGAACTTTATTCATTGTAAACAAGAAAAGAAAATGACAAAAAATAAAAATTCTATATGAGTTCAGTTTATCAGAATATATTTTTTTTTTCTGTTATTAGAAATGAATTCATCAAAATTTCTGTCAGCTATGGTCAAATTTTGTATTATTTTATTTATTTATTTTTTTCTTAGAAATGAAAGAAAGGAAAAAAAAAAAACGGGAATAATCCAAATTGAAATTGGAAAATTTTTGCGACATTTAATAATGAAAAAAAAAAAGAAAAAAAGGATAAATCCTTTTTCCACCTGTTATTCCTTATTTTATTATCCCTTTAACTTAATTTTTTTTCTTCTTCTGTTTTTTTTTTTTTTAAGATTGATCGGCAACAATATTGTTCACCTGTTTCCCTTCATCATTTATTTCCCGACAGCATTTAATTTATAAAATAAAAGTTTCATTTAATTTGCTTTCTTTCCTTTCCTTTCCTTTTTTTTTTTTTTGTTTTTAATTTTAATTCTTTGCGTCTTTATAAAGGGAATTTTTCCTTCAGTGATTCTTTTTTGTTATTTTTTGTTTCTTCTTTTATTTTTTTGTTTTAAAAATTAAACAAAAAAAAAATACTAAGACATTGAATAAAAGGTTGTCAGTCAGGATGATGAATTTAGGGTGAGGTTGATTTCATTTTCAGTATCGTTTTACGTTTCTTCTTCTTCTTCTTCTGTTTTCTTATTTTTGGTTTTTGGTTTTTATAAACATTTTTCCCTTTTGTTTTTCTCTACCTTTTTTTTTTCTTTTTCTTTATTTGGAGTTTATTTTTTATTTTTTTCGGTAAAAATTTTTATTTAACCTCAAAATAACGAGAGAGAATGAGAGAGAGAGATAGAAAGAGATAGTGTGAGAAGAACAGAAAGTATAAATAAAAATAAAAATAAAAATACAAAAAAAAAAAGAAGTCAGTCACAAGAGACCTGATATTGTATTATACACTTTTTGAACTTATATATGGAAATTCAAGGATCAAGGATCATCGTTATATATATAGATAGAATACCCAAAAGAATTCTCACATAAATTCTGTGTTGAAAAAAAAAAAAAAAAGCAGAAGAAGAAACAAAAAATCTATAAAAATAAAAACAATAAAATTGACCAAAATTTTTGTATTTTATCTGCGGTAACCTTTTGAACATAAAATTTTAATTCATTGTGTATATTGTGACCAATATTCTATTTTCATTAAAATATTTAAATGAATGAACATATTCAGTGGTAAAAGATGAATAAAATAATTAATACAATCAGATAATATATTTTCCATTTTTAACAAATTCTATTTGGTTTTTATTTTATGTAAATTCTTGTCTTCTCTCTGTACAATACCGTTTACATTTTTGTTTTGCATTCAAATTTATTGAAATTTTAATCAATTGTGATTGTGATAAGCAAATAAATGTCGTTCCACTTTATATTTTTCCCAGTGTCAAAAAGCTTTTTATACATTTGACCTCCTATCTCTCTCTTTTTCTATTAAATTTTCTTCCTCTCTCTCTCTCGTTTCATTTTTCTCTCTTGCCGTCTGAGAGTGATAAAACTTTATTTCAAGTGCATGATGTCCTGTCCAAATCCTTATATGTTTGTATAGATAAAAATTAGTTCATCCCTATATACGAAGTGCAACTAGTGTCCTTATATTGTCGTACGTATTGTTGTTCATAAGGTTGAATGTGTAAATATGTGAATGTATGTGGTATATTTAATGTTGTCGTCACAAATGGAAAATCTGTTTTTACGGAGGATTTTTGTACATTAAAGTTTAAAATAAAAGTTTTATATAATTTTCATAAAATTCTCTGTAACAACAAATAAAAGAACAAAAACAAAAACCACTTTAAATTTTTTTTTTTTTTTCTTCTCTGACTAATTGAATAATAACGATTCTACTACAAAAATTGTATTCGTATGCCGGTGTATTGTATGTAACATTGTATGTGTGTGTAAACCCCCTTCTAATGTAATTAAAAATCGAAGGTAAAAAGGAAGATAAAAAAAAATGTGTTCGTACGTAAAATTCTCTCTTTCTCATGTTTTTTTTCACTCTGTTAATACTTTCTTAATTGTAACACCAGATGTCAGCTGTTATTTTCCTCTTAGTCAAAATAAATATTCAGACATTTAATCGATTAATCGATTATTTGTGTTATTTTTTTACCTTTTTTTCTTCATCCTTCCAACAATTTCAATTAGTTTGATTAGTCGGTCGTTTTTCTTTCTTATTCCTTTTCGTTACTTTTATTTAGATATTTATTTTACTTCTTCGTTTTCTTTTCTTATTTTTTTTTTTTTTTTTTGTATAAAAGAAATAATTTGCACAAAACTTCATTCCCTTCCTTTCAATCAAACAAAAAATAAAACCACAAAAAAAAAAAAATAAAAAGAAGACAAAAAAATATTTCCTTCCTTTCAAACCATAAACAGACAAATCTACCTACAACTCTTCCCTCTAATCGACCGTCATCTCTAAATAAAATACAGAAAAAAAAAAAACGTGAATCGTTCAACAAAAATTTTCATTTTTCCCGTTTTCTATTTTTTCCCTCTTTTTTTATTTTTTTTATTTTCATTTTTGTGTGTGCAGATTTTCTCTGCTGTGTATGCTCAGTATACTTGCTGCTGCTCTTCCCGAGAATTTGAAATTGAAAATTATAATTCCCTGCTCAGTCGCATTTTCACCTCGGACGGGAAAACAACCAAAAAATAAATTCTTCATTTTATTCTTGAATTATTTTTGTTTTTTTTTGTCTATTTGGGGAATCATTAATACGCGTTCATCGTATATAACGTTTCTTTTCTTCATGTGGAATACATAAAAAAAAAAAAAATTTCTGTTTCTTTCGGAATGTTCAATAAATATTTGCAATAAAATATATTTTTTTTGTTGTTGTTGTTGTTGTTGTTACACGTGATCCGTGTTTGTTTGTTTTTTTTTTTTTTTTGCTACGTACCCCATTATTTATTTTGTTTTTATCACAGATAAAGAAGGGGTGCTTTCTGTGCTTTCCTATCAAAAATCATTGTGGAAAATTTACGCAAAAAAAAAAAAAAAGGAAAAGAAAAAATAAAAAAAAAATTTCAAATTTTTCTGGATTAGTTCCTGTTTTGTGTAAAAAAAAAAAAATAAAAAAAAAAAGGAAGTAAAAAAATATATGTGCGCGTGATTTCTACATATAAATAAAAAGTGAGGTGAAGTAAAGTGAATTAAAGTGAAGTGAAGTGAAGTGAAGTGCTTTTCATATTATAATTTTCTATTAATTTTTTTTTTTTGTTTATTTTGTTTTTATTTTTTTTTTTTTTTGTGATGTTTTAGCAACTTTTTCTTTTTTTTTTATAAAAAAAAAACACACACACACACACAAACAGTTCAACACGTCAGTGCTGAAAGAGACTTGACATAAATACAAAAAAGAAAAAAAGAAAAAAGAAAAAAAACAAAAAATAGAAGAAAGAAGAAAGAAGAAATCATTGCCGCTTCTCATAAGTTGGATTATAATTTTAAATTGCTTCCGGCATTTTCTTCTTTTTCATTTAATCTGATTTTCTTTTTTCTCAGTCTTTTCCAGGTAAAAAAAAAAGAATAATTATTATTTTATATGAAAGAAAAATTAAATATAGTTTTCCTCCAGTAAGATTTTATAATCTATGTGTCTGTGTGTGTGTGTGTATTTGTAATTTTTATTATCACGCATCCTCCTCATTGTCCTGCTGGAAGAATTGAATGGATGGATAGATAATTAATTGCTGTTGAGAAAATGAAACGATTTATGCGATTGGCATTTCCATTTATTTATTTTATTTTATTTTTTTTTTTCACTTCAAGGCAGACTGAAACACAAAATTATTCTTATGATTTCTGTAAATTAATGTATGCGTGTGTGTGTGTGCATGTTTATGTGCGGGTAGGTAAGCTTTTGTCTATTCACAATAGCCATTGAAAATTAACTTCATATCAATTGGTTTTCATTTTATTTAAAAAAAAAAAAAAAGGGTTCTAATGCCCGGATTTCCATGCTCGACTGTACATAATGTATGTTGAAGAGCCTTTTTTTTGTTTGGGTGCCAGAGAGAGGGTAATACATATTATTGAATGAAAATCTTGTACAAAAATCAAAAAAAGAAAAAGAAAACTGTTCACCCTGACATTTTCATAAAAAAAATTTTCCTGGAATTTTCTTGTTAATATTATGATGAAAAATGGGTAAACGAGAAAATCGTTTTTGGATCAAATCCACACTCAAATGAATCAATAAAATTTTCTGGTTTAAATTTTTGGGTTAAAATCTTAAAATATTTTATTTATTATATGAGGTCAAAAATCTAAAAACTTTATAAGTTCATCATAGACATTTTCAATTAGTTTTGTTTTGATTTTAATTTTGTTTTATTTTTGTTTTACTTTACACGCAGTTTTCTCAATCAAATTCCAAAAGTTTTGAATTTATTTTTAACTGTGTACCCTGAATTAATATTGTGCAATTAAAAAAGAATGAACTAAGAAAGAGACAAAGAATAGAATAAAAGAAAAAAAAATAAGAAAAACTAAAACGAAAATAAAGGGTAAGTTCAAGTAGATAGAATTAATCCATTATATTGTTATGAGAAATTGTATACACAACAAAATTTTTTTTATTCCGCTTTAAACTAAACAATTAATATGAGACAAAATTTAGTTAGAATAGAATATAACGAATTAAATTTTATACAAGAAAAAATAAATAAATACTTTTGTATAAAATTCCCGTTTTTTCATTTGAAAAGTCAGTCTGAGAATTTCAAATGTTTTTTTTTTTTATTACAAGAAAGAACAAAAAAAAACTTTAAGACAAAAAAAAATTACATTTAATAAAAATAAAAGACAAAAAAAAAAGTCAAAATATTTTCAAAATATAATAAACAAAACATTTGAAAAGATAAAGTCTTGTATTTCATTATTAATTAAAAAGTTAAATTTCATCTAAATTCTAAATTTCTAACATAATCATTAATGTTGTGGTTTACAACAAAAAACCAAACCTATTACATAAGTAATCTTTGAATATTTATATTATTAGCGGTTAACTATTTATATGATGTATGATGTTTGATGTATGATGTATAATAAACAAATATGTCGTAGGTAGAAGGAATGTCTAATCAAAGAGATAATAATCCATTCAAATTATGTATAACACAATTTACTTATGCATTAAGAAAGAGTTGCATTAAACTATGCTAATTGATTTAGCTTTGAGTGACAGTAAAATATTCTAACATCTTATTTTCCTACTTATAAAATCCATTTTAGTGAATTTCATTTTTCCGACATTTTAACGAATTAGTAAATTTTAAAAATCTTTTTTGTTGTATTCCTATAGAAAGAATTGTTGATTTTTTTTTTGGTTGTAATTTGAAATAAATTTTATAATTGAATGCTATGAATTATTAAAGATTTTCATTTATTCGTTCATTTTAATGATTGTGAATGAAATAAAAATGTATATGAGGAACAATTAAAAAAAAAAAAAAAAACAAATAAAATATTTCGGAGAAACGCGGCTATTAAACTTTTTTATTTTACTTAAAAATTTCCACTTAGAGTCTTAAAGTCTTGTGGTTCTAAATTAAAATGATGGAAGCTTTAGGAAATGGATTTTCTATACCTACTCTAAGTTACGTATAAATTAATTAATTATCATTTCTGTTAAGGAATTTAATGTTATAGATTCATTTCCTAACGTTTATTTTATCTTTCATAATAAACTTTATTTATATCGGACTTATTTTTAGAATCAAGGATATTCTCAAACTAATGACATTCTTCTTCTTCTTCTTCCTTTTGTTTTTTTTTTTTGTGTGTCAAAAATTTAAGACAATTTACAAATTTAAATGGTTTCTTTCGAAAATAAGACATTTAAAATTGGGGAGAAAAAAAACTGTAGGTGAAAAGGACGACGAGAAGATGAAGTTTTTTAAATAAAGAAGCCAAAAAAAAAAAGTCAAATTTTAAATTGAAGTTAAAAAATGTGAAGAATATTCTTCTAAATTAAAGTAATTGATATCCGTCTTTCTTTCCTTTTTCTTCTTCTTCTTCTCCTTTTTTATGTACTTTAAAAAAAAAAAAAGGAAGTCCTACATTTTTATTTTGTTTCATTTTTTTTGTTCAAATATTTTCTAAGTTTATTCTTTCTTTTTATTTATTTTATTTATTTTGAATGGTCTCTACGTCAAGAGACGGAATAACTTTTTTTTTTTCCTTTACATTTTATTTATTTAGAATCGAAAAGTGTTGTATTTTAGGAAATATTTATTTATTTAAGAGAAAGAAAAAAAAAAGTCTGCTTTTTTTTCCTTTTGCCTCTTTGGCTTGTTTCTTCTTTTTTTTTTCTTCTTTTTTTTTTTTTTAATAAAAAAGGTATTTTTAGGTTATTGTTTGTAACTCATTAAAAGGATATTTCTAGTGAGTTTATATGGATGTTTATAAAAATCAGTTTAGAGTAGTTTTATTCAAACTTTTTTTTTTTTTTTGTTTTTTTAGGTTTCAAAACTTTGTTATTTGGAATTTTTCGTTACCTGTAATTAATATGTTGAATTTTATGTATTGAAAATCTGTCACATTTTGCTGGTATTGTTATATACAATAATTGTTGTTTTCCTTTTATATTCAAGAAAATAATTTCAAAAGTCGAGCAGTAAATTTTACTACACTGGTTCTGATATTTTAATCTTTTATCTAATGCAATCAATTGGCAAAATCTTTAATATGTATTTATTTTTGTACAAATGATAAAGTTATTAAATTTTCTTAGATTCTCTTATCTTTGTACAAAAAATTGTAATCAAAGCAACGTTACAAATTCATCAATTGTTCTGTCAATTTATATAATTCTGATTGTATGAAATCTAATTACATAATTATTTTAGTGATGTCTAATTTTAAGTTTTTTAAGGTTTATGTAAATATTTAAATCTATTAACAATTTTTTTTAGTATAGAAAATTTGATATTCTATTAAATCAGTAAACTTATCACCAAAGTAAAAGTTAATCGATTGAGTGAAGATGCATGGGGGAAACTAAATTATGAAATAAAACAAGTTTATCGAATATTACACATATATCACAATTCCCAGTTCTCATTATTACACATTTACTCATTATAATCAGATTCACTATAAACATTAATTAACTATCATTGAATTACTTTTATACAAATAAATTTTCTACACTCGTTTGGTGCTTATCATCTGACCTCATCATAATTACTTTTTCTTTTCTTTCTATATTAATTTTAATTAAACCACAATTATTATATGGGTTTATGGCTATGTCCGAATATAAAATGTTCTTAGTATATATTTATATTGAAACATTTTTCACAATACTTTTTTGAATTAATTGAAATTTGTGTCATTTTCAAGATAAAAAAAAAACTCTTATTAATTTTTTTCATTTTCATTTATCATTTTATTTTTTCATGTTTTTGTTTACTGAGACGCATTAATGCACTAAAATTAACATCAAACAAAAATCATTTATAATTAAAATGAATTTATGGAAACTTTATAAAAATTGACAAAAAAAAGTAAAATTTCATGATGTAAAAATAGTTGACGGTGTCAATATTTAATTAATGTAGTTTTGCATATGAATTCAAAACACCAACATGATGAATATTAAATACATTTACAACACATGTTCCGTTTGTTGGTGGTGGTTCAGACAATACTTTAGTATTACAATGATCTGTATTGCAAGTATTAATAAATATTCCTTCAGGTGTACCTGAACCGCATCCTCTTTGTGTATTAGCACTTCCATCTATTAATTAGGAAAAAAATATATATTAATTCATCTTTGTTTCTATTAAAAATATAAAATGAATTACCAAGTTGTACAAAACATTCTGTAACATCGGCACAATCCTGTGAAAATTCATCTAAATGTTTTCCTGCTGCACAAGTGATATGAATTTTAGAATCACAAACATAGCACTTAAGCATGTGTTGTGGTTCAATAACGTTATTATTACAAAAACTACTGTTGCAAAGTTTACAATTTACATCTGTAGTGCAATTTGTGGGATATCCATGATCACCCGAACAGCCACGTCGTGAATCTCCGAGTTCTGGAATAAATGATAAAAATCAGAAAATCAATCAAATGATTAGCATAATAAAAATAATATTAACCTGAATATATGCTGTAACATTCTTCATCTTTCTGATACAATGGGCACACATCAATATATGTTTTTTCAGAGGATAGGTCATCAAGACAATCAACATCTGAACTAGCATCACCATCCTTGCATTGATGACAAAAAAGTCTATTTCTAGGGAAAAGCTGTAAATTACAATTCTCTACTTTACACATCTCACTATTTGCAGCAGAGCTAGGACCGCATCCTCTTTGAGTGTTTCCATCGGAATCTTCATTTTTTGAAAACAATAATTAATAACTAAGTTAATTACAATTTCGAGTATCATTTTAATATCTTACCAATTTGAACATAACATTCAGAAGCACCGTCCCAACAGTTTTGAGAATATAGGCCCAAGTTGTCTGCAGATGCACAATTTTTTTGGTTTGAGATTTTAGAATCGCAAACAATACATGCCATATTAGGAAATGGTGGCTTAGATATTTCGTTTACATTACAATTGTGGCCTGCACAAGATTCGCAATAACCGAATATATTACCGCAATCTTTTGGATAATCAATATCACTTTTACAACCACGTCGTGCTGGACCTAAACTATCTGTAAACAAATAATTTTGTGTCAAGAAATTTGTGAAGAATTTTTTGGTATTTCCTAACCTGAGTATGTGCTGTAGCAGGAATCCAATTCTACATATTTTGAGCATACTTTATGATATTTTTCATCGATTATAGGTGCATCACAGTTAGTACATTGATTACATTGCTGTCTATTTGATGGATAAATTTCGCTATTGCATTTGCTTGAACTACACGTTCCACTATTATCTTCGGTACCATTGCCACATCCTCTCCTTGTAGTTCCATTGCTAGCTTTATAGTTATATTAAGTGAAATTTAGTCAAATAATTCCATTGATGTTATATTAGAAAATATTACTAATTTCTGTGAAGCATTCATGCACATCAGATGAACATTCAGTATAAAAAGCGTCTAAGTTTCCTGATACACATGATGTTTGAAATGCAGAATCACAAACTGCACATATAATAGAAGTAGGTGGGATGCCACCTGCATCGATAGCATTCGTATTGCAATTTGCCTCCGAACATTCAAGGCAAGTATCGGTTTCGGAACAATATCGTGGATAATCAACATCACTTGTACATCCACGTCGGGACTGATTACCATCTAAACCATACTAAACTTTAGTAAATCTTTTAAAATGATTAAAATTATAAACTAACCAGATATACTGTAACATCTATCACCAGGTGCATACTTTTTACATACTGCACTATATTTGTCATCGACGATTTCTGGATAGCAATCTTCATCGTTTATACATTGATGGCATTTATGTCTATTTACCGGAAAAACGGGTGTATTACAATTTGCAGTAGAGCAAGCTTCTCTATAATCTTCAGAGCCTACACCACATCCTCTGTTCGTATCACCTTCTTTAGCTTTATTTTTATACGATAAATAAATTGGTTTAGTTTAGAAAAATGAAACATTGTTATGGTTATAATTAAAACAAATAAGCACTAACTAATTTCAACAAAACATGAAGTATCAGATATTTCACATTCTCTAATATATCTGGATAAATCTGTTGCTGTTGCACAATCTTTATCAACTGGTAATCTTGAATTACAAAATACACATGTCATTCTTGCATCTGGTGATTTAACAACATCTTTTATAATTCCAGCATGAACTAAAATATTTTCAAATTTTTTAATTAATTTTGTATTTGTGAAAATATAAAATTTATTTTACCAACTACTGCAAACACATTTAAACATAAAAAAAATATATTCCAATTCATATTGAAACTGTCTATTATTCTATCAAAAAATTCTTAAATAACTTGAAACACTTTTAAATTCTTCACTTGAACTGACCTGATTTTATAAATTGCAGGTGTATTTATGTAAAAAAATAAAAAAATTTACATTGATAAAATGTAATCTTATCCTTTAATTAAAACATGTTAGACAAATTATACATCATTCCGATCAATCACAATTGATAATATACTGTTCAATAAACTTATCATTACATCAGTTAAATCCGAGAATTTATTTAATTATCGTCAATAATCGAACATTAATTTTTTAATAAATGTTTTATTTAAGATTATTGATTCTATAAAGAATAAATAAAATATTAGTAAAAATATGATTGGAAAGTTAGAAATTTCAATTACTTCATATGCGCACCTCACATTAGCAGTATTTTCTCTAATATTAAATTATATTTTTGAATTTTTAACAATTTTTCATTTCTGTAACCAACTTAAAAATGTTTTGAATCTTTTCATAAATATTTTATAAATCGAAGAAATTTTCATTTATCAAAAATGTTTGAAATAAAATAACCTTACATTTTATTCTTTTCAATAAATACAAAGGCTATTATTATTATGATAAAATCCATCAAGTGCATAGGGTTTGTTATCGACATAATATCTACTTGTAAAAATCTAATAACCTACATTTTCAATGATACAAAATTTTCAACCTTACTGCAATTGATAATAAATAATATTTTGAAGAAGAAGAAAAAAAATGAGAAATCCAAACAATTAATAAATTTTAATCGATAATTCATAAAAACAATAATTATTGCTTGATTGTGGAAAAATTGTTTACAATAAATTAATAATCAATCAAATAAAATCACTTTAAAAATTAATTTTTATTTAATATAAAACCGCTTTAATCGGTGGCCGGACACAGATAACAAAAATTTTATTTTAAAAAAAAATGAATTTTTTTTGATTGTGCAACAAAGGGTTATGTGAATCTGACAACACTTGCACGTGATTTGATTGAAGTAATTTTTAGAAAATCTAAAAATAATATTCAATATGATTGAATAGAATGATTAAATCCACTCAACATTTTCTTGAATTACAATAATGTAATAATGGTTTATTTTAGATGAGTCTCAACAGAAAAATAATTTATACAATTCAATAAAAGGAATTAAAAAAAAACAATTAGATTAACTAGAAAACGGAAATCAGAATTTTCACTCAGCTTTGAAGTTCTCTTCTAAATTGCTTTATTTTTGCAATTTCGAAACCGCTCTGGTATTTCGTTAAAAAAAATGGCATTTTTCAATTATTGGTTCTAAAATATTATAATTCTCATTATTGTTACAGGAATTTAAATCAAAATAATGTGGAAAGACACAAAGCTACAAGAAATTTTACTCTGCTACTAAATGGCAGATTACAATCAAATTTGTAAACAATATACAGATTTCAAACTGAATTTTAATGTTTGATTAATTTAATTAGTAATTTGTTTACATTTTGTTAATTTGTTTGATAAGATAAAAAATGACAGGGATTCAATCAATCATTCACAGTAACTTGTACTGATAATGAAGTACAATAATTTTGATTGTATTTTTGATATCTGATTGACTTCTGTTTTATTCTCACATCATTAACGTATAATTTACAATAAGTACTGTATTTAAAGGGTTAACGTTTTAATTTATTTAGCACCCCTTAATTATTTTGAATTTAAGAGAAACAGACACTTAGTAGCATTTTTATAAAATTGATACACTTAATTATAATCACTGTTTTCTTAAAAAGATAAAATTTTATAATTAGAACACAATTTAATCAAAATCTGATATACCTAGATAAAAACGATATATTCGTAAGTAACGAAAACGAATGCTTTTAGTTAAAAAAATAATTTTGGCAAACGAAGTAAAAAGAATTTTAATAGAAAAAAAAGAAAGTTTTTCATTTATTTTGTAACAAAAATGTAAAATTTTAAATTAATTATTATTCAGTTACTTTAAATTTCCTATTGATACATTAGAGTTATTAATATTAAAAAATACATTCATTATACAGTTTCCATTGTGTGGATTATTGATTAAAACTTTTTTATTACAATTATCTGAAGTGCAAGTTTCTTTATTTTGATTTTCTTCACTACCAGAACCACAACCTCTAACTGTTACTCCATGGGTATCTGAGAAAAGTTATAAAAAATAAGCTTTTGGTCAAGCAATATTTAAGAAAAATTAATAATAACAAATTTACCAAGTTCAACAAAGCATTCTGTATCGTTTAGGCAATCCATTGAAAATTTATCCAAATTTCCTAATTCACAAGAAACATTTACTGATGAATTGCAAACAAAACATTTAAGTGGATTAAGCTGAGGTAGTATAGAATCTTTGTTACAATTATAAGTACTACAGATTTTACAATTTATATCAGTAGTGCAATTTGTTGGATATTCATAATCAGATGAACATCCACGGCGTGAAATTCCATGCTCTAAAATCATAGTGTATTTTATTAGTAAATAAAAAACATTAAAGTAATTTGTTTATATTCCAAAATAAAACAAACCTGAGTATAGGCTGTAACATATATCTTGTGACACATATCTGGTACATATGTTTGTATAATTCTGGTAACCAGTTAAATTTTGAAGACAGTTTATATCTGGGGAAATATCATTATCTCTACATTGGTGACACGAAAGTCTGTTCTTAGGAAAGAGTTGTTGATTGCAATTAGTTGTATTACACATTTCTTTAATTGATGATGAACTTGAACCACAACCTCTATGCGTAAATCCATTAACATCTACATTAAAAAATGAAACAAAGTTATTAAGTGAATCGAAGTAGTTTGGGAGGATCATTATATAACTTACCAACTTCAACGAAACACTCTGTAACGTTATTTCCACAATTGTTAGTAGAGTTTAATAAATCCTTTTGTGAATAACAATTTTTACAAATAATACATGAGAAGGGTTCTGATGGCTTAACTATAACTTCTGAATTACAATTTTGTCCAATACATAATGTACAATTTGAATTATCAGTACAATTGATCGGATAATTTTCATCGGAAGAACATCCTCGTCGGGAATTATTATTTTCTAAAAAAAAAAGTTAAATCGTATGTCCCATATATTATTTTGATTCATTTGTTACCTGCATATAGACTGTAACATTTATCTCCTACAACATATTTTTTACATGCACCAGAATAATCAATACTGGTCTGATTATTCATGCAATTATTCATTTCACTTGTACATTGATGGCAAATCACTCTATCATCAGGAATAATTTGTCCGTTACAATTATTTGATATACACATTTCACTAAATTGTCCAGAACCAATACTGGAACCACATCCTCTTTGTGTTCCTCCTTTCACACCTATAATATTTAAATTGTTAAAAATAAAATATTACCAGAAAGATTTTAAAGAAAACTTACTAATTTCAACAAAACATTCTAAAATATTTTTGGGACAATCCATTGAAAAATTTTGCAAATTTTTCCCAATTGCACAAGTACTATTTAATGAAGAATTGCAAACAAAACATTTTCTTTCAGGTGTTTCAATAATATTTGTATTGCAATTATCACCAGAACATAATTTACAATTTTTATTTTCAGCGCAATTTTCTGGTACACTTCTATCCGACAAGCATCCACGTTGTGACATATTATTTTCTATAACCATTTTTTTTGTAAATACAATTTTTATAATTTTGTTAATAAATGTTATGTTCCTCACCTGCGTACAAGCTGTAACATTGATCTCCAGGGATATAATTTTCACATACTTCTAGATAATCAGTGCTGTTTGTTAAATCATTAACACAATTAGCATGTCGATTTTTACATTGTTGACATCTAAGTCTATTTAAAGGGAAATCTATTGTATTACATTTATCAGTGTTACAAGTACTTTTAATTGCTGCACTACCAGAACCACATCCTCTTTCAGTATGTCCACTACTCACTTTATTATAATAGAATAATATAAATAGTAAACAATTTGTGATTTACTTAATTTTGTCTTTAGAAATATTTACCAACTTGAACAAAGCACTCTGTACCACTGCAATTTGTCATTAACAAATCAAAATTATTTCCTCTTACACAATTTACGTGAAATTGTGAATAACATAAAACACATTTTATGAATGGAGGTTCGATCACTTTAGTATTACAGTTATTACCAATGCAAATAGAACAATTTACAGCATTACAATTAGTTGGGAAATCATTATCAGATACACATCCACGTCTGGATTTATCAAAACCTGATCAAAAGGATAAAATTCAACTTTTTATCATAAATGTCCACAAGAAAATAAGTACCTGAGTAAATACTGTAACATTTCTCATCCTCAATATATCTTGAGCACAATTTACTGAATTTATTTTCAGATGTTAAATCTTCTACACAATCTGCAGTTGCATTACCACATTGATTACATGTTAATCGATTTGGTGGATAAATTCCAATGTTACAATTACTTGTTCCACATATTGATCTAATTAATCCTGGGCTACCTGTACCACAACCTCTTTGAATATATCCATTTGAATCTTTAAATGTAAATCAGGATATTATTGTAATTAAGTGCAAAATGAAAAATTCCATAAATTCCGTACCAACTTGTGTAAAACATCCTGAATAACTGGTGCAAATTGTTCCATTCTGAATTAAATTATTTGTCGTTAAACAATCTTCGTCATTTCTAGAATCACATGATATACATGATGAGGCTATTTGTGAATTCACTAAAATAAAACGATTAAATTAAAACACTTAAACTTTTAAACAATTACAATAGTTTTTGTTGTGAAATGAATTTACCAAACACTTGAAATGTTGAAAAAATTAAAATAATCTTAATAATATTGAAATTCATTTTAATTTCTTTTATATTTACGATCGTCGGATCGTTGGAGCACAATTGTATTTTTGTTTTGTTTTTTTAATTTGAACTGAAGTAAAATTTAATAATGCTTAAGTATTTATACAATTTTTTCTTATTAAATGAAAGATTTATCTAAGTTTACATGAGATTACGAAAAGTCCAATAAAGTCCATTTGTGATTATTAAATTAAGAAGTGATAACAAAAATGACGCTTTTCAGATTTTTAAAGTGATTGTCAATTTGTTTTAATTAAACTTTAATCTCCCAATAGTATCAAAACTAAATTGATAATGTTTCCTTCACCTTCAAATCTTCTTCAATCATAGACTTTTATGCGCCGTAAATATTTTCTAATAATGGAAAGAATTTTCAATTTTCCCTTGAAGTCAAAACTGATCCAATTGTATTTGAGTTGGATAAATTTAATAAAAAAATTATCCATTGTTACTTTTAAAATAAAGGAGAAAGTTTTGAACATAAAAGTTAATTGCATTATGAACTAAAGCAATAACAGATAATTGCATTGTTAATTTCGTCGTTATAATTTTATTCAATTTATTCCTTTAAATATTATATTGACTGATTATTTTCTTATAAATATTTTTATTAATCGGTCAAATTAAATAATCGATAAGATAACTTTTTGTTATTATAGACAGTTTAAAGATAAAAAACCGGATGTTATTGTATTTACAATGACATCGCTTAAAAAAAGTTTTTTTTTAGACAATCCAAAAAGTGTATTTAGTTTAGTTTACTTAATTAAAAATTGATTAGAAAAATTTAGACAAAATAATAACAAAATAATGACGTAGCAATATATTGAATAATGGAAATTCCATTTTTAAAACGATAATGATAAGATTCCAAAAAAAAAAAAAGAAGAAGCTAAATAGAATATTTAGCAAAAATTTTTTTATTAATCAATCAAAGAATTATGAAGATAGATAATAAATAAAATTCATTCGAAGGTATAATTAGTTCACCGATTAATCATCTAAGAAATCAGAAAAATATTTGCTATAAAGTTATTGCTTCATTTTCAGTTTTTTTAGTTGTGTTTGGAAAATCAGTCAAACCAACCATTTGTGTGAATTAGTTAGTAATTAGAATGAATGAATTAGGAATAAAATTCAATTTTTTTGTTTTTGTTAAAATATTTTTTATTTTTTAATTTTTTAATTGTTGAAATAAAAAATTCTTATTTTTTTGCATAAGAATTAATTGTATCGACTTTATCAATATTAAAAATATTCACTGCACAGTGTACATGTAATATTATATAGCTTCATTGTTACAATTATTTGAATCACATAATTTACAATTTTCATTTGTTTCACAGTCTTTTGGATATAAAAGATCGGATGTACATCCTCGTCTTGAATTGGAACCATCTTTTTAATGGAAAATTAAAATTAGATTTTTTTTTGTATAAACTTTAAAAATTATCTATTATCAAACCATAAAAACTATAACATTTATCTGCGGCATTATACTTGTTGCATACATTAGAATGACGTCCATCCTGTTCTTCGGTACAATTAATAGATTGTGAACTTGTACATTGATGACAAATTTGTCGTGTTTCAGGAAATAGAATTGCATTGCAATAATGTTCTTCACATACTTTTTTCAATGGGGCATGATTATCACCACCATAACATCCACGTTGTGTGTTTCCATAAAAATCTGTTTTACCAGACGAAAAATCCTTTTAATATTTTTTATGAAAATTGTTTTAATTTAAATTACCAATTTGTACAAAACATCTTAAATCATAAGAGCAGGACGTATAAAAATTCCCCAAATTTGTCGTTACACAATCTTTTTGTGTCTCATATATGGAATTACATTCAAAACAATAAATTTCATCTTTTTTGAAAGAAAAAAAAAACACAATTAGAATTTTTTAATTGACATATTCAAAATAATTACTTGACCATGGTGGTGTTGTTTCTGAAGATTTATTCATTGGTAATCCTTGAACTGTGCATATGAACAAAAATATGGCAATTTTTAAAAACATTTTTAATTATAAATAACAGACACTGTGATTTTTTATACGTTTATTTTTCTATCGATTTTAAAGTTAAACTTAAACTGAAAATTTATCATAAGTCGTACATCGTTTTATACGATTTTTTTATTTACTATATCTTATCAATTACTTAAATGTCATACGCTTACTATATAGGAGTATAATTACTATTACTAATCTTTAACTTAAGATTTCCAAAAAATAAAGTAATTTTACCTTTTTGCTTAAGTTTTAAAAAATGTAAATAAATATTTTCTACACAATTATTGATAAATTTCCGATTTATTAAACAGAATTTATATTTGTAGTTTTAATTATTTATACTTTAATCGGATTATAGATCAATTTGTCCTCTCAGTTTAATTAATTTAATTATGTTTGTTTATAAAATTTAATTAAATTTAATTTTAACACTAAAATTTTATCAATATTGATTGAAGACTTGATGAGTTTATTTATCTGTATTAAAATATGATAGTTCAATATAGTTTTAAAATTTAAAATTTAAAATTATTTAACAAATTATCTACACTTAAAAGATTAGAACGATTAAAATAATAATAATAATAATTAAATCACTTGTTTATAATTGAAATACTCAACATCTAAAGATTATATTATTTGATATAAGATTAAAACAACAAAAGTAAAATCGATCAATCAAAAGAGAATAATTTTTTAATTTGATGTTTACAGAAATATTGATAAGCAATTTTATTATTTCTGACAGTTGATTCTGATTGGTAAATAAATTAATTTAAATACTTAAAAGATAAGATTACGTTAAACGAATAATAATTGTTATTCAATGGGATCATACTTGAATGTTGAATGAAAAGTTGTACAAAATGAATATTGAATTTTTTTTTATAATAGATAAGAATTCATTTTGAAATGGAAAAATTAAATAGAATTAATGAATTTGATGCGACCCATGCTGATAAGATCATTTATTTTAACCAATCGCTGTTATTTAGCTTATCAAATATTTTAGTAGATGTAATTTTTGATTCGTTGATGTCAAATAATGAAGAAAATTGAAATCGTTAGGTAATCTAATCCCATTTTTTAAGCAACTTTTTTTCAGCTAAACTTTCAGAGTTTGTTTATTCGATTTAAGATTGAAATTTTCACAAAATATTTAAATTTTTAATTGGTAAAGGAATTAAAAGTGGAACATGACAATGAGAATAAGGATGAAAATTAAATAAACAAAAATATTTTTTTTCTCAATAAAACATAAAATTTATTCTATAAAATTAGTATTTTTGAGCGTAGTATTTTTTTTTTAACAAATATATTTGACAGAAATTTCAATACTGGAATAATATTGTTTAATGATAGTAGGCATTTGCGTGAGAGAGAATTGGTCCATGTGATAAAACGGATGGTCCATGAGATAGATAAGCTGCTGGTGCTGCATGTGATACATAAGCTGGTGCATGTGAAACATAAGCTGGAGCTGAATGGGATAGATAAGCTGCTGGTGCTGCATGTGAGACATAAGCTGGTGCATGTGAGACATAAGCTGGTGCATGTGAGACATAAGCTGGCGCATGATGTGCAATAATTGGTGCAGCATGTGCAAGAATTGGTGCAGCAGCAATTGTCTTTACAATTGGTGCAGCTTTAATGATATGTGCACCAGCACTTTTTGAGACGACTGCGTTGAAACCATTAATTGGATCAGCTGTATAATCAACAGTACGACGAGAACCGTCTGGTTCAACAAGAGAATATTGTCCTTGTACAACATCACCATCACGTGTCTCATGTTGATTTTTATTATCACCTGTTAGTGCATCTTGAACATCATATGAGAAACTATATTGTGGATGTGCGTCATATTCTTCAGTCTATAAAAAACCATAAAAGAAAAATATAATAAACGTTAACATTTAATGATAACCTTTTCTGTACTAAATCATCAAATTTTTTCTTACCTTAATAACTGGAGCAATGGCAACTGAATTAACAGCAACAACAAATGAGACGACAAGTAAACATGAGACCTTTATAAAAAAAAAGAAGAAATCGTTACTCTTGTTAACTTATATTTTTCATCATTTTTTGCGTCTTTTTCACCTTCATTATTTTTTTTTATTTGTTTTAATTAATTTTAGTATTTATAATTCTAACAAAAACATATTTTTGTGATCGTATCCAAAAAAAAAAAATTATCCTAATTTTTAATATTAAAATCTTAAATAATTAAGAACAACAAATTGTTTTATGTCTAGACTGTCCACAATTAATGAAAGGATCCTTTTACATATTTGTGTTAATCCCAACAAAACAAAACAAAAAAAAAACAGATGAAAAATTATGTGTAAATATTATTTTTTTTTCCTTTCGTTAAAACAAAAGATAAAAAAAAAAGGAAAGAAAACTTTCATTTGTTTTATTTATTTTGTTCACATTGTTTGAACCATTTTATATAATATCGGATTAAAGTGTTTAAAATATCTAATTTGACTTTATAAATCTTGTTAAATTTCATTAAAATTGAATAAATTTGAAATAAAATTATTCAAAAACAAAAAACAAAAAACAAATTACAATAACCGCGTTTACGGCAAGAAAATTTATTTTAAATTTAACCGCCAAAGAAAATGGAAAACAAATGAAAATTTGACTTTAAACCGCAATACACTTCACTCTCTTCGTAATCTTTATATAGATTAGAGGGTTTTATTAAATTTCAGATTAATCGTTTATTGTGAAATAAACAAAACGATTAATCGAACAAAAATAGAATTTCTTCTATTTGTTAAAATTTCAACCCTCTTTTGCACCTTTTTTTTCTTTCTTTAATCGTAAATACATAAATTTAATTTGCACAGAATTTTTTTTTAAATTCACTTTTCCCAAAAAAAAAAAAAAAAAATTATACCAAAAATTTGCATAAAAATAATAATTTCTTTTTGCATATTTTTTTTTTTTTTTTTTTGGTGTTTGGTATTGTTGTTGTTTTACCTTTGAGAACATTTTTATTTTTTTTTTTTTTTATTAAAACACAATTTTCACTTGAATATAAAACTTTTGGTAGAACTGTCTTGTTGTACAGCTGATATTATTTTGATATAATTTCTGAAGACAACGAGGGTTTTTATACACAAAATTTTTTTGAAAAATTTAAGAGGAAAATTTGTTTTATTAAAAGTCGACCCCGCTTTTTGTCTTATAAAATTATACAGAAATATTGCATATTATAAAATACACACACACACACCTACCTTAATGCAATTTTTAAATGCATTCTGTTTTTCTTCTTATTCTGTCTTTTTTTGTGTCTCTGTTGAAGTAGTTCTTGTTGTTGCTGTTATTTGTTCTGTTTGTCGATATACTTCAGTGACGTCACTGCGTTACACGCGTATTTATTATAAAAATTGAATTTTTTTTTTGTTTGCCGGTTTTTGTTATTGTATGTTTTTTCGTTATGCGAATGCATTTTCCACTTTTGATCTCTATACAAAATAATAATAATTAAAACATTTAAAAATATCGTATAACAAATTCCTTTCCATACCCAACCTTCGTCATTTATTTATAAGATTACGGATATTCTTATAAAATTCCAAAAAGATACACTCAGTTGATTCTGTTGTTTATTTTATTTTTCTTCTTGACTGTAGTTAAACATAGAAATTCTCTTTCATTTCATTTTGTACCTTGTCTCGTCTTATTTTATTATTCTAAAGTGGAATTATGTTTCAAAAGAAAATGGTTACGTAATTGGATCTTCTTTTTTTTTCTTATGGTTTTTTTTTTTAGCCGGTGTTGTTTTATCAATGTAAAGATTATAACATCTTTAAGTCATGCTACGTTGAATATTTACGAGGGCAGTTCATGAAAATGTGTGCTTTATGTGTTTGTTGTGAAAAAAAGAAGTTAACAAGAATGAAAAATTGTACAATATAAATTAATTGAACCATTTGAATTTAGATTTGTGGGTAATTTAGATATGTCCTAAATTCATTATCATTATATAAATTACGACACTCTAATCAATGGCATCTGCTTAATTTATTAACCTTCCTAACTTTCTATAACCATTCCCACTCATTCAAGATAAAGTTTAAAGTTAAAATAACCTTTAACCCAAAATTATATTTGTGCTTTTAATTAGATTCAATACAAAATTAAAATTCTGTTCTACCTACATAAAACTTAACCTGATGCTCTAATTGACTTATGAGCTTAACCAAAAAATAAAAAATAAGGAAAAAGAGCAAAAAAAAAAATAAAATTGGTAAATTGGACCCATCATCATCATGTTCTTCTTCTATTACCTAAGAGTTAGTTTACAAGAAGAGAAAAAAAAAAATTACTTATAAAGTATAAACTGAAATTCCTATAAAGTTAACTCAATTTGTATTCAACAACCATAATATTCTATGACGCATACTGACACTTCCGCTTTTTTTTCTTCTTCTTCTTCTACTGTACCACAAAATTGCCTTTTTCTTCCCTATTTTTTTCTTTATATGATCCTATTTTATTTATTTATCATGGAATTTATGAAGAAATTCTTAACCAACACACAAGCACACGTGAAAATTCCTACGCTATTCGTTTTTTTTTTTTTTTTTTTTGCAAAACCCACAAATAATTTGAGGCTATTACGTTTCGAGATGTCATTTGTCATGTTTTCCTTTTTTACTTTTTTGTTATTTTTTTATTTGTTCCTTTGGATATGTTCATGTTCTTCTTATGTTATATACAATAAAAAATATGTAAGTTCATCTTTCCTATATAAATAATATTTTTGTATATTTTATTTACGCGATTTTTTTTTTTTGACTATTTGACTTTTCTTTTTGTTCGTATACCGGGGAACAGGACACAGGGGCGCAAGGACATGACATGACATTGGTGCGAAGGGAATAAAATATAAAATATTTGTATAAAAAATGTAGTGATTTGTCAGTCAGTCAGATATTATTTTCTAAAGAAGAAAAAGAAGAAGTAGAAAAAAAAAATTATAGAAGAAACGAGTTGATTTATCGACGTCAAACATGTAAGACAAGACAATAAATGGCCTTTATATTACATATATTTATAAATGTGTTATGTTTACGACGAGTTGCGCTATGAAAGTCTTAAGGGATATTTCAATCTAAATATAAATATATATAAGAAAGGTTTGACATTTTGTTGTTATTTCTTAAAATACGTATCGTATTGTCTGACGCTGAAATAAAATATATGAATAAGGTGAAAAAAAAAGGCAATACAAAATCTGAGATATGAAGAGGTAGTCACACGTAATATCCCGTAGAGAGGTATCACACTAAACACATTGTAAATAAAATTTCTTCAGAAAAAATTCATCGGGATCGTACTCATGCTTAGTCTGATGAATCCAAAATATTCTATTTGCTATCGGTTTTATTTCAGTTGAATTCTTGGACAAACTTAACTTTGAAAACAACTGAATACAATACTGAGCATACATATTTTCATAAGATCTAAATGATACGATTAAAATGAAATTCAATAACTCAAGTTGAAATGTACATAGACTCCGCGCATTATACCTACACAATTTCATTCATTTATATTGTCCACTATCTGAAAATATTATGTATCGATATACAAGAGAAATATAAAATTTAAATAATAGATTTAAAAATAATTTATTATTAATAATTGTTATGATATAATCTGTGTGAACGACATTAAAAATTATTCAAATGCAATCAAATTGTATGACAATAAAGGCATAACATAAAAAACAACAACAAAATGTTGTTATAATTCTCTACGGGCACATGATATACGCCACTTCACTTTCAATTATTTTCAAAATGTTATATAAATGTTTCTTTAATGTATTGATTTGGCATGTGATATGACAATGACAATGATGTTACGTCATTCACACTCTAGATATAAAAATAAAAATAAAATATTTTATATTAATTTATTCTCATATTTTTTATATTTTTTTTATAAAATTTATCAACATTTTTATTGTGACGTCATCATACTTTTTTCTTTTACAAAAAAAAAAAATGAAAAAAAAAGCAGAACATTTTTTTTTAATAATAATAATAATTATTATAATTATAATTTTAATATTTAATATTAAATTTTTTTGGCGAAAAGATTAAATAATTGAATTTTAACATTATAAATTATTATTATTATTATTAATAAAGATTATTCATGATTGTATTATAGTCTTGTTGTTATTGTTGTTGTAATATATATTATGTATGATGAAAAGGTCAAAAGAGAGGCGGATTTCATGCATTTATAATAAAAGAAAATTTAGAGCATACCGATTAATATATGCGTGAAGTATCAGTATTTTGTACGAAGTTTTTGTTGTTCGATATTTTTTTTTTTTCTATAAATTAAAAAGAAAAATATCCGTAAAATGTTCGTATCGAAAGACAAAAGTTAAAAGACATTTACAAATTTATTATTTTCTTTTTCAAACATAATTATTGTCATTATTATTGACAGTAAATAAATGTGACTTTGTACGCCCGTTTGTTGTTGTGCAATCGATTAATCGATATACATTTTAATTTATACGATTTTTTTTTTCTTGTTACAATTTTTATTTTTTCTTCATCAATCACATTTTTTTTTCCGTTTTTAATTGGAATAATTATTTATAAAAAGTGAAAAGAAAACAGATAAAAATAGAGGTAAATGTGAGTGTTTATCCTTGATTTTAAAATTTTATATAAAATCTTGGTATATTTTAATTATTGATCTTGTTTCACTCGGATAGTGGAATTAAAATTCTTCAATTAAAGGTCTTGATGGAAAAATTCTTATTGAAACTTGATTTCTTATAAAAATATATAAGTCAATTTTTGTTTTATAAAGAAAACCTTGAATATCATATTTACTTATACATTTTTCTTCATCTTCATATTTTCTTCAATGGCTTCGTCTTCTTGTTTTTTATCTTTTGATTGTTATTAATGATTGTTCGGTATACGACAAGTTGTGTCATGAAGAAGAAACAAAAGAAGAAGTTCAATAAAAGTAAAAGAAGGAAAGATTGATTTGTTGATCTTGTTTAGTGAAATTAAATTGAAATCATGGACATAAGTTTGGTGTTTTTTTTTTTTACTTTTTTTCCCTTCATTTTTATTTTTTATTCATTGATTTATTTACACAAATAAATTTCATCGTTTTTTAATATTTTTATTGAAATTTGATTTTATTATAAAGTTTGAAACTTTTATTTTTTTCTATAGATTTCAACATTTTTTCTGTTTCCGTCTGGACCAATGTCTGTAGTTATTTTTGTCTCGCATATTAAATTACATTTAACTTTTTTTTTTTCTTTTGCATATGGGTTGGATCGTGTGATTTTTAAATTATCATAATTATGATAAGGTGAAATTTATACCAGTCTTACATATGAATTAAAATGTACATTCAAAAATAACCCATATTTAACTTAACCATAAAACAAAAATTGATCTCTGAAATTATATAGAATATTTATGCAGATCAATTACATTTTTTTATTATTTTATTTTAGTAATTTTTTACCAATACCATTACCACAGAAACATAATAAATAATAACTTAATTTAATGTAACGTGTATATAATAATGTCAATCAACTTATCTTACACCAGGTAAGATATTGTTTGTTCAATGTTCGTTATACGTTTGTTATTTTTTATTAAGAAAAAAGTAAATGAAATAAAAATAAAAATAAGCTGATGAAAATATTGTGATTGTAAATTGGATATAATAAACAATTGTGATGACAATTGGATTATAGTGTATGACAGAATATTTATAAAGAATATCTAAGTATACGACAGAGAATTGAATGAAGAAGCTAAATTTTTATCTAGATTTTGACAGATTTAATTTAAGAAAAATGACAGATTCTATTCTTTTTTTCTGATGTTCTTTCCACTAAACTTATCATTCTGTATATATTTATTTACATTTTTTTTTTCACACATGAATTTATTTTGAGTATTTCTGCTGATTTATTGAATTGATTTTTCTTTTTGTTGATTTTCTTTTCTTCTCTATTTTTTTCTCTCGTTTTTTTTTCTGTTATTTCAGGAATACGAGAAAAAAAACTGTAAAATAAATACTGAAATACAATCAAAATTGAAATTGAAGTGTCTGTGAATTGGGATTAGATATGTCGTCTAACAATGTAACACATTCTTTTAGAAATTATGCGTACAAATTTAAGAATAAAATTTTTCCAAAGAAATAAAGTGCAAAATGGGCAAATTATTATTGTATTTCCTGTCACATGAATAAAATAAATAAATTACATTTTTAAGGAGATTTATATGATGCTGACGTAATGTACTTTTGCCTGTATGGATAATGCATTTATACGAAATTCAATGAGATGTGACCTGAAAACGAAAATCTAATTAATCATTCTCTATCCATAACATTAAATTGTGTAAAAATATGAAATATGAATTTTCAAATCAAGATAATTGCTGAAAATATTTTATATTTGAAAAGATTGATAGCGACAATTTCTTATCAAATTATAACTCATATTTCTCATCTCTTATTTTAATGTTCATAATTTTTATAGAAATAAAAACGTTATACGTATTTCAATATAGAAAATTTAAATCCTTTAATAAAGTTAGAAAAAGTTCACAATTATAATTTTGTTCTAAATACAGAAACGTCTCTCCAACTATATAAAATATTATACTGAGTCAAATGCAGACTTGATAGTGAAAAACACCTTTGTTGATAAATTATACCTCAATCAACAAAATTCTCAGAAAACTGTGTCATACACACACACACACACACACATACATACACACACAATATGTGAACACAACTAATTTGATATGAAAACTAATTTTAAAGTTTTTTTTTTTGATTCTCAAAATTTAATTTATTAAAATTGACATAATATTTAATTTTCCTTTTGCTGCATTTTGTACATGTGTGTGTGTGTGCGTGTGTATGTTTGGGGTGTTTATATGTATATAATTGTAAGTTTTATAAACTAATTATTATTATTAACTAAATACATGATTTATAAATTTTCCCATTTTAACTTTAAGTTTATTTGATTTTCACTCTCTTTAAATCTGAATTCTAAAATACGTTAAATGAATAACGATAATTTATTACAAATATTATTATTATTATTATTATTAATAAATAATACAATAGACAATCTAGTCTTAAACATTAAAATTTTATCCTACGTATATCAATTGAGTCTTAGCATAACTTATACATGCAATGATACCTTATAATATCAATAGGAACAAGATTTTCTGTTGTGTGTTGTACCTTTTTTTTTTATAATATCATATGAGGCCACACACAAAATGCATTTAAGTGTTTTTCTTGTATTATTATTATTATTATTATTATTATTCAGTTTTTATGTTTACACGTACAGTTGTGTATGAGTATTTAACTTGTCTATTTACATTTTGAATTATGTAATATTGAATATAATGATTGTATAGATTATATAGTAACAGTGTTGGATCAATTTAATGTCATTACTGTATTGTTAATTATTTATATTATAAAATTAGGCCCATTAAAAAATTAAAAAAGAAAACATAAAACTCCATTATTATTTCTAATTTTCAATTTTCTTATAAAATTTATAAATAATGAAATTGTTGAAAGTGAATGGACTTTGACTTTGACAGTACATTTTTTTTGTATGAATTAAAGGATTTTCTGTTGATTCCAATTAAAATTCAGTTTAATTGAAAACTATGTCCATATTCAACTTTCTAAATGAATCAGTAAGTAACATTCTTTCGGGTAATATATTTGAAAATTGATAAGGTGAAGGAGGGTTACATTGATTTTCTTTCACATTAAAACAAAACAAAAATCAAAACAATTATATTTAGGTTGACTCTGGATTTTCACAAATAAAAAAATAAAAATAAAAGAACCATTCCATATTTAAAGTGAATGAATGTTTTCTGTCAAAAGTGAATATCGTTAGGCGGTGACGGTAGATATACTTGAACTCAGCAGCGGGTGAAAATAATCATAATATATAAGTAGTTTTATTTTATATTGTCTAGTCTCTAGTCTAACCAAATCTGTCTACATCTATTTTTCTTTTCAGTTATACACAAACACACACACACACACACACATTTGTGTTAATGTAAAAAATCAGGTGTGAATAAAAATTATTTAAATATTTGTCATACTAAAAATTGTAACGATATGAACAAAACTTGTTTCATTTGATTTTATTCCTTATTCTTATATTTTCATTACACACATTTTATACGCATGGCACACGTTACACACTTATTTTATTTTTTTGTTGATATTTTATTGATTTTAGTCACGTTAATCGTGACATTCCAATAATAAGATTCCAATTAAGTCATTAATATTATTTCAACTTGATTTTTATTGAAATTATAAGAGAAATTTGTTTTATTGAATATTTATTTGTTTCTGCGAGTGTATAATGTATGCTTGGCTGTGTCTGTGTGTGTGTAGAGAAATTATTAGATCATTTTTAAATGAAAATGTTAAACCAATTAATCAAATAACTAAATAAAATTACATTTAATTATTTTTCTCTATTTTACTTTTCATCCATTCGTAGCAAAATATAAATTTTTTTAATAATTAAAAAATAATTGGAAATTTTCTTTTTTCTTTTATGTTCGTCTTTATAAAAATAAATCATTTCAAAATTAATTTAATCCCTTTTCACGGAGAAAACTGAAAACAGAAAAATGAACACTGAAAACATACAAAAAATATTTTTTTATACATAAAACTTAAATCAAAGGATAGAACTTTAATTCTCAATTCTGTTAAAAAAATACAAAAAAAGGAAAAAGTTTTGTAAATTAACTTTTGTAGAAAGCTTTCTTTTAAATGCATCCATATGGTACCTACAGTTTGTTTCTGAACAAGAAATAAAACTTTCTTGTTGAAAAATTAAATACTTTGAGTAATTTACTCAATTCCACTTTTGTAATAAAAATTTATTTCGTCAAATTAAAATAGAGAAAATTATTTAAAAGTGGAATTGAATGCAATTTGTATGAACTAAATTTTATTTCTATAGGTGAAAAAAATCTATCATTAATTTGATGAAATAGAAAATTTGTCAAACTCATTTTTCCATTGGTTATTTAATTATGTAAATAACTTTTTATTTCTGTTTTGACGTTAAAAGAAAAAAAATATAAAATAAATTGATAAAGTAAATAGATAAAAAGTCAAGTTTTATATTTATTTAAGTTGCTCAAAAAAAAGTTGTAATAAAAAATGTACAGATCTATTTTTATTAAATCAAAAAAAAAAAAAGGTAAAATAAAAAACTGATTCGCACTCATATTTATGAACGTAGGTACAACACAGATACACACATAATTATTCATCTACTAAAATATCACTGACATAATAAACTGGAATAAAATATGATTACATAAATAATAATAACAAAGATCAATTTTGCTTTTCTTTTTTTTTTTCTTAATGTAATTTACATCGATAAAAAAAATGTTTGTCTTAAATCTTAAGTCTTTATATCAACTTATGACCAAAGTATTATCATTGACTTTAATCTATTTATTTTGTTCATTAGTTTCTTTTATTTTTTAATTTTTTTCATGACACAATTCGAGACACCTCACTTTTTTCAATAAAAATTACTTAATCATATTTTTTGTGTAACGATTACGGATTTGAATTTTATTGAAAATATTGTACAATGATTTATTGACAGTTTTAGAAAAGTTGTAATAGAGAAAAGTATATGTAAAAAGATTATAGAGTTTAAGATTGTTGTAGAACATATGTGGGTACAATTTAGACAAGATATGATAGGAGAAATTTAAGATACAGATACTACAAGAAAATAACAAAGATTCAACTTTATCTTTCATGAAAATAAAAACATCCTAGGGTTAATATCTATATGGAAACCCGTAACAACAAACAATCAAAGGACGAACATTTTTACATTTCAAATTTTGTACATCTTCAATCTGTCAAAATCGTAAGAATGATTAATTGCGGTAGTGAATAAAATTTGTGTAAACAAATCTGATTCTGAATACATTAATTAATTAAATATTATTTATACAGAATAAATTTTAAATAAAAATCTATTCAAAGAATAAGGAGATGAAGAAAAAAATGTTTAACTCAATTATTTTATAAAATATGTTAAACATTCACTGAAAATATTTTATTGACCTTAAAGGACATTATCACTGCGGTTTATAAAAGTCGATACGATAAAAATGAAAACAGAAAAGTTTTTACAGAATAAATTAAATTTAGAAATCTTTTTTTGTAAGAAAAAAAAAAACATAAATTCAATAAAAATAACAAAACAGACAAAAAAAAAAAAGAAATATGTTGAAAAATCAAAAATATGTGGAACATAATATTTTAACATAAATCAGCGGTCGATTGTTTTCATGTCTGATATTAAAATTGCTTGATCCATATAATTTTTGTGTCTGTCATTTTTATTCATTATTATTATTATTATTTTATATAATTTTTTTTTCAATTTTTCCATTTATTTATTCGGTTGTTGTTGCTTGTGTTGTTGTTGTTTCTTGTGTTGTTGCTTGTTGTTGTTGTTGAATTGGTCGCGTATAAAAATAATAATTTTCTTTTCGGATGTCAAAAAAAAAAAAATTAATGAAGTTGAATTTATATTAAATTAAGTTGGCAATTGACACGGAAATTAATGAGTGTATTACGTATGTATGAGACGATGAAATGACAAAATACTAGAGAAAAAAAATCTTGACGTTTTCTAGAGAAAATTTAAAGGTTTCCAATTTGATTATAGATCTGACTTTAGATGGTGAAAGAAAAAAATAAATTTTTGTACAGAGCAAAAAAAAAAAAAGAAGAAAGAAACGTGAGATATGAATGTTTATGATATAAGGTAATTTACTGAGTGTTTTCCACCTAATGGAATAGAAATGTTTTTTTCTTCTATCTCAATTATGGTCGTACAGATGAATTTTTATCTTTTATAGAAGATAATTTTTTTTTATTAAGAAAAACAAAACACATTCATTCTAATTCTAATTGATTAAGACAACAAGTAAAAGGAAATCAGGATGTATTATTTTGACCTAATTTTGAATATCAGTGATTTACAATTTCACAATATAATTAATTTACAAGAGCAAAAAAAAAAGAGCGAAATAATAAAACTTAAATAATGATACATTAACAGTGGCCAGTGAAGATAAATGGAAAAGATATGTTTGAAGTGTTGCGGTTTATTGCATGTCACAAATTACTTCAAGGCCATTATCTTTATTTATATTTCTTTTAAACTTGATGATTTTTCTGTAATATGTAAATGACTTTACCATAGTCATGCATGCCACATTGTCCCACGTCCAAAAAAAAAAAAATTATGTGAATGCAATTAGTTGTTTATTTTAACACAACGTCACGTAGTTAATCAGTATTATTCAGATGATTATCACAATGATATTGATTCTTATTATTTATTTTATAAAATTTCATCGGAAATTTATTTTTATATTAATTGGATTGATTTTTCCCTTTTTTGTTGTGATTTGTAGGCAGTAAATTAATTTAATTCATCATTGTACGAATGAGATGTCCAGTTGCTTCTAACGAGAATTGGATATTTACTGCATTTTTTTCCTAAAACAACCAATAAATGTTTTGAGCAAAATAACTTACATTACAATCATTTAATTAATAAATTTATAACAAACAGAAATAAAAGAAATCTTGATCAATGATGTTGTCATCATACATAATTGAGATGTGACAAACTTATACCGGTAAAATTTATGATAAAATCATTACAGATTCAAAAGAAAAAAATGTCACATGAAATCGTGAAATTATTAAAAATAATTTCGATCAACGATAAGATTTATATCGAACAAAATAAAATTTAAAAAACTTAATAAACAAAATTGGTTCAATAAAAAATCAAGTACAAAAAAAATGTAAATGCAATAAATTGGCGTGTTCATATTTTTCATTTGTGCAACACCACCATATGTGTGTGGCATTTTTATTCATACTTGTATAAACATACATAAATTAGGTAATTGATGCGATGTATATTAAAGGTCAAAATTTAAACCGGACAAATAAAATTTAATCAATTTTTGTTTTTTTCGAATATTTTCTACGTTTTTGTATGGATGAAATTATAAGTTGACGCAGAAATTATTGTGATTTATTGATCTGAACATTTTTTTTTTAATTCCTTTAATATAATAAATGATCAAAGTTGTATTGTCGAAGTACAGAGAAAGATCAAAGTCATTTATATTTAAAAGAAAGAATCATTTGTCTTGTGTCTCTTGTGTCTTTATGTTGGTCATTGTAAGACTGTGAATATAATTGATATAAATATTGAAAGAATTGAAATATATACGAAAGATGTTGTATGCATTTATGTATAAGTATAATTTAAGAGACGATCTAGGTGATGTTGACGCTGATGCTGATTACATTTGTGTGTGATATAAATGGACAATACGGGATTTAAAATGTTTCACAGTATTAAATTTTCTATACCATAAAATTTTAATTCCATATTTTAATGGTAAATTTAGTGATTAAACGAAAGGATAAATTATAATTATTTTAAATCCTATTGATGCGATTAAAAACTATTGTTTATTTGATGAAAACAATAAAATTATAATTAATTAAAATTTTTGTATTCTGTAATTAATTCGGATATTAAACATAAACAAAATTGATGAATTATAAAAAAAATAAATTAATTCTGTTAATTAATAGAATTTATTGAATTAAAAAAAATAATATAATAAATTTCAAAATCCTCTCAACAAAATAAATAAATAAAAAACAGCAGCAGCAACATTAAAACATTTTTTTTTTTTCAACTTGAGAATTAATTATTTCATTGAAAATAAAATAAAAAAAAAACAGATGAAATATTATTGCCGTAGGCACGTTTTAATGAAGAATAATGTTCATTTTCATTTTCATTTTCATTTTATCCAAAAAAAAAAACAAAAATTATCAACAACAACAATAATTAGAATCAACAATTTCTCTGTTATGTATTTTTGTTTATTGCGGGATGTTCATTTTATTAAATATTTTCACCTTTTGTATTTTATTTGACTTAGTTTTTGACCTGATCCTGACCATAAACTAACCTCAAATTTGACCTTTATAATAAAGATGATATAAATAACAATATAAGAATCTTATTGAAAAAACAAAATGTTATTAATAACGAAGAGAAAATTTTGTGAGTTTTCTAAATGATCTTTTACGAAGAATTAAAGTTTCCTATTAAAGATTTTTGTTATAATTTTATTGATTGAATTTTCTATGGAAATTTTGTATAATTACTTTAATTATTTCAAATAAATGTAATTTATTAAATTATATAGAAAATAAACTTTGAACTTTTATGATTTTGTAAAATAAATTCTTGAAGTTACGTCTTTGCCTGTTGCACTGTAAATAAATTCTTTACAGAACGATGCAGTAAATATTGAAAATTGAATGGAAATGAAGGAAATGAGAGAAGAACTTTGAAAGTAGAAAATTTAAATTGTGTTAGTATACTTTGTAGTGATTTTTGAATCACTAAGACGTTTATTGATTGTTGCATTATTATTTAGGTTAATTTTCAATTATCTTTAAAATAACTTCTGGCTTTTCTTCTTTAATCCGGTTCTTTTAAAATAAAATTGCAGCAAAAATTGCTTCGTGCTTTAATCGTAAAATTGTGTTTCTGTATTTAATATAACCTGAGACCTAATTCAAGAGAAGAAGATAACATTTTATAATCTTCATCTTGTTCATGTTTTCATTTTTAGAATCCCCTGTGATAATGTTTCGGCTGAAAAGAACGTCAAAGGAATTGAAGAAATAATTACATGCGCGATTTAAATGAACAAAATGAAAAGAAAAATAAAAAAAGTAAATGAAAATCCAAAATGTATTTTTAATGACGTTCGTGTCTCATTCTGTCCCTGACAATAATCTCAAACACAATATGCAACAGCGTCACAAACATAATAAATAATTAATTTTAATTATGAATTTTTTGCGTGGCCAAAAAGATGGAAAAAAATTAAAAGAATTCAGTTGAATTTCGGTTACGTAAAGAAAAACTGAAACTTTAAATATTTTAATCGATTAAATTCCAGAATGAATTTACAATATAAAATTTATGAAAAGTTTTCAACTCACCTCTATCTAATTTCATTTTACTGATTGACCCTTTTTTAGGACTGTTTTGTAACCTTCATTATTTACGTCACGCTAATCAATCTTCAATCTTATCTTATCGTATATTATGTATTATTGTTATGTATTTTATCTACCTCTATCAATCTGTGTACCCAACATAAATTCACCTCAATTGTGAAACAACATACAACATATTTGTATCTGATTCAAATAAAAAAAAAAAAAAAAAACTATTTGCAGGAATAAAATGAAGGAACAAAAAAATAATGAATCTAAAATAAAAACAAAAAAATGGTTGTCTATATAAATTTCAGCTTTTATAATAATCAACTTTTAAACCATTTCACCCAATTCATTTTACCATTCGCACTAAAAAAAAAAAAAAAATTTACCTCATGCCAATACACAAAAATAAACCTAACATTTTATCACCACCCCATCCACCTTTATTTTTAATATCTATACCGATAAACCAAATTATATTTATACTTAGGCTAACATACATACTTACATACATACGTTATTACATATTTATTTCTATTACATGGGTAAAATTTGTTGGTAAAATCTAAAATTATAATATTTTGTGAGAGTGAATTTCTTCCTTCCTTCTTTTTTTTTTTTTTTTTGTTTCTGCTTTTTTAAACTTGAATCTCTCAAAATTATACCAAAAATTGTTACCGATTTTTATTCTCTATATATGTATGTGTGTGTGTGTGTGTGTGTGTGTATGACGTTGTTGTTGTTGTTATGTTTGTTTAAAAGCTTATTTAATATAAAACCAAGAAAAATCAATAAATTATAAAATAAAAAAAAAAAAAGGAAAGAAAAAATATTATTTTTTGTTGTTGTTTTTGTTTTTCCTAATTTTCCATTTTATTTTTATTTTCCTTATCAATTTTAATGATTATTACAAAAATAGATAACGTAGTTTAAATGGTTTTCCTTTGAATGGATTAAAACAAGTAAAAACAAATGAATTTCCCATTTTTCACTGTGAGGTAAAATGTATACACATGGATTGCTTTAGATAAATACGTTGACGTCACAGAATCAATTCCCGCAGAATATTAAACTTATACTTATACAGAGAAAAGTGAAATAATCTTATTCATTCATTCTGGTTTGATTATCTAGACTCTCTGACGTAAATCTATTCAATAAATAATGTGACGTAAATCTACTTTTAGGTACCCCATAATTTTTTTTTTTTTTTATTCCTAAAGAAATACGTAAATTGTGTCGTGTCTCAGTGTCTATTTTTTGACACAATTAAATATGTCTTTGAATTTCAAATAATTTATGTCCAAATATAGTGACGTAATAAATTTACAATACGTAGGTACAATCATCATATCCTAAAAAAAAACAGCTGCTTCATGATGAAGCAAAAAAAAAAAAAGAAGAAGAAGAAAAGTTAGAAAAATTAGAAATGTTTTCACCTTGTGTTCTTTTATATTTGTCCTTTAATAATTTAAATAATAAAGTATTTTTTATCAAGACTCCATATTGAACTGAATCCCTTAATCCATTTATATAAAATATACGTTCACCGATTAAAACCAATAATTTAAAATAGAAAATGTATAAAATATTTCTCTGTTTATGTAAAATCATAATAATTTTCATCATATTTAATCTGAAATTGTATAAAATCAAAATAATTTACGTTACGAATTGTAAATTTGTAATTATATTTTATTATTATATTTATGGTTACAGAACTGGCACTGAAATGGTGAATGTTTTAAAGTAATATAATATTATTATTATCATTATCATGAATTGTTGATAAGTTTTTTATGGTTAAGTTTCACGCGAATATTTATAAGTTCATTGTCGTCATCGTTGTTTGTCGTTTTTTTTTGCTTTCTTTGTCGTTTTATATTCACAAACATTTTATTTTACTTCTTCTTCTTTTACTTCTTCTTCTTCTTCTTAATTGTTTTCTTCTTCTTCATTGTTTTCTTTTTTCACAAAAGAGAGAAAAAAAAAGTCAAAAGAGAATTCTATTAAAATTTTAAACATACGTAATGTGAATCTTTCATATTTTTAATTGATTAAAATAACAATTAAAGGATTATTTAAAATCTTGTTACATTTTCCTTCATTCTATGTGTACATGTGTGTAAGCGTAAGTGTGTGTATATGCGTATGTGTGTGTGTTTGAATGTGTAGAGAGACAATTTGGAGTTTGTCTTATCAACAATTTCATTTATTTCAATAAAAATTCAGATAAATCATTTTAAGGTTAACTTTAAAAAGGAATAAATTGATTTCGATTTTTAATTGTTTTTTACCTTTTTTATTCTTTTGATTGAAAAAAAACGAAAAATAAAATCAAACATCTGATTTGAATTAAAGAATATTTGGAACTAATTGTTTTATATTTGATGATGGAAAAACTTATCGTTTATTAGAGAAAAAATTTTAGTTTTAGTTTATTATGAAAAAAAAAAAAAACTTTGTATAAAATTTGTAGAAAATTTTAGTTTCAATAGAAATAAAGAAAATTTTTGAAAAGTTATAAAATTTAATATGCTCAAGTTTTACCAACAAAAAGCACAAACTTTTCTTTTATTTGATCCAACATTAAAAAATAATAATTAAGTTTAATTGGAATATTTTGAGAATTTAGTGCACCAAATTATTTTCATAAAGAAAAATTTTAAATTTAAAATCGATTGAATGTGGAAAACTTTATTGAAAATCTTAGAAATTTTTATTTGATTCAAAATTTCCCTTTCAATATTGTTCATTTTTTTGGGTATTCACAGATTCTCGTAAAACTTCAAATAATTAATTACTGTACAAAGTACAAGGACATTAACCTGTAGCGCTATTTACAATCATCCTACGGATTTTATTTGGGTGGCCGTCGTGTTTTCGTTTCTTCAATAATTTATCTGCTTATGCTAATTTTTCATTATTGTAAATGTACCCGCAATGATGTTATTTTATTAATGAAAATTATAAAATAAATATTTAAAATATTGTTTAATTAAAATTGACCTAAATACATACACACACACACACACCTACACACACTTCTTACGTATTTATTTATTGTTACGTAATAATTTTGTAATTTAGTCCAATTAGAAAAATAAGCAAACAAAATTTTATTCTATCAAATATCCAAAAAAAAAAAAAAAACAACAAATAAAAAAACAAAAGGGGTTTGGTGAGAAGTGTAAGAGGGGGGATATCTGATGTATAATAAAATTCCCCTTTTAAAGTTAAAGGACCTTTTAAAGGTAACGAACAATAGAAAAATTTTTTTCGTTTATTATTTATTCAGGTCAAATGACTAAAATTTCATGTGTTCACTTCTTTACTTTCGTTCCATTCCATTTTCTTTTCTTTTTCCTTTCTTTCGTTCTTCTTTCTTTTTTTTTTTTTTTGCAATAAAAAAAAAGTTTCAATTACAAATTTTAAATTGATGAATTTTGAATTTTCAGTTTTGAATTTTAATTTCAATTTCATATTTCTAATTTTATTGATTGATTTAAAAAAAAATTTTTTACAATCAACATTTAAATTGTCTTTTTTCCATTTTTCATTCAATTAAAAATTAAAAACTAAAAATGAAAAATGGATTAAAAAATTAAATAAACGAAACAATTTTTTTAATTTTCTTTTAAAACAAAAAAAAAAAAAAGAATTCTTCATTTGTTGTTTCTTGTAGAATTTTCTACTTATGTTTTTTTTTTGTTCTTCTTCTTTTCAAAAGGAAATTGCCATGAGAAAAGCTGCGACAAAAAAAAAATTGTACATAATTAATTTTTTTTTTCTACCAAACTTCCAACCAGTCCAACCCTCTTCACCACCACCCCCCACCGTATTATCTCGTGTCTCTTGTGTCTTTTTAGAGAATATTTTTTTTTCTTGTTTTCTTTTTCTTTTTGTTAAAATTAAAGGAGGAAGATTTATTTTTTGTTGTTGTATTTTTTTTTTCTTCTGTTTTCAAGAAAAACTGATGAATTTTCTATTGAAAAAAAGATGTAATTTAATTTCAATGAGAAAATAAACAAAATGAAAACAAAACAAAACGAAATAATAAAAAAAAAAGAAAAAAGTTTTATTAGAAGAAAAAAAAAAGGATGGGAAACGAGAGGGGGGGAAACAAAAGTTAACAAAAAAAAAAAGAAGAATGAAAGAAAAGACAAAAAGAATTCTTTAATAGGAAATTCGTATTCATTGGATTATTTTGTATTTTTGAGAGAAAAAAAAGAACTAACAGGAAAATATAATTCGACTTCCCAATATGAATAAAAAGGAATTTTCTTTTGTTTTTCCTTGTCTTTCATTTATAATTTATTGTTTTGTAAATTTAGGTTTAAAATAAAATAAGTTTACTCTTGAATTATCTCTTCATTAATTATCCGTAGGTCAATTGAACATTTTATTTAAGTTGATATTTACTAAGTGACGTTTTGCGCTGTCTCATTGAATCGATTTGAAATTATTTCTTTAAATGTTTCACAGGAAATGTGTACGCTAAAAGAGAAAAGGGACATACAGACAATATGGGGGATGGGAGAATTATAAAGAAATAATTGATTTCCTTTTTAAAACAAAAGAAAAATCTTTTGTGTTTTATTTTTTAAACGTTCTGTATTGGTGTGTGTGTGTGTGTGCGTGTGTGTTTATGTGTTTCTTATGATCACTTTAAAATACGAAAATAGTAAAGATGGGAAAAAAATAATTTACCCTATTTATTTATAATAATAATGGAAAAAGGTGAACGTTCATTAAATATTCAAACTATAAGAAAATATTAATGTCTAGATAGAGACGAAATGGAAATTCCATTTTTCCTTTTTCATTTCATCTTCCTTCAACTACGTTTTGTTCTTCTTATAAAATATTATTTCAAAATATTATAAAGACTTTTATATTTATAAAAAAAAAAAATCATAAATAAAGAGAAAGAGAAAGAGAAAAATAGAGAGACAGAGAGAGAGAGAGAGAGATATGGATGAGAAGTAAATGGTGAATGTATACTCTCTCTGACTGCTATGATAAAGAAAGGGAGAAGGATAAGGTATTTTATTGTCTTTAAGAGGGAAAAGAGTGGGGAAAAAATGAAAAAGAAAAAGTCTTCTTGCATTTTAACATTTCATATTTTATACCAGCAAAATATGAAGATGAGGAAGAAAAGGATATTCTGGTGTCTTGTCTTTTAGTCTTTTATTTCATAATATAAACTTCCTCTTATCTTATCATAAAAATATAAAATAGAGAATATTAAATGTGTGTGTGTGTGTATGTAACATTGGGGTGAGATTTTTTTTTTTTGATGTTGTACGGAATAATCTATGGAATGTCTTTTTGACAGTGTTTTTTTTTATAACTTGATTAGGTTTATATTTATTATTATTATAATAATACAAACACACACACACCGTAGGCAGGTAGTCTTCCCATTTCCATCTACAACTTCCTATTGTGTCATTCAAACTTAAATAATGTATAAATTTATACAAAATTGTAAATGACGAGCTTTAAAGCTTCTGCTTTACCACTTCCCTTTCCGTTTACACTTTATTCGATACTCTCAATTTTTCTTCTTCTTCTTCTTCTGGTTCTTCCTTTTCGATTTTTTGTTGCCTGTTTTCCCCTTCCGCTTTAACAAAAAAATAGTGAAAAAAAGAAGAAAAAAAATTATGCATAACATTTTCTCCTCAGGATCACAGCTGCCAAATTGATTATGATTTTCTATATTATTTTTTTCTCGTTTTCCTTTTGTTGTTTTGAAGTTCATTTTTATATTTATTTTTATTTATTCACGTTTTCTTCCTTTTCTTTCTTATTTTCAGTGTAATTGAAGGCTAAACAGTGTGTGGGAGAAGGTGACGAAAATTCCTACTGGAAGTGAATTTATAATAATATAAATGAAATTTTAATCTATGTAAAATTATAAGAATTTAATTTTATCACTTATGGGAACTGTTGTTTGTCACCAACTACCAGAATTGGAATCACAATGCAGAAATTGTTTACCGCCATTTAAACGAGGTAAAAAATTTTTTTATCTAATTTTTATTTATTAAAAATTAATGTATAATACAAAGTAGAATATTTTTTGCTTATTATTTTATGATTAAGAATTTTTTTGTTCTGTTTTTGTCTTATTAAAAGTCAAAAGACAAAATTTATAATAAAATATTATTTCTTATGGAAAATAAGATTTTAAATTCTAAACAAATGGGAAGATTAAGAATAATGATTTATAAATATAAATGAATAATGAGATTTGTTTTTAAGTCTTTCTTTGTTGGGTTTCAAAAATAAAAAATGCGGTGTGAATGGGTTGTTTTTCATAACGAATTTTTTTTGAATTATTTTAATACCTGAACTTTTGTTTCACAGATGGTGCTGGTGGCAGAAGAAATGTGACATCTAGTGACAGTGTGCCATATCAATTGGCGGTAAGATTTTTTACTAATTTTAACAACAATAAACTCACCACAGCGACACAACAACAACAATAAACTCACCACTGCGATACATTATTTCAAACTTAATTCAATTGAATTATATTTATTGAATCTCAAAGAAATATTGAATTCTATAAGAAAAAAAAATTATAATTATATAAAACGTAATCTTTTTTAATTACAATCAATTATCAAATATCTACAAAATTATAGACAAATATTCGTAAGTTTATTACATTCTTTGAACTTTGACATGGTAATTGACAATCTTTTTTTTTTATTGACCATTTAAGAATGACTCACCTATTAAAGTTATACAGTCAGAAAAATATTCTGGCCAAATATTTATTTTGCCCATTTCCTTTTCCATAAAATTAAAATGAAAATTAAAAAGAAAATTCGTGCATTTTAAAAATTATGTGACTCTCTCATGTTATGGCGACATAAGCTGAGAAAATATTCTTACCTTAAGAAACTAAATTATTATTCAAAACTGAGACCTAAGATAATTTTGCACCCAACAGTAAATCAACACAAAACTAAATGTTAAGACACAACAAAATGGCAGTTTTAATTCACTTTGAACAAATATTGTTCATTGGGAGAAAAATGTTGCAAATAGAAAAAAAATCAAACAAATAAAAGAAGAGGACGAAAAATGTTAAAGTTTTAATTAATTTATTCAATTATTTATCAAAAAAATTGTTATGCTAGATTTTCGTAAATTTTTATTTTTCTAAAATTTGAAAATATTTTTATTTTGTTTATTTTGAATGGAAATTTAACAGATTTGAAAATATTCGTTAGGCATATTGTTGACATTTTAAGTTCCTGTATATTTTGGAAAATTCCATTTACAATAATCATCCTCACATTTACCAGATCTTAATGTGATTAATTTAAGTTCCTTGTCTCTTGTTAAAAATTTTTCTGTAACAGATAAATATTCATTCCAGTAAGTATTTTTTATTTTAAAATTTTGTGATCCTTCAATTGGTTCAAATTGCCATTTTCCTGTTTCCTTTGTTTCATTTGCTGTTCTCCAACCAAAGACTGCACGTTGATCATTGTCATATGCGAATTCATTTGTGTCTGCAAACAAATATCCATTTTCCCTTCTGTCTTTAATATGAAAATATTTGCCATTCAATATTGGATATAAATAATGTGCTAAGAACTTAGCAGATGTAGATGCTATAGAAATAAATGCAATACTTCTTAAATTATCATGATAATAATCATTGTTAACACAAATTGTCCAAATATTTATGTTAAATTTTGAATTTCGAATAACAACAATTTGATTCCATGGAAAATCTTTTAGCGATTGTGGGAGTTTTAATTTTAAATAATTTAAATTTTCATTATTTTCATAACTTTGGTTGAAATCGACAAACACACGATAAGCGATTGTTGTTGTTGGTGCACTGTAAACGTGTTGATTTTTAATCATTTGATCAAACAACAAACGATAACCAAGAATAATTGTTTCATTATCTGATAATGAATTCAGGAACTCAATCATGATCTCCACATTAGAAATGTTTTTATTATAAATAGCAGCAGTTAGATATTCAAGAAGCTTTAAAATATTCTTGTTATTTTCTTGAGTTTTTTGTGTTAAATTTTTCTCTAGTAAAGATTTTATATCTGCTTGACAGTTAGCAATTGATTGATTGAAAACTTTTTCATTATTTTTAACAATTTCTGTCAAATTATTTTTGTCATTTAATGTTTGGTTGAATTTGCCCTCCAAAGTTTCTAATTCACGTCCCCCATTTTTTATGAGTTCTGTTAAATTCATATTTGCCGCAATTGTAATCGTTAAATTGTCTTTGACAGAATTTAAGTTTCCTTCGAAATTTATAGCAGATTGATTAATATTTCTGACTTGCTGTCCCAATTTACTGTTGACAGTAAGAATTTCAGTTAAATTAGTTTCCACGTTCTGGAGTTGTTCAGCTAAGTTGCGTTTAGATTGGATTGTTTCTGTTAAGTTGGCCTTAACAGAACTCAAATCACTCTTATATTTTTCAATATTTCCATTCAAATTATCTCGCTCTTCTATAGTTTCGTTGAGATTTGTCTGAAGCGATTGAAACTCATCTTGATATTTCTTCATCTGAATAATTTTTGATCTCATTTTATCAACGGTGTATAAATATTGATCTAATTTTTTCCCAACCATAGATGTGACATTATTCTTTAGTTTCTCAGTCGCTGATCTAAGATGAAGTTGACATGCAATATTCAATGAATCGTACATTAGATTATACTCGATGATAAAAGCTTCAATGGAATTCGAATAAATTGTGCATTCCATCCCCATATCTTCACTGTTTTCAATTTCTCTAGTTAAATTTTTAGAAGTTGAATATCCCTCTAAAGTCATCCCGTCAATTCCGGTAAATAATGCGAAGAAGAGAAGAACAATTTTAATTTTATTCTCCATAATATTATTCTGTCCAAAATCTTTTCACTTTTTATATTTGAAGTTTTAGATTGACCTTTTGAACAGCTCAATTGAACTGAATATTCGATGGAAAAAGTTTCAATATTTATACTAATTTGATGACCCATAATTGGAACTAATTGTAGATAACTGAAGACCACAAATAATTAATTAATTATTAATTGTAGATAACTGAAGACCACAAACAAAAATGTCTCAGCATGTTTTAGAATCTACATTTATTATGATTTTAGCATTTTATCAAAATTTTCAATAAAATTCTTTGTGCTGAACCAATTTCAAAGATAAAGCAAAACGTATAAAATAATTCACTTCAAAGATTGGAAACAGTAAAAGTTTAATATTGTTAATAAATAAATTTTTTGAAAATATTTTACGTATAGCACTGAGCCTTACCAAATTAAATCACTTTACCGATTTCGGAATACTTTTTTTTTTAAATTTAATTAAAAATAAAAAAATGATAAGAAACAAACAAAACCACAGAAATTGTTGTTGTCTTTATTTAATTTTTGCTTTTTCATTGATTGTGGAAAATTATAAAACCAATTTTCTTCTTCTTTTTCTTTTCTTTATTTCTTCTTCTTATTATTCATAAAACACGTAATTACCACAGAATATTCTACTATAAATAGGTGAAATTTACTTGTGAATTAATTCAGTATTATTAAATCGATTGAATCGCAAACAGTTTCACTTCTTTTATTGAACAAATTCAGTGACTTTAAAATTCATTTCTTTCAATTTTCAATTTTCATCAGCAAAAATAAATGTAAGTTGAAAATTTAAAATCAGTAGACTTCTGTAATTGACTTTTATTTACTTGCAAAAATTAACTCTTGAATTGAAATTTAAAATAACATTTTATTGTTGACAGCAGATTATTTATTTCTTAAATTCATTTTTTTTAACAAACAATTGAAATTCTAAAATCCTATAACTGATCCACCAGTGTCCTGTTAAAGTCATTCAGTCAGAAGAATATTCTGGCCAAATATTTATTTGGAATTACTGAATTGACTTTAATCCGTCCTCATACACATTTTCTTCCCGATCATTAAAGTTGGATGAATATTGTCGTTATGTCTAGTATTTAATTTTTGTCTTGTTTTCTGTTATTTCTTATTAATTGTAGTTGTTTTTTAATGATTTATTTTGTTTTTGTTTTACAAAATAAATCCTAATAATTTTACATTGTATTCAAATTGATCCGTGTATTGTTTTAAAATTTCAAATGTGCAAATTTCTTTATTAATTTCTTCAGTAATTAATAGTATTTTATACAATTATAATATTATCGCTAATGAAAAAATTGTTTCTTTTAAAGAAGATCAAAAGAAAAATTCAAAGTGTGTAATTGTAATTGTTGTTATTTTTAGTTTTTACTTTGTCCTTATTGTCTCATTTCATTATTTTTAATTTAATTAATGCCTTACAAGAATAAACTAAACATTATTATTTACATTGTGTCTTTCAAAAGTTTAATTATTTGCTAACAATTAACAGTTTGTAAATAATATTTATAGTATATGGTTTAATGGTGAAATGCAATTCTGTTTGAGGTTTTAAACAAGTGTGATGACCACATTTTATTAAGACAAATTTTACACCTGATACAAACAAGAAAATGTAAATTTAATAATGTTTCATTTAAGATTTATTTTTGTACTCATGAAAATAAATCAATTGAATACGAAATAATGTTTGAATTATGCCGGAGCTTTTAAATTTCAAGATACTTACTTTTAAAAGTTACAATTGCCTAAATGATTATTTTTGTTACTTTGAATAAAGTTTTGTATTATTCCAAAAGCTAAATGAGAGAATTATTTAATAATTGTATTTTTCCAATTTTAATGCCTAAAACATACACACACATTTATATTACATACACACAAGTAGTATACATAAAGTCAGCTGCGGGCTTTAAGTTACATCTCATCTTATAATCAAACAAAGAGAAAGAAAAAAAAAGTTTGAATTGCTCTTCTTCTTCTTCTTTAAGTTCAGGAGTAATAAATAATAAATTGGATTATGATATAATATTTATAGAATTATGACTCTTTAAGTTTTCATAATAACTTTTTCACTATACAGAAATATAATTTGATTTTTATTCGTTTCCATTCTTTCTTTCTTTGCGCTTTGTTTTTTTTTTTTTTTTTTACTCAAGTAAGAAAAAAATTGTTTTTCTTTCGCGAAATTTTTTCTTACTGAATTTTTCTTTTGTTTTTTTTTTTTTTTTGCGTATCTTTACAATTCTTAAATAACTTTACTTTATAGATTTGTGTGCGGCATTAAGTGACTTTTATTTTCAATTTTGATTAAATCATAAATTTTTTATTTGACTTTCTTCTCTTATTTGTTGTGTTAATTGAACTTTTCTATTTTTGTTTTCTTAATTTTATGTTTGTGTGTGTGTGTGTATAATGTGTATATATTATTTTTTGTTCATTTCTTCTTTTGAACTCAACAGGGGAATAATGGTTCTGACGACTCAACGCCGGAAGAAGAAATCGAAATGCCGGAGGGAAAAAGTAAGTTAAATATTTCTTTTTTCTTCAATTATAATTTTATTCTATAAATTAATAATAAACTTTATGCAACTTATTAAATTAGAAATTCTTAAAAATCCACATTCACATCGTTGATTTTTATATATCACGTCAAATAAATTGCCATAAGAAAGAATCATTTTTATCTGGAGAAATTTCTAATCTATCGTTTTGTATGATTCTGCAACTTCTGATAAGAACAACGTTATGTATTAAGATTGAACTATTTCCCCTTCAATTAGTTATTAGATTTTCGAAAATTTAGTCCATATTTAATTGAATTAAAATTAAAATTTATATACAGTCTCGGAATAATTCTAAAAATTAATAGAAAAATTTAAATAAAAGTAAAAATAACTTTCTTAAGATACGAATTTTATTTATTGAAGGAAAATCCTTAAATTGCAATCAATGTCAAAATTACTTAAAACTTTTATAATAAAGTTTCTCATAATTAATAACGATGACAAAATATTTTTTTTTAACTAGATAAAACTTCGTCCATATCTGATAATATCTGATATGAATTGATGAGAATTTTACGAGTACCCATAATATTCCAATACTTTCGTCTTTTATAAAGATTGTTTCAACTTTAACAATTAATTAAATATTATGATGATGGGGGGAAAAAAAACAGAATACTTTTGTTTTGTTTGTGGTTTTATTTATTTGATGATTATAAGATTTTGGTGTTTCCCGTGTATGCACTTGATAATGTTGTTCTGTGTTTTATTATTTGACGTGAATGATAAAGGTTTTTCTGAATCAACAAAATAATAAAAACAAAAAAAATAAATGTATTATTGGAGAAAACAAAGTCAAAACTGAAGATGAAAATAAATAAAATGAAGAAATTCACATGAAGGTTACGTCAATTTCAATATTGGTCAGTTGTAACAATTTTGGTTGCTGAATTCAGTTTGAAATTTTAAGAAAATGTCAGTATTGATTTGTTCACGAGCATTACTTCTGTTATGTATTTATTTTCACATCCGGAAATTAAAGATCAGGGCAACATGGTTCTTATCAATCTAACGTTAACGTAGAATATTTAAAATTTAGATGTCTTAGACTAAGGAGCTTTCTATTCAGTATCCTAATTGGAATAATCGTTTATGGTTATTTTTAAAAAAGAATCTGAAACTAGAAACAAAAATCCATTTTTATTAAATTCAATGCATTTATTTTATCGTAAATCATAAAAGATAATTACATAAAAATGTATACAATTCTTATATGTGACATCTCTATAGATACAAAGTCTTTATACATTACACTTTACCTTTGAGAGGAAAATTGTATAAATTATATGTTCGTGTCTCAACGTAATAAACTTGACATATAAAATGTTATAACATTTTGATAAAATTTTCTCGCTTATTATTATGATGACGTTGATATTGAAAATTTTTGACATTCTATGTAACTATAAATTCATAAAAAAAAAAAAATAATTTGAATGACATTTAAATTGGTAAAACCAAACTGATTGTAAATTTATTGAAATTGAGACGAACATTATTGGTGAATTGAGGTTATATCATAATATTATGTATTCAAAGATTCAGAGATAGACAATACTAAAATCAAATATAATTGATTTATAATTACAATGAAACAATTATTTGGTTATGATCAAACAAATACTTTAAAGTTCAATCAAGTAACAAATAGTGGGTGGTTGGTTACCTTTAGATTTTTATGAAAAGAATAGGGTAGTGCAGTATTGTCACTTGTAGTCATTATTACATGCATCATTTGTATTTAATTTTGTTTAATTAATAAAAGTTTTATTTGTAAAATTCATAAGTGAAATTTAAAATCAACTTTCAAATAACTGAAGCAATGAAATTAATTGATATTATTCAAATGTGCTTTTATGATTATATTTTCACAACAATAAAATTTTGTGAAAATATAATCATGAAAACACGTAAAAATAATCAAAGTAAAATTAATTATTTTGAATTTTAATTGAATCATTTGTATCGACATTTATATTTTTTTACACATTTCAGTCGTTTACATTTTATTCTTCTGTCCTTTTTTTTTTAAATTTTTCATTTATCTGCTGTTTTATATTCAAAAGCTTCCAACGTAAACTTTTTCAATATTGTGTAATTTTATTCGTTGTAAAATTTAAACAATAAAAAAAAAGTTGTTTCACATGTAGTTGAATCAAATAATCAATTTTTTTTTACGCTTATCGCATCCAATGACAAAATTAAATTATTATTAATTAATTATAATTTAATGATTGAGCAGAATAAACACGGGAGAAATCATTGGATTAACAAAAAAAAATTTTTTATATGTTTAAAATGTCATTTCTACTTTCTGTTTATGAAATAAAAATGTGTATTTGATTGGGAGTGTGTGTTTGTTGTGGGGGGAGGGAGGGTGATGGTAGATCCATATCATATTTTATGTCATCCCTTTTATTGTTTTTCAATTTTTTTTTTCTGTATTTTTTTTTTTTTATTTTAAATGAAAGCTTTGAGGTCGCAAATTAAATCAATCAATTATATATTTCACATTTTACATTTAAAAACGGGACAATGAGAGAGTATTTAAATCCTTCAAGATTATTTTATTCATTAGGAACATTTTTCAATTAACGCATTTTATTTCTAAAATATTTAAAAAAATTGTATTGAAGCATTATATCGATAAATTTAATCCACACTAAATCCATCCTACGTACAAATATCAATTATTATGTTGTTTTTTTGTCCTTGTCCTCAATTTCTATAAGGATATTCGTTATCTTTATTATTAAAAAAATAATAAATAAAATATAACTTTTTATCTTTCCATCCTAGGCTGTTTTTTTTTATTTTACTTTGTTCAAATGCTTCTCCAGCTTTTTCTTCATCATTTTGTTGTTGTTGTTGTTGTTGTTGTTTTATAGAAAAAAATGTATAAGTTTTTTTCTCTCTCTTTCTATTTTGTATATTTTCCTTATACAAGAAAATATTATTTTGAAAAAGAAAAATAATCTAACAATGAATTCAAACATATGAATGTATGTGTGTGTAGACCTTATCTATGTGTTCTATTCCATCTGAAGTGAAATGAAGCAATACAATCAACAGAAGAAGAAGAAGAAAAAAAAATCTTAGATTTTTTTATCAAAAGAAGTGAATCTCTTATGTAAGTTTACAAACTAATGAACCTTCTTGTACTTAAATCCATTTTTTTTTTCTTCACATTTTAACTTTTCATTCTTCTTCTTTTTCTTCCTGTTATTCTGCTTCTTCTTCGTTTTTCTATTCTATGCATTGTAATAATGTAACGTGTACGTGTCTTGAGTGGCCAATTTCTTTTGACATACAAAACAAAACAAAAAAAAAAAAATAAGATCAGTGTTATAATGGGATTCTCACACACAATTAAAATCACATAAAGCAAAAAAAAAAACTGATTTAATTTCCTTAAGATTACAGAAAAATCATTTTCTTTGCTTACCTTTTTTTTACCTTTGTTTTACTGATAGAAAAACAGGATTTGTATTTGTTTTTTATACCAATTGTTACAATAAATTTAATTAAATCAAATGAACAAAAAAAAAAAACAAAAATTGCGTGTTTCTTTTGTTACATTTTCGCAGATTTGAAATTATTTGAATTATTTGTTCTTCATCCTTTCATGAATTCAATTTATTCCCATTTTTATGTATTTTATTTTTTAATTGTTCAAATTTTAAACAGTGTGAGTTGGATGAATTATAAACAATAGCCAACAACAAAACAGAAAAAGAAAATGAAGAAAACTAAATTAAAAATTAACAAACAAATAAAAGAACAAAAGCTGAAAAATAACAAAAATTTTATATTCTAAATTATTCAGTGGAATTTTTCCAGAGGAGATTTTGTTCCATATTTTTTTTTTGTTGCATTTTTTCTTGTTGTTGTGTTCTGTTTTCATAAATCATTTTGTGTTTGTACTTTTTGGTTTTTATTTATATTTTTGTGTTAAACATAAAGTTCCTAATTAATTTCTATAAAAAAAAAAAACAAAATGTTGATTATTTGTGTTACGTGTTTTATTTTTTCATTATTTTATATTTATTATTGTTGTTGTTGTTGTTGTTGTTATTTTACAGGAGAACAATTTGAACATATTCAAATTATGCACATTTTTTATATGCAATTATGAGATTGACAATAAATGAGAAAAAGAAACTAACAAAAACAAAAATATGTAACTCAAAATTTTCATTTATATGAAAAGAGAAAAGTTGAATTTTTCTGTTTAACTTAAAAACGTAATAATTGTGTAAAGGGGATTTTTCTTTTTATGAAATTAATTTTTGAATAAATATTTTTCAGTCATCATAAAATTCATTTAATTTTTAATAAGTTCTACAAAAATTTTTCATAAACAGACATTTTAATGAATGCATTTTCCAACAGTTTCAAGAAAATGAAACGAACTTTATTTACCTTTACATAACGAATACAATTGTAGCCTGTTATGAATTTTTAGAGAATTAAAACATAATTAAATTAATTATTTCTTGTGAATCAGAAAATAAAAATTATAACAAAATTAAGTTCTGAGCTAACACAATGAAATTCTAAAAAGTATATTCATCAGATCAGGAATAAAATAGTTTGTAAAATATTCAATATTCCTTTTGTGTTCAGTCTATCGATTCTAGAATGACAAAAGCACAATTATTTCAGTGATCTGCCAGTAACCCAAAATATCCTTCGACTTCTTATTAACATTTCCACTGTAATTAACCAGAATATTATTTTCTAACTTCTGACAAATTCTTACATTTTATCCATTCTCCACATTCAACTTTTCATTCTTTTTTATTTTCTAATGTATCTGCATATTAGTTTTATGTCTCATATATGTCTCATCTGCTTCATATAAGAAAAATATATTTAAAAAAAATGTATGATATAATTTTACATTCATTCAATTTAATCCAATGAGAATATTATAATTATTTCCACTTCACTAACAGAAGCATAAGATGACAATAGAGTGAATAGTAAGAAGTAAAACAAGAAAGAAGAAATTCATCTGAAAATGACAACAACAACAACCAAAAAAAAAGTTTTTCTTTTGATTTTTCTTTTTTCGTTCTCTTCTTTTTTTCCTTTTTTTTTTTGTTTTGTTTTTTTTGTTGTGAAAATAATAAAACTCATTATTCATGTTTTTGTACATAGAGACATATTTTTATTTATTGCAAAAATATATAAGTACGAAGGACAAGTAAACAACTAAAAAAATATAAATAAATAAATATTTCAGCATATAAGAACAAGATTCACGTACTAAATTTAGGCATAATAACCTACACACACACACAAGGTACATACACACACACACACAGAAGCCACACAAACACACGACATCGGCACAACATATAAAAAAAAACATATTCAATTGATACCCAAAATGAGAGGAAGAAGAAGAAGAAAATAATGTGCTGAACAAAGTTGAAGCAAAATGAAAAAAAAAAAAAGAAGAAAAAAAGGAAAAGGAAAATGGGGAGTAAAAAAAAAATGGTGAAAAAAGAAAAAAAAAGTTTTCTTGAGATTTTCTTGTCACTGGAAATAAGTTATATTATTATATGCTTTTCAATTTGGGGTAAAAAAAAGAAGAAGAAAAAGAAGAAGAAGAAGAAAATTGTGTATAAAAAAGAAAACCTCCGGAAAAAAAAAAAAGATACACGAAAAGAAAAAAGTTTCCCACATTTTGGTTGATACGTATACAATTTTGTTCGTCTTCTTCATTTTTTATATCAAGTAAATAATAAACGTTTATTTTGTAAACATATAACGTGTTTTAAAATGTTAAACTTATACTTTACGTCTACTCGCTTAAAAATATCAAGAAAGAAGAAGAGGAAGAAGAACAGGAAGAACAAAACGACGAAGAAGGAAAGAAATATAAAAGAAAAAATACCAACTAAACGGTTACGATATTATTTGTGGTAATGCACTCATGTCGTCCTTCTTTTATATAATACATTTTTAGTATAATTATGTGATTTGAATATTGTTGTAGGTATTTAATAAAGACAGTGCTTATGGTTGTATCATCTTAAATATGATTGAGGTAAAGGAAATGGAAATTTAATATTCTGAATGTGTGTAATTCTATTGAAAGTTTTAAAATTTATGTTACGATTAATCGTTGAATATTGTTCTGCATAATTCTATTGCATTTTTTGTCGTTTTATGTTACGATGAAACAGAATTAAGTTCATCAAAGATGAAATTGATTATTTGAACACTTTGACATTTAACTTTAGTTAAACTTTCATTTTCAACTGGAAAGCCATAAATAAATATAAAAGTTTTAAATTTATTTCTATTGGTTTCTTCTAAAATTGAAAAATCATACAATAAAAAAAAGTTTAAAAAATTTATAACCGTGTAATCATAATAAATTGTTGTAAATTTTCTTAAACTTTATGATTTCCATAAATGCTGATAAGATTTTCTATAATTTTTTTTTTTTTTTTTTATTCAATTCAAAAATTTCTGTTTTCTATTTTTTACTTTTTTTTTGTTAAAATGTGAAATAGAAATTTTTTTTCCTATGCCCATAAATCAAATTGACTTTAAATAAAAGTAGAAAATAATCAAAAAAAAAAAAAAAATAATAATGAAAAAACTTTTGTCAAAAAAACCAGAAAAAAAAAACAAAAATAAAAAAAAAATATAAAGAAAAATTTGAAAGTTTTGTATTTTACAGATTTTTTTTTGTCAAAATTGCACTTTTTATATTTTTTTTTTTAAATTTTCTTTAAAGCCACAGAAAAATTTAATTGAAAAAAATAAAACAGATTTTTCTTTCTTGTTTTTATTTCTGATTGAATTATGTGTCTCGACTCAAGTATAAATAGAGAAAAGGATATTTTAGTTTGTCGTTCATAGAAAAGAATAAAAATTACATTAAAGATAAAAAGGTTTTTTTATATCGTGTACATTTTTTTTTTCTTCGTATTTTGTTGATTGTGTAAAAATATTATTTAAAAAATAAGAGTTCAATTGTGATTCAGTTATATGAGATAAAAATCATTTAACAATCAATGATTTTGACATGAACTGATAAACATTCATTTCTAACTGACTGATTTTATGACATAAAATTCTCTAAGAATGAAATTAAATTCTTATCAGATTATTAAAATTGACAGATTTTAAAATGTAAGGAAATTAATCAAAACCAAGGTTCCATTTTTTCAATTTGTATTTTTCTCTAAAATTGTGGAAATAACAAAAAACAAAAGTAGTTCGTCCCCTCTTGAAAAAAAAACACAAGAAATAAAAAAATGTAATGGACAGAACGCAACCAACGTCCTTTTTTTATTCTAAAAAACAAAAAAAAAAAAACAAATAGCAAATGTGATTTTGGGAAAACTAGAGCGTAACATTCTGCCTGTGGCTGTGAACATGTAAAAATTTGTCTAGTGGAACGTTAGACTAACTGAAGTTGGTTGCCTTAAAAAATAAAAAATTGATAACACGTGGAATATAATTTACCCTTGACCCAAAACAGAAAGAAATATTAATAAAAAAAAAATAATAATAATTTTGGAATGACACAAAAAAATAAAGGACAAAATTATTATTATTTTTCCCAGAAACTTCTCCCCAGATCATCATCTCATGTGACCAACAACAGAGAGTAAAAACAAAAAAAAGCAGCACATTAACTTTCAATCAATAAAGCAGAATGAAAAAAAAAAAAAAAGAAAATCTCTCAAAATAAGAAAACAAGTCCCTGATGATTAATTCACGTTGAACGTGTTTTTTTTGTTCTTCTTATGGATGCGTGTCTATGTCTCCGCTGACCAAACAAAATAAAAAAAAATTACTTGAACTAGAGAAGAGTACAATTCACTTCTAATATTACTGAAAACGATCAAATTAACGTCTCTCTTATTCTGATGAGTTTGAGATTTTTTTCTATTCAATTCCATACAAGATGTTATCCTTTATCTATGATGATGTGTTATATATATATATATATACGTTAAATAGAAACAGATATATTATATCTTATGTTATGTATGTAATGTATAATGTATTATTTTTTTTCACCTTAGAAATATTTATAAATAAAATAATATTATATGATACAAATACAACCATCAGGACTTGTATGTTATTTACAGAAATTTATACGTATATTATTATGACATGGTGAAAATCAGATATCAGAAGACTGACAGAAATCGATTAGGCCCTTAAGAAATAATCGACATAATACAATATAAAAGCATAGAGGAAATAACAACAAGGAAATATCTTGTTTTACCGTCTTTTTTTGTTTTTTTTTTTTTCGCACATAAAATTTGACAGTATTTGATGCGTGCAAATCATCATCATTCATCGATGTTCATTTATAAATAATAAAAATATTCATTTATTATTTTTGATATGTTTCTAAGGAAATTTGATTAACTCTTACGTTACTTTTAGAATGATAAGTGAAAGTTTTATTAGAGCTTTTAAAAGTTTTTTGATTCAATTTGTCAGCTTTAGATTTATAAAAAATTACTTGATGTACAAATAATTTGGCACAATTCCATGTTTTACTAAATCTGTGCCATTATATATATATGTGGTCTCATGTGTCTTAGATATCAGAATGGACTAAACTCCATAGTTGTAAATTTCAATCTACATAGAAAATCTATTTTACATGATGGTCAGATTGAAACAAACAGAAACTTAATTTTGCATTTAGAACAAATGACAATATCAATCTGAATAAATCTTTGTATTCAATTTAAAATTCTATTTTCCCTAGAATTCAATAAAATGTATATCGTTATTTAATTGAATAATAATTAAATGTTGATAGATTTATTGGAAATTGTATAAAACTTTAAAGAATAGAAAAATGTTTACGATTATAAAGGAAATATTTAAATTAAATGAAACCATAATAACATCTTGTTAACGTATTTAATGTAAATATTACCATAATGTTAAGTAGAAAAAAATAACTAATTATTATAATTAAGAGTAATACGCACACACACACATACACACATAAATACAAACATAAATATATTTAAGAAAAATACAGAGAAACATTGAAGAGTGTTTTTAAGGTAAATATTATAGATAAATAACAAAGAACAGAGTTTTAATGAAAATATTTACACGAATATTATAAAACTTAACACTCTTTGCTATTATTATTATAATAAGAAAAATACAGTATCCAAACAACAACAGTAACAACCGTAACTAACACAACAAACGTAACTACAACTACACAACAATAACACATAATATAGTTTCAGAAAAAAATGCAAAGATGTTTGTTGGAAGAAATTGAACGGGAAGAAAATGGAAACGTATTTTGTTTGTGTGTATATATTTATAATGATCATCATAATAATATTTCCGGACGTTGATACTAACGAAAAGGAACAACAACAACTGAAGCGAAAAACAAAAAAAAAAAAAATACAATTATGACGCGTTTGTGATTTTAGGTTTTGTGAGACGTAACATTTTTACTAATTTTTATTCATCACTTAACTTTAATTACAGGATTTATAAAAACAGATTAATAATTAGGATTTTGATTGTTAAGAAGTTCATTCTTTGGTACCTTGTATATTTTTTTCTATAATTAATTAAATTAATTATTTGATGAAACTAAGAAAAAATTTCAGTTAATAACTTGAAATTAATAAAGTCTATTGAAACGGATAATTTCACAAAATATTTAATTGATTTTTAATTTGACATTGACTAAATAACATAACATCCATAACCAGTGAGTATAAAGTTTGTAGTACATTGTGTTCAGTTGGCAACCAACATAATATATTTTGGTTTGACTAAACTTTATACTTTTTCATATTTTATTTTAATATTTTTATTTTAATATTCACTTCACACAAGACCTAATAAGAAACATCTGGATTTTGGTTGTAAAATGGCGTAAAAATATAATCAAAAAAAATTCTTTTTCATTCTATAAAATACAAAAGGTTGTTTAGCTTAGTCTTTTCATGTTTTGCGTTGTGATTAATCGAGAGAGATAGAATTCTAATGGTAAATTTTACCATGTATCGGTGTCTGAGTTCATCCGCATTTGAATTTTAAAATTTTTTTTGAAGAGTCGCAAAAAAAAAAAGGTTAAATTATCATAACACTGCGCTTTATGTTATGTGTTTATTTATTTATTATTATTTTTTATACACCCATTTTTTGTATATTTTAGTATGTTATGACTGACCGATTTAATAGAATTTGAACAAAAAAAAAACGACTTTCATTCGCTTAAAAATAGAATTTCCATCACATTTTTATTTTGTACGTTAAACGATTTTTCACATTGAAAAATATTTATTGATTTTTAGTTTGAATTTCCTGGATGTTGAAATTCAATTTAATAAAAGTGATAAAAATGAAATTTCTTTCTATGAAACTGGGCAAGAAACAAGAAATTTCAATTCGTAAAAAATAAAATAAAAAGAAAAATGAATAAAAATATTTTGTAAAAAATTTTCCTTTCAGAAAAATAATGAAGTCAGAATTTATTAATTTCATATTTTCCTTATTCTTGTCTTACTTGTGTAATTAAAAAGTATTAAAATATCTTTCAAGATTTTTGATTATAATTACTGATTTGCCTAATTTATAAATTAATCCATAATTAAAAGTTTAAAGCTCTGATACTTAACGTGTCCGTCCATTAAACTTATATAGTTCTGTATGATTTTTTGTTTTTTTTAAATTTTAACTCAAAACATTGTGAAAATATTAGACGGAAAATTAAACCTTTCACATTAGAGTGTAAAGAAAAAAAATATAAATATTTAAACCGTAAAATTATATAATTGTTTTAAACAACTTTTCTTTTTCTTTCTTATAATTTTAATTAAGTTTTAACTGATTTTTTTTTTCGTCCTTCTGTATTTTTTTTTTCTTACGTTTTTCTTTTTTTTCATTTTCTTTTTTGGCCATTCAGAATATTTATACCATTCTGTATTTCTCATGTTTTATTTATTATTTACAAAAAAAAGAAATGTTGAGAATTGTGATATTTTCTTCTGTCAGTGGCGGGTTTTGTGTTCATAATGTAACACATTTTTTTTTTGTTTGTGGGGCAATAGAGTAAAATTAATAATTTAGTAATTGTACGCATCCAAAAGGATTCATACAATTTAATTTGATTTAATGAACTCGTACAAGATAGCGTAGTGGTTAGAAAATTTACGCATATTACACATTTGAAATTCTGAAGGTTAATAACAAACCATTGCTATAATTTTACTGATGTTCAGGTAAATTAAAATGCCACTCCCTTCTACTGAAATTTGAGTTGTAATTTATATAAAATTACAATAGAAATTGTTCAATGATTTACCCGAATGTGTTTAAATAATTCACATTTTTTGTTAATTGAATTTCACATAACTATTCTTTATCCACAGCATCAATATCCTAAATATAAATAATTTCTCTAGATGATCATTTCCAATCAATAATATTATACTGAACGCTACCTCTGTCTTTTGTTTTTTCTTTTATTTCTGTTGGTATAACAAAATTAAATTGTCAAAAAATGGAAAATTCAAATTTAATATTGTCATTCGTACTTCATAAATATGTATTAGGTTTAGATACTAACAAAGGGAGAATGGAAAAAAATAAAAACAATTGAAAAAGAAAACAATTGAAAAAGTAAAGGATATAAATTCACTGAAATTTAATGATGACATTTTTAGATATTTTAAATTTTATTATTAGAGGAAATTTATAAAAAAAAAATTATAATGAAAATAAGGACCCAAAGAATTTTAAATTTTATTTTCTCTTTCAAATGCAAAAGTAAGAAAAAAAAATTATATTATTTGATGAACAGAAATGGGTTGAAAATTTTTGTATTATAAATAGCTTTGTGTGGCTGTGTGTATCATCTTTCTATTTAAAATAAATTCTTAAGAAAATTCTATAAATAAATATCGCATAAAACTAAAAAAAAAAAATGGTTAAGTTCAGATATAAAATAAAAGGGGTTGATTTTTTTTTTTTTCATTAATTAATTGAAAATAATTGAATTTTCACAATTTCAGAAAAATTGGGCAAAAACGAAATTTCGGAAAAGGAAAAATGCTAATCAAGAGAAAACAAAAATGAGAAAAATTTAGATGGGATGACATTAGAAAATGGGAAAAATAAAGAAAGAAAATGAATAAAAAATTTTAAATAATTAAGTTGAAAAAAAAATTTACATTTTTTTGTATTGAAGATTTTTTTGAACAATTTTTTATCAACTTTTAAATGTAAAATTAGTTTTATTTTCCGGAAAATATTTTAAGCTAAATTTCCTAGCAGTGTGTGCCATTACCTTTGTACATAGTAATTTTGTAAATAAAAATAAATTATACGCCTGTACTTTATGTAGAAAGCATGAAATTTTTGCAGTAACTTTGTGCATAGTAACTTTATGAATGAACTTTAAACATTAACTTTATGAATAAAGTATGTTAATGCTCATTATGTTTATTCATAAAAGTGAAAAATCGTACAAATATTTAGTCAGAAACATCAATTTTTTTGTACATCAAGAAGATAAAAAAAAAATATTACGATTAAATTTGAAGCAATTATAAGCGATTTTCACAGGACACAATCAAAAAAAAAATAAAGCAAATAAACAGAAAATGAAAAATTTGTCTAATCTTTTATTCATTAAATTGTGGAAAAAGATAAAAATTAAAATTTCCCTTTTATATAAAAGTAACAGAAGAATTACCATTTTTTTAACCCGTGTTAATTTTCTTTAAAGAAAATGGACGGAAATTCTTATTTTCTTAATTAGATTGTATTTTTTTTTCTGTAAATTCGAAAAAAACAAAAAAAAAAGAATATTACTGAGCTTTGTTACTGTGACAATGACTGTATGAGTTCAACGCTGATTTTCACGTACGTACAAAAGAAAATGAAAATGCTGTGCGAAAGTGAACATTGTGTCATAACCGTTGACAAAATGATAATCTTTCCAAGACTTTGACGGAAACCATAAAAAAAGGTATCATAAAAAATAAATGAAAGTAAATCAGATTTATGAAAAATTAAGAAAGTAAATTGTTAAATCAATAAGTTTTATGAGTGAGGCGTTATCTGATGTATCAGTAAGTTAAAAATGTTCTTTTGTTAAACTCTAATAAAATTCTATCGATTCTTATTATGATATTCCTAATAGTCTTTACCTTTTATAATAGTCTATTTACCTGTAAGTACAAATAATAAATGTAAAATTAGAAAATAAAACAATGAAAATCAAACAAAAGAAAAATAGAAAATAGAAAATAAAAACAAAGAATAAAAATTATGGTTTACTTTTTTTTTTATTTCTTTTTATAAATTTCAATCGATTTGTCAAGTCCGTTGTTAATATCATTGTGAAAATGAATCATGAACAAAATATGATCGCATTCCCCTTCCCTTATTTGTTCTTTCTTTTTTTTTTTTATGAGTTTACGAAATAATTGTTCGAATTTTATTTTGTACGTGCAAGAGAACATTTGCATTTTATGTATTCTTTTTTTTTTCTAATTTTGTTTTGTATTTCTATTATAAAAATATTTTTGATTTGTGTCTAACAACAGATTATCGTGAATCAACAATTATTAAATGAAGAAGATAATTGTTTGTACATATTTGAATGATTCTGATTCATGTGGGATGTTTATAAGTCAATTCTAATCAATTGATAATGTTAATAAATAGACAGAGATTTTTGATTAAGAATAAAATATAAACAACTTTATAAATACTTAATGTGACTGAATTTTATAGCTTTGATGGATTTTCTATAATGTTTCTTTTGATGTTTCCAACCAAGGAGGAATTTATATTGAATTTATTGTTAAAGGCGGAAGTTAAAGGGTTAATTTATATCAGAATTCTTATGAACATATTTTAATCATATTACCAATTTTACAAATTAAAGGAAATTAAATCTTTTACGTGAGCTTTGACAAAAATTAAGATTTAAAAATTGTGTGTGTTTGTCTGACAATTGGAATATTAATTATAATTACTATTTTTTTTAAGGTACAATGTACCATGACCACGACAATAAAAATTTTCATATTCATTTTAGTTAATATCCAAAGAATAATCCATTTTTATTTTCTCAGCCTTACACTGACCTCTACACTTAACGTGACTGTAATTCTATAAGAAAAATACTCTTTCCATATTTTCTTTTCCTTTAACATTTCGTTTAACTTTCTTCTTTTGTTCATTATTTTTTCTTTTATTTTATTTTGGTTTTAAGAGGAAAAACATTAAAAAGAGAACAAAAGACAATCAACTTTAATGATAAACCATCAAATAATAGTTCTAATAAAGTTAATCAAAAGAAAACGGCAAGAAATGATAAAAAAACGAAAAAAAAAATGGTGGGGTGAAAAAAGAAAAAGAAAAAGTTAAAGTTTAACGACTTTTATTCGTGCGTTTTGATGACCGAACATAAGAAATTGTAAATGAGAAAATTTTTCTATAGTCACTTTTTTTTCTTGTCATATTTTCTTCTTTCTTATATTATGACGAACTTTTACAAAATAAATATTTGGTTTATGATGGAAAAAAAAAGTAAAAACAAAAAAAAAAATTGATAAATTAAAATTGATTGGCAATTATGGCCGGTTTATTTAGTTAGAGCTTTCTTCTTTTTTTTCTCTGTTTTGAATTTTTTTTTTTTTTATTGTCAATTTTTGTTTGAAATTGTCAATTGTTTGATGAAGAAAAATAGATACTAGCTAAATTCCTGTAAACTAAAATTATTATATAATTTATGGTTTGTGTTAAATTTGTTGCAATTAATAATTAATTTATGACGTGATGTCTGGCAATTGACAAATATTTTGTTTTATAATTATAAACACGGATAAACGAGAGTAATAAAACAATTTGGAATTTGGAAATTTTTGTTGTTCATAAAATAAAATTTATAATTGGAATTCTTTATAAAAATTGAGAAATATTAGAACTCCTACATGGATCAGAAGTCAAAAAGGATGAATCCTTTTTTCCTTTTCTTTTTTTTAAGAAAATAATCGTGCTGTAAATATTTTTATTCTCTAATCTTAGAAGCATTAAAAAAATGAAATTCACATTTTGCATAAAGATTATTCCCACTATAACGCCCTTAAGGCAAAACTGAACATTTTTCTGATGGCAAATGTTAATTTGACGAGAGAATGAAAAAAAAAAAGGACATCAAGAATATTTCTTCGTATATTTTTGTGTTTTTCAATTTATTCCATTTTCAATTTTCTTTTATTAAATTCCATCACCAATCCATATGCTAAAACAATATAATTGAAATTCAATTTATATATAAATAATGCCTTCCAGTTTGTATTTACAAAAATATGTACACATAAGATGTTCAACTATTTTCTTTACCATTTTCTTACTTTTCCTGTTGGTCTAGCTGTCCATTTTATTTATCCATAATTGAAGAAGTTTTCCAACATACATTTCTATTTTATATCGATAGATTACTACAATATTCCATTCACATATAATTGTGTTGTGTATTGTGTTGTGCGTGTGTGTGTGTGCGTGTGTGTTGTGTATGTATGCATAAGGGCTATTGAAATTAATTGGTTTTTGTAATTTATGGAATAAAATCCCAATGAGATTTTGTATTTCCTGTCTGTCCAGTGACGTTTGCAAACCACTAAATTGTTTACAATTGAAACATTTTATATTAATTCTAAAATTATAAAGAATTCTCAACGAAAAATAAAGATTTATCTTTAAAGAAAATTTATAAAATTTAGGATTAAAAAATATTAACTACATATAATTTATTATAGACTTTATTAGTCCCTCCACTGTAATTTATATATTTTAATAAAATAGTGCAATATACGATGAGATATGTGGAAACCAATTACCGGTCACATTCACGGAAAAGTAATTTTAATTTTTGTTTGTTTTATTGTTGTTTTGGTCGAACCACATTAATTATTCAATTAATTATTTAATTGAAATTTTTTAAATTTTGTTATACGTTTTTTTTTCTCAAATAAATTAAACTGAAATATAATTTTCCTATAACTGTAATTAATGGCACGTGATAATATCCACCCATTTTGTGTATAGTAAATTTTACAGTATAATTAGCAATTTAATGCAATTCACACAAAAATCGAATGAAACAAAATTAAATTATTATAAAGAAAACTACTTTTTAGTTAATTATAAATCGATTAAACTTTATCGTTTTAAGTTATTAACAAAATATACGCTAGTTTGTTTTGTGTATCGTAATACTAACGAAAAAGTTTAACAATTTTCTATAATAAAATAAATAATAAAAAATATAATAAAATATTAACTTATACTCGTGTATTTTGTTTTTGGTTTTGAGCTTAAATTTTTGGTCAATTTCTCCGCATAGAACGGAAATTTTACATTTTAAATTATAAATGAGATGACATTATGATTAGTGTATGTGTACTATGTGTGTGTGTGTATATTACTTTGTGTAAATTTATTTTCATCCCCATATTAGGTATACAAGGTTTGTATAGAGTTGGGTAAATGGATATAGCTAGTCTAAAAGAACGGATTGTTAAAATGATATGAAAGTTTGATTAATCGGATTATATGATGGATCAGTATATTAGATTTTATGTTTCCAGTCTTGTACTTACATTCACTTATAAAATATTTTTCTCTCTGTAATAAAATAAAATTACAAAAGTTTTGATAGGAATTTTTTATAGTGAAAAATTTTATTCGATTCTTTATTTTGTTGTAAAATTAATTGTTGCATTCGTACAAAATGTATACAAAAAAAAACTTATTGAAGTTTATTAAAAATATAATTAATTTACCGCAGTAATTTACAAAATTTAGTCTCAAAGATGAAACATTTAAACATTCTTCTAATTATACAAAACCGCAACAAAAAAAAGTTAACTCATTTTAAAAGTACGTCTGTGTATGTATTTGTATTTGTTGGTTTTTCATAACACGATCATAATAATCATAATAATAATTTGCAAGCAATAATAAAAGAAAACATAACCACATACAATTCCCTCTGACAGAATAAATTCACCTTTTTTTTTTGTTGTTGTTGTATAAAAAAATAAATAATAATAAATAAAAACTTTCAAATCCGCAGAGAGGAGTTTGTTGAGAGTGAGCTTTAGGGGTTGAGAGGTGGAGATTTTTTTTTTGTACATGATAAATAAAATTTCTGTGTTTTTGGTTGCTTGTATTTTTTTTTTTTTATTTATTTTTGCGCACTTTCGTATGAATAAAAAAAAATATCAACAGAAAAAAAAAAAAAAATTGTAAGTTTATATTTTTACCCCTTGAGGACATAGAGACAGATGTAAAAGCACAAGATTTTTTTTTATACAGTGAATATACAACACATATGTTGTTTTGGTATTTTCATGAAAAAAAAAAAATAATAATAAAAAATTATTTAGTTGTGTAAATAAAATGTAATAAACTTAACTTGCGATGTGATGCGTCATAACAGAAGTAAAAAAATTTTAATTTAATATTTTTAATTTAAAAAGAACAAAAAAAAGTGAATGTGATGTGTTTTTGTGGTCTTCTCAAGTGTTCTACAATTAAATATTTAATTCATCTGTAAATTCTACCGTATCATGTCCCCTTAGCCTTATAAACTTTAAGTCTCAAAATTCAAACTGAAAATATTTCTCATATTTCAAATTTGAAACAGAAAGTTTTTCCAGTGACGTCGTCACACATTGAATACAAAATGAACTTTTATTTTTGATTCTTTTTTTTAGGATGAACAAAAGGATGAATAAAAAAGTATTATATGATGTTCTTTATGTCTATTATGCATTATGCAATCATATCATCATTCTGTCCTCTTCCTGCTATAAAAATGATTATGAGAACGTGTAAGGAAAGGAATTGTTCGTCTCATATTCGTTTTCTTTATAATAAATGAAGAAATGGAAAATGTTTGTCGTGTTTTTCCTCGCGATTTTTTTTTATATATATAAAAAAAAAAAGAGTAAACAAAAATGTGAATACACAAAGATATTTTTATAATTCATGTTGCGTATAATCTGATTTATAAATATGATTTATATTATGGGGATGTTTGTATGTCTTTAAGTAAGTTTGTGTATTTCTACTCCTTAAAAATTGAGATAAAATTATGAATGTATGAATGTAACGATGTTTACAATGGTTACATTTTTTTTTGGTATAAAAAATGAAAGATTATTAAACAATATTTACGTTCAATGAAAGAAATAAATAAATACGTGATTAGAGTCAAAAGTCTAAATTGGATTTTGTAAATTGATCCTTTAAATATTCTATTGATTATTTCCATTATTATAAATGAGGACAATGAGTGCAATTCATAATTCAATTATAGAGAAATCTCGGTTTTGTGCTCAATGGATTTACGTTTTAACTTAATAGCAATTCAGTTAAATTAATGAAAATTTAGGAACAACAAAATTTAAGTCCTTGTAAATAGTTTTTCATAATTTTCATTAAACGGTTTATAATTTTTAAATGTCTCTTGAGGAAATTCAAATTATGAAATTTAGGTTAATTATCAGATTCCGTATAATTTATGGATACTTTCTGTTTCTCCTATCAATAAATTTAAGATGAAAGAAAATTAAATATTAAATATTTCAATCAGTAATCAATAAATAAATAATATTATTTTCGTAAGGAATATAAGTTTCCTCATCTATTTGTAATAAATTATTAACGTATTAACTCTGAACTAATTAAACTTATTTGGGGTCTATGAAGTTTTAAATTAAAAAAAAAATAGTAAAATAATTCTAGAATATTTTATTAATTAATTTTTTATTATTATTTCGTCCTTGCTGAATTGATTTAGATTGATGCTAAGAGATTAATGTTGTGTGCCCTCATTTGGATTCAAACATAAACACTTTATAATTTTGTATTTTATCCGTATTTTATAAAATTATAAATTAAATTTTTCAATCATCTACCTACGATAAAATAAAACATAAATACAAATACCAATAGTTACAAGTTGGCTTATATCAATTCCTATTCATCTTTATAATTAATTTTAATTTATAAACTTAAACGATACAATGATTATTTCTCAATTATTTGACAAGTTTAAATCACTTTGAGTTTACATAATTTATATGAAACAAAATAATTATACACAATCCATTTAAATTGTCCATCTTCATTTTATAATACTCAATTGCATATAAATCCCTTCACATCAATTATTGACTAAACAATTACAACAATTAAATGCGAGTGTAAAACAACTAACAGTAACAACTATAATAAAATAGTTTCAAATTGTTTGTTGTAAAATTTAATTATGAAATAATTTAATGTGTTTCAATTTAAAAATTTGTCTTAAAAGGTCAGACTACAAGTAGACATATTTTATTTTTGGAGAATTTTAGACAGTTTCCAAAAATGAAAAATGTTGAAATAAAATATCTAGAAAATTTTGTTAATTTGTGATAATAAATTTATTCAACAATAACGACGAAAAAAAAAAGAAGAAAAGAAATATTTTATTTTTCTTCCTTTTTTGTTTGTTGTATTTTTCATTTGTCAGCATTTTTCCATTTTTATTTTTACCGGTGTAACAATTACACACATTTTTTTATGTTACATAAAAGTCAGCATTGGAGAAAAAAAAAGGAAGATTTATTTGTAATTCTCAGAATCTACAACAAAAAAAATTGAATAGAGGACTGTAAATGGGGAAGCTTTTTTACGAATCATAATAAACTATACTCATTATTATGAAATTCTGTCCTTCGTCTCTCTCTCTCTCACTTCTCTCTCTCGCTCTATGTTCTGTCAATTTTTTTTTCTTCATTCGTTCTTTAATTATTATTTTTTCCTTCTTGTCTTTATTTTAAATTATTTATTCCGTATACATAAAAAGTGGAAACAAGCAAACAAAAATACAAATAAAATTTAATTAAAAGAAAATAAGAATATTCTGTTAAAAAGTCAATGATGTTGAGTAGGTTGTTAGTGAGAATGATGATGGTGATGTTGGACTGTAATGATACCACAGTAATTATTCATTATTCTATTGTTAAAATATCCGTGATGAAATAATTTCTCTTTTAACTTTTTACCATTGTTTTGTTAAGAAGAAAACCGAAAATAGTGAAGAAATGGGGGAAAAGAAAGAAACACAAAATTGTATAATTTTTATGTAAATAGAAAATGGGAAAATTATGTCGATTTGTTGATTAATCGATGCGGCAATTTTTTTAGTTTGCTTTCCTTGTGTTTATCTTTTTCTTTAAATCGAACCAAAAATAATTTTTTCACGTCAAACATGATGATTTTTTGATTATACAAAATCTATCATTAATCAAGGAATTTCATAATGATATTATGATGAGTCGCGATTAATCGATTAATCCTTGAATAAAATAATCTATTCTCTTGTTATTTTATTTAAATTCTTCTTTCCTTTTTTATTTTTTTGATCAGAATTTTCACATAATAAATTATTACTCAATCGATTATTTGTAATAAATTTCAAATTCTAAATTGTTTTTACTTATTTACATTGTTTTTGTTTTATGTTTTTTTTTTGTTTAATTATTTACTTAAGTTAAACGATTTTATTATTGTTGCTTTTATTTAATAGACAAGTACACAAATCTATATTTTTGCATGAAAGTTTTATTGAAAATAGAAAATAATGTAATCAATCGATTTTAATCAATAATTTAACAATAGAAAAGTACAAATAAATATAAATAAAGGGACAAAGTGTAGAGGGTAGTGGTGGTGAAGCTATAAACAAAGTTAATCGAATATTTATAGTTTTGATGTAGGTATATTGTGAACGTTTCGATTTTTAAAATTTTTCTATTATTATTATTATGTGTGACGTTATGATTATGATGTTAATTGAATAATAATGTGAAATGAATATTTATAGGAATGGAAAATGTATAAAAATCAACAAACCTAAAATAATATAATCGTAATAAAAATTGTTAACATTTTTTGTTCAACTTTATTCAGTTCCAATGAAAACAAATGGAGTTAATGAGTAAAAAAAAAAAGGATTGAAACGAAATTTATATTCTTCTGATTAATTAACAAATAGGGGATAGAATATATTATTTGAAGAAACTGCTTTTGTATTAAAATAAATTATGTGTGTAATGAGGAAGTCCATTCGATTGTCTTTTGTAAGTGTTGCTTACACGAAGTTTTCTAATCAGTCACCAATAATCTTTTATGTATTTTAGAAAAATGTTCAGGTTTCCATTTTTGAATCATCATTATGAAGGTATAATAATTATCCTTAACTTATTTCCTGTTTCAATACAAATAAAATTAACTGAATGATATTTGTAATCCTCCCCTATAAAATCTTATGTAATTTCCGAGAAATGTAAGTCATAGAATTCAGTAAATAATTATTTATTTCAATTCGTAATTTTAGAATAAATAATTTGTGAATATTTTTCTCCAAAGATAAATTTTTTTTCCCAACCAATCGTCGTTTTTTTTTTTCTTTTTTCATTTCTTAGAATTCCATTTTTGTTCATTTTTGTGAGTATTAAAAAAAAATGACCAAAAAAAACATCGTCGCCACAGAGTCTATTCATTGGCAATTCTTTTTTTTTTTTCTTTAATCAAAATGATAAACGGAAAATGTTTATCATACAGTATTTTTTTTTATTTTTTATTATAATTATGGAAAAAATTTCTTTGAATTTAAATTTCAGAAGAAAAAGAAAAAAAAAAACCGAAATGTTATTATTAATTATATTCATCATCATTAAAACAAAAGATAGAATAAAAATTAATTTTGGACGAGCGAAAAAAACAAAAAATGTATATAGATAATTTATTATTATGTCGTTTTTATTTTTGTTATTTTAAAAATTATAATTACTATTCAAAGTACAGCTTCCAGTTAAAATAATAATATAAAAAAAACACACACAAAAATATAAAAATAAAATGAATATTGTAGAATTGTTAAATATTATTGTTAAAGGTTGATAAACTTCAATTGTAATTTATTGAGTTTAATTTAAATAACAAAAAGTCATTGATAACATTTTAGTGTAGATTATTTTGCAACAAGAAATGTAAAAATATAAGGTTGAGTGTGTTGAGTATGAGAGTATTATTGTTGTTGTGGAAAATATATAAATTAACAGAAAATAAATTTACAGTCAGCAACTCCAGTTATTTAACTTAAAATTATCTCAACTCATAAATTGTGAACAAAAGGATGAAACTTTATGTTTTCATTACATTACAGAAACTATTGAAATTTAATTTCACTTCTTTTAAGTTTCAGTTTTTTATTTCAATCAAATAAAAATTTTACAATATCAAAGGAATTTCTTTTTAACTCCAAAATATTCATAAAATATTTCAAGGAAAAAATTGTAACATTTTTTTCCCCCATATTTTTATTTTCTGTAAACATTTAAGATTGATTCATGATCATAATTAAAAGTATAAAAATTTAATGACAAAATAAATAAGAAAAATATACAGAGAAGAAATGAAAAAGTCTACAACGTTTGTAAAAGATTTTCCTTTAACAATTTTTTTTATTTTAATATATTTTATTTATGCTTTAATTAATTCTCAGAAATTAGTTAATATTATTTTATACTTTAATTTTATAATTTGTGTTATAAAAAAAGTTCTTCAAACATTCTTTGAGTTATTTTTTATTCTTTTCTATATTTATTAATTAAACAATATTTTGTAACATTTGACAAGATTTTTTCTAATGAAACCATTTTTTTTTTGTTCGTCTCTTTTAAGGACAAAAAAAATATTTTACGTGAAAAAAAAATATCCTTAATGTCGTTAATAATTTACAAAATAGATCATTAATTTTGAAAATCCTTTCCATTTTTTTTTGTTTTTGTTTTTGGTCTCTAAATTCAAAATAATTATGCGATCATCCTTTCTTTTATTTTCTAAATTTAGTTCTGTCTAAGTACTCAAAATTTCCTTTTTCCTAACATTTTCACTTTCATAATATTAAAAATAATATTTTCTTCTTCCTCTTCCTCTTTCGACTTCTTCTTTTTTCTTCTTGTTCTTCTATTTGATTTTTTTGTTTGTTGTTGTTGTTGTTAATAAATACAAAATTACATTTTGATTTGACGTTTTTAATCCAATGATTGAGATTTAGAAGAAGAAGGACAAAAAAAAAATAAGGAACTTAATCAATTTTAATTGGATTATCTAAAAAAGAATAAAAATTGAATTCTTAAGAAATAAGAACTACATGAATTAGGGGAAAAAGGGAAAAGACAAAATGGAATAAAGTGATAAATGGGGAAAAGGGAAAAGGACAAGGCAAAGAAATTAGATTAAATTATTTTCATTTTGGTTTAAACAATTTTTCTTTTTCTCTTTTTTTGTAAATTAAATAATTAAACATACTTTTTTCCCTATATTTAATTCAGTTAAGCAAAGAGATAGAGAAGGGTGAAAGGTTGAAGTTATATTCATCAAAATGACCCAATTTTATTGATTTTAATTTTCATTAATAATTAAAAATCAATAAATTCTATTTGGTTCATTTTTGCACATTATTTTAAACTCTAGTTATATTTTTGTTGTTCTTTAATATTGATTGACTCACCTGCATCATTTTCCTCATTTAAATTTCTCTAATTTTTCTCCATTTTTTTTTTTATTTAAATTTTCATTCCTAAAGGATTTGCACCTGAAACTCTATTTTATATTCATATAAGCGTTAATTTTTTTGTAATGCAATTATTCCAATTCAGTTAGTCTGTAAATGCATTTATAAAGAGAAACAGAGAGAGAGAGAAAGAAACAGAGAGAGAAAGAATGATAATTTTGAATTTTAAAATTATCGATTCGTAAAGTTTAATTATTGAAAGTCCAAATTAGAAGGTCTCTAAATATGACATTGGTCTTCTTTGTAATTGATTTCCATAATACTGAATATTTAAACGATTGTGATCGAATATTTTCTGATCAGTCGATTATTTATAAAAAATTCAACATTCTTCATCCACAATAAATTGAAGAAATAAATTCTGTTTTATACTGAAAAATATAATATAAAAAAAAAATCATAAAACCATAAATAATTTATTGACCGGAAAAGGAAACATTTTTAAAAATGTATACATAATTAACCCACATAATCTAATTTACACTCTCACTCCACTTAAGTCTATAATTAATATCAGAAAAAAGAAACTGAACTAGTATCGGTATCAGTCATCTAACTCCCAATAATCATTTTTAAATCATCAACATGATCGATGATCAATTTTTTAATCATGTAAAAGGTAACATCAGTGTTGCCATCTTTAATTGTTTTTCTTCACTAATCGTTAATACAAATATTACATAATAAATACAAAAGACACAAATTATGTGAGTCTGTTGTTCAATCAAGTTTAATATTGAAATAAATAAACCAGCATCAATATCATAATAATCATCGTCATCATTATCATCATTATAGTCATGCAAAAGGTAAAGGCGCAGGTTAACAAATTTGTTCATGCCAATTTTATTGTTGTTGTTGTTATTAATTGTCCACTTTTTATTTTTTACACGTTTTTCCTTTTCCTCCTTTAATTTTGGTTTTTGTCTTTGTTTTATAATTTGACGCCGTTTCTCTCATTTAATTTTTTTCCTAACAAAATTCATCCAAAATAAAGAAAAAATAAAAATTTTCTCTTATTCATTTTTGTCTAGAATATTTTTGTTGTTGTTGTTTATCCTTGTTGTTGTTGTTGTTTTTATTTTCAACCAATCGCTTTTTCCCGTTTATTCTAACTGTTCGTCTTCTCTTCTATTCTATACCCGTTTTTATTGTATCGTGTATCGTGTGTGTGTGTGTGTGTGTGTGTGTGTGTATTATTTTCTTTCTCTGATATTTTCACTAATATTTTTTTTTTGTTTCCCACACAAAATATTTTTTTTTACAATTTTCTCAGTCGGAATTTTACTGTCAAACTGTTCGGATCGTAGACAGAATTATTTTTATTCTTGTTGAAAAGCGCAACTCACTAAAATTATTTTGAAGTCAAAAAAATAAAAATAAAAATTTAAATTAAATTAAAAAACAAAACAAAAGGAAAGGAAAAATATAAAAATAACGATTTTCTTGTATTTTGTTTGTTTGTTGTCCGGATTAAAAGGAAAAACAGGAGAAAAAAAGTTCACAATAAAAGTAAATAAATTAGAATCACAAGAAGGTTCGTTTTTTTTTTTTTATTGTTAAAAAGAGTTCGGAGGTTTTTGATTTAAATAAGTTTTAACGTTCAACTTTGTTTCTTTTCTAATTTTCTTAATTTATGAAATTCCGAACCAAAAGTGCTTTTCATTAAATAAAAGAATTTTTTTTTTACTGTGGCTGTTTGTGTCAGTGGAGATTCTCTGTGAAAAAATCAAATCTTTATAAATTTTTTGTATTTAATTTTCTGATTTTTTTTTCTTTGGTTGTTCTTGTAATTTTCTATTTCCTTCTTTATTTTTTTATTTAATTTAAATTTTTTCTCTTTCATTTTATAAAATTATTCAAAGTGAAATTAATTTTTTTTTTTTGTTTGTAATTTTTTAAACCAAACAAAAAAACAACAACAACAACAACAAAAAGAAGCACAAAATAAAATTAATAATTTTTTTATTTTTCATCATTTTCATAGTTACGGGAAGAGAAAGTAAGAATTAAAAAGAAAGTTGAAAATTTTTTATTTGTATTTTTGTTGTTGTTGTTGTTGTTGTTATTCTTTAAATAAAAGAAAAAAAAGTTGATAATTTTCACGTGCGTATTGTGTCAACGTCCAAAAAAAAAAAAAGTAAAGAAAGAAAAATACAAAAAAAAAATTAAGAAAGTTTGAATGAAAAAAGGAAAACTATGGAAAACGGCGAGATGATGAACAAGATCTATTTGGGATTATAACATTTTTGTTCCATCGATTATTGATGTAAGTTAGAATTTTTTTTTTTGATTTCACATTATCTAAAATCCAACCATCACTACCGTCACTACCACCGCCATCACTACCACCACCATCACTTGTGTCCTTTGGTTTTTTTATGATTAAATACTTTTTTTTTTGTCTGTAACTGAAAAAAAAAACAACAACAATAAAAATGTTAAGAAAACTTTTGCAATAACCTCCAGCAGTGACCATCATTTCTCCTATCTATACTTTCTTCTTTCTGACACTTTTATTATTCTCTATGTCTTTGTATGTCTTTGTATGTGTGTGTGTGTTTGCAGATTGATCTGATCTTTATTAATTACGGTATTACGTTTTTCTTTTTCCTTGTGCCAAAAAAAAAAGTAAATTTTGTTTCAAAATAACCGGAAAATCTTGTTTCTTGTTTGTTTGTTTTTCTTTTTTTCTTGTTTTTTTTTTTTTTGGTTTTGTTTTGTTTTCATTAATAACAATAAATTTAAGACAACGATCATAGATATTTAGATTAAGAATATTTCTTATCAAAAGTGAACAACGTTTTTTTTTTTTTGTGGCTATATGTGTGTGTGTGTGTGTGTGTGGGGTTTGTGTTCTGTGGTATAATTATTTTTATATTAAAAAAAAAATTATCTGAATATTGGAGAAAAAATTTCTTAAAGATGAAAATATTTTTCTAAAATTTTTTGTGAATAAAGAAAGAGAAAGAAAAGTTTTTTGTTTGATGTTTTCTTTTTTTTTCTTGTTGGTACCAAACAAAAAAAAATCCTAATAAATAAATACAGTCTGGTTAGAGGTGGTAGAGAGGGAGGAACGCATACTTCAAACGATTAACCAAAAAAAAAAATAATAAAAGAAGAAGAAGAAATTTTAATATTAAGAAAAATGTGATGTTGGGTCACAGCCACCAGCCACATAATATTTCGCACAAGAACCACCCATACATACCTCAACCAAATTTAAATATTTATGTCGTACACGACGATGATAAAAATAAAAAGAAGAAAGAAAAAAGGGAAACTGTGGATTATTAGGAAGATTTTTACTTCACAAAAAAATAAAAATTCCTCATAATAATTTGTTATTTAACTTCACAAAAAATTGACGTCGTTCCAATGAGAAAATATACGAATTTTTTTTTCTTTTTGGATTTCTTTAATTTAATTTAACGGAAATAAAAATGAAGAGAAGAAAAAAAAAATGTTTATTATTAAATTCATAAATTCACGTCATAAATAATTGATGTTAAGTAATTTGCCTAACAATCTACCTTGAGTACGTCATTGAAGGGAGGGCGGAGAAAATAAAAATAAAAGGCAGCAAAGAAGAAACAAAAAAAAAAAAAAAAAATTGAGAAAAATTGAAAGGAACGATTAAGAATCAAGAGCCAAAAAATAAAAATTACAACAAAAGAAATTCTTTCATTTGTATATTTTCATCGCCTTTAGTCGTGTCAACCCGTGTCTTAAATTACAAGAAATTACAAGAAAATATTTGAAAGAAACAATAAAAAAAAGAGAAAGAGAAAGAGAAAGAAAGGGGAAAAAATGTATTGACCTTTCGTTTATTGGTCAGCTCGAACTCAATTAGTAATTAAAACAATGTGAATTATTTACATTTTTCTTTTTTTTTCCCATTTATTCTGTCATTTGTTTTATTTTATTTCGTTTTTTTTTTTTATTTTAGGTTTTGTTTATTTGTGGATGTTCCCTTTATTCATTCCACTTGATTCAACCATCAAAACATAATATTTTCTCTATTATACCTTTTTCTTCTTCTTCTTCTTTTTCTTTTGTTTTCGTTTTGTGAATTTGATTAGTCTTATATATTTTATTAGACCTTTTATTTTATTAGTCGCGTAATAATTTCATTTTATTTGACGTCATAATATTTATTGTTACTCAAAATAATAAATATTCCTTTTATATACAATGCACTAGAACACAAATTCAAACAGTTTTCTTTTTTCTTTCTTTTACTTGGTACTTAGATATGTGTGTTTGTGTGTGTGTTATGTCTGTGTACATAAAAACGCTTTATATAATGGATTAAAATATATTTTTTATATGAAGACAAGTCTGTGACAGTGTATTCACACTCATTCTCTTTTATATATTTTCTATACATAAAATTTTCAACCCCAAATTTACTACAACCTTAAAATATAATAATAATATGTCAGTCTAATATAATTGTAAGGCTCTTTACAATTTAACTTTTAAGATTTTCATAGAAAGCCATGAGACGTAAAAGAAACATATAAATTAACTAATATCAGGTACATTGACTGTTTGTCGCTTAATAATTAAATTAAAATTTTTAAAAAGGAACAAAACCAATAAATTATCATCAGAACGGTACCAATATTGTTGAACAGGAATATTTCTGAAATTTCCTGTAACCAGTAATGAGGAAAAATTATATTTTTACTTAAGATTCATCTTGATATAATTTTTCAATTTCCTAGTTTTCCTGGAAAAATGTAATTTAATAAAAAAATGCATTCATCTGTTATCAGATCTGTTTTTAGAACAGCAAAGTAAATTTACGTCCAATGTTTCTCAACATTGTGTTCTTGTTAATGAATCCATATTTTCATTATTCATTAAAATTCATATAAATTGAATTGAACCTAAAAATTTACCTACTAGAAAAAGGAGACATATATTATTGTGTCCATGCTAAAATAAAAAATTTACCAACAACAACAAAATTTGTTAAAATATGGATGGAAAGAAAAAAAAATTGAATGGAAATGGCAATCATAAGGTAGAAAGTGAATTGTTGAATAATTGAATCAAAAATATATTTCATTTTCTGTGAAAAATTTTTTTTTTCAGTTTTCTTCTCCCTTTTCTTATCCTTCAACATTTTTCTTTATTCATCTTGCTCACATTTTTGGCACAGCAGCAATAAAAAAGAAAGAGATGACAATATTTTATTTCTTATGAAATGAAGAAAAAAAAAATGTTGGTTCACTTTTGATTTCATTTTATTTTATATTTAATTTTCCTTCTTCTTCTACTTACCTTCTATTTGTTGTTGTTTTAATTTAGAAAATAAAATAAAATACGAAAAAGGGAAGAAGAAGATGAATCAAAAAAAGAAAATAAAAAAAATGTCATCATGTAATAGGATGAGACATAAGATTTTTGAGTATTTTTTTTTTACTTGAGACGTTAGACATAATCTTAATTATACATTTTTATTGAATTTTTACAACATATGCTGAATGATTCTTTTTTGAGTATCAAATATGAATAATTAATTATGACATGAATAGAATATTTAAATGGCGTAATAAAACAATTGTTTTAATTTTCAAAATGAAACATCTGTCATCTGTGTTGACCATCATTGATGACCTAACATGATTATCATTATTTTGTTGAAAGTGAATACACAAATTAAATTCACTTAAAGTAAAAAAAAAAAAGTGAAAATAAAGAAAAATCTTAAGGATTTAACTCTAGGAAAAATTCAAGATTTTCGTATGATTGATGTTTTATTAACTGACCTATATATTTGAGTTTCTATCATTTTACATATACGTGATTTTACAAGAAAATCATTTATTAAAAAATCATTTAAATTTTCTAAAATATTACAAAATATCTGATCGCGTTTAGTAAATATTATTCACAATATTTCTTCGTCTTGTTCTTCTTTTTTTTTCTTAGTGTTGTTGTTGTTGTTCCATTACGTCGGCAATCTGTCTGAAATATTTGAATTTTTTATTTTATCTATTTTATTTACAGCTAATTCACAATGATTGACGTTCAATAGTAAAACTTTTTTTGAAAAAATCTCATTCATTGAACATTTTTTTTTATCTCTACAACATTTAACAATTCAACTGTTTCTTCCATTTTTACTAAAAAAAAGTTTTTGTTTGTACTTTTTATTGGAAAATTTTGTAAATAAATTTTTCCCATTCTGACATCAGCAAATAAAAGAAAGGAAAGAATCTGATAAAATATTAATATCAAAGGATAACAACAATGATGATGGTTTCTTAATTTTGTTATTTTTCTCAATAATAAAAATTTATCTCGTAAACGATCAATTTCCATCCAGCGTTATCTAATAATTTCTGTTTTTTTTTTGTTTTGTTCTCTCAAATTACGTAGGTACCGACATTGTGAATGATCCAGTGTTTTTTCATCATATTCAATATTCCAGTCTGTCAGTTACTAAAAAGACTAAAAATGTAATAATGACGTCATGATATTTGATATAAACATATTTTTTTATTCTTGTTCAAGGAGATTTGAGTTTTAAAACAAACTTTTTATTTCGCTTAATATTTGGCTTTTGGTTTTGTGAGGAAAATTTTCCTTGTTAACGGAAAATGAAAAAAAAAAACTGAATAGAAAATAGAAAAATGAAAAACCGAGAAAAATTGGGGAAAAAACAATAAATTGATTAAGTTTCAAGTTTTTTAATGAAAAATATGAAAATAAATATTTGATTTAAAGTTGGACGACTAAAATGTAGATTTAAACAGATTTAAGCAAAAGTTATATAAAAATAAATATTTCGTAATAATAATATTGTCGTCGACCGGATAAAAGAGTCAATAATACTTTTGCTTCTTGTTCCTTAACAAATTATCCCATTTTCCATTTTCTTCCCCTTTTTTATGATCACAATTATTTTATATTTTATTCAAATTCTAAAGATATAAAGTACACTTAAAATATGAGATTGTTGTGTTAGTTAAATTGATATTCTATTTGTGAACAGAAGTAAAAAAGAAAGTATTCTATGTTTTATAGAAAGGTGATAAGATTGTCATATGAATAAGAAATTTGATTCTGATTGAAAAACAGAATAAGGAACTGACTTGTACAAGATCTTTTGTAAAGTGGTACAATCAATAATTCAGTTATTCAGTTATTTACTTTGATTAGAGAAAGTTAATTTAATTAAGAACTGAGTACATCCTTGTTGATCATGACTTTGTCTTTTTTTTTATCGACTCTACTGATTATTTTTTCTTCTTTCCAATACGAAAATGGATTTAACATTTACGATTATTTTATCATTCCGTCCTGTTGAACTTTGTTGACTCGTATAAAGAGTACAGTGAAGTTTTTTTTCTTCTCTCGTTTTGGTAAATAAAAAAGAAAAACGAAACTCTTTGATGAAGAATTGAAAATGTATGTTTTTTTTGTTCATGAATTAGATTAAAATACAAAAATGGTAACAATGAGAATATTTGTTGAATCAGATTAACGAGGCAAGATTAATATTAACGAATATTCTATAAAAAATATTAAAAATTGTATTTGTGTAAAATTGTTAATTTAAAATTCTTCACCTCTTCAGGCAATACCATTTTTTTATTATTTATTTATTTATATTTGTTTTTTTTTTATTTTTGCATCAATGATTTTTTGTTTCTCTCCACTTCCCATTTTACTTAGTAATAAGGTACATATTTTTCATATTCCAATTTTATTTTTTTCTTCTTTATTTTTCATAAAATATTTTCACACTTCATTCAATCTATTTATCATTTATTATTATCCAGCAATGGAAGTTCCAATTTAATCAATTTATTTTTGTCTGTGGGTTGGCATGTGAGTAGATGTGAATTTCTATATATATATATATATATGTGTATATGTGTGTGTGTGTGTGTGTGTGTGTAAGCCGGTAGGCACATCAAGAGGATATAATGTGCACTGATGCGAGTCACATATATGAACCGATAAGGCTTTCCATCCTCAACCACCACCATTAACACCCTCAACTAAAACCACCTTATTCTCCTCACTAACCGCATCACAGTGAAGTTTCCATATGAATTGCAGATTTTGATTATCGACTTGGATGATTTTTATTTAGAGTTTCCTTTATATTTTTTGTTTCCTCTCTGTCTCTCCTCTCTCTCTCTCTCTCTTTTGTTGAAAATTATATTAATTTTCTATTTTTATCAATTTTTATTTATTTTTAGAAAATCTAAATAATTTTTTTCCAAATATTTTCTTTGATTTGCGTTGATCAAAATTGATTAAGATTAAAATGGATTGAAAAATATTTAGAGGTATAATATGTATTAATCTTGAGTTGGTGGCTAATCTTTTATAAGCTACAAAAAAAAAGAAGGTTTTTTTTTATGGCCACTCAGGAAATGTATTCAAGAATTTTTAAAAATGGCGTTACCCAAATAGGAAGAAAAAGAAAATTCATATGAAAAAAGAAAAACATAGAAACAAATTGAGGATTAAACAAAATTAAAAGTTTTGAATTGTTTTTCTGCTTCTACATATTTTCCTTTTTTTTTTTTTTTGTATCTCCTGCACCAATAAAAACTTTTTCTTTTGGTTTCGAAAAATAAAATTTTTCACATTTTCATAATTTTAATGAAAATGGAAAAAAAAATAATATATTCACATTATTTTTTTGTAGATAAAAGGAAAAGGAAAATCCGGAAAAAATCAACGAAATTTGTGAAACATAAATAAATGGAATTGAAATCATAAATAAAAAAATTTCATACAGAGTCGAAAATATGTTAGTATTGATTTCGTAGATTCGCAGATATGGATTCATCGAGGAGTTGCACATTTTTCATATTAGTCCCCCTCAAGATTCGTATCTTTTACAAATCTTTGTAAAACTAACTTATGTTAATGTTACCGATTATTGTTGAATTTTAGTCTATTAATTTAATTTGTATTGTTACATCAATTGTTGACTATTTTTAAATTACAATACAATTTTATTTATGAAGTAAAGAGATGAATGTAAACTAGAAAATATTTATTTCAAATAATTAAATTATTTAATCATTTAAAGAGAAAAATCTACAAACTTCAAAGTTCAGTTTTAACTAAATATTTTCTATTTTATAAAAAGAAATTAAATTCTAAAATAAGGGACATAATTTAATAATATTCCAGGAAAAAATATGTTTTCTCTCAGTCATACCAATATACTTTCTTCCCTTTCATTTTATCAAAATAATATAAATGAACATTTTTCCTTTGATATAATATTTGAATATTTTTTGGGATTATTGCACGGATAATCGAGATAATTGAGAATTTTATAATACAAAATTTTATTCGTTTATTGAAGGAATATTGAAGAGGAATGAATAATATTTGGTAGTAAGAGGAATCGATGATTTTCAAATCTGTATAAATAGAAAAAAATATATATTTATTTCTTCTCAATTTTCCAAGAATTGACATACTTTAAGTCAACGCCAAAAATATAATAATTTTGTTTCTCCTGGAAGTGACATCATCACTATTTATGTGTAAAAGCATCTGTGTCTGTGTGTGTGTGTAAAATAAAATCTGTAATTAAATAAAAACCGAAATTCTACTTCAGGTCAAAACAAATAGAACTTAAAAAAAAAGAAATGTTAATTTAGTCGACTCAGGAAAAAATAAAATGTCAATGCTTAGCTTTTTACTTTTTTTTTTTTTGAAGTAATTTAATCGTTTTTGATTTCTATCAATAATTCATTTTTTTTTTTTGCTTTTTCAGAAGTAATAATAAATAGTGTTTTACGATAAGTTCATTTTTGCTATATAATAATAAGAGAATTTAATCGAAGAGCTTTACCATAAAATTTAATGACGGAATGGATAATGGATGTTCAGTTATCAATTACCCTCGAAATAAACATAAATTCTTTGACATTTTTTCTGGGTCGGTTCCATCATTAATAAAAGTTATGAAATTTGTTACAAATCAAAGATCCTTATATGGAATAGTAATAATAACTCGGTATTTTATCCATATTTATTTGACTTTTGCAATATGGCAAATTATCTATAATTACCTTCTGGTATCAGAGAAAATATAATTCCTGTATTCCAATTAATTCTAAAAATCTAAAAGACATGATAAGTTAATTAACTTCTTAGAATATCATCGTTAATTAAAGGCTGTTCACTTTTAATGAATCATAAGTAAGCTAAGTATAAATGCGTGTGCAGCTGTTTCAATTTAATTTATCATCGTCAGTAAATAATAATATTATAATTTATACACTCAGTTAATTGATCATACACACAAAATACTATACCTTTCCTTATATAAAACTTTTTTTTTGTTTTCATAAGGTCTGTCATTTCATATAGTGCATATTATAATTTCCCATTGGTGATTATTCATTGTTAACTTTGAGGTTGAGTCTAAGCTTATATTTCTTTTTTACATTCCCTTGACATAATCCAAAAAAAAAAAAAATGAAAGAAAAATAGGAAAGTTAAGATGTATTGTGTTAATGTCTTGGGAAATATTTTACCAACAGCAATGCAGTTACAACAGTTTTATCAAACATATATAAATTTTGGTATTGACCTGGTATTTTTCTAAGCATTTATAGAAAAGTTAAACTTTAAATGAAATAAGACAAACTTTTGTCTAGTTTTACAAAAGATAAATTTTTTAGTTAAAAGAATTGAACAATAAAAATTGAGTTGAAATAATTGAAAATTATCCAAAAATAAAAATAGATAATTTGTCAATCCTTTGAAAGGGGAATATAAGAAAGGCGAAGAATGGAGTGAAAAAAAAAAATTAAATAATGATAAATTACATAAAACGCGAATTGAATGAAAATAAAAGATACTTTTGTTCAGGATGACAATTAAAATATTTTTATTTTTTGGTTTTTTATTAAAATGAATACTTTTTATTTTGTTTACAGAATGGTTTGGGTCAATAGGAAGAAATTTCAATTTTAATCCATCAATTAAGTGTAACGTCACGTTTCAATGGATCTTTAAATCAAAAACAGAAATTGAATTATTCCATTTTTGTGTCTAAATTTTTTTTTTTATGTTCTTTTGTTTTTGAATTTGGTCTTTGTTTTGTATCTTTATTTATTCCAATATTTTATTTTTCCATATTCTTTGAAATTAAGTAGAGAATTTTTGCGTGGGCAAACTACTTTATGCAAGCCAACCAAATTCAATATAATTGTGGCATCATTGAAAAGAAAAATCTAAATGACATTTTGTGATTCTATAAATTAAAGCAAACAGCTAAAAAGCTTAATACGCTTAAAATAACAAAATTTATAATGCACTTTTAGTTTTTTCTACTAATAAATAAAGTTTTTAAATTTTGTTAAATAATAAGAAACTTTACTGAGAATTGCTTTTCATGAATAAATTTATTTTAGTCGAGAGATAAAAATAAATATCAAAGTGGCATTAAGAACTTCAGTTGAAACTGCATTACGCTTTACATTTTAAATTTAGTATAAAATTATTTCCTTTTTATATGTTCGATTTATTTAATTTTCAGAATTCGGTTCATTCAGCTCATTCAGTTAATAAAAAATATCTACTAAATTCTAATCAGACGATCGAACCGAAAAGTTTTATTAGTAGGTGGTTTGAGTTAACCGAATGCTTCATTTTTCTATGTTGTGTTAAAAATAAGCAAATATTTTGTTTTTAAAAAAAAAATTATAAAAGCTTCAAGAACTTCTTGATTTTCAATTTTTATAGCGAGTGAAAAAGGTATGAAAAAATATAAACTGAAGTATAAGATTGAACGTACTCAAGAAAACTCAAGTAAATGGAATTTTTGTAACTTCTGAATAACATTCTTTATCTACACTTTTTCTTAGTCAACAAAAATAAAGGTGAAAGAAAAAAAATTAAAGAAAATTTCAACAAAAAACTTGAAATAAAAAAAATCAAAAGAAAAGTCTAAAGGAAATGCGAAAATTTTACATTTTTACTATTTGAACTTGAAAAATTATATCGTTGATCCAAAAATATAAAAGAGAAAAAGAAAAAATCCCTCAAGTCTTTTACTTCGTGACTCCGATCAGAATTCCTGATTAGAAAAGAATTTTTCTAATTAAGACTTCAATTCAGCACAAAAAAAAAACCCTTAATGTCCCAATTCGTCTACACTTCTCATCCCAAAATCACAGAAAGAGAAAAAAACAAAACTCAACCCAACCAACGACATACAGCATTTATATAGAATCCTGCAGGGCATTTATAAGTATTCAAGATCTTTATCCCTTATCCGAATATTCATCCACATCTTTTATCGAATAAGGAAGGACAAAACTTTTTCTCTATTTTTTTTTTATCTTTTCTTTCATTTTTTATTGATTAGAAACGAAAAGAAAAAAAATATATTTATAATAAAAATTCCTTCGTTTTCCTTCTTGACTTTCTTGGATTATATTTGAAAATTCCTTCTTGTTCTCCGTTATGAAGGATACTTATTTCTCATCTCAAATTTCTATAAATACTTCTGTCTCACTCACTCAACTATATATAAACGTATATACGTGCTCAGTAACCTTATCTGTCCTTATTCATACCATTTTCGCTGTCACCCAGTTACATACAAATACATATACATTCACAATTCTTCCCACCATTCCTCGTTTAGATCCTGTTTTTAAAGAGACAAAAAAATCCTTAATCATCAGTTTTTTATTATATTTTTTAGCACCTTTAAAACATCGTAACCGAACAGTGAAAGCGAGAGACAAAATGTGAAAAATAGGAATAAAGAATTAGAATGAATAATATCACCTTGAAGGTGTCGTCGTGTCTTATTTGGTTGGTTGAATGGGTTTTATTTTTGTCGTTGTTAAAAAAAAATATATATAAAGGGCAGATAGGAAAGGTTTAATATTGAAGCAAATATAAATTCAAAAGTGACTGTAAATGTTATACTTGGTGGTTTTCCCATTTTACCTAGATTCAAGTAATTTAGATTTGATGTGAATCAACTGGAGACAGTTTTTTTGTGGAAAATAGTCTACATTAGATTGAAATTAGTAAATTAAATTCAGAATTCATTTGTGTTATCATTTAATTAATAATCTCAATCTAAACTGAAGCTCAAGAGTTTTTCTTTCTAACCTATCCAGTCAGACATAAGAGTCTGTAAATTCAATGTCAATTTTATTCTATATTTTTTCTTTTCACTTTCCTCTACTGTGTTCACATTACTACTGGGAATTTCAGTTTTTATTGCTTTCGATGAAAATCCCATTTGTTGGTTAACTAAAAGAAGAACAGAGTTAACAAAATGATATCTCATGTTCAGTTTCCAGAAATGTTTCTTTTGTATGTGTCGATAAGTGACACATCAATCCTTTAGTCCTAAAATTATTCTGCAATTTGTCATGTTACTTTAACTCCTCATTTTAGTTAAAACAAATGAACCTATTTTCTTTTAATTGTTTCTTAATTTTGTACATTCGTTTTATTATTTTTTATAAACGTAAACGGGGTTTTCCTTTACTTTTAATTGTTTTCCATTATTTCGCTGTAAAGTTAATAATTATTCTTTTGTTTTAATCTTTTCAACGAAACAAAAAAAAATAACAACGAAAGAAAAGAAATTAATTTTTTTTTAGCAATTTAAGGAAAATTAAGTTTATTTAAATTTTAGTTCTTTTCGAGTGAATAAAAATTCAACAAAATAAAATGTTAAAAAAAATACTTAAATCCTTAATATTCTTCCGTTTTATTGTTACTGCAGCAAGTTGCCTTTCGAATTTTTTTTTTGTTTTTTTTCTCCTTTGGTTTATTTTCATTTTATTTTCCGAGAATATTAAAATAAACAAAAGTGTAAAACAAACACAAAAAAAAATTAATATGAAGACACTTTAATGAGTTTTCAGTTCTTTTTCTTTTTGTTGTTGTTGTTGTTATTGTTTCAATATTAAAAACAAAACCAAACAAAAGAAAAGTGTAATAAATATTTTATTTTCTTGTCTTCTCTTAATGCAGAATATCCTTAAATCTTTAAACGAAAAAAAAAAAAAAATTATGAATTATATTTTTCTTTTCTTCTTCTTTATCTCAACTCATTGAATTCAGATTGAATTTTCCTTTCTTTTACTTTATCCATTCAATTTTTATATTCACTTAAACTTTTTCTTCTTTTTCTACTCCATTGTTGTGTCCTTTCACTCTTCCCAATTCTTTTTTGTTTTTTTTTTTTTTTGCTTTATTATATTTCTATATAAAAAATTTATGAAAATAAACTAAACAATAAAAAATTGGGTCGAATCTTAAAGGAATAAAATAAGCGAGAAGAGAAAAAAAAAAAACCAAAAGAGAGTAATAAATTTAAAATGATTTCCTTTTCTATTTTTTTTTTTCTTTTTTATTCCATTTTCTTTTCATGGATCGTTAAAGATTTATTTTATAATAATAATATCCAGTTTTCTTGTTACTTATATTTCCGTCTTTCGCTTTTTTTTTTCTCTCTATTCGTTATAAAAAAAAGATTTTCATTTAAATCTTAAGAAATTGTATTTAGAAAATTGTGCCTTTTGGTTCTTCTTAAATCTGTTCTGTATTGTAGAAGATCATACTATAAATCCAGCCAAGGTCAAAAATTAGGATAAAGAAAATAAACTTTTATATATTTTTTTTAATATGCAACAAGTTGTTGTTTTATACGAATCTATTCTTTTCCCTTTTTGACGATATTCTTTTATATTAACATCATTTCGTGTATTTGTTTGTTGACAGAGTCAAATTGGTTCAGAATATTTGATGAGACATTTGACTTTTATTGATGAAAAATGTTATTCGGTTTATTATAGTGAGGATCCGTTGATACATGATTTTGTGCGATGTGATTTTTAGAATAAAATTGAAATTCATTATAAACAAGGAGAAGAAACGAATTAAATCAATTTATAAAAAAATTATGCAAAAAATGGTCCAATCCTATTCCGCCACTGTTGTATAATGCCCATTCATGTGTGCGTGTGTAATCATTTTGTAGGAACAAACAAAACCCTTAAAAGATAACGACAACAAAAAAATAGATAGAAAATGATGTCGTTTTGATTTGATTTTTGGCTTCGTTAGTCGGTTTAGTTGTTTATATTCGATAAAAAAAAATCATTCTAAATAATCTTTCTCTTGTGTATTATTACGTGTTCCTTTAACTTCTTTTACGCATCACCCATTCATTCACACACTAAAAACTAAATATCCTTACAAGGGTTAAAATTTATAGATTTTACCTTTTTAGTCATTCGATTTTGGTTCGATTTTTATGTTTTATTATTATAATTTTTTGTGTGTGTGTGTAATGAAATTTAACTTATTACCCCCTTTTATCTCACTGTCTATGTTCAACATATTTTTTCCCATTCACTATACGAAAACAAAACATGCCTATAAAATGTAAACTGTTCCATAAAATTTATAACAAAACAGAAGAAAAAAACTAATCAGAAATGTGCTTTTCTTCCAAATTTTTATAATTAATTGATAAAAATCACGTCACCCATATTATTCCATTTAGCTAAATAATTCAGTTGAAAGAATATATTTTATGGTTAGCGTTTTATTAAATCGATTAATCGAAGTATATAAAAAAATATGTTCAAATTGTTTAGGAGTATTAAAAACAAGAATGGAAAATATTAGATAAAGTAAAATATTGAGGATAAGTTACAATAAAGCTTCCCTCTTCGCACAATGGGGTATAATTTTTACTTATTTTTAGTATGTGTTTATGTGTGTGTGTTTGTGTGTGTATGTATGTATTTATATTCAGTTACATTCAACCATATTATAATAAGTGAGTAAGTAATATACACAAGAAAAATATTCATTTTATATTTTCTCACCCATTTCCCTTGTATATATTCTTAAGTATTCACATTTTATTCACTCTTGTTCTCTTAGCTTCCTTTTTTCTTTTTTTCTTTCGTACAAATTGAATCTGATTTTCCATAAAATAATATTTTCTCTTATTTTTTTGGTTTATCCCCGTTGCTTTCTAAATTTATAAGAAAATTGAAAATATATTTTAAGTCTTGATACTGATGTGTGTGTGTGTGTGAGTGTGGATCATTTTATTTAAATTTAACCTGTGACTGTGTTTGACTTCATGAAACAGTATGTAGATTCTAATATTTCAGAATTATATTCATAAGAAAAATTTGTTGGTAGTTCTGTTAGTACTGTGTCCACAATTTTCTGTCATACTTTCAAAATTTAACTTTGTTAAAGTGAAAATGTCAATTTTATTTCTAAGAATAAAAAATTTCAAATAGGTAAAAAGCCTAATATTATTTTACTTGCCAACAGAATTCAATTTATGTTGAAAATTCTATCAATCAAATTTTTAAATAAGATTCTAATAAAGAATATTATAAGGTGAAGAATATTTGAAAAATAAATTTCACTTATAAAATCGTGTCAATAAAAATTCATTTCTTGATTTACTAAATTTTTACCATAAGTTAGTATTGTCGTCTATGATTGCTCACTTCCATCTTATTTTTCTTCCATTTATTTTCTATTTTCACGTTTATCTTTATAGGTATTTATTAGAATACATAAAGTTTGTTAATAATGACGTCATAATCATAATAATAATAATAACGTAATAAGTAATAATAATAAAAGAAAATAGATAAAAGATAAAGGATAAGAAAAATAAAAATGACATATGAAAAGGAATCAAAAATTTAAGAGGAATAATGTCAAACGATTTGTATTTATATTGAGTCGATTATATTTATTAAAGAAAAGAATAAGAAAAAAAAAAATTTGGTTTGAGTGGGATGATGATCAGTTGAGTGGAAAGAATGGAATGAGTAACAAGATATATATATTTTATGTCATTGTGTGTGATATGAAAGTGGGTGATTTTTGACAAGAGAAATTATTTTGTTATTGTTATCCAATATATAGAGATTTTTTTTTTTCTATAAAGAAAAGAATTTTCTGTTATTCTTTCAAGCCCACTTTTTTTTTCTTCTCATATTTTCTGTAACTTTTTTTTCTTGTATATATTTGGCTGGTTCCATTTGGAACTCATGCTTAAAAATATGATGAGAGCTTTTTTTACTTTCCACTTCTTCTTCATTTTCTTTTACTTCATCTTCTTCATTTTTTCCATTTTCCTCTTCTTATTTTTCTTCTTGGGGAATATCAAAATACAAAAATATATTCTTGTGTATATGAATGGATGGATGAATAGATGGTTTGGTGCTATATGAATAAGACGATACATAAAGAAGCTTTTTTTTCTGATATTTTTTTATGGTAAATTGAAGATGATCTCAGCAAAATAAAGGAGAAAAGAAAAAACGTATAAAATAAAATCAATCTGAAAATCGTATTTTATACCTTTTGGCAAACAATAAAACACAGGAAAGGTAGCCAAAAGGTGTATTATTGTTGGTTGTATTTGTATTTATTTTTATCTGTGTTATTTCTGAATATTTTTGGTTCGTTGGTAAAATTCATGCTGTTGGTTTTTATTGTTGTTCTTGTTATGTATTGTATATTATGATTTAAAGGAATCTTCACATTTTTATTTATATTCTTTCCGTTTTTTTTTCTTTCTCTTTTTCGTTTTTTTTTTCTGTTCGTTTCGCTTTTCTTCTTTTCTTCAATTTTTTTTTTTTCTTGAAACTTAATACAAAATGTTTGTTTTCTTATTGTTGTTATTCATCTTAGAATAATATTACCTTGTCTCACTCTTTATATAAGCGATTTTGAATGTGTTTTTTTTTTCTGTCGTCGAATTTTACATTTTATTTTTTTTTTTTCCTTTTTTTCGCTTTCGTCTAAAATTTGAATTTTGTATAAAAAAAAAATGTTTTGTTTTTTTGTTTGTTTGTGTGTGTGTGCGTTGGTGACACTCTTTTGGGGATTTAGGATTTATATTGCTATTTTCATTATTTAGTTTTTGATTCTTTTATATATATAAAAAAAAAAACAGATGAAGATTGAGAGTAAAATGTAATATCTATAGATAGAGAAGAAAAACCCTCTTCTGATGTACTTTGCACGTACTTATCTAAAGAGTAGACCATTAATGTTTGAGCTTATATATTATTCTAAAGTATTATAATGGCACATCACAAGAGAACAAAAAAGAAATAGGTAGAATGAATAATTCCCATATGCGATAACAATCCATTTAAGTTTATCCATCAGAACAAAAAGAAAACGAATTTTATCTTAAGTACGATTCATTCAACGACGATTAATTGAAGGAAAGTGAAAAATTCTTCTTTTATCGCTTATCATCGTCAAAATTCAAGAAAAAAAAAAGAAAATATTTATATAAGAGAGAACAAAAATGTGGGTTTGGTTGAACGTATTTTAATGGACTTCTTGCGTGTTTTTTATAAAGTGTTTTCCCTTTATCATTTTATTTATTTGTTTACTTTTGAACATTAAAATTAATGAAGTTGTTACAATTTAAAATTTGAATTGTTTATATTAATTATTTTCTTAATCGGCGGATGTCATTTTAAAATATCATTAACTTCATATTTTAATGAATCCATTCACATCAGATGCTGTTGATATTTTACAAGTGTGATGATTTCAATTATAGCGCGGTTTAAAACTTTCACTAAAAGAGAATTTATTGAATTTAATAATAATGATAAATAACAAACAATCAGATAAACAATCATAACGTATAACAATTTATTATGTCAGATGACAGATGTTAGATCACATGTTGATTTTCCATTTTCTCGTGCCATTTACACTTAGTTTAGCCAATTTCATTGTAATATTTAGTATAAAGTCTAAAAATAATTGTACTCTGGAAAATGTTATAAAATGCATTCATTTGTAAGATGATGCAGTATTTTTTTTGTTGAATATTTTACACTCGACCTTCAGTAAATATTTCTTCTAAATAATTTATTCTTTATTTTTTTTTCACATTTGTTACAGATTAGGAAAAGAATTAATTAAATTAAAACAAAATAAGTTTCAATATTAAAGTGTCAAACCCATCCACTTCTCTTAAAATGTGTCTCAAAGATTTTGTAACCGACCACGTCGTAAATTTTTTTTCTTTTAAAAAAGTTTTGTAAACAGCTAATTCTATAAGATTTACAGATTATTATACCAATGATATCATCCAAAAGTTAAAAGTTAAATATAAAATCTATTATTCATTCTTTGGACTTTTTTCTTGAACGGAACAACTTATATAAAAGCAAAAGAATAAAAAGGAGGACGAAAATATGAGAAAGTGTTAAATTTCAATCACGATAAACAAAAAAAAAAAAAAGAAAAGGAGAATAAAATATTTATGCAAATGAAATATGGAGGGAATGGGATCAATGAACATAATTATGATGTACCCTCAAAAATTAATTTATTAACAACAAGAAGACAACAAAAAAAAAGAAAAAGTAACAGGGTCAAACTCAACTAAAAAAAGGATCTAAAGATTTATATTAAATGTTAAAAAAAATTAGCATTTTATCTTCATCTTCATTTTCTTACAAATTAAAATCTCATTTTTCTCATCGTCATCATTTTGTGTTAGAAAAATTTCCCTTTTTTTCTTTCCTTTCTTAAAAACTCATTCCAGTCAACAGAAGACTTCAGGAAAGAAAAATTTATAAAAATGTTCTTATCTTTTTTTTTCTTCTTCCACTTTTTCTTTTCTTCATAATTTTTTTGTTATTTCCCTTTCTTGTAAAAAAAAAAAAATGTTAAAAGAAAAATATTGTGTGAACATAATTTGTAGCTTCGTTGTGAATGTCACATAAATTATGCTGTTTATTCTGTTTTTGCTCTTCTTCTCTTTCTATATAAATTTAAGATTTTCTTGTAATAATACAAAAGGACTTTATGGGACGAAATATAGAAAATATAAATTTATTAAAATAAAAAAAAATATATGTGTATAAAACAGTCTCTCTGTTCTGATTGTAAGTTTTCATTTTGAGGTGACATCATCAAAGTAAGAAATATGTGAAAGATGCTTTTAAACTTGAGAACTTTTTTTTCTATTTTTATTTTTATTAATAAATTCATTTAAAATAACGAAAGAAAGTTGAGTAGAAAAGAAAAGAAAAAAAAGGCGTAGCACAACTAAAACATTTTCTTTGATTCTTAGAAGTAGAAGAAGGAAAATAAATAAGAAAAAAGTAGAAGAAATAAAAAAGTATTTAACATGAGATCCTTTTTAAGACCTTTTGTTTGTTAAATTTCATTTTATCCTGTCAATTACAAAATTATATAGTTTTTGTTGAAAATGAATGCAAAATTTTTTATGTTTGAAAGGGTTGAATATATTGCCATAAGCATTTATTTATAAGAGAGACCAATACTAAATGTACTCCTCTTCTTTAGAAAACTTCATATAAATATCCTTTGAACATATTCTAGTAAAATTCTAAAAGTTTCTTCTATAAAAAATAAATGTTAACTCAAACGTATAAAAAGCAAAATAAATTCATAAATTTAATCCTTTTTAAAGGCGAGTCAAAAAATAAAAACTAAAATAAAAAAAAAAAATAACAAAAATAAATTATGTGTAGGGAATTTGCTTCGGGTAATACTAATTTCAAAGACATAGCTAAAAGTTTTTAAATGCTTACAGATTTATTCTTTTATTGTTAAATAATGGACCCAAAATGGATTACGTGTGCTGATCATAAGACGAATAACAAAAAAAAAAAAGGATGAAATAAATTTATAAATGTTAAAAGAATTTTTTTAAGAATTTGGGAACTCCTCCCAGTACGAATCTTTCCTTGTCTTTTAGTTTTTATTAGCCATGAAATTTTAAAGAATAAGAAGAAAATACGGAAATAAAACTTCATTAAAAAAAAAAAGGAAGAGAGGAAAATTCCAAGAGTCATAACTCACATTTTTTCACTTAAAAATATGGATCCTAATCATAATTCATATTCTTGTACCCTTTTCTTGTACTCAACTATGCACAAGAAACTGACACTGAGTTGTTTGACTCTTTTCTCTCATCCTTTTCTCTCTCTCGTTGGTATTTTCGTCAACTCATTTTTATTTTTTATGAAGGAAAAATTCTTGTTTAATGCATTTTTAATTTTTTTTTTATTAGAAGACTTTTTTTTCCTTTTATTTTTTAAATTTTCTTTTCCCCTTTTTTTTTCGGCAAAATATTTAAATTTTCTAAAATTTTACTGCCATCACCGGTTTTGCTGTCTTTTTGCCGCAACGTTCCATTTTATATTTTGTCTTGTCCATAATAAATCTTTTCTTTATTTTTTTTTTTGTTTCTTGACGAAAAACGTTTTACGACTCGACTATATAATGGTTAAAAAGCTCTGTGATAGCTTTAGGATGCTAAACTAATTGATTTTTCTTTTATTCTTTCTATCTTCCTGTTTCATTCTTTTCATTCTTTCGTTCGTCTTATAAATAAATATACAATTCTGGTAACTCTTGTTTCTTATTGGCGTGCGTGCTTGCGTGTCTTTATGTGAATTTCTTTATATTTGTGTATGTGTGTGTGTGTGTGTGTGTAATTGTGTGTGTGTGTAAATGTGTGTGTGTGTAAATATTAGTCAAATAAAGACTAAAGTTATTATTGTCATAAAAACAAGACAAGGCAGAAGAAAAAAAAAGAACAAAAATATGACATCTCACGATTTATTGGAATTTATTTTTTCCTTTTACTTTTGTATTATTTTTCCTTCGCTTTTCATTCTTTCATTCTATGTTGTTGTTATTGTTGTTTTTTTTCTATTCTGAGTAAAAAGTTGTAAAGTTCAAAATTTGTAATTTTTCAACCAAAAATTCCTTGAAAATCTTAAAAATTAAGGTATTTTTTTAATGCTTCTTACTTTTTCTTCTTGTTTCTTATTCATAGTGTAATATTCTTTAAAATTTTACCCTCTCAACATTACAGAAAATATATATGAATATTTTTTGTTACTCACTTTTGAACTGTTTAAACACACCCCAGGTATTCTCATTAAATCATTTTGTCTCTAGTTTGTTCCTTAGTAGGTTATACCTTACCCTACTTTTCATCGATCCTTTTCTTCTCAATTTTCTAAAATTTATTTTTCTTCTTCCTGTTTTGTTTTTTCCTTTTTTTATCCTCATCTTTCCTCCATAAACTTTTTTTTTCTGTTCTGTTGGTTGGTTGAGTTGTGTCTAAAAATAAACCATCATAAGGCCGTGTTGTGTTGAAGTAATTTAATTAAATAAATTTTGTCAACTAATTTCTTATAAAGCACAAGAAAAAAAAACGATTAAATTAAACTTCAAGAAGTAAACAGAACAGATATAGACAGAATGAAACAAAAACGAAAGAGAGTACAGAGTGAGAGTTAGATGGATGAATCTGGGTTAATGATGCGAGTTTTGTTTTATATTTTTCTAACACAGTCTTTAAGACTGTGGGAGATTTTTGTGTCATTGTAATTGACACCTTTTGTGTGTAAAAACGAATTTACATTATTTAATTTGAAATTCGATTAATCGTTAGAATATATAAATAACGAAGTACAGAGGGATTCTAATAAGCATTTTAATCTGTCTATTGTATTCTGTTAAACGTTAAGATAAAATTAAATAAATTGTGTCCGTAGAAAAAGAAACACGGATAATCGAAAATTCTTTTGATGAATAAAATATCGATATGTATTAATTTGCTTCCAATTATTCTTACCATTCTTTTATCACTACAATATTTTCTAGAATCTCTTACCTAATATCGTATTATTTAATTTATCTCTGTTTAGGTATCAGATAATGCAGATTTAATTTTATTCAACAAATTTCTAAAATTTATCAATAAACGTTGTATAAATAAAGCCTGATTCACTCTGCGATAGTAAACCTATACCCAAACATTCCCACCTATTTCTACCTATACGAACCTATACCTACCTATACCTACCTATTTCTACCCATAATATTATAGTGTTCCTTTATTAGACGATATAAGGAAAACTAAAGATATAATAAAGTATATTTATAGAATGTAAAGAATGAGAGATAAGGATATGTAGCGTATAGATATGTTAAGGTATTATTAAACATGACTGTGATTGTTATATTGTTATATAAGATTCTACTTTGGATAAAATATATTCTTGTATAAATAAAGTCACAATCTTTAATCTTTTTGTATTGATTTTATCGTTAACTTTTATTAGTTTTCTTGATTAAAATTTTCTTTGATAATAAATTTTTGGTTTAATTTAAATTTATAAACCTTTTCTATTTTATTTTCTATAATTATCTAAATATACACACACAGCCATATGCATACACACACAAACATTTACACAGTAAAATAAAAAAATATAAGATGAACAATTTTGTTTAAATTAACGATTGTTTCTGTCTTATGGTGACAGAACAAATATATATAACTAAAGCTTACAAAATATTAATCAATATATTTTACTTACTTGTAGATAATACTAATAATAATATCTAACACTAAGGATGTAAGGTGTGAATTTGAATGAGGAAATTGTTATGGAAATGGAAGTTATTAAAATAAATTTAATGTATTTATTAATAAAATATCGCGTCTTTAAATATTTCAATATTTTATTTTCTGTAGTAAAATTTTTAGAGAACTTAAATTATTAAGAATGTCGTTATATTGTAAATAAATTTTAATATTTTATATTAAAATGTTATAAAGTTTTATGACAATATTGTTTAAAGACAAATGAAAATCTTTTCTAATCTTTGATTTTAAGTGCGTTTTTTAATTTTTCAATGATTTCTTTTAATATAATTTCTTGTTGAGGATTATTGAAGAATATATCCCTTCATAGCACAATTATGCAAATTTTATGATAAAAGACAATTATTTTACGTAATAAGCAAATAATATAAAAAGAATGAATTAAAAATAATTGTACACTTAAGTGTGTATTAAAGGATTAAAATTAATTGAATTGAAATGAAGTATTTGTCATAATGAGGTTCACATTATTTTTAATTTCCTTCTTTTAATCCAATTATTATAAGAATTTAAATTAAATTTTTATTTTTAGATATTTTAAACTTTAACCGTAATTAAATGAAAATTATAAATTCAACAAATTTATAAATGCGTCTAAATACACATAGAACATTTAATATCAACATCAGCTTCCTATCATCACAAATCAATATTTTATTAGAATTGAAAATAATATTCTATGAATACCTAAATCTATTTAGTGTATTTATTTCATTGTATTCTTCTATGAAGGCTAATGTAATTGAATTGTAGATTATTTTATAATAACTGCTATTATATTTACATTGTTTACATTTTCGTGAATGTTCTCTTTTATTCTGTTAGTACGATCTATTACTATATAGTAGATTATTTTGCCTCTTTTCATTCTGATGGTTAATATAACTTGAATGGTTTTGTATTACAACATTAACAAACAATTGAAGAGCTTTATTCTCTTCTAATTCTACTTCTTCTTGTTATTTTTTTGTTGTTCGACAATCAGATGGTCAATATTATATCCACACTTTTGTTTTTTGGTTTAATTTTCGTTTAATCAATGGAATGATCATCAGCTGTTGTATGCAAGAAAGTATAAAATTAAAAGTGAAAATAAAAGCATATGCAGATGCAAAGTGTCTTCAGTAAATAGTTGGTCTCGTGGACGTTAAATAAATAAAGAGAAAGATTCACATCAAATGTGAATATTTATATTTTCATTTAGAATTTTGTAATAAAAAATTTGTTGTAAATTATAAAATATTTTTGTATCTTGATTTTAAATTTTCTTTCTTCTTCTTTTTCATTACAGGTAAACAAGCCGTTCTCTTTATTTCTAAAGGTAAGTTATAAATATTTCATTTAACTTTTTCATCCAAAAATAATATAAAATTTTTATTGTGCGTTGTGACAAAAAGAATAAATTTCTTTTGTGTTTGGCTTCTTTACTTCGAATTTTTTTTTTTACTAATTTTATAAGAATAATATTTTATCCGCATAAAGTTCGGTCAAAACTTTTTCCTTCCTTCCTCCTATATTTTTTTTTTGTTGTTGGTTTGTTCCTTTCATAATTTAATTGAAAAGAAAAATCTTTGAAACAAAACGAAGAAAAAAAAAATGTTTGTTTCTTTTTTGTATAAGTTAAGAAATTTCCTTCGGGGTAATTTTGAACAAAACCATTGAATAGAATAAAAACGGGTGAATGGGCTTGACTGAAAATTGTGTCAATTGGTCAAATAGAAATTGGAGTAACAACAACAAAAGAAAAACACGAGAATAAAGGATTTTCTTTAAGTGAAATATTCTTCTCGAAAACACAAATTAAAGTATGATGTAAAAAGGGAACAAAAAGAAACAAAGTGTCGTAAAATATTTAACCGCATCAATGATTTATGAATATTTGTTTTATTTTGATCATCCATGACTTCATTTGTTCTCTGCTGGAAAATGATTTTTTTATTCCTATATAAAAAAAGGATTATTTGTTTACAAACATTTGTATTTCTGTTTGTATTTTTCTGATTCCGGATAATTCCTTTGAAAATAATGTTTTGTGGTCAGACCAAACATAGAATACTTTTATTTTTACATTAAATGTTGATTTTGAATTTTATTTTCTTTTCTAATTAATTTGATTCAATTTTTCCGTTTTCTTTTAAAATTTTTATATTTTGTATTTTCCCTTTTCTGCTGTTTGTTCAGCAACAACAAAAAAAAAAAAGTAAAAAAAAGAAACACAAACAGAAAACCACAAAATAAATAGAAAATTGTATTTAAATGTTTTATTTTGCCAAATAGAAAAATCCCTCATGAAAAATATTGAAAACATCCGAAATGAGTTTTTTTTTTGTTCCCTCATTCTGAAATTCCCTCGATAACACATTTTTCCTTTTTTTTTCTGAATTCTAAAAAAAACAGAAAGAGTTTTTTTTTCTCTGAAATCAAAAAACAGAAAAAAAAAAACTTCAACAAATCGGATGTTTATATTTTGATTAGCTGATGGAATTCTAATGGTGAACCCGCACTCGAAAAAAAAAAATAAAAAAATATAACCAAAGTGGGTAGTAAAAGATGGATAAGATAAAAATAAATATATTCTTGGACTATGTGATAAAAAAATATTGTTGTGCGTTTATCTAACAAACGCCTTCACCATTTTTTTTTCTCTCATTCAGTTAATAAATTTTAATTTAATAAAAAAACAAAAAAAAAATGGAAGAAATAAGAAAAAGGTTTCTCTTTATGACTAATTATCATGTTAATGCCACTTAGGACTAAAGAAAAAGAAAAAAAAAAGAAGATGAAGAAAAATCATTAAATGTAAAAATAAAAGACAAAAATCTTGCCTTTAACTTTGTGGGTGGCCGAAGAAAATAAAATAAAAAAAATATGCTGTTCATAATTTTTCTTCTTAACTAAAGTCTTGACTTTAGTTTCTTTTTTTTTTCTCCCCATTATGGAAATTCATTTAATTTAGAGAAAACCCATTCACATAAATTATGAAAAACTCTCTGAAAGTGAGGAAAAATTATTAAAAGAAGGAAAGAAAAACAAAAACCGAAAAGAAATTGAATAAAATCATCTGGTTTTTTTATATTCATCATAACAGAATATTCTTATTATTTTTAATGGTTTTTGCTCTGTTTCCTTTCACTATCATCATTTCACTAAAAAAATAATGAAAATGAAAATGAAAGAAAATATTATGCGTTTTTTTTTGTCACTTTTTAGATGAAAAAAAAAATTCTACAATTGAAATATTTTTTTTTTCTGGTGGTGCTTTAAATTATTGTAATGCGACTCTTTTTGTATAAATTGTAAAAGGAATTTCTACAGGGAAATTTAAATGGAAAATATAAAGAGAAAAATTCCATTTTATTTGGAGAATTCAAAAGAAGGAAGTAAAAAAATAGGAAAAAAATAAATAAGAATTGAAGAAAATATATTTTTATCAAAATAAAAATGTTTTATCGTGAATCTGTCATATCAGATGATGTTGGAAAATATTATTTAATTCACTCTGTATATTCAATATTTTCTGTTTGACGCGTTTTTTTTTTTTTTTTTTGACAAGAATAGAGATAAAATATTTGATTTCCCATTTCAACAAATGATAAAGACTAGACATTATTTCACTATGATTTTCCCTTTGCATATCGTGTTTTTATCGTAATTTTCAGAAAAAACATTATTTCTTTATTTAAGGTTGCATTCCATAAATATACATTGGAAAATTAGATCATTTTAAAGATTAAATCGAAGATTTTCTATTGAATTTTTATTCAAAAGTTAATTATTTGCAAATTTTAATTCATCCCAGAAATATTTGAATTGAAATTCTCTAAATTCTTCTATAGTTTTACAAGTACGGTTTTGGTTTATGTTGGTTCCCGTAATCTATTATTTGGACATAATGTATAAAAACGTTTGGAACACAACCTTAATCACAGAATAATAATAAAATATATGAAAGGAAAACCACTTTTTATCTGAAATGTTCGATTAGATTGTAGTTACCTAAATATCGTCTCTGTCTTCCTTTCTCTACCCCCTTCCATACATTGTAATAGTTTTTTATGACCTAACCTTCTTCTTATGACCATTGAATATATTTTATTCCTTTAGAAATGTAATAAAAATCAACCGAAAGAACCCAATGATTTGGAACAGAAACATCAACAAAATATAAGAGAAAGACTAACATCTTTACACGCACACACACATTCATATTGAATGATTTTTATTTATATTTTTACCTCCTTCTATATTTTCTTCTCAACCCCCTACTTCATCTTTTATTTTATTTTTTCGTCTTCTTACTTTTTGATATGATATATTTATTATTATTTGATGACAACATTTTTTTTCCGCATAAAGTGAAAAATATGTTTTCTTTTATATTTTATTCTTTTCTTCTTATATTAAGTTTATTTTTGTTTTGTCTGCGTTTTTTTGTTGTTCTTTTTCTGTGTATGTGTGCGGATTTGTGTGTGTGTGCACTTTATTTGGTCCAAACCAAATCATAATAATAATAATAATAATAATAGAGAAAATATTACGATTTGAGTACAATACAATATTATATTCTTATAAATAATGGAATAAAAGTAGAATAATGGATTTTTATATTTTCTATAAAAGAGATGGATGAATGAAACGTTATTCTTATGTGGTTATATATAATTCTATAGATTTTTCCTTTTTTTTTTGTTTTCCAAACAAAATATTAAAAATAATAAAATATTTTGATTGGTTTAAATCTATTGTTTATGTCTTTTACAAAGGTATTATGATATAAGAATGTAAACAATGTAATGAAGTGAAATTGACTGTAAGAATATGAGTAAAGTATATCATTGTAAGCATTTTAAATTGTTTCCAGTATCACTTATTTGATGTAAAGTGGAACTTGATTAAAGCGATATGAGAACAACACACTTTATTACAGATAACGATACCTAAATTATTTACTGATAAAACAAATGAATGAAGACAAAAATAAAAATTGGAAAGAAAAATACATACAAGAATTTTATTGGACTAAATAAATAGTTAAATTTATAATTTGTTTCTCAAATTAAATTACATATGTACCCTAACTAAATACCAAAATGTTATATGTATGCCACAAACTAAAATTTTAATCTAACCAAAGTAGGTTTCTTATGTGGTTGTTGATTATAAACACAAACATACAAATGTGTTTGTGTAAATCTGTCATGTCAAAAAAAACCGCACTAAAACTGATCTTTATTTATATAATCTTAAGTCTTTATAAAACTGACTAAAATGAAATCATATTTTTCTTAGAATTTAGGTCGAAAAATCCTTAAATTTAGTAAGAAAAATAAACCGGCAAAAAGATTTTACCAACAAAAAAGAAAAACTTTTTGTATTATAATAATAAATATATAATCCTTAACAATCACAATCGTTTGTTTCTTCATCAATCAACCGGTTAACCTAAAAACAAAATTTCATCAAAAGTGTTTTCCTTTTTCTTTTCGTCCTTTCTATCTTTTATTTGGTATGTCCATAAATCTATAAATATGTGTCTATGTGTAGTTAATTTTCCTTTTTCTTTATGTCTATAGGATCATTAACAAAATCCTTGTTGACAAAAATGAAATCCGATATAAGAATTAAATATTAATTGCTTTTGATAATGTGGGGGAGGAGATGGTCATTTCAGTTTTATAGTTTGAATTTAGATCATTTTGAAAATATTGTAGAAATTATCTTTAAGAGACAGACTTTGTTGAATAATCGTTCTATGCATGACTATTATGTTATGCTTCAAGTGGCAATTTGCCAAAGGGGTTAAAAATGTATATCTCGTTTAACCGTGCAATAAGAAAATGCAATTTAATCTGAAGGCTAAGTAAATGATTTTGAAAATTCAATTTGATTAAATTGAAATATGATTTTTATTTCTGTTCCATAAAGTGTTAAAAAAAAAATATATAAAAACGAATATTTTATGTTGACTTGGATGTCACAACCAATTTAAATTTTATATTTTTATTATTAAAGCAAAAAAAAAAGGAAGAAAACTCCCGCAGAACCACTTTTACGAAGGAGAAAAGAATTTATTTTATTGAGTCCCATTTTTCTCGATAAACCAAATTATTTAACAACTCTATTACCACATCAATAAAAGCGAACCTAAGAACTTCCTTTACTTCCTTATATGATTATTTAAATTTGAAAATATTGTGAAATAAAAAAAAAGAAGAAGAAAATACAAATAAAAATAAAATAAGGATCAAAAACGACAGAAATCTTACTATCCCATCTGCCATTAGCAATACAATTTTTCTTTTTCTTTATCTTATAAAAAATTTCCCGTCATCCTTTTATTGTTATTTTTCTTCAATCTTTACATTTATAACAGAGTTAACAGCAACAACACAAAAATAAAAATGTAATAAAATCACAAAAAGGGATTAAAAGGTAACAACAACAAAAGCAAATATAAATGCGTGGGAATTTTTCTTTTCCTAAGACGAAAAAAATTAAAAGAAGAAAAAGTGATATTTATTTCACCTTGTCTTAATTTTTGCTTTCATTTTTTAATTACATCCGATAAAAGAAACAAAAACATGAAAATTCATTTTTTTTTATCACAATTTTTTTGAGTGGGCAGTGTAGGCCAACAGTTAAGGGAAAAGCTACAAAGAAGATGAGAAGACAATAAAAATATGCGGTTAAACCAAATTCAAATTTTCCTTGCCATAGATTTTTTTTCCCTAATTTTTCCCAAGTTTTTTCTTCTTTTCTTTCTTTTATTTTCCTTTTTAACTGTTTAAACAAATGAATATCAAATTGAGTAATTAAGAGTTAGGTTAAAGACTTTTTGTATAATTAAATAAAACAGAGCAAATTACAATTTTCTTTTTGCTCTCTCTTCTCTCTTCTCATTTTATTTTCATTTTATATATAAGAAAAAAATCTTTTTTAATTCCCATTACACTTTTTTTTTGTACCGATCCTCGTCCCTATTATCTTTGTCTATCTTTTTGAACCCAATTTTTGGATGAAAATCTATTTTTAGAAGTAAAAAAAAAAAACAACAACGAAAAAAATAAAATAAAAGATAAACAAAACCATTATTCTCGCGCATCATATTCCCCTCAATCTTCCATTTCCATTTCACTTCTTTTTTTTTTTTTTAAAGAAAGAAAACGAGCAAAAAAATAATACTTTAGTAATAAGAATTTTCTTTACATTTCCTTCACTGTATATGTACTTACATATTTCTATTTTCTTTCTTTTTCATTAGGATGGTACATTTCGGTGAACGTTATTTTTTTTGGTATTGATTCCAGACATCTTTACAATAAATATTTTATATTGAATTTCGCGTATTATTTTCATTTGATTTAAAAATAAATAAATAATATTTTTGTTCGTTCATGAATTTTCTATTAAATCGGAAAAGTAATCAAAGAAAAAAAATAAAATAATAATAAAATATTCAATTGAATATTTGACGGTATTTGTTATAATTAAAGTAACAGGTCCAGGATTCACTGATGTTATTTTTTATATAAAACAAATAATCAATGTAAAAATGTAAACAAAATCAATAAATAAACAGAATGTATAATCAAATTAGTTATAAAAGCCTTTCGCTTAAAAAATTAGTCAGGTAAACATTTATAAACATTGTATCATATGTTGGTACAAAAATTAATATCAAAACAAAATGAGGCTGTGTTTTGAAACATTAAGGTGAGGATCTGATTTTGAAATTTGCCAGAGTTGACATGGACGACAATTTGATTTTTTTTTGTACTTTAATGAAGTCCATACATAAGACGGAACAACTATAATGAAAAACTAATGAATTAGGCAGAACAACAATTTGTAATTGCCTTTTATTTTATTTATTTAAAAAATAATATTAGGACACGAATAAAATGTTCAAATGCAGATTTAACAATAATTGTATTTTCTAAATTTTCATGTACCACTTCACTTTTCACAAAACATTGAACAAAATGAAAAGAATGTTTAAGTGAAAAAGTGCTAAACAAAACTATCACTATTTCTGTATTATTCCGGATGTTATAAATTTTCTAAAGGTAAATAAACAAAATTTAAAATATGCATATGAATAATAATTAGGATGTTGAATGATGATGATGATGATGATGATGATGATGATGAGGATGTTGTTGATGATGATGATGATGATGATGATGATGATGATGATGATGATGTTAGAGTATACAAAAGTGTATTATATAAGATTAATACGATTATCCGTATTATTAACACGATCAACAATTTAAGTTTTAATTTGCATAATAAATGAGATTTTCCTATTAAATAAATTATACATTTTTTTTTTTTTTCATTATTAGAGAATTTAAAATGTGAGAATGGAGACACATTTAATATTTCTTCATACACATTTCACAACGACAAATATGAGAGTCAAAAAAAAAACTTTGTTTTGCATTTAAAAAAAAAAAAAGACAATCAAAAAAAAACAATGCGGCCAAATTAGTTAATTCTTTTTTTTTTTTTCAAATGAACAAAAAAAAAAAACACAAAAAATCAAAAAGTTCAAAGTTCTTCGATGCGACAAAGTTTTAATAATTTTTTTTTTATCGTAATTGAATTAAAATAAATTTTTAAAGAATAAAATTTGGTTATAATTTGTCTACAATTTCTTCCTTTTTTTTCTTTCACCCCAAAACAAAAGTTTTTTCTTTATCGTTAACTGTGGTGAGTCTGCAAAAAAAATTACTGTGCCAGAGAGAGAGAGAGAGAGAGATAGAGATAGAAAGGATTAAATAGATGTAGGAGAATGTAATGAATAAATTGTGATCATTAAAATAGAAACGACAGAACAAAACTATTGAACTTTTTTACCTTTAATCTTTAATAGAATTTTCTTCTGTTTTTTTTTTCTTTCTGTTTACCTTTAGTTTTCAGCTGAAAAAAAAAAGCTTACAGTAGAATGGGAATTTATGTTGGAATATTTTATTACGTTTAAATATTTAAGAAGGAAATTGGAAGAAAATAAATTGAAAAATAAAATTTATGATGATTTTTTTTCTTTAAATTCAAGAAATTCTTTCATTTAACAAAAAATTCAACTTACTGAATAAAATATGAAAAAAAAATCCTTATAAACTTCCTTCCTCAGACAACAACTGTAATAATTGTTATTTAGGGAAAATGTAGGAAAACTCTATTCAAAAGTTGCATTCTTTTAAAATCAATAAAATCAAATGGACAATAAGAATTCTTTAAAATTCATACAAATTTTATAAAAAAAAAAAAAATTGTTAATTTCCTATAATTAAATCACCATAAATCATTTATTTAAATTAAATTCATAGAATTATTTCAACCGGAAAAAATGAAAATTTTATTTTTGAATAAAACAAAAAAATAAACAAAAAACAAAAAAACCAAAAAATTTGTAATCAAAATAATTATCAAATCATAATTTTAAATGAATTCATTTTATTTGTTGTTGTTGTTCTATATTGACAATGAAATATCCAAAAGCTGAGCCTATAATAATTGAAAGAGTTGAAGTTTATTATTTATACATAATAATGCATATATAAAATTTATTTAGCCAATAGCAATTTTATTTATTTACAAAAAAAAAAAGAAAAAAAGGATAGAAAAAAAAACAACAGGAGAATTATTATTTAATCGGTCAACAATAATAAATAAAATTTTGAAACCGCAAATATTTGGTTATGTCCTATTTATCCTATACAAAAATCCTAACCACAAAATAAATACTCACATTGAATTTATTCTCATTTACATGTGAATAAAAAAAAAAAACAAACTGAAAACTAAATAAATGTTTGAATATTGAAACATTTATTTTTCAATCTAACGGGCATCATCATTATTTTATTGCATGGATTATTGTTGAAATTTTCTATTTAGGAAAATATTTAAATTTTTCAAATATTCAATAATATTTGTGTGACGAAAAGTTGTTCTTTTTTTTTTTTTGATACCAAAATGAAAATTAAATTTTCATTGGAAAAATGAAGTATAAAAACTAAATGGTTAAAGTTTAAAATGTAAAATGGAAAAGAATTGTGAATGTTTACTAAAAAGTTTACAAAAATCTACATTTTATTATTATTTAACAGTTTTCCGTTTACCATTTTCCCAATAATAATGTTTGGTTTTATTTATTTTCTTCTATATTCTTATTTTTGTTGTTATAATTTTCTGGTCACTTTATACAGGTTTTGTTTTCGAGAAAAATGAAGGAACTTGTATGAAAATTTGACTTTAAAAATATTTTGTTTTTCTTGTTGTAATTTTCCAAGTTGGTTTGTGTCATTGGATGGAAAAAGATTATTGTTCGTGGAAATTTAAAAAGATGGCACTGACTAGGAAAATCTCATAACTTAGATTTGAATATCGAATATTCGATGTAAAGAGGTTTGCTTCTAATATTTTATCTTGAATTTTTTTTTATTTTTACTAAAAGCGAAAAGGAGAGAAATTAAAGCTTTAAAATAAATTCTCAGAATATCCTTTTAAATTATTATTGGTCACTAACTTTCAGACACAACACACAACCCAATCCAATGCCCTAATTATTATTTTTTGCCATAAGCCAATTTATATCCTCTCTATCTCGGTCTCTCTCTCTCTCTCTTATTTTTTCAGGTTTTTTTTATTAGGCTTTACGATCAGCTAATTATCCCAAACGAAACCATTAAATTTAAGATTGAAAAAAAAAATACCCATAAAACTTTCACTTTCAATTTGATAAATTAATACCGCAACCAAACCGCAAAGAACAAGAAAAAAGAGAAAACAGAGAAAAAAGAAGAAAAAGGAAAAAAGAACGAAGAAAAAAAAAAATGCGACAGATTATTTTACTGAAATAAATCTTCATGTTGATTCTGCTGGGACTTTTAAGAACCAAAATAGAACTAAAGTAAAAAACAAAAATCTATATACAAAATAAAAAGGAATTTATAAAATGAATTCAATCCGTGCCTATATTAATCCTTAAATACACAGCTACCCATTCACCCACTTCCATACTCAACAGAAACAAAAACAAAAAAAAAATAGAACAAAACAATAAAAATAAAACAAAAACAACAAAAAAAATATGTAAGAAGGAATAAAAGAAAAAATTTGTCATCCAAGGATTATGTTTCCTGTCAGATTTTGTTCGATGGAGCCTTTTGTTTTACCGTTATATTTTTTCTGCTTTTTTTTTTTCTTTTTTTGCTCCTCATCGTATAGACTTTCCTTTCTTTTCTTACCATGGTAAATAATTTCTTTTTCTTTAACAAAACATTCTAAGAGAAAGAAAATGGACAAAATGGATAAATAAAAAAAAATAAAAAAATATTGATAAATTTTCGTGTTGTATTTTGTTTATATTGTCTGTATCATTAGTTGTATATATTTATTTATGCAGATGATTTATTTCCAGGATTTATAAATTCTTATTGTACAAGGTTATATAAACTTTTTCGTTTTTCCTACTTTTCCTTTACCTCAATGATTTAATGTTATTCAGTCACTACAGAATCAATATTGATGACTTATTTTTAAGGTTCAAAAGAATTTAAGGAGAGAGAGAAAGAGAAAACTTTATTATGTTAAGTCTAAAATTTTCTTTTTAGAAAATGTTTACATTTAAATCATTTTCTTCTTGTTTGCTTATCACAAACAAACATGTGCTCTATTGTGTTTACACCTTCTTTAAATAAACTTGACATTGTTAATTCAAATTTTGGAATGTTTGTCAACTTTATTCTGTTGTTGTTTTCAACGTTTCATTGATAACCATGACGATTTCCAATCAAAAAATTTCAATAAAATATTGTTTAACAGAATATATATTATTGGAAATTGTTTGCGATGTATTTAACACAATCTCTCATCCCACAATGCTTCTAAACAACCTTGCCCTACTTAATTCTATACGAATATTTTGCCAAAAATTCTATTTAATTTTTTTCCTGTAATTTTATATTATCTCTCTCTCTCTCTCTCTCTCTCTCTCTCTCTCTCTCTCTCACTCTCTCTCACTCTTTGACACATATTTAAGTATTTTATGGCAGATTTTGTGTGTGTTGATTTTACTATGAATAAATATGGCATACAAAAAAATGAAGAAAGAAAAACTTTTTCCCATTTTGTTGCCTCAATATAAATTATTTTAACCTTGACTTTGTTTGTTTATTAAAATTATTATGTTTTAAGTGTTTACACAAAATGAACTTTATTCTCTCTTTCTCTCTCTCTCTCTCTCTTTCTCTGGCTTTTTATCTCATCATATCAGCGTGCTTGTATTTATAGGATCGTGTGATGATTTAGGACTGACTCTTTTCTTCCTTTTATATTTTATATGTTTTTTTTTTCTGCGTTGTATATTTTCATAAAAAAAAAAATATATACATATAAAAGGAAAAACAAATGAATATGCTTTATGAACTTTGTATTTATTTAATAATCCTTCAGGCAGAGAATATGCTCGGATTTATATTATAAAAGTACAAAAGGAAAGAAAAAAAAAAAGAATAAAGGATATAATGGGAATTTTTCTTTCTTTTTTCTTTTACTTCTGATGGATTTTCATTTGGAACTCTTGATAAATTTTCGAAACGATCTGGAAAATGAAAAGAAAATATTAAAAAAAAAAAAAATTGAATAAGTGTTCCAAGTGGGGGGATGGAGGAAACTTATTAACCCTTTCCTGTTTTTTCTTTTCACAATAAAAATGAAAATAAAAATCATCTAAGAAGACCGGAAAAATGGAAACGAAAAATTACTAAATTAAAGTGGGACGAGAGCGGAAAAAAAAAGAATAGAAAAATCAATTTCCAATTTTTGTTTTGCGTACGAATTTCAGTGAACAAAAATTACTTTTCCAAAGATATTTTTCCTATAAACGAAACTCATTTTCAATTATGGGTAAAAGAAAAAGGAATTTTAATTGATTTCATGATTTTTCACACGCCTAAATGTTCCAAATTAATGTTGTTCTTGTTTTATTTTTTTGATGACGTAACCGTGCCACGCGTTCTTATTAAATCATTTTTTCGACTGTTCAATTTTTTTTTAAATATTTTTCATAAATAAAATATTATATTTCAAATGTAGATTGTAGATAGAAAATCAGAAACCTTTGTAATGTATTGTATAGAATAATATAAATCTATGATGAGGTGATATTTGGGTTAAAATTAACCACCCAAATATAATCAAACATATTACATTAATGCCCATCTTTCCATTTATGTTTCATTAAGTCATTTACAATTTTCTATAACTTTTCATAAATACAATTTTTTTTTTTTGTGATACAACAAAGAGAAACATTCATTCTAATTTTATGTTTAATATTTTGATTGAGTTAATAATGGGTTGTATATTCCTATGTGTCGTTTATTGATGATTGGATATGAATAATGTGAATGTATGGAAAATTTATTGGCAAAAATTGTAGACGGAAATTAAAAAATATTATTACAGACATTTTTTGTTATTTTTTTATAGCGTCTGACTTTTAATAGTTTCGTTAATATCGTTACAATCATTGACATTGGGGGAGACAGATATAAACTAAACCGATTTATTGATGGACTGAATATTAAATTGTAGACATTATGGACAACAAAATAATAAATGTTCAATTATAAAAAATTGATAAATAATTAAAATACAAAAATAGAAGGGTTCATAACAAAATATGTTCATTAATAATGAAAATACTTGTATTTATAATTGTGAAAACGATTTAAAACTTTTCAAATATTTAATTGTGTTAATTGACAGAAACTATTAAATAAATATTATTTGTAAAGAAAAATATGAAGTGAAATACAAAGAAAATATCATTTCAATATTTTCATTTTGACCAACATTCAACATCTGCTGTCAAAAAATCTGTATAAAGAAGAAATAAATAAAGATGAAGAAGAGGAAAAAAAAAGGGATCCAAAATGACGTAGGTTAACATGCCCAAAATTGGTCACCATAATCATTGTACACAACCTTCTTCCTCTTATTTTTTTTTCTTTATGAAGAACTTCACTTAAGTAGCATGTGTGAGTTTTGTTTTGTATGTGTGTGTGTGTGTGTGTATGTGAAGCGGGTATGAGTGAAAAAAAAAAGATTATTATAATGTTCAACATTATTATTTTTGATGGCGTGTTTAGTCTTGTCATTCTGACGACGTCACCGGTCCAAACATGACTGATTAGAAATGAAAAAAATTGTCACAGCTTTCACATTTATAGGATTTATGTTCTATTACTTGATTCTTTTTCTATTTTATGAACTTGAAGCTTTTTCTTGTTTCTCTATTTTTTTTTTCTGTGAAAGACTTTTGTAATTGATTAAAATTTGTTGTAAATATTATTCGTCCGTATTTTCACCGATCCTTTTGTTTTTGTTTGGGTTGGATAAAATTCTTACCTAATATTTTCCCAGAAATAATATTAAATCTATAAATTCTAAATAATCTTTGAACTCACTCAATAGGTGTATCAACAATTTTCACCTAAAATCATTCATATCGTTTTGTTAAAATTTATTTATTGATTTTCATTTTTTTTTTTTTTGTTATTTGGCAAATATCCTTTCTTCCTGACCTAAATCCCATAATCTGTTCACCGTTTTTCCTTTGAATTTTTATCAATAAAAATAATTGAAAAATATGAAAACAACAATTCTTTGCGGTTCAGTTATTATTATTATTCGTGGGTTTTTATATCGGATAATTCAACCAAAACTTTTTATGGAATAAATTCAACGATTTACTTCTTCTTTATTTTCTTTTTTTCTTCTTGATGCCAAAAATCGTAAAGTTAGATTGTTGTCACGCGGTTTATTTCATCGTATACCAACCAGAAAAAAAGAAGAAGTCATTTCATTTTTAAAAAACTATAAAATCTGTCTGTTTTTGTTATCCTTTTTTATCTTATTGCTGCTATTCGACTTAACAACAACGACAAAATTGTCTTTCTCTTTTTAAAACATTTATTATTCCATTTTCCTTTGAATATTTTAAATTTTTTTTTATGTATGTAGTTTTTTACCCCTTCTCTACTCATCCCACAACATATACATTTTTTATTAGAAAATAAAAAAAAAACGCAACACCGCTATAAACAATAAAAATACCTCAACGTATTTTCCCTTTTTCTTTTTTTTCTTCTTTTATTCCTTATTTAGGAAAGCGCGCGCGTTTCCCGTCGCGCTTTGAATTTTAATATTGTCAAAATGAAAAAAAAAAAAAAAAGGAGAATATAGAAAATAGGAAAAAATAGAAAATGAAAACGTTTCACTGACGAGAAATGTTTCAACAGCAAAAAAAAAAAAAGAAAATAAAATATTAAGGAAATCAAAATGAAAAATTTTAAATGAAAATCGCACGTTTTTCCCATTTAAAAATATTACATTTTGAGTTTCAGTTAAATTTAATGAAAGAATATATATACTCGAAGGATGCGTTCCTTAAAGATAAAATCCATATGTAAATTAATATGGTATGTTCACCCTTTAGTTACTTCATCTAACCCCCCCCTTTTTACTTTAAATAAAATACTAACAAACTCATCACTAGTCTTATCCCCCTTTTGTCTTATGAAATTCTAAAATCATAAAGTCTTTGAATATTTTATTGTTGTTAATTGGTGAAGGAAAACAAAAATAATATAATAATATAAAACGGAAGTTGTTACACGGTTTACGTTTATATATTTTAACAAGAGTTTAGATTTATACCAGAGAGAATACATTAGAGAAAAAAGAAAAAAGAAAGTAAAACACAGAAAAGAGTTGTCATTAGACAAAGACAAAAGATATATAAAAATAAAAGAGCAAGTAAATGATAATCTGTAAAGGAAGGAAAAAGTGAGTAAAGGGAAGAAAGCTGACATTAAAGATACTTTAAGTTATTTCCGATTCGCGTCAGTTATTTTTCTGTTTAGATGTGTGTTCGTGTGTGTGTGTGTGTGTGTGTGGAGTTTTCTTCATATTATAATGATGATAATAATGATGATGACGATGTTGATATGATGATATATGTGGTTAAGTTAAAATGTGTGCGTGTGTGCGTGTATGTGTGTAAACATACATGAATTTAATGTTTTCGTAAAATTTTAGATAAAAAGGAAGAACCAAAATGAACGTAAAATACGTCGATTAATTAGTGAATGCGACCGCTGTGAAGAAAAAGGATTTAACCAAAGAAAAAAAAAACAACAAAAAGAAAAAGAGATAAGTGTTAGAAAGAGATAGACTATAGATTCTTATTATGGGGTAATTTAGGAATTTTTATATTTCTTCTAAGAAGCAAAAAAAAAAAATATAGAGAGAAAAAAAATTGTGTTGTCAATAAATAAAAATTATCTAAGATAAGAATAAAAGATGCTGCTTAAAGGCATTTATTTATTTTTCTTTTCCTTTCCTTTTTTCTTTTTCTTTCCTTTTTTTTCTGGGTTATGAAAATAAAAAATACAAAAAAAATAGAAGAAAATGTTTATTATGAATTTGAATCTTTTTCATTGTTTTTTTTTTTTGTTTTAGTTTTTCTTTTATACGTGTGTATGTTTGTTTGGCTTCGTTTGTGTTATTTTCTTTTCGGAGCGTACAAGAAAAGAATAAATAAATCAAGAAAGAAAGAAAAGAAAATATTCTTTCATGTTTCTACGTTAAAGAGAAATGATCTCGATAACTCAACAACTTCCTCTAAAATCATTAAACAATTTTCATGTGTGACTTGTCTATCTATATACATATTTACGTATGTGTATTAGTATGGTAATGCAAGAGTGTATGTTAGATGGTGGCATCAGCATATCATACATGTACAAATGTATTCAAGTAATTCCCAACGTGTACATAATCAGTGTTTTTCTATGCCTATCACATTTTAGTTATTACTCTTTCCTTAAATATTCGAATTTTTGTTCAGTTCCCATCTTATTCCTATTCTTCTTCTTCATCTTTTTCTTCTTGCAACTTTAAAAATTTTCTCTACCAATTTTCAAGCAATTCTATTCAGTGAACCGCAAACAGACAATAAAGTCCCTCAGGGACGAATCTGGTTATTATGCATTTTGTATAATTATTCTGTAATTGAAAACTAGCTATGCCATTGAAGACTGCGATTGAAACAAACAATTTGCGTTGCGGAGCTTTTCGGACTGAATAAACAAATTGAAAAAAATTAGGACATTTGTAAGTGTCGTCTCTAAATAAAATTTTGCAACTTAAAAATCTGAGATTTTCATTCTCATCAAAGTAGGTTACAGAAATAAAACACTTTTATGTCAAACAAAATATAACCAAACAAAACAATTGCAAATTACAAAAACATCTTATTTTTAGACACAAAAAAAAAGACATTTTTTAAAATATTGTGTCGCCCATACTTGACCTGTGTCTAAAAGTCTTATACAAATATCATTTAAAATAAGCCTCTATGAACTGTGACCCCGTTTTTCAGAAAATACGGCACTAGACATTTATCACTTTTAGTAAATAAAATATTTCTCTTTTGATAGTCTATATTTCATTGATTTTCTTTCACCATATTTATCCCCCTTTTTAACCTCACCCCAACAAAAAGAAATATCTTCTCTTATCGCACTCATACCTTGAGGAACTAACCGGAAAAAAGAATATATTCTTTAGAAAGTAACGTAATTTTTTTGTACTTTTCCCATACAAGTTTGTTTCTGTTTCTTTCTTTTTATCCTCTCCAGATCTTATTCTTCCTCTTTTCTACTTCAACTTTTACTTCTAATTCTATCGTATATATGAATAATTTTTCTCCTCCTAATATGAATAATTTTTCTTTGACTTTCTGTTTCTTTTATTTTTGTGGGATGATTATTGGCAATGTGTGTGTGTGTGTATGGATTTGTGTGTGTGTGTGTATGTGTTTGCTTTATGCTTTATAGCAACGTTAGTCAATTTACTGTCTTGAAATAAGGATATTCGAATATACCCATTTGAGAATCTATTCTGCTTTTCATTATTCCTTTTTTTATTTATCTCTTTAATATTTTCTCTCCAATAATTGATCGGAAAGAAAAAACAAAAAATTTTGCTTTTTCTTTTTATAAAAATTTTTTTTTTTCTTAAAAAAAAATATTTCTTTTGATTTTCTTCCATTTTCTACAGATTTTTATTTCTGATTGTATTTCGTCTTCTACGTTGTTGATATTAATTGGATTTGTTTTTGGATTTACTTCTTTATTTTTTTATATTTTTTTTTTTTTTTGAAGTAAAATTTTTTGAACTTTTAAATCTTTAAAGTTTACATTTGCTATAATTTTTTTTTTAATTTAAGTACACACACAAATATACACACACATACATTTATTATATCATCTTCTTGTTCTTCTTCTTCTATTTTGTACTTTCGCTTCTGTTGTTACAATTTAGATTAGATCGATTACAATGATTATTGATTATAATATTTGTTGAGAAGAAGAACAAGAAGAAGAGGAAAAATGGTAAAGACGGAATGAAGATAATCGATTATTAAATAATAATAAATAAAAAAAAAACAGATAAAAAAGAAAAGAAAGTTAAACAAAAAATTGTAAAAAGAGAGACAGAGATAGAGTGAGAAAGAGTGACAGAGAGAGGGGAGTAAAAAAAATAAAGATTGAATATTTTCTAAGAAAAATTGAAGATTCAGTGCACGCATTTTTTTGAAGGGAATAAACGGTATACAGAAAAAAAAATCATCGCGTCGAATTAAATTCATGTTAATTCATCCTTATTTTCTTACGTTTATTTTTTTATTCATTTATTTTTTTTATGAAATGAAGGGAAAATTCTTTTGATGTAGGTAAATAATATTATTAATCGATTTATCATTATTAACTCCTACCGGTTTTCTTTTTTTTTGATATTCAATTTTATTTAATAAAATCGGATAAATAAAAATTATTTGTGTTTGGGGAATTAATGGATTTAATTAATTTATTTTATTCATGGAATTATTAGACAATTCATGAGCGTAAATCTATTGAATCTATTAAATTGTCAAATATTAAAGGTTTTCTGTTGTTCTGTTAATTAATTCCAATAAAATAAATCAAAAACAAAAGTTTTGCCAAATTTTCACTTTGTAATAAAAACGATTCAATTAATTCCTATTTGAATTTATCATTAAGTCAACTGATTCAGTTTGGTCAATTATTGAAAAAATAAACACAAATTCATCAATTAATATTCTAATTTTATCAAACGTTCAATTATTTTAGTAATTTTCAATCAATCAAAAATATTTTACTGCAGGTCTTCTGTATCGATTAAAGTAAACTCATACAAATTTAATGTAACCTTCAATAGAAACAATTGTTCTGTGTTCTCACTGTAAACGGATCAAATAAAAATTCTGTACAATATTTTTTTTCGATTTCGTACAATTTCGCACAAATTTTTAAAATAATTTCATTAAAATTTATTTGTATAAATCAAAGATATTATTTTGTATCGTCACATTTAAAACTATTTCTTGTTATAGTTTTTCATCCATTTTCTAGAAATCAAAACGTTTTGTTTTTCATACAAAATTTAACCTTTAAAATAAAAGAATTTCTCTAAATTAACCAAAAAACAAAAAACAAACAAAATGACAAAAAGATTGAAATTAACCACAAAATTTTGTGTTTTTCTATTTAATAAATTGGACAACCTAAAATGGAATTAAAATTATTATAAAATTGATCATCCTTAATATTATGTCCCTTTTATTCTCTTTACCTTTTAATCTTTGTGGTTTATTTTTTGTGAATCTAACCAAAAACGATACAATATTTGCCTATTTATGTGAACCATATGAACCATATGTGTTAGATTGTGGTCAACATTTAAAGGTTTCTAAAGTCAATCTCTTCTTTGTTCCCACTTGTTCATTTATTTTATATTTTTCCAAAAAAAAAAAAAAAAAAGACAACAAACCTTTATCAAAAGTAAACCACAAAAATTTCAATCAATCTCTAGAAAAAGTTACAATGATAACAAGATTAAAATGGGAATCTTATATGTGTGTGTGTGTGTATTTTATCTTGTTGTATTCTAAATAAGTGAATATTTCCTTTAATTATATTTTACAATTTCAAATTACTTTAATTAAACTTTAATTTAATTTACAAAAATATTTTCACTTTCTTTATTAGAAAAAAAAAACGTAAATTTTTCACCCCATACCAATCAAGCCATCGTCCATTTTAATCCTTTCAATAAACAAATTTTCCTTTAGTTAACTAAAATCAAATATTTATTTAAAAGCATGAAGAATATTATTATTGGAAATATAAAATGTTTTAGGAGACGGGAATGAGCTAAATATTTAATTATTGTTGTTGTTGTTGTTGTTTTTTTTTTTTTTGAATAAAAATTCAATTTGTATATTTTTCACTGTATAAAATTTTTTTATTGTTAAATATTCTAAGAAAATGAAAGAACTAATTAATCTTTAATTGATTCACTCATCCTCTATTCCAGTTTTCATATAAAAACTTTTTCTATGAAATCTTCTACGAAATTTTGTATAGTCTGAAAAAAATTAGGCGTCTCCATTTAAATAAACTTAATTTAATTGAAAATATTGAATATTCATTATTACGACAAAAAAAAAAAATTCGTTTTGTTTATTTTATATTTGTTGGGTCAACAGTGTTCTCTCTTCTTCAGATTAATAAATCTTATGAATTGTATTCATATTCTAGTTAATGAACCAAAGGACTAAATTTTCTTTATTGAAAAATTTTACTGAATAAAATATTAATTAACGTTTTGTTTCAATTCTTCTAATTTTTTGTTTATAAATGAAAATAATAAATTTTTTTCTTTGTTGTAAGAAATTTATATTTTTTTTTTCTACAAACCTGAGAAGAAAAAAACTGATTGGTTAAGAAGAGTAACTTTTTATAGATCGTTGAATAGAGTCAAAAAGTTGGAGGTGAAATTGGGTTAGGTTATGTTTTATGTTTAGAGTTTGAGTTGAATAGACGAAAGTGGATATACAGTGGTGATGGTTGGACAGAAAAGTTTTATTTTTATTTGTTTCTAAACAATTTTTTTTTTTGTCTTCTTCTTTTTAGTTAGGAAATTAGTTTGGTAGAAAAGAAACTTTTTTTTTTTTAACATAAAAGTAAAGACAAAATTGATCCTCATTATTTCTATACATAAAAGTCTCATTGTGTGTGTGTGTGTGTGTGAATGTGTTTATGTGTTAGTGACCATTTATAGAGACGGAAGGATAATTAGAATGAATTTAGAAATGAAAAAGTTAAGGGACAAAAAACAAAAATTCCTTAATTTTGTATTGATCCGGTTTGAATGTAAAAATATTTCCGTTTTATTTTTCACTTTTCAATGAAAAATTACAAATTTTTTAATTAATTCATTTTTGTGTTTGAGAGAAAAATGCATTTTTTGTTTTATTTTAATTAAAAAAAAAGCATAAGAAGAAGAAGCAAAAGGAGGATTACCGAACATTTTCACTTGAATTTACATTTTTTTTTTTACATTTGCCAATATCTTTTCCCTTGTCTGTTGTCTTTTTTTTTTTTTTTTGGGTTACATTTTTTGTTTTTGCTGTAAAAAAAGAGGCGAGAAAATATCAAATCGTTTTGTCTGGATTTCAATATCGACATTTTTTATTTTAGTCACGAAGAATGACAGAAAAATTTATCAATAAATTTTTTTTTGTCGTTTTCTTTTATTTATATTTTTCTTTTTGTCAATTGAAAATTAATTGAATTTTCAGTTCAAAATTGAAATGAAATGAATTGGTTCAAAGAATTCATTTAACACCAAATATTTTTCTTTTATTTTATGGCTTGAAAATTAAAGACAAAAAATAGTCGAGAAATTTTTCTTTTTTTATTAAAAATGTTTTCTAATTAATAGCAAAGAAGACTTGAAAATACGCTAATTTATTCGCTAATTAAAAAATATCTATAATTATTTGATGGCGTTTATTTTGTTTTCCAAAACAATACTCCTTTTTTTTTAATTGTATATTCTTTGGAGTTTCAAATTTCTATAATATTCTTGCTTTTACCTTTTACAACAAATATTGTTATATTGAGAAAATAATGCTTTAAGCATTTTTCTCTGTTTTCATCATTATAACAATCATAACAATCATCATAATAGGTACTGTGTAATTGTACGTATATATACATAATATTCCTATTCATATTTTAATAAATGGGAAAAAAAAAATAAAAGCAAATGAGTTCGGTTATGAGTTTGTTGCAGTGAGATTGCCAAGAGGCAAAAACCTTCGAATCTTTTGAGATAATGTTTATAAATGAATATTCTACAAGAAATATAAACACACATACAACACACATACAAATGTTTGAACGCACGTTTCAATACTTTAAAAAAAAAATTGTTTCATTTGTTACAAAAAAAAAAAAATACAAGGCATCAGATTAATTATCACAAAATATTGGGAGTCTCCATCACATGTGACGTACTAATTCCGAATAAGTAGAATAAAATGAAATATTTATTCGATTTGTAACATTTTCGACCGTTTGCCGGGAATTTTTTCCTTTACATTTTCTTTTGTGTTTTTCTTCTTCTTATTCATGTTTTCTTTTTTTTTTCTTCTTTCTTTTTTGTTATTTTAAAATAAAACACGTTACCATACCAACTTAATCCAGCATAATTTTCTAAAGATAAAAAAAAACAACCTTTTTCGTCATATTGAAGAAACACAACAATAACAACTCAAAATTTTTACCGAAACATTTGTTCGTCTTTTTTCGGTTTTCTCGTAAATATTTTTGCTTTCGCGCTTTCTATCTTTTCTCTCCCAAAAGAAGAAAAAAAAATTCACAATTTACAACAAAACAATTTTTACTTTTATAGCCTACTCGGTTCTCTATAATATTTGTACAGGCGCTTACACCAGTCAGTACGTTTTTGTCTTTACATGTGAAATAAACGAAAAAACAAAAAAAAAAAAACAGAAGAAACTTACGAGGAAAATTAAGAAAAGAATAAAGTAGAAATAGAAAATCTAGAGAAATAAAACAAAAAAAAAAAAAAACGTAACCCCATTTTTTTTTTGATTTTTGTGAATTTTTTTTTTTTTGTGGGATAAATTTCAAAAGTTCTGAGGAAAGTATCTACTGCTGGCCTAGAAAAAAAATTTAGTTCTCATTAATAATAAGTGAATTGAGGGAGGTTTTTTTTAGTGATTAAAGTGGTAAAAATAAAAAAATTATTCAGTTATTCGTGCGAATTATTTTACGAAATTAAATTTTACAAGAACGCACAACAAAGAATATATTATTATTATTGGTTGCACGTGTTCTTCCATTTTGACTCTAACTGTCTATGTGTGTGTGTGTGTGTGTTTCTATGTGCACACGTGAAATTCCTTTTTAAAAAAAAAAAGAAGCAGAGTGATAAAGATCCGATACACATTTTCTTTTATTCTTTATCAAGGAGAAAAGAATTGATTTAAAATTTGTGTGGCGTTCGTCCAATTTTCTTTATTCTTCTCTTTTACTTTAAAATTTTTCCTGTGTTTTTCTTTATTTTCCAGCTATTTTTTTTGTTCTCGACAAAGAAAGAAAAAACCTAAAAAAATATAAAATGGTAATTTGTGCCAAATGAAAAAAAAAAGAAGGAAGAAGAAAATCTCGGTCAAACAAAATGAAGAAAAAATAAGAAGAAAAAAATTTGTCCCTCTTGTACCTACTTTGTCTCTTCTACTTCTACGTTTACTTTTTTCTTTCGTTTTTCAATCTAAAATCGATTTTTCATTCTTGACTCGATTAATTGGATTTTCTATTATTGTTTTTTTTGTTCTCATTCGATTTCCTCTGATTAAGTGAAACAATCAAATGTTTTTCTTCTCATCTTCAACAACAACAACAAACAAAAAAAAAAACTTAACTTCATTTTATTCCTATACATTTTCTCTCTTTGATAAATATAATTTTCTATTCGATTTCATATCGATTTTGATATCGAGATGTGATTATACAAGACATAATAAACCATCATCAACCTGTGATATTTAGTACAAAGAAATGTAGACCATTTTCAAATTCCCTAAAAATAAAATTATCATCATACCCTAAAGCCAATACATCCATACACACGCTACACACACACAAATACACACAAACACACTTCGTCTTAATAAATTTATCAGATTTTCTTTTCTTTTTTTTTTCATCTTTCTTTGCTTTTTTCTATCTTTATTTTATTTTTATTTGTTTTCTTTTTTTTTGATCGAATATGTTTGTCCCTCTGTCTTTCTATAATCTATCGGTCTTCTTGCTGCTGCTTCGTCTTTTTTTTTTTCATATGTCTATCTATCTGTCCGTTTCTCTTAAACAAAAATGTCGTTTTTACTTCTTCTATTTATCTTATTATATTTTTGATATTTTTTCTACAGAACCAAAAAAAAAAAAAATGTAAGAAAAATTGAAGAGAAATTTCCACAAGAGAGAAAGGGGTGATAGAAAATTTAAGGAGTAGTATTTCATTTTTTCTTTTCCCATTTTATACATTCTGATATTTCTCTACATTTCCTTGCTAAAAATATTATGAAAGAAATATGGATCAGTAAGGATCATAAGAAATATCATAACAGAAAAGAATAACACAAGTACAACATCCCTTTTAATATTTTTGTTAAGAATTTATAAGAATGTAACGATGACTATTGATCAAGAAATCACGATAAAAAAACAAACCGAATATTTTGACGCAAATGAAAAAGAATCAAAAAACAAACAAAAAAAATTCAGCGTAGGAAAATCTTTAAGATAAAATCATGTGAAAATCTTAAATAACTGATAACCGGATAAATGCAATTAATGCGGACAAGTATGCGAAGATAAAATAATAAACAAGACGTAAATACATTCGTTCTTTTTTCTTTCAACTTCATTGATTCTCATATGTGATTTAATATTTACCAGATAATAATATTGGTTGATTTTTTTTTTCTTTTTTTGGTGTTTTTATGGAAGATAAAATATTTAATATTTTTTTCTGTTGATTTTTGTTTATTAAAATTAATGTAATTTAATGTAACGTCGATTGAGTTAAGTGTGTATAAATTTATTTTTATAATAAAATCAAATTTTGAAGAGTTCAGTAAACAATCTGCATACAAGAAGAACATAAAAATGTTAATTAACAATTTTTCGTTGTTATTCTCGTTAAGCTCATTAATTAATTTAAAAATAATCTAATAAATCATAAGCGCACTTTAGAAAATAATTGATTGTATAACATTTGTCATACCTTTTGATTATAATAAATCATTTATTGTTGACTTTAAATGAATTTTCTATTTGATTTTCTCTGTGAACTTTTATGCATGAAAAATTGAATTATTATGATAATTTTTTGTTTCTTTTGGTTGCATCAAAATATATTCACTTTGACTAGCATCAACCAATGAATTGTCAATTTTTTTTTTTACAAAATGAATTTTTATCACGTTCAAGAAAAGAAAATGAATCGTATATGTCTAAGATGAATTGTAAATGATTAACATACAAAATAATGAATAATGATGAAGATTTTTAGAATAAAGAATAATTTCTTTCTTAATAAGAAAACCAAATTAAATTAACGATTAATTACTTTTTTTCTGTAACTTCTGTAATCCCTTTTATCAAATGACTCAATTTAAGATTATTTATTAAGTAAATTTAATCATATTAAAATTATTTACATATTTTTTTTAACGTTCTGTTAAAAATAAATACAGAAACTTTTCGTTTAGAGAAGGATTTTCACTAATAACTTTTTTTTTTCCCCGGTTAAAATTTAACTCTATCTCTGTCTTTTATTTTTAATTCTTATAAAAAGAGAGAGATAGAGTTTGTTTTTCATTGGTAATTTTAAACAATGCAAACAAACAAAAAGAGAGAGAGAGAGAGAGATAGAAAAAAATGAGTTTTTATCCTTTTTCAAACGTTTTAAATTTTAAAATGTTACAAGAGAAAATTTATAACAAAAGCTTTTTTTGGTCCTTGATACTTTTGATGCTTGAAGCACTCTTTTATACTCATATTCAGCAGAAAAGAAAAGAAACGAAAAAAATACATTATTTATTTTTACACAACAAAAACAACATACATTAATTTAGATATGAACTTTATTATTATATTTTAATCCTATCAAAGATTTCAACAATAAATAAATAAGAAAAAAGATTTTTGTCTCTTTTCTCACATTTTTGTTGTTGTTGTTATTATTATTTTTATTTTGTTCTTCTTCTTCTTCTTCTTATTCTTTTGATTTTTCTGCTTTTTCTTTCATGAAAATGATAAAATTTACATTTTTGTCTCTTTTCTCACATTTTTGTTGTTGTTGTTATTATTATTTTTATTTTGTTCTTCTTCTTCTTATTCTTTTGATTTTTCTGCTTTTTCTTTCATGAAAATGATAAAATTTACATTTTGTACATATAATTTTTTGTTTTTGGTTTTTTCTTTTTCTGTTCTGGATCTAATAAAAGTTCAAATTCAAGTTCAAGGGAAAACATACTTTAGATTTATTGTTTTACATTATCACGGTTATCGTACTTTTATCATTGAATGAAGGTTCTTTGTTTTTTTTTTTTTTTGTTTATTGAAAATATTTTAGGCTGAAGCGTAAACATTGAAATTTTAATTTTGCGAATGAGTTTTCGATTTTTTCGCCATTATTTATCTGTTTTCATTCTGGATTCTAGAGGTTAGGTTATCCGTACTAAGATGAATTCGACATACACTTAGGCATTTATGTGTATAAATCTTTTATGTTTTTGTAAGTGGAAAATCAAATTAATTCAAATGAATCTTTTAAATTAATTCTCTAAGAAAAAATGGCAAAGAAATTAAGAAAGTTGAATTAAGTTTATTATCAACGTTAAGTTGATAAAGTTTCAAACAAAGTAAACTTTCGTCCATGTTTAGCCTAATATACTTTTTTTTTATTATTCTTGATTCTCCCATTTTTTTTGTTATATTAAGTAACTCCCATTTATATTTTGTGCACATCAACAATAACGTAACGTAACGTAACTTAACCTAACGTAACATATTTCAACTAAAACAATTCTATTTGGTTTATTCTTAACCGTAAAAAAAAATTCATAAATATGAATTGATTTAAATCAAAATAGGAGAGAGAGAGAGAGAGAGAGATGAAACGATAAATTTTTTAATTATTTAATACGAATAAAAATAATAACAACAACAACAGCAAAAAAAAATTATTTCCGCGCTGCTTTTATTAATGAATTAACGTGATGAAAAGTGTTTTCTTTTTTTCCATTACAATTATTACGTTTCCCTTTCCCATCTATCGTGTTTATTTTGACTTGAATTATGAGTTGAAAGTGTTTATTTTTATGTGTTGATAGTAATTGATGAACGCATATGGAGAAATTGTGGGTGGTAAATTGATCATTTTGTGTAACTGTGTACAGAATATTCGTGAGTGCCTATAGTGTCTATGTGTGAATGTGTGTGTGTGTGTGTGTTTATCTAAGCGTAATAATAATAATAATAATAATAATAATAATAATAATAATAAAATTCCAGACCTTCAAATACAATATTAAAGTAAGAAGAAGAAAAAAAATACGTAAGAACGAAAAGAAAAAGAATTGCTGTCTGACATTGATTTATTATAAAATCGCCGCACATGAATTTGTTTACTTTTCAACGTTATACAGTTTTATTTTCCACTCGACTCATCTCTTCACTTTTCTTTTACTTTATTATTTTACGATTTTTTCACTTGTTCTGCTGCTTCAAGAAGAAAAAAAAAATATTATTCTCAATCAACACAATTTTAGATAAAATATTTATAATTCGAAACTCAAGTCATCACTCAACTGAAACGCATAAAACTTAAATATTAAACATAAAATGGGCGGTAAAAGAAACGCGGTAAAATATCAACGACACGATATTTTTTTTGTTCTCTTTGTCTATTCTATGATCTCTATCTATCTCACTCTCTGACTCTATTTCACTTAATTAAAGTAAATTAAAATTTTCCTTCTTTAAAGTTTTTTTTTTTCTAAATTTTTCCATTGTTGTTGTTTTTTATTATCCAACGTTTTTTTTTTTATATTTTTTGGTTTCTGTTACATTCAGTTGATGATGTTGATGTGTTGCTGTTACAACAAGATAATTAATTTACTTTAATTAAAATTAATTACCAACCATTTCTCTCTCTCACACACTCTCACTCCATCTCTCTCTCTCTCTCTCTCTCTCTCTCTCTCTCTATCTCTAGTCTAATTTAAAATTTTTTTTGTTACTTTCTTCAAAGTTTTAATAAAAACGAAAAAATGAATTCATATAAGTGGGTTTGTTGTTTTTTTTCTTTGAATTCTTAATCAATTTTATTTTACTTTGAGGAAGAATGTAGGAAGTCTTGTTCACCCCCACATTTTTTTTTTGTTTTATGAAAAATATAGAAAAAGAAAACCCAACAATCTGGGATTTTTCTCACGATTTTTTATTATTTAGAAATAAATTCTAGGTACTAATAAGAATAACCATAGTCGTACTACTTAGGTTAATAAAAAATTGGAATACAAACTAATATTCTGCGTATGTATTTTAAATGTATAATTAATTGATCTTTTAACCGCAATTGTTTATTTCAATTATTAGATAATAAGAACATCAAAACAAAAGAAAGAAAGAAAAAAAAAACAATGTTACTCAATTTATCTTTTACTATTCGACATTAAATTTAGATAAATTTAAGGAATTTCTTGTAGGAATTGTTTTGTTTTTTTCTTTCCTAAAACATTTTCATAAAACATTTTTTAAATGTTTTTTGTGCCTTTTAAAAAAGCATCTCTTTAATGAATGATTACATAACTTTTCTATAGGTTATGTATAAAGGTGTCTTTACCCATACCAAAATTGCTTCCCTTTTGTTTTTTTTTTTTTTTTTGGTTTTTATGAAACCATTTTTTAACTTTTTCCTTTCCCCCACTAAATAGTAACAACAACAACAACAACAACAAAGAAAACTTTAAACACAATTTTATTTAGCACAAATAAAAAATAGTCAATGTATAAGGAAAATCTGTCGTCCATTTTTCTGTAAAAATAATAAATTAAAGAGGATTCAGAATTGTCCCTGTTTTCGTTAGTTTTAGTTTAACATTTTTTTTTTTTTTTAGAAAATTCAAAACGATAAAAGTGGAAAATTTATTGAAAGAAACGAAAATGAATTGTTGTTGTTCAACAAAAATGGTTTAAAACATATTAAAAGTTTCTTCTTTATACATTTTTAAACAATTCATTTGAATCTTTTATGTGTGTGTGTAGATTCAAGTTTTTGTTCTCTATACAATCGATAAATTGATTCTTTTCATTTTCATTGTTTGAAAAAAAATTTTAATTAACGAAAATTCTTTCAGAATAATTTTAAAGAAATGTAAACTTATTTATTCAGTTATTTTAATATGAAATCACCTTCAAATTACCTTCAACAAATAATGGTCATCAACCTTTTTCACACAAATATAATATATAAATTCTTATATTAATTGTTTTAAAGGATGTCAGCTCAATGTTTTTAAGTTTAAAATTATAGTTAAATAAGGTATAATTTTATGGTAATTCTCATAAAATATTATTCTAAAAGGGACTAAAACTCAAATATAAATTACATTGTCCGTATGTTACCATTCTTCCATTTAACCTCATACTCTGTAAGAGTGTCGATTTACAAATTTATTCATTTAATTTCTAGACAAAAAATAAATAAATTAAAAACGTTTTTCTAAATTAAAGGTTTTTTTGTGGTAGAAACATTTTTCTCACATCCCCCATTTTATTAAGCCCTAAAGTAGTAAAAGTTTTTTCATAATAATGGGTCAAATAATACAATCTGGTCATCCACAAAAAGAAAAGTATTAAATTTTTTAAATCGTTCCGATTAAAACGAAAAAAATAAAAGAGGAAAAAGGGTGGGGGGAAAAAAGGGAAAAATCGAAAAATCTAATCGAAGAATATTTTAACCCAAAAAATTTAAAGTTCAAAGTCATCTCGATTATACTCTCTCTCTCTCTATCTCTAGTCTAATTTAAAATTTTTTTTGTTACTTTCTTCAAAGTTTTAATAAAAACGAAAAAATGAATTCATATAAGTGGGTTTGTTGTTTTTTTTCTTTGAATTCTTAATCAATTTTATTTTACTTTGAGGAAGAATGTAGGAAGTCTTGTTCACCCCCACATTTTTTTTTTGTTTTATGAAAAATATAGAAAAAGAAAACCCAACAATCTGGGATTTTTCTCACGATTTTTTATTATTTAGAAATAAATTCTAGGTACTAATAAGAATAACCATAGTCGTACTACTTAGGTTAATAAAAAATTGGAATACAAACTAATATTCTGCGTATGTATTTTAAATGTATAATTAATTGATCTTTTAACCGCAATTGTTTATTTCAATTATTAGATAATAAGAACATCAAAACAAAAGAAAGAAAGAAAAAAAAAACAATGTTACTCAATTTATCTTTTACTATTCGACATTAAATTTAGATAAATTTAAGGAATTTCTTGTAGGAATTGTTTTGTTTTTTTCTTTCCTAAAACATTTTCATAAAACATTTTTTAAATGTTTTTTGTGCCTTTTAAAAAAGCATCTCTTTAATGAATGATTACATAACTTTTCTATAGGTTATGTATAAAGGTGTCTTTACCCATACCAAAATTGCTTCCCTTTTGTTTTTTTTTTTTTTTTTGGTTTTTATGAAACCATTTTTTAACTTTTTCCTTTCCCCCACTAAATAGTAACAACAACAACAACAACAACAAAGAAAACTTTAAACACAATTTTATTTAGCACAAATAAAAAATAGTCAATGTATAAGGAAAATCTGTCGTCCATTTTTCTGTAAAAATAATAAATTAAAGAGGATTCAGAATTGTCCCTGTTTTCGTTAGTTTTAGTTTAACATTTTTTTTTTTTTTTAGAAAATTCAAAACGATAAAAGTGGAAAATTTATTGAAAGAAACGAAAATGAATTGTTGTTGTTCAACAAAAATGGTTTAAAACATATTAAAAGTTTCTTCTTTATACATTTTTAAACAATTCATTTGAATCTTTTATGTGTGTGTGTAGATTCAAGTTTTTGTTCTCTATACAATCGATAAATTGATTCTTTTCATTTTCATTGTTTGAAAAAAAATTTTAATTAACGAAAATTCTTTCAGAATAATTTTAAAGAAATGTAAACTTATTTATTCAGTTATTTTAATATGAAATCACCTTCAAATTACCTTCAACAAATAATGGTCATCAACCTTTTTCACACAAATATAATATATAAATTCTTATATTAATTGTTTTAAAGGATGTCAGCTCAATGTTTTTAAGTTTAAAATTATAGTTAAATAAGGTATAATTTTATGGTAATTCTCATAAAATATTATTCTAAAAGGGACTAAAACTCAAATATAAATTACATTGTCCGTATGTTACCATTCTTCCATTTAACCTCATACTCTGTAAGAGTGTCGATTTACAAATTTATTCATTTAATTTCTAGACAAAAAATAAATAAATTAAAAACGTTTTTCTAAATTAAAGGTTTTTTGTGGTAGAAACATTTTTCTCACATCCCCCATTTTATTAAGCCCTAAAGTAGTAAAAGTTTTTTCATAATAATGGGTCAAATAATACAATCTGGTCATCCACAAAAAGAAAAGTATTAAATTTTTTAAATCGTTCCGATTAAAACGAAAAAAATAAAAGAGGAAAAAGGGTGGGGGGAAAAAAGGGAAAAATCGAAAAATCTAATCGAAGAATATTTTAACCCAAAAAATTTAAAGTTCAAAGTCATCTCGATTATACTGTTTCTTCTTCTTTTAGATTATCCCCTCCAACACGCAGACGGTCCCTAATCTTCACAATTTTGTCCTATATAATCCTCTTAAATCCAAAGTCTAATAGCAAATTCACACTCTTTTAGTCTTGTGTGTTCACAAAAATTTTGTTTTTGTTCATTCTTTTTCCATGTTTATTTTATAAATTTTTGGTTAGAAACTTAAAATTCTGAATAACGAGATATTTTTGTGTGACCCAATCACACGAAGAGAATTGATTTTATTTTTTTTTTGTTCGTTGTGTATTTTTTTTTTGTTTTCCTTTGGCAAAAAAATTTACATTTATAAAATGAAAGGTTTTTTTTTTGTTGTATTTGTGCGGAAATCTAATTTTCGATTAATCGATTTGAAATATTTCTCGTATTTTTAGAAATGGATTGAACAGAAAAAAGTGTGATAAAATTCCTATTTTTAAATTCTTAATCGTCATTTTCTTTGTTGTTGTTATATTTTTTTTTTGTTTTCGAAATAAATAAAATTTATTATCGGATCGCTTTTCAAATCCTTTATGGAAATTATAAGCTTAAATATAAAGAACGAAGACAAAAAAAAAGAAAAAAGTCATTCAGCATGTCCTATCAATAAAAATTTTCTTTCAAGAAGAGAAATCGGAATTTTGTTTTTATGAGCAAATAAAAGAAAAAGAACAAAAATACTTTGGACCATTTAGCTTTCTTGTACTCATTATCCGAACTATTAGGTTCATTCATTTATTACACGGATAAAAACATAAATTGGATATTAAAAATTTATTGTTTTTATCGAAACAAACAGACAAAAGAAAAAAAACAATTGAGATCATTTTTTTTTTATATCGCAGATAAAACTTTTTCTTGTTACTGAATCTAAAATTAATTCCATTTAGATTATTAGTTGAATAGATGCGGATTTATTACGAATTTAGATTTAATCCTGTCTTACCGAAGTTTTATATTTTGTTCGATCAACCGTGTTTACCCTTCTGTAGAACGTCTAACCTGTTTCTATTGAACTGTAAAGATATGGACCAATAAAATTCTCTTCTAAATAAAAATTGAAAATTAATTTTCATTCAATAAATTTAATTAAAGGGGAAAAAAAAAATTCTTAATAAAGAAGAAAACGTTGAAGAATTTAAGAATTTTTCAATTTTTCTTTTTTATTAAGATTTTCTTAAAGTTCACGTTTTTTTTTTCATTTATCCTTTTTTTTTTTTTATGATCATTCTGTCATCGGATATCCATCTTGTTTTCACTCTTTTACGTCACTATACACAAGCAATTTAAAATAATTTCATACGAAAACCCTCTAATCGGTTTTTTTTTCTTTTTCTTCTTCATCATAATATTAAATTGAATCACGTCTCTCAACTTGTCAGATTCTTCTACTTCGTCTTCTGCTTCTTCTTCTTCTTCTTCTACTTCTACTTTTTAAATTTTTCTCTTTTACTTTTTTTTTTTTTTTATTTGATGATGAAATAAGAAGAAATGTTTTGAGTTTTATTTATATTAATATTTGTTGTTGTTGTTTTTACTTTTTTTATTTTTTATATATATTTTTTTTTTGCTGTTAAAACAGAACGCAAAGAGAAAGAAAAAAAAAATAGAACGTAAAAAAAAATCTAAATAATTCTTTAAAGCGAAAAGTATGAAATAATTAAGTTGCGCGAAAAAGTTCTTAAAAAATTAACAAAAAAAAAACAAAAAAATCAAATAAAAAAAGGAAAAAAAAAAAAGGAAAAAATAAAAAAATTAAAAAAAAGTGTGAATAAATTTTACAGACAAAAAAAAAACAGTAAAATTATCTAAAGTGCTTTTTTCATCAAGTAAAGAAAAATAAAAATAAAACGAGTAAAAAAGGATAAAAATTAGAAAAAAAAAATAAAAAATGTCAGCACCAGAAAGATCCAGATCAAATCCACCACCAAAAGGGCCACCACCACCACCAATAGGATTTGGTGGTAAACTTTTTAAAAAATGTAAAAGTGCAACATTTCAAATTGATGGTGCAACATACACAATAGGTAATTGGTACTTAAATATTATACGATAATTCGTATCATGATTTATTATGGATTCATTCATTTGTTTAACGGAAAAATGATTCACTTCAATTCAGTAATGTTGAATTTTATTCATTATTGGTCATTCGTGTTCTCTATACAAATTTTGTTGTTTCTCTTTTTTTCTGAATTAATGCTCCTTCAATTTCCGTCACTTAACGTCATAAAATAAAACACAAATAATTTAAATATTTTTTGCATTAATTGAATTAAAAATTGTACGTATAAATTTCACAAATTCATAAGGATCCTAAATTTTAATAAAAACATTAATATCAGAGCATCAAGTGAATAAATTTAAATATCGTACAACCTTTTGATCCACATTTTTTTTCTTCTTCCTTTAAAATAAAAGTCATTATTTTTTTCTTTAATAAAAAAAAAATTCCACAGTAAAAAATAGCGACGAACAAAAAAAAAAAGGAAAAAGCAAAACAGAAAAAAAACGAAAATTCTCCGTGAAAAAGTTTTATTATTTCGATAAAAAAAAAAGGAGGAAAACAAATAAGAAAAATTAATTCCACATATAAAATACAACAATAACAACAAACTATATTAAATGTATCAAGGTAAAAACAAAAAAAAAAAAAAATCGGTACTGGCTTTTTTGAATACAATTATCATATATTCATATATATCGTCTACTTATTATATTTAACCACCTTTATCATCTTTCACCTTTCACAAATACCATCAAATATAATCCACCTAAAATATAAAATAAAACTCGTTCAAACCCTAAAAAAAAAAAAGAAAAAGAAAAAAATTTATACCGGAAAAAAAAAATTATTTGGATATTCAAATTTGTTCAATTCACCTTCAATTTCCCCATACAAAGAAGAAGAAGAAGAAGAAGAAGTAGAAGAAGAAAAAAAAAATTATAATGGAGTTCCATAATATTTTTAGGACTCCTTTTTTTCTGGTGTATAATGCTGTTTAATCGTCCTTATCACATCCTTTCTCCTTTTTTAAATTTTCTGTTTTTTTTTTCTTTCTGTACGTTCAAGTCAATCATCTACTTTTCGGGTGGTTTTCTTTTTTTTGTTGGGTTGTTTTAAATTGAATCTAACGTATTCTCTTCCTTCTATACTGTTTGGTCTCATCATCATGATCGTCATCATCCCGATTTTGTCATTGACGATGAATTCAATTGAATTTTTTTTTTATTCTGGTGACTTTTGTGTGTTGATAATTTTTTAGGAGTGTGAGTAAATTGGAGGTTATAGGTTCAATTTCAGTTCAGGTATATGTATAAAGAAGAAGAAGAAGAAGAAAAATAATAATAATAAGAATGAGAAGTAGAAGAATGAGAAAATATTCTGAAGGATGAAGAAAATGAAAAGTATATTATTATATTTGAGTCCTTCAACAAAATTCTATTTATATAAATACAGAAGATCTAAAATGCAAGCAGAGAGGAAAAACCATGATACATGGGTGGAAATAGATCCCTTTTTTTGTGGAAGTCAAATGCGAATACCAAGAAAACAAAACCCACACACACACACACACACACACACACATGTGTATGAAGCGAGAGAGATAAACATTTACACGTACAATAATGGTTTTAATGTGTTAAGAAAAGAGTGAAATAGTGTTGGAAAGAGATGGAATGATTGAAAAAGGGAAAATATAGGAAGGAAAGTGATATGAGATAAATAGATGAGTTTCTTTTTTTTTTTTTTTTTGTTTAAGGAATGGGGTTTGATGAAATGGTTTGGATAATTCAAACTTGAATTGAAAGACTGAAAATGTGTTTATTTGTGTGTGTGTGTGTGTGTATGCGTATAATTGTGTGTATGTGGTGATGGAGGTTTTCTTTTTTATTTTTTTTTTTCTTCTGTTTGTTGGGTTATACCCCGATTTATATTGACGTGTTTTATTGGAATACGCCTTTGGTAATTGAGTGAGATTAATGAAACTTTTGTGTTGTTTTTGTTGTTGATGTAATATATTTTATTTTATCATGTTTATTTGGAGGTTACGTCAAACCCTAAAGAAAAAAAATATCCTTTTTTATTTTTTTTTTTTTTAACATTTTGAACGGTTCAATAAGTGAAAATAATAAAATCAAAATTTACACAATTTGATTTATATTTATATTTTTTTTTTTTAATAAAATTAACGAGTTCTGTTGTGCGGTTTTACTTTCATTCAATCATTTTTTTCTTCTCATTTTATCCGTCTCATATTGACAGATTTCGAAGCAAAAAAAAAAAAAAATAGAACATAAATAAATAAATTCAAAAGGACTAATAATATCTAAGTCTTATCTGTGGTGTGTTTGTGTGTACATTATTTATGTCATTTTAAAAAATGTCAATTTACTAAACAGAAAAAATATAAACGATGACATTTTTCAATATTTTCCAGTTTTTTTTTCCTCAAATGATAAAAAAAAAATGATAAAAAATCAACGGTGGAAACATTTAAATTCTGATTTAACTTTACTAAATTGATGTCATATTTTTTTTTTGTCTGTTTTTTTTTTTTATTTGGTTGTATTTTATATTTTGATTGACAGAAATTGACATGTGAAATATTTTCGTAAATATTTATGACAAATCTAAATATCACATTGAAGATATTTTTGGTTAAATGATTTCGTTGACATTATATTATTATGTCCACACATTACATTTTGACATACACACACACACAAACACACATCAATATAATTCATTATTGTATGGTTTGATTAAAGGTTTTAGGTTACGACTTACATTTTGACAATTTTACTTTTTCGGCTTTTTTTTTCATTTTTCTTTCTGGATTTTGATTTTGAGGGATTGGATTTTAATGGATTTTTGAATTTAGAGAGGGATAGAGAATGGAATGAGATTAGAGAGGATTTATATTTATAAATATTTCTTATGAGCCGTAATATTTATATAAATAATATGATGGATCATTGAATAAATATAAATATAGATTTTAGGTTGTGTCTTATTTTGTCCATTTTATTTGACTTTTTTTTTTATATAAGTTAGTTGTTGTCCTGTCCTTCATCACTATATTTATGATTCATTCAAAAAGGGTCAATATTTTTAAGGTCACTTAGGGTTAACTCTTATATAATAATCTCTATTCTATTATATGATGGGTGGATTATTATTATTATTATTATTATTATTATTATTATTATTTTAGACGACTTGAGTTATTTGAGAAGATATCTACAAAATATGACTCATGCATTGAACCAGCAAAGGATCAAAATGGATATATTTTATGTCAATAAAAAACAAAAGAAAAAATTAAGGTCAAACAATTTTAGAACCAACAACTACGTCTCAAATTTCTTCTTCTTTTCTAATGTTCAAATTAGTCCAAAGATATTCTTTCTTCCTCTATAATGAAAATATTCTCATTTGTCTTTTATTTTTTCTTTGATTTTTTTTGATTTGACGAATAAATTTTTGTATAAAAATCAATTGATATTAATTTCCAAATAAATAAACTCAATGGAAAAATGGATAAAGAAAAATCCATATTTAATTTATTAAATGGGAAAAATATTTTGTCTGAGAGAAAATACAACTAAAAGAACATTTGAACTTTGACAAAAGAAAACGGAAAAAAAAAAAAAATTAAACATCAGAGAACAATTTAATTTTCTGTCAGACAGATTTTTTTCTTTTATTTTTTTTTTGCTGTTTTCTTTTATAAATGTCACAGCTGATCGCCGTTTTACGTGATACGTTTGATGATGCTTTATACAGTCTGATGTATTTTGTTGTTCTCAAATTAAACAAAACACACATCAAAAAGTGTCTATCTATACGCAAATAATTTTCATTTTAAATGAAAATTTAAAAAGAAATCTTTCTCTTAAATAATTTTACATTTAAAGAAATTGATTATTTTTTATCTCGCCGTTTTCATTTTTCATTCACGTTAAACTTTTTTTTCTTTATTTTTCTTATTTTTTTTTTTTCTTCAAATAAAAATTTCGATAAAAATTTCTTTTCATCTGAATTTATGATGTTTCGTTGTTTAGGTTCAAGGCTAATGAAGTTTGTGTCAAGTACGTTTCTTTTTCTCTGATTTTTTTAAGAAAAATGTATAAAATATTATCAAGTTCTTGTTATGCTTCTATTTTTTTTTTGTTGAACTTCAAACGAACGTGATCTGCATACAAAATTAATTAAATATGAATTTATCTTTTGACTGTTTTTTTTTTTTACTTTTCGATTTTATTTGCGTTATACTTAAATCGAAAAGAAACAAGATTGGTAAATGTTGATTCTCTATTATGAAAGAATAATCTTATGAAATCAGTTGAATATTTATTCATGTTTATTTGTCCATGCACGAGATACTTCAATTTAATAAGAATATAAATTCATTTTTAAATTCAATTAAAGAAGTCGAAAAAATACACAATTTGATTTTTTCATAAAATTTTTATTTTTTTCATTTGAATGTAAATATTTTCAAATGAAATTTCAGATGGTAAGAAGTTAACACAAAGGGCAATAAACTCAATACAATTAATATGATTGTACTCACTTTATTCTTAACAATATTCTCTTAAATTTATGCGTATCAAAAATATATCATTTCAAATCTGTAAAGGTAAAATTATGGAGGATATAAATTAAGGTGCAGATACTTACCAGTACCACAGAATAATTATTGACTCAAGACTAATTGTTGTTGATAAAATCAAAAAGTTAAAAAAAAAGGATATTTATTTTTTTTTTCTTGGTAAAGTAAAGAATAAAATAAGTAGGATCATGATCCCTTTTTTTTTTTTAAATCTTTTCCCAAAGGAAATAAGAACAACAGAGAAAGGAAAATTAGCATTAAAAATATTTTGGGGACACAAAAGTCAAAAAGCTTACCGAGCCGTGATTTTTTTTTCTTTACTTATTTCTTTGTTTAAAAGCCTCCTTTAAAGGACTTTACTCTGATCAATTTTTTATAAATTTTTCTTTCCTTCTAAATTTTTTTCTTACACGCTAAAAATATCCTAAAAGAAATACCAAAAATATATTTGAAAATAATTTCTTCCTCTCCAGTTCCACCAAAATTAAAAATAATTAATTATTTATAAAATAAGAAGAAGAAAAAAAGGGGGAGAATTTAAACGTTCTTTCACCTCGTCCTATAAAAAAATCCTTTATAATTTTTAAAGAGAAGAATAAAAATCATCTAATTATATTTACCTATTTTTTTTTTTTTTTTCTGTAACCGAGTAAATATTTTTCTTTTTTTTTTACAATCCTTCAATATGAAGAACGACATCGATGTTAACTTAACATTTTTACTTTGATGTTTTAATGCTGTTTGCTGTCATTTTCTTTAGAATTATCATCATCATCATCAGACCAATTTAATTTCGTTTATTTTATATTATAACGTAAATAAATTATATTGAAATTTTCTATAAAATGTTAACACTTTCTTTTATTTATTTAAATTACACTACAAAACAAATTCACAAAATATACACACGTATGAAGTGAATTGAAGCGAAGTTCTAATATTTTCAACTTAATTTATAAAAATATTACAATATTCAAGAATTTAGTAAATATTATTGTGAAGATATTTTTGTGGTTTTTCTTAGATTCCTTTAATTGTAATTTTATGAGAAAATTAGAAGTTCATAGAAATTATAAAATGTTAATTAGAATTTCACGTTTAAAAAAATTCTTATCTTATTATTATTAGGATGATGGATTTTGATATAATTTTCAACAATAATTCTGAGTATGATTATATAGGAAAATAGCTTTTCATAAAAATTAAAACACTTATAAAGAATATTTGAATGGAGAAACAATTTCAATTAAATTACTAGAGAATTATATGGATTATTTAATAGGGTTCTTACATGAGTGTGTGTATGTGTGTGTGTGTGTATTTGTTTATATGATGATGAAGTACCCCTTAAATACATTCCTAACTTTCTTGTATACACATAAACATAATATTATAAGCACACATATTTTCATTTCACTTATATTATTATTATAAATAATTATAAATAATAATTATAATAAAAAATATATAAAAACGAATAAATAATAAATTCTACCATTATACATTCTTCAACATTTGGTTAAAGCCAAAACCAAAACCAATATAATTAATGTTTCTTTATATAAACAATTAATTTGTATCGTATAACAGAATTTACTTAGATTACAAATTTTCACTCATTCTCCTCGGTTTTTCTTTTTTTCTTCTCTCTCTCTCTCTCTCTCTCACTCTCTCACTCTTAATGTGTGTGTTTGTATTTGTATTGATGTGTATGTATATGTGTTTGGTCTAACTAAATGCAATATAAGTAAAAATGTTAAAAGAGAAATTTATAGGAAAAGGCGTAGAGTATGGAACGTACAAAAATTTATAGATTTACGTGAATTTTCTTTATGTTTTAATTTAGGTTGTGAAATAAAAGTAGAAAGATAAATATTATAGGAAGTTAATTTTTTTCCCCCCATCTTTTTATTCAGAATAATTTTATCAAGGAAAAATAAAAGGAAAATAAATAAACATTAATGTACAAAGTTTTGTTGTTTAAAAATCTGTAACAGAATAGTTTGTAATCTTTACATTTTTAAGTTTACTTTTGTATCGTTTATCAAAACATTTATTTTGTTTATAAAATTTTACAATTAAATTGTGAACGTTTTCCAGTAAATTTTACAAAAATATTTTATATTTTACACCCAAAATGAAAATCGATATTATTGAAGAAAATAAATTTTAAATCGTTAATACTGACAACAAATTACCCAAATTCTTTTTATTTATTTTGTAATTTTGTTCCCATTTTCACGTATCAATAATATCGATTTTATTTTTATTTCACATTAAGGAAGAGTCACAAGATACACAAGGAACAAAAAATTGTAAATACGTTCGTGTGTTTTTTCTGTGTAGATTTCGCCACCTTAATTGTAAAGTGAGGAAGAAAGACTAACTTGAAGAATTTCACTTATAATATTTTTTTCTAAAAACAAAAAATGTAAATTAACGACAACATAATTAATTATTCCAACAGATTCAATTTGTGTTAATTAAAAAAAAAAAACTAATTAATTTTCAACTAAATAGAAATTTTTTATTCAAATGTTCAAAAAAGAGTTTCTAAAATAAATAAAACAATATTTTGAATTAATTTTACTACGCCCTTTGATATTTTACAATCATGTTAAAGGGCGAAGAGGGGTTTAGAAACAGGAAGAAGTTGTATTATATGGATGAAGATGAACGGAGACTAAAACATAAAATAAACAATATAATAATAGTCCTTTTGTATATAACGATATGAGCCGAGTATATATTTCCATATATTAATAGCCTTTGGATTGTGGTAAATTACCATCTTTGATTAAGTATCATATACTAAGAATATATTAAAAGAAATCAATATGTGTGTGTGTCAGTGTGTCTTGTCCGGTTCTATTCTTTTTTTGTATTTGTCTATAATGTCTGTTGTGTTTACGAATTTATCTCATTTTCAAAGTATCAAAATCGAAATAAAAACAATAAAATTTGTCATTTTTCACTGTAAATCATTAATCACTTTTTCCTTCTTTTTTTTCTGCTTTCCCTTTGTCTTGCTGAATTTTTAGAAATTGAAAATGGGAAAGTTTACAAACAAACAAACAAAAAAAAAAGTTTTACTTTTGTTATTCTTGAATTTTTTGTTTCTTTTATATTTGGAGGACTCTATTGAAGCAATAAAAAAAAAAAAATCTACAACTTTTGCCTTAATCTTTCTATCTTTGTGTATATCGAGTTTATACTCTCAATGATTTCTTAAAATAAAATCAATTGTATTTTTATGTTTTATTTTTATTTTGTCACAATTGATTTGAAGAAGAAAAATCAAATATTATAAAGAGCAATTTTCCTATTTATGCATTTTTACCGATAATGAAAAATTAAACAGAAAAAGATTCGAACTTGGATTGATAAGTAGATATATTTGTTAACCTGCTAGGGTCATTGTAAGACATCAACAATTATAATGGAATCGAAAAAAATATTATTTCTACCACGTCAAGGATTGAAAACGGAAATCCTATTGATAAGAGTCGAGCGTGTTGTCATTCTGCCACAGCGTGGCTGATTCAAACTAAGAGAAAGTAAACAAAAAGACGCACAGAAGCAAAACTAATTTGCAACAATTATTTTCATCATTTATTTCAACGAAAATCATTTATCAAAATGTTAAAAAAATAAAATGCGTGTTAATAAATTTATTATGATTCTGACTCTAGACGCAATGTAAAAAATTACTTGAGACACAAAATAAAAAATAGAGAGAGAGGTATAGGATGAAGAGAGAGATAAATATTAATCTGTGTATAGATTTAGAAAAAGAAATGTCTCAAGAGTTTCGTCATTTTATTTCTCATTGACAAAATATAAAATTTTACAAATTTAAAACATTAAAATTTCTGTTTCTATCGAATATAATTGGTTGTGCTTCCACTTTAATTCTTTCACGCTTCAACTGTCAAGAATATTTATTTATTTTTTAACCAGAAACCAAAAAAAAAAAATGGTAGAAGTGATTTTTTCCCCATGCCGATCGTATCCATTTTATTTTACATTTATACTAAATTGTTATTATTCTTTAGTAATCGACATTTTGACAGAATCAAATAAATTTAGCAATATCATCGATTATTTCCCCACATCTGATTTATTTACTTTTTAAGAAAAGATGGCAGAATTGAAGGCATTTATGTGTTCCCCCTTTTTCCTTTTTTTTTTTTCGTTTTTCATGTAGAAATTTTCTTCCTTATTTACGTGTGTCAGGTGAAAAATGTGTTTTGAATTTGTGTGTGATAAAACATTTATAGTGAAATATATGATGGGAGGGTGAAGGGTGAGAAAAATTGAACAAACATCAAAATTTCTTTATTTATTATTCACTGAAGATAAATCTTTTTATTTATTTATTGTTTTTTTTTTTGGTTAAAAAGAAAAAAATTAGACCAAAGGAAAAAATGAAAATTTACTTTCAGTTTAGAAAAAGACTTTTTCTAACTGGTCTAAATATTATTTGTTAGTGTTATGACTGACAAATGGATTAGGGCTAATGGATGGGGGTAACACAATTCAATATAGACAACTGTGAAAAAAAGCATTTAAATTGAAAATATTAAAAGATTAAATAAAAAAATGCACATAAAATATTTTGGTATGTGAAGTTAGTGAATTTTAGGACATAAAATATGAACAAAAAAAAAATTACCGGGAATGAATAAATGAAAAAGAGAGAAGACAAATATGATGAAAGGCAGTAAAATTCTTTTTTTTTTTCTTTTTTGATTTCTTCTTATCGTTTGCTTATGATGTGCCATAAAAAAAGAAAAATTTTATTAAAAAATAAAAACTGAACGAAAAGGACATTTTCTATATTGTCCCCTTTACACTTAACACCATCCCTTCACTGATATTTTTTCTATAAAACATAAAAATACATAAATATAAAGATGAAGAAATTCCAAAATGATAAACTTTTACTTCTTCTTCTTCTTCTTTTTTTTCTTGTTTTTCCTTTTTTTTAACTTTCTTTTTTCTTGTTTTTTTTTTTATGCGAGTTCAAAAACAGAATATTTCCAGATTAAAATATAAGAAGAATAAAAAATAAAAAACAAGAAAATTTTAATACTTTGATAAAAATGTCACGTTTTTTTATTTGTATTTTTTCTTTTCTTGGATGGTCAATAGAGATCTTTTGTGTGAATAGTGTCTGACTCTATATTTTATCAATACAGACTCAGACTCTATTCACACATTTAATATTATTATTTTGAAAATTGTTTTTTAGTAGCTTAACGTCTAGAATTATTTGGGCGGTTTTTCTATTTTAAATGGATTCCTTTTTTCTTATCTAAACCGGCAATTTTTTTTTATTTCATCAGTACACTTGAGTGAAATCTTTTTTTCATTCTTCTTTAGGAATATCCTTCAATTCAATTTTCTTTAAAAAAATAAGAAACAAACATGTTTGACGCCTAATTAAATTATTTTCCTTTTTTCTTTTCTTTTATAAAAATACAAAAAACCAAAAACATTTTCGCACGATGCTTCCTTATGGTAATTTTTATATTATTATTATTTTTCTTTTTTCTGGTTAAGAAATAATTAAAAACAGAAAGATCACGAGGTCGTCTTTAAATGAAATTCATATTTATGCAGAAAGTACAACAATGATTATTATGAAATCCATTTATACTTCAGTTAATTATATTCAGAAAAAATAATAAAACAAAGAAAAAAATATAAATAATGAATTTTATGAAGAAAGATTTTCATAATCAACTGCTTCACATTTTTCATCCTTCTTTTATTTATTTTCATGATGGAGAAAAAAAAAACCTTGTGATTTTTCTCATGTACACAAATCTCTACACTACTTTTTACATTCAATGTTTTTGTAATAAAGAAAATATGGTAAATTGTAATAATTCTTCACTGTGCTGTGGTTTTTTGTTTTGTATTAAATTTATAGAAAATTAAATGAGATGAAAATAAAGAAATATGATGAAATTTAATCGGGTTTGAGAAGTGGATGATGATGATGTGATAAAATTCAAGTGAATATTGTCTGAAAAAAAATAATTTATTATTAAAATTACATCAAAGCCAAAAGAAAAAAAATCAGGGTAATGTCAAACAGTCGCCAACCAAATATTTTAATTTTTATAATTATTTAAACTTTGAAAATATTTTTACATTGAAAAATTATAGAAAATAAACAAAAGAAAAAAGTCTTAAACTTAAACTGGAAACAATTGAACATTAGGGAATTAATTCTATAACAAATCACAAACAATACAAAACATGAGTACAATTTTTGACTCATCGTATAATTTTTTATTTCCATTGTTTGTGTTGATGATCATTAATTTTATCATTCTTTACTTTTGTTTCTTGTAAATTTGAAGTAAATGAAAAAAAGACAATGACTTCAATTATAGACACTGTGGAAGCTCAACTGTATAAGCTTATTGCCTCTATTCTCTTTGTAATAAATAAAAAAAGCTTTTTTATTTACTTTTTTTGTGGCTTTTTGTTATTTTATTGAAGAAATTAATTTGATTACAAAATTTTCTCTCTTATTATTGGTTGTGTCATTTTCATTTGATTGTAAATATTTAATTCTCGCGTTTTATTGACAATCAATTGATCCCGATATGCGTGATATTTTTTTTTTTGAATTTAGAAATTTTTACACAAAATTTCAGAATTTTAAAATGACAAAGAAAAACTGATCCAAATGTAAGAAAAATGTATTTTCTTTAATTTTAAAAATTTCATTTTGAAAAAAAAAAAATGAATTCTTTGGATTTTAATAAAATCTGATGAAAATTAAATTAAAAATTCGAAATGGAAATTTTGTTTGAATCAATCATAATCTTTAATCAATTTTTCAATAGGACTTTGTGTTAAGTCCACAGAATAATATTTATAAATGATTAATTATTCATTCTTTTGGTCCTTTAACAAAAAATTCTTTCTATTTAGCAAGTAAAACACAATAATCTTACTACCCCCTCCCCCTCACTCCACTCTTTACATTTCATAAAATCCGTTGAAAAAGATTAGAAAGTTCATTATTATTTTTTAATTGTTTTTCTTTTCTAATTTGTCTCAAAAATTTATGCCTCTTAATTATTTTCCCCTAAAAAATTTTACACAATTTCCTAAACATAAAAATTTTATTTTAATTTATTTATAAATTTATTTTGGATTTAGATAAAAAAAAAACAACAACAAAGAGAGAAAGAAAAAGGAAAACAGGATAAACTTTTGAATTTTATTAATTGATAAAAATTTGATTAATTTGTAGTTCGAATATTAGAGGAATTAAGTTCCTTCTCGTTTTTTTTTTTGTGTAAACCGATTTATGTAAAAATGAGAGACATTCGTCCTTTATGTTATTCTTTAAATATTTCAACGTTTATTGGCAGCACTTATCCGTTCTTGAATGTTTTTTTTTTTGACTCTGAATTGAAATCAAATACTTGGAAAATACTTTGAAAAGCTTAACATAGAAATCAATAGAAAATAGAGGAAAAAATAAACTACAAATTGAATGATTTTGTTTAAAAAAAAAATATCAGCTTAAAACTTCAATCAAAGTGAAAAAATTCGTTTAAGAAAAAAAAAAAACTGAAGCTTTTATCTGTCAAAACAACATCAACAATTTATCAAATATACGAATGAAAATCCGGGATTTGATATAAAATTTTGCCTTTTCTCTCATTCTACGTTTTCTTCAGCAAAAAATTGAAAATATAAAATAAAAAACAAAATCCCGCGAATACTTTTCAAAGTCAAATCAAAAAAATCATCAATTTTGATTTTTTTTTATGAACAAGAATCAAATAAATAAAATAAATCAACTTGAATTAACTTTTTTTTTTATTGCATTTTGAAATTTTTATTTTTCTCACAAGATGATTTTCTCAAATGTTGAAAGTTTTTAAAAAGTTTAGTTTATTCACAAAAGTTATAACAAAACTATTTACTTCTCTCTCTTTACCACAATATATAACTGTCTTGCTCCACTATGAACGACTATGAAAGACAATTTTTTTATTGGATTCAATGAGATGAGTTTTGATTTTTTATTGGTTTTTGTTTTTCTTTCCTCTTAAAGTTGGAAATATAAAAATAATCTAATCTAATCGAAATCAAATACAAATACAAAATTGTATAACTTTACTTACATAGTTTCTAATTCCACATTTTTCTCGTCTTTGCCTTTGTGACATCGCAACTTGTGATTATTTTTGTTGTAAAACTTATTCACATTTTCAGTTATATAATAGTGAAATAATAAAGTTAGACGTTGTAGAAAAAAAGAGACAGAACATACGATGAAAAAAAGACTCATCACAAAAATATTGCTTGAGGCATTTTCACATGTGAAAAGTACAAATACAAAGACAAAAAAAATTTGTTTGCTCCTTTCTGTAGAGTGAATGGAATGTGAGTTGTGAAGCTGTGTGTGGTTGAGGAATAAAATGTATGACGTTGATCTAAATAGGAAGTATTTGAACAAAAATAATTATCAAGAGACAATTTTCCATTATGATTTTTTTCCCCAATTTTTCTTCCATGGAAATATTTTCAAATTTACTCAATTTTTTTTCCATTCCTTTTCTTTATTGAGTTAAGTAGAAACACATCTCGTGTTTTGTCTTGTGTTTTCATTGAAATTGAACCAAAACATTGCATCATAAAATTGACCGAAATAATATCCAATTTTTTTTTTTCATCATCATGCAAAAAAAAAAAAAAAAAACAAACAGACAAAAAGAAAAATATAGAAAAATAATACGGAAAAATAAAAGAAACCCAGCTGTGGGTTCTTGAATAAAAGAGGAATTTTATTTCGTTTATATATATTTTTTTTCCTCTCTATGATTTTCTTTTATTTTCCTTGTTTTTTTTTTCTTCTTTTTTTTCTCTTTTTTCGCCTTTACTCCTTTTATTTGACAAAGAAAAAAAAGAAAGAAAGAAACAAGAAACAAGAAACAAGAAAGGAAACAAACGGAATCAAATTTATGATATCTTTATTATTATATTTTTGTAATGGTTTTTTGATATTCTCTTCGTTTCTCTCTGAGTCTGGGTCCTCTATATTTTCTTTCCTTTTTTCTTTTCTATTGGGAAAATATAACGCACGATAAACAAACAACAACAAAAATTGAAACAAATAAAAAGGGAATAAAGGGGACGAACAGGAAACGAAATAAAATTGATTTGATTTTTATTGAAAATTTTTTCTTCTTTTTGAAGAGAAAAATATAAATTTTGGTGTAATTTTGCTGTTGTTATTGTTGCTATTGTTATAGATATTTTTGATTATTGTTTTCAAGATAGAAAAAAAAATAAACAAAGACAATTGTATCAAACAAAAGTGAAGACGAGTGTTTATGGGAATTTCTGGTGTTTCTCTTCTTTTATTTTCTGGATAAAATACATTAACGATACTTTTATATCATTCATGATTCCTAAATATTTCTATATTGATTAACTTTGATGTGTGTGTTTCTTTCAACATTTGATCAACTTGGATTTTCTAAATATAATTTTGACAATTTTTTTAAATACAATTAAACCCATTTACGTATAGGCAAAATAATATGGGATTTTAGAATTCACCTACTTCACTTTTGCTCTGTTCATGGAACATTTTTTATTAATTGTTTATTTTAAAACTTTTTCTCTTATGGAAAGTTTCAGGATTCTAAATAATTGTTTGGAAAGAAGAAAATATGAGATTAAAAATTTGATTTTGTTGTTTTTCTTCTAAATAAATTTAATAGAAAAAATCTTTCAAAAAATTTTATGTTATTGTTGCTAAAATTGGTTTCTGTTATTTTTGTCATTCACTTTATTTCTAATGCACGGTTAAACGAGAGATGTCTGTAAAAATAAGATAAGAAAAAATAAAAAAAAAACTTTCTGAAATTTGATTTTTATGCATCTTAAAGTATTTTTATATTTTCTTCATTCAACAAAAAGAAATAAAAGATTTTTTTTTCTTTTTATTACAACAACCAGCAACAACAATGACAGCTCCCCTAATTTATATTTATATACATTTTTCTTGGTTCTATTCAAACTCACTCAATTATCCTTTCGTAATCCCGGAATGGATTTGACAAAATCGGGTCGTTCAACAGGCAGTTGTGGGATTTGATCATGTAGACATGTAATTGAAAATATAGGGACAATAATAGATATATACATAGACGTATATTATTATACAAATCGGGTATATTAAGGATTTCAAATGAAATAATAGAAAGAGAAAGTATGTCTCAAATGGGATAAAATTTATTTAAATCAATTATACTCAAACTATATTATCCATTATATTCTCTCTTTCTTTCTCTTGACAATTTCTATTTTGAACAAAAAGTTTTCCGTTTTCTTTTGTGCTTACTTTATTTTATCAAAGGAAATATTCTTATTTGCCTTGAAAATTTTGCATTTCTTTTGAAACTAACTTATTGTTTATGTGTAAAATCCTTGAAAGTTTTCCCTCTGTTTATGAGTCTTAGGAATGTTTGCATGCTTTATTTGTACGAAAATTTAATTCATTTTCTGCGAATTTTATTCGATTTTACGTTAATCAGAAACTATGAAATTTTTATAAAAGTTAAAAATTTAAATGAACTAAATTCAAGATGCTGGTTTCTATTCACTTAAACCAACTTAGTGGATTATTGATCGTTTTTGTTTTTGATTTCTAATTCTAGAAGATCTTAAATAAATTTCAATTTCTGTTTTTGATTTTAAAATAGAATTTTTAAAATATAAACTTTATTTTTCTTTATAAAAATATATAGTAAAGTTTTCATAGTCATAACCACCTACCCACATTATACAAAATCATCACGTACGTAAAATATAGTTTTCTTGAACTACTTAAATAATGCAATAAAACATTGAGAAAATGTGTATGTGTGTGTGTGTATAGTTAAAGGAATATTGTTGAAACAAAATAAATTCTTATTATATAAAATCTAATAAATACTTAATAATGATTTATTTTAACACCATAAAGATAGTTAATATTCTAGTCTAAACCTTTATAATATTAAGAAGAATTTTAATCTTTAATTTTTCTATGTTTATAGTTAACTCTTTAAAAGTTCTATTTAATTTATCTTATTCAATAATTTACATTTTATATGTAACCATATACTGATATACAAATTCTAATTCATATTTTAAATTATTTTATCCTTAAAAATTATTCATGCCCTTTCAGATGCGTGCGTTTTTCTTATGAAATAATATTTTAATTCAATTTATGTTTAAAAGTTTTTAGTAGACTTTAATAAAAATATTCTACAACCGAGAAATAAATTTATATTATTGAGATACATTTTGATGAAGAAAATATCCGTACGGTTTGGAAACATTCAAGGGGTCGTTTACATGTAGCAAAATATTCCAAGAACAAATAAAAATATTGTTCCTCTAATATTTGGATGTTTTACCAGCTTTAAATTAAGATAAAGATACAAAATTATGAGATAAATTTTTGACTGAAAACACAATATAATAAAATTAAGATTTCTTGTACAAGAAAATTCCATAACCTTACGTTACCCCTTTCCTTTGCTAACATCTGAACAGCTAGACTATATGGCTGGGTCAAACAAGAAAGAAAGTTGAGACGTCAATATATATTTTTAAACCAACGGCATTCACATTCTATATAAAATATCCAATTATAAATTATCCAATTAATAAAGTTAAACTAATTTATGATACACCTTCTTGTATATTTTCACCCTTAATGTTTTGAGATTTGATCTTAGACGACGTTTATAATTTTTTCTTATTTGTTGTTTAAAAAAATCCACTCAACATTATTTTTATGATTGAATCTTTTGAAATTTATTCTATAGTTTATAGTTATTCTTATGTTGGGTCAATCCACTTGAATTAGTCTCTCAGAACAAAATACTTGTATTTGTTTAGATTCGACAACTTTCAGAATCAATTTTAGAAATTATAATATCTAACTTTTAGGTTATATCAAAACACGGTTTAGTCGATTATAATAATAATACTAAAAATGTAAAATACAAAATGAATCTCCACCTTCTATTAAAAATTTTAACTTCCACTTTATACCTTCTGGAACAATGGTTTCACTTTTCTCGTTCCTGTTATCTCAATTTAATAATAATTATACAGAAATTTTAAAATTCAAAATAAAAGGAGAAATTTTTGTTTAACAAAACTTCCTTCATCTTCTTCTTTATCCATGGAAGTATAACTTTAACATCTAACTAGAATTTGATTAAATTTATTTTTTGGCAAATTAATTTTATAAGTTCAAGTATGAAAAAAAAAGAATGTTTTGTATAAAAAGAAGAAATTTTGTTTTTAGGATTTTTTTTTTTTTCAATTTTATAAGCGCTGAAAGAAAAAATAAATGCTAATTTTTTAATTTATTCTGAAAGGAAAAATTGTACCAAAAGATTCGTCAAAACTTTTGAACTTCAAACAAAGAACCAAGAATAATATTATAATGAAAACCACATGATACAGTAATACACAAATGAAAAGAAATGACTTTCTATATCTGGAAATATTTTTGAATATAGAATTATTTCTATATAGAATTTTATTCCAATAACAGAACAATCATAAATTTCATCAGAAATATTTTGGCAACGAATTAACATGTTAATAAATCTCTTTTACATGATTACATTTTTACTGAAAATTAAAATATAAAATGATTTCCTGAAAAAAAAAATGTATCTCTAAGTAAATTCTCAGAAATTTACAAATAACCATTTAAAGTAGATTAAAATAATATCAAAAAGTAAAATCAGTAACATCTGACGGTATAAAATTGAAAATCAAAATTCGGGTTAATTTATTCAAAAATTCATAGAATATTGATGTAAGTTGTAATAACATTTATTAATATGACATTTTGTATTCAGAGAATAAAGTATATTGGAGATTAAGAAAATTCACCAAAATATAGAAAACGACTCGTTTAAAGTGAAAGAAAATATTCAATTTAGAGGCAGCATTATTTAAATTAAAAAGAAAGCAAAAAAAAAAATATTGGAGAGGAAGAATAAGAAGATTGTTATATGAGTGCCAAAAATTTATCTGTATACTTCCTCACGTTCAAGTTATCTGATCTTTTGGCGTGTTAAGATGGTGGTCGGTTCTGTTCTCTGTTTTTGTGTGTATTTTACTTATTTCCCTTTTTCGACAATCCGACATAAAAATCTTGACTTTTTTCATTTATTTAAATAAATATTTCCTTCATTTTTAAAGAAAAATGTAAAACAGAGAATGAAATTTAATTTACGTTATGGAACTTCAAAGGATTTTGTCTTATGTCACCCTCAATGTTCCACTCACACTTAAAAAAAACTGTTGTGATGCGGTTGTGTATTATGGTGACATCTTCTTAGGTAATTTAAATTAAACATTTTTCTTCATTTTCTTCTTCATCTTTTTCTTGTTGTATATATATATTTTTTATTTATCTTTACTGCGGCTGTCTTAATCTTTTTTAATTAGTTTTTGTTATATGAAGCTACATTATTACAACCTATCTTAACTCTTTAACATATGGTGTCGGTACAGTTGACACAGGTGCGACAATGTTTGTACAATCCTTATTTAATAAAATTTGTAATTTTTATCCTTTTTACTCCTTCACTCATTCACTGTACTGTAGATGAATTTAATTGATTAATGAAATGCATTTATTCTAGGAAGACATAATAAACAAATTGTATTTCTTACTAGACACAATTTCTTAGAATTAAATCATTCAATACAGATTTATTTTATAATAAAGACTTTAATAAAACTTCAAGATTTTCTTCGTAAATACAGTTTCATTTGATTAAACAAATGTATACAGGGCAAAATCATCCACTAACCTACTTTTATGTTCTGTTTACAAATGACAAACAAATATATCTTTCCTCTGTTGAATAACAAAAAAAAAAAAAAAGTTCTCATAGACAAAGCTTTCTAGTTCTTGTTTTATTTTATTTATAAGTGACGTAATGAATCTGTAAGAAAATATTGTAATTTAAATTATTACTACTTTTTTTTTCTGAATGAAACATTTTCTTTTATACATTTAAAAACAATTTTTACACATTTAAACATTTGTACTTTTTATTAATATTATCCTATTTCAGATTTGTCTTTTACTATTGTGTAATAAATATATTAATAAAACAGAATAAGTTTTCTATTTTAGATTTTCTTGGCTTTTGTTTTCTTATAAATAAAGATTTATCTTGGCAGGACACTTAATAAAATAAAACTTAATGGAAAAGAAGGACGAATAATACGAGTAATATATAAGAAAAAAAAGGAAAAAAAATTAGGTTAAGAGTGAAGAGGAAAAAAAAAAGAAAAAGGACAAAACTAAAAAGGTACAAAACTCCAATATAAGAAGAAGAAAAACTATAAAATTGAGATTTATAGTGAAGCAATGAGTTTTTTTTCTTGGTCAATATTTGTAATTCACTGTTAGGTCAGTTCTTCTTTTACATTTTATTTTTATCTGCAAAATAGGGAGGTAAAATAATGAAATGAAACTTTATTTATGGTTAAAATGGAAAAAAAAGGATTTGCTGCTTGAGATTATTCACTTCGTTTAAGCTTAGACTTATCGTGAATCTTTGCACCCTTTTTTATAAATATTTCAACAATTGGCTCAACATTTGATTATTTTGCGTCATTTTACTATTATTTGATTTCCGTAAAGTCAGTTCTCTAAGATCCTGGAAATAATGTTTTATGCACAAGAAAAAATCTTCTTTATTATATGAATCTTAATTGGAGTATCAATTTCGTTTTCTATAATCCAGATTAATCTAATTAAAATTTTTCTGAAGACTCCTCAATTTTCTTTCAGCATTTTTTTACACTCATCTATTTTCTTCATCTATAAATTTACAATTTCAATAATACAATTTTTATTATCGAATTAATTCTTTCAATTTTCAATTTATATTTATTTGTTAATTTATCCAATTAAAAGATTCTCAAAGGCTGAGAACTCTTAGTATTTTTTTTCTCGTCATATAACAATTTATCTCCTGATAATACCGGATACGAAATTAAAAATCTTTTTATCAATAATTATTACTAAGCAAAGTATTTCTATTCTTAAGGGATTTTCTATATTAATTTTTCATTCCAATCTTACTCTTCGTCTTTTTTTTTTCATCTTCTGGTTTTCTCTTTACTTATAAAATAATTTATGCAAACAGATTTTCCTTTTCTTACTTTTCATGTTTTTTTATTCTTCTCCACCATACTTACATTTTATGAATAATAATTTTATAATTTTATTATTTTAAAGAATCGCTAGAAGAAGAAAATGAAGAAGAAGAAGATGGAAAATAGTCTTGTTCTTTTATGTCTTTGAGAACTCTGGAAAAATTTACTTTTCAACATTGTGAAATTTCAAAAAAGAAAATTGGTACAAATAGAATTTTAAACTTTCTACTGCATTATAATTATTTTTAGATTATCAATGAAAAGCTTCTTATAGTAAGTTAATATTTCCTATTGGATTTACTTTTATTTAATAACAAGAAGAATGAAGTACTAAAAGGCAATAGAGGAATTTAAGCAAAAAAATAATGAAAATTTCATTCTTACCGAAAAAGTCAGAAGATCTAACAAAAATAATTTTGGTGAAAAAAAATTTTGGCATAATTTACCAATTAATAATTTATATCATAAAGGAAGAAATCTTTAATTTATTGAAGAGGAAATTTTGAAAGAAAAATAAATTTCTGGCAAAATAAAAATGTAATTCTGGAAATGTGGTGAAAGTTATTTTCTTCTTTTTATCACCACCACAATTTACTTTTAATGAAACGTCGATTGAAATACAATATTTTTTACGATTGAAAATATTTCCGATTCTGGAAAACCTTTTCCCCTCAATTGTATGACTTTTTCTTCGAACGAATTTATTTTTTGTGATGAGTTTCTCCTAATTTCTCCTCCTTGACTTTTATTTCTATTCTAGGAACACTTCGGAAAGAATAAATTTACTCATATTAAAATAAGACCAAAAGTTCCAATAAGACGAACAAAAATACAAAAATTAATTATAAAAATTGTCAACATTAAAAACTATGTTTACTTTGGGAATTTCATAATTAATTAAGATGAAATTTTTACAGCGAATAAAAATGAAATAATAATTTTCTTGAAAACGTTAAAAGCATTTACAATTTACAGGTCGACAATCAGCATTTAGACTGTATACTTTTTTTTTTATAGAAAGAGAAAAATCGTAACCTTGATCTTTTCTCTCTTAAAAATCATAAAATATTAAAAAAAATAATTTTTATTTCAAATGAGGCAAGAGCAAAACGGAAGGAAAATAAGTTGGGACTTTTAAACCATTTCATTCCTATTATAACCTCACCATCTTTAAACGCAACCACGTTCAATGCAGAGCAATAAATAATAATGAAATAAAAGGACGAAAAATGTAATAAGTTTTTTTCTTATTTAGATTGGAACTTGTTTCTTGGAAACAAGCCAAATATTTTGCATTCTCTGCCATAAAACTTTCATTTTGTTTTGTTCTTCTTGTACACGAATTATTTTATTCTTCTCAATTCCACATGACTCTCTTATTTTTCAATCACTTATTTTTCTGAAGTGGAATCCATTAGTGGTTTCGGGTGGAATAATGAAAGATGGAAAAATCACAACAATATTTTTATTTATAATTTTCATTACAACTTTAACCTTTTTTCCTTAATTTTTTTTATGGCTTCCGTTTTTACTGATATTTATTACATCATCGTTTGACATTTATATTTTTTTGTTATTTAACTTTAATATATAAAATCCGCTACTGTTTTATTTTGGAATTCCTCGTTTACGTCATTATTCTTTTATTCAATTTTTATTCAATTTAATAAGAAATAAGAAAACTGGAGAAGTAAAAAAAAAAAAATTTCGATATTGAAAGAACATGAAAAAAAAAGTCTGGAGTATAAAATTAAATGAATGCATAATTTAAAACATTGAAATGAAAAAAAGGAAAAAAGTCAAAAAAAAAAAAGGGAAAATTATTTACAATGAATCATCATCGTCATAATAATATTTGTTCATTTTCTTACGTTCACATTATTTATTAATGGTTTAAGAAAATTATTAAATATTAATTGTGTATACCTTCTGTTTTACCTTTATTTATTTTTCATTAAATTAAATATAAAATAATGTACATAATTTCCACTATAAGGGTTAATATATCATACGGTTTACACAAACATACACACACACACACATGCACACACTCAATTAAACCTTCTCAAAAAAAAACTGGTGTTTTATTTACATTTCTCTTTTGCTTCATTAAATTTTAACAAAGTAATATTTAAATAATATAAAAGCTTCTAACATCTTTATAATAAAATGTTCAGTTGTAAATTTTAATTATTTAACAATTACCAATTATCCGTGTTTTTTTGTTTGTTCTTATATCCGTGATTTTGATACAAAACTTTTTCAATGTCGCAGTGTGTACAAACTTTGTAATATTTTATGAGTGACGATAGAATTCTTTATATTTATGTTTAACTTAATAATATTGTACATAAATGTCTTAATCAAAGGAAATCCTGACCATTCCAATAAAAGTCAATCTAGTTCAGCCTATAATTAAATAAAGGAGGGAAAAGTATGTGCCGACAATTTCGTGACCCCCCACCAAAAAAAAATACCAAAAACAATAAACCAAAGTGTTTTCTATAAAAAAAAATTATTTTTCGATAACACGGCGTGCGTCAGTCAATTACGTCCCTGACCTAATCTCTCTTACAATATTAATCATGCGTTAGAAAATACACATACTCATTAAACTAGATCCATATTATTATATCCCATAATTCACATCCACATCCACATCCTATATAATAATATAATATTATGGTAAAATCCCTGTTGTCTCCTCATTTACTTTATATTATTATAAACCTTCCTTCACTGCTCACCCTTTTTTCTGTTTCTACTTCATTTTCACCTCTTCATACCATTTATACTCTGATTAACAGCAACAAAAAATATTATAATGTACAAAATGGAAAAAAAGGACATATACCCTTACAGAAATTGTATTTCCTTCTATATGAAATATCCTGATGTGCGTGCTTATTTGTTTCTGTATATTTGTGTGGGATACTTAACGTTGACATAATTAAGACTCCGTAAGGTATTTAATACTCTTTAATAGAAATAGAAGAGTCGCTCTATGTATATGTGAGTGAGACAAATATACACTTTCGATTTAATAAAAGGGTTGGGATGTTCAATTGGGTGGTGGAATTGAGTAGATTGGTGAACATATTATAAAACAATAGCCGGATTAAGACACACACGGGACATTTATTATTCAAAATAATTTTCTGTTTTTTAACTCAGATTTACGAAATTCATGTGTATGTGTGATGATGTTAGAGTTGGGGTAGAGATATAAAAAGTATCGACTATTAGGGTGATAATTATTTTAGTTAATTATTCCAATTATTCGATATTTTATTTTGTGAACGAAAGTTATTTCTCTTCTATTTGTTCTTCTGAAGGACATCATTCGTTCGTATTTCTTCTTCGAAAAAAATGACCTACAACAATTATTCTGAAGGACCAATTTTTTTTTCTCTTATTGTCTTCAGTGTGAAAAAAGATAAGGAAATAAACTTATCTTGACGATAATTTATTCTCGATTATTCCCTGTGCGATGAAAAACTTTGACTGTCTCTGATGACTTTGTCGTTGTTGTTCTTGTTGTTTTTTTTTTTAGTTTTTATATTTATTGTTGTTGTTGTTATTGGGTTATATTTTTTTTTTTGTTTTGTAAAGTTTAAGAAAGATTATAAGAATGATGATAACAGTGATGATAATGATAATAATGATGATGGTGTGAATGACAGTCACTGCTTAACGATTATTATTTATTTTGAAAATTTGTTTGGTTTTTGTTTTCGAAGGGAATAACGTAGTCGGTATATTTTCACAAATCTCTAATGACTTCGTTCGTAGAAAGTTTCTTAATATGCTACAATAACTGGGTTAGTTTTCTTCATTCCGCATCAATATTTTCTTGCAGGAATTAGTTGTTTTTACAGAAACAAAATTTTGAATTAAATTCACAAATTGATAATTTTGTTTCCGTAAATTCATTTCTGATGAAAATCTTTTCAACAAACTTAAAATTATTTAAAATTCGATTAACATTAAAATTAATTACAAAAGCTTTGATAATCCGGATTAAATTTTGATTAATGTTCATCATCTTTAAAAAAATATTCAATAACCTCCAACTTTCAAAGATGGAAAAAGTTTTAAAAATCTACACAGCCCCCCAATGTATCAAATCCTTATTTTTTATGAACCATTTGCATATCGTTTCAAAGCTTATCTGTTATCATTATCAATTTCTATCATGATTGCGTTAGTTTTTTTTTTGTTGTACATAAAAAAAAAACATATAAATACATAAAATAATATTTAAATTTTGAACCTCTAAATTTTTCCCGCATTTATTTAAGCGCACTTTTCTTTTTATCTTATCATCATTTTTTTTTTATTTATCATAAAACAAACAAAAACAAAAACAAAACACAAAAATAAAAGCACAGACTTTTATCTTAAACATTTCAATTTATTTTATGAGATTCTTCATTCTTTCGTGGAAACTTTTTTTTTTGTTTTTTGTTGTTTTTATGAAAGGAGATGAAAATGTAAATTCCGTAAGTGAAAGTAGTTATGTTTTTTTATGTTATTGTTGTTCTTATGTTTATTCATTTCATAAAACTTTCACTTTTCATCACATAAGTCTTAAGTAAATAAAACCAAAAAAATAAGTGAAACAAACAGGAAATCAAACTTTTAAAGTTTCTTTTGAGATTCATAAAATCTGAGAAAATCATTTATATTTTATTTGAACATAACGGAAAATGTATGTTTTTAAAAGGAAATCGAAACGGATGTTGAATATAGGTTTGCATTTTTTTTTTTGGTATTTGATTTGTCGTGCGCTTTTATTTTTATATTTTACTCTGAATCTTCAAAAAAAAAAATGATTTAACTCCTTTTATCTGTGTGTCCATTTTGTCTCTCTGTCATTTTATCTTGAAAGAAATATGTTCGATTTATATGTATACATTTTTCTTACTTCCAAAATTCGCTCGAATTTAATAAAAACGAAAACTGAATATCAAAGCACATTTGGAAGAATCCTGACATAATTAAGTTGACGTGTATCGCAAAGGGAAAGTTTATTATTAACGTGCCAAATCCCCCTTCAAGTAATAAATCTCCTAATTTCAATACTGCACCATTGATACTGTCAAAATACATCACTATAACCCATAAATAATATAAAATCGATTTTTGTACCGAAAAAAAAAATAATAATAGGAGAAAAGTGTTTGTTTCCGTTTTATTTCAGTTTCAGTGTTCCCGCATAGATATCCATAGAAATTTGGAATGGGGGAAAAAAAAAATTGGGCAAAGAGGTAGAAACAAACAACTGAACAAATTTTTGGTGTATTTTATATGGCGATTTAATGGAAATTTTCTATTATTCTTTTATTGAATTTTACTTTTTTTTTTTCGTTCATCATCAATAATTCATGTGATTTGTTACTATTTGTTTTTTTTTTTTCTGTTGTTGCTTAAAAAAATATTTATACAAAAAATAATACGAACAATAAATGAATCTGTTTTATTTGATTGAATGATGAATGAAATAATAAAAAAAAATTATATATCCGTTTTTATTCTGTTTAAATAATTCTCTTCATTATTATTATAAAATCGGTTACAACGAACATCCTCTCGGATAAAGCGAACAATTTTTTTTGGTCGCGTGCGATTCATTTGAATTAAATTTTATTGTAATTTATTTTGATTTAATCTATTTTTATTATTTGGTTGTGTCTGTAAATGGTCATTTTATGAAGGATCTGTTAGTCTTCACCAAATTTCAATTCTTTTTTTATTAGAATTTTAAACAAACGAAATTAATTATTTGTTTTATATTATTGTCTGTCCTCCAAAAAAAGAATCACTTAATCCGAAAATTGTAATCATTTATAAAATAATTCTATTTCCAATTTACAAATAATTTGAATTATTATAAAATTAATGAGATTTTTTAAAGTAATTAAATTCAATAAATTTGATCATTAAATGGACTTCATAAAAATACTTTAAACCTTTATTGATTTTCTTCAAAATTAATTATATACAAAAGTATTTTCTCACATTCAAATTGATTTTTGAGTTTTATTTTTATATCAATTAATTTATGGAATTCTTATTGAATCTATTGTTTTCAGAACTTCCAACAAACCTAAAACTCTAAAGATTCGTCATATTTGTTTCTTTTCATAGATAAAGTAGTGTTGTTACCCTATAACTTTTAATACAAAATCATTATTGTTTGTCTTCTGTTTCTAACTATAAATTGTTAAAATTATATCCACTTAATTTCCCTTTTAAATATTCCATTATCTTTCTCTGCGTCTCTACATCTTTGTCAAAATCTTAAAACAATAATTTCTTTAGTTATGTATTTGCATTTAAACAAAAATATTAAGATCTTGTCCTTATAACGTGAATAATAATAATGACAGTTCACAAATTACTTTATGCTGCCTGTGGTTATCGATTCTTTAACTTTAAAATTAAAACCTTTTTTTTAAATCAGAGATCTGAATAAACTCAAAAAAAAATAAAATAAAAACATACAGATAAGTACGGAAAGTATTTACAAGAACAATGCACACAAAAAGTAAAAGTTATAGAACTCAATTATGAAGAATAAAAACAAATTTGATGAATTTATAAATTATATTCGAGAATAAACTTTCAATTTAAATTGATAATTGTTTCAATAATTAAAGTAAACGGAAAGCGTGTCTTTTATAAAACTTTAAGTTGAATGTAAATCAATGTTGCTCTCTTGTCTACATTATTTTCTTTTTCTTTTTAATTTGAATTCTCTTAGAATTGTTCTGACATCCGGCATTAAAATTTTATTATTTTTGTTTCTTATATTTAAAAACAAAAAACAATACTGTGAGTGGTGAGTGTTTATGTCTATGATGTCATCTTTAATTCTATTGAAGATATTTAAAACTTGACTTTAAGATTTAAGACCTTTTCCCCTTATATTAGATGCTGATATGTCTATATAAATGTAAATTTATTACGATAAAAGATGAAAAGTTGAATGGTTTAGGTTTAGAGGATGATGAGGACAACATGCGGTGTTGACATGCAGAGAGATAAAGGTGAAGAGACCAAGAAGGTATATAATATACAACAAAAGGAAGAAAAAAGAAAAGTTTTCAATTTAAGGGGGATTAATTCTGAAGACAAGAAGTACTTTACTTTTGTTGAATTTTGTGTCTCCTTTAAAAGATAATTTGACTTTATAAAGATTAAAATATTGAATTAATTTTAATTTTAGAAAAGATATTACTGTCGATTTTTATTATTCGTCTAAGGAAGAATTCATTTCATCACATTATGTTCTTCAAGTGAAAAATCAAGGTTTATTGGCAACTTTTCGATTCCTTCAATTCTTTTGACTTTCAACTTTTGACTTCTGACTTTTGAAGAGTTTCTTACCATACCAATTTCATTATTTTGCAAACCAAAGAGTCAGATTCAACATTAATTGTACTACTTGGAAGAAGAAATTCTAAATATTTCAATTGATTGGCAAAATGTGTAAAAATATTTGTGGGAAAAAATCAGGAAATTATATCTTTGATTTGTGTTTCCCAACATTCTTAAAACATTTTTATTGACTTCTGATATAGACGTTTGCTCAAATTTATTATTTAATTGATGACAAATAAAGTGGATCCACCCACACTTACTTCACACACTCACGCATATACGTAAGTACCTGGAAAATATTTACAAAAAGCACATACACTTTCATTGACCGCGTGGTGGAGGTCATAAACTTTTTGAATAATATATGAACAATAATTGCTTTATTGTCTGTTTTTTTTTTTTTTCTTCTTTTTTTGCCTTCTTTTCTCCCTTCTAACGTCTTTATTGTACGTTTTATGCCAATAACTGGAATCTTGAAATTTATCCATTTTCTTTATTGTTTTTTTCCCCTTTATGCGATAAAATTCTCTTGTCATCGTAACGTCATTGAAGCGAGATTTCTTTTTTTAGTACCCAAAACGAATGAACAAAAAATTTGTTATGCCGTTACGTTCTGCTACGTAAAACGTCAATTTGGAAAAAACCGCGTCGTTTAGTGTTGAAAAACACTAGAGTATGTGAGGTTCACAGAAAATGAGAAAGTGCTTTATAAAAATTGTTGTTGATGACGGTGGTTTCACACACACATGCATGCATACTTATACTAGAAAAATGGATAAATATGGGATCATAATAAATATTCTTTGTGTGATTTATGCTCTTCATAATAAAGTCAGTTTTCTCTTTTAAGGATTTTTCTTTTTTATTAAGCATTTTATTCGTATAATCTCCAGACAAGAATGTCCAAAGTCATCATTCCATATTTTCTTTTTCATTATATTTGTTAAGGGTTTTCTGTCTCTCTCTCTCTCTCTCTCTCTCTCTCTCTGTCGCTCCGGTTTCCTTCATTATTATGAAAATTGGTTTTCTTTATTATGTTTCTATGAGCAATTGTCTTGGCTTAGCAAAGTTATTTTTTAGTCTGGGATTTTTAAGTGGAGACGACATAAAATATTTTCATAAATTCAATTGAAAAATTTATTAAGTTTAATTGAAATTGTTGTTTTGGAATTTTATTTCGAAAATTTACCCAATTAATTTACTAAAGGGAAATTAAATTTTCAATTGTAATTCTACTTAAAGGACTTTTCATTGATTTTATAAAAAAATTGATAAGAGGAAACAAAAACTATTGAATGTCCGAATTGTACTATTTTTTTTTATTAAATTTGAAAGGAATTTGACAGAAACATTAAAAATCACTTAAAGAAATTATTTCAATTTTTCTTTATTGACTAAAAAATGTCAAGTCAAGTCTAAAAAGACAAAAAAAAAAGAGATTATTTCCTAACAGAAAAAAATATCAAAAGAATTTATAAATTCCCTTTTTTTTTTTCATTCTCCGTTTTATTTATCATTTTTTATGCCAACTGAAAAGAACTTTATCCTCTAGTTTCCCACTCCACCTATCGATAAAAAATTTTATAAGTAAAGAACTCGTTTTTGTTCACATTTAGTTCTCATGAGTTCAAAAGTCAATTGATTCTTTTGTCTTGTAAAATAATCGTATTAAATTTAACGAAGGAAGTTTCATTCCCTAATGATATCCTTAATTATTCAGAATTGTGCATTTTTCTGCAATTTTATTCTTATATATATTTTTTTTCGTTTTTGCATTTTATTTTCAATTTTCCTTGGAATTTCACTTCACTTGAAAAATGAGAGAAAGTAAAAAAAAAAAAGTTTATCTTCACTAACAATTATTTCTCTTCCATTTCTTTCCCTTGAAATATTTCTATCATTTTCTCCCTATTTCCGTTTTGTAAATATTGAAAAAGAACGAGAATAGGTGGAACTGTGTTTCTCTTTGGAATTTTCCAAGATGTTTTTTATTTTTATTTAATTCATTTTTCTGTTTTTTTTTTTAGAAAATAAAAAATAAAAACTAGAAGAATATTTTATTTTTTTAATAAAGTGGGAAAGCATTTTATGTATATTATCTTCTCTCAATTGTTTTCAAACAATTTTCATATCCCCCCACCCGATTGTTATAAGGAACAACAACAAAAGTGAATAAAATGAATTCTTTGAACATTTTGTCTGAATATTTTGTGGTCTGTGTCTGAAACTATTTTTTAACACCGTACGTAAGATTTAGAGTCATGAAAATAATGAGAATGTTAAGATGATTTCTTTTATTCATAAGAATCATAAAAATAATACCGAAAATGGAAAATGAAGAAAATGAAAAAAAAAAATGGGAAAATAGAAATTTTTTTCCTTCTTTCTTGTTTTACGGAATTTAATAATTTTAAATTATTTAAAAAAAGTTTTCTTTCTTTTATGCTTTTCTTTTGAATAATAAAAACGCACAAAAATGGAATTGGAGAATATGAATAATTTTTTTTTTTATTTCCTTAAGAATATTTAAGGTTTATGTGTATATGAGATCCTGTATGTGTATATGTGTGTGTGTGTGTGTGTGTGTGTTTGTGCGGACAACGAGATGATGATGACAAAATTCGCTCCAACGCACGTAAAAATCATAATAATAAATTATTTTATATGCGTAAGAAGTTATCTTCAACAATTCATCTTCTATTTTTTTTTAATGAATTTCGTGTTTCAATTTGTAAAGTGTTCCACACTTACGTAACAATGAACACAAATATCATTATTATTATTATTATTTTCAACAATTAATTTTTCCTTTTAGGAATTTCCATTTATTTTCATTTGTTTTCTTGTAAGTTTTTATACAAAAACATCATTCGTGTAACTGATTTTATATTTATATTTAGTTAATAAGGTTACAAATTCGTCTACTGTAATTAATATTTTATTAAAAACAAAAGTAATAATTTAAGAAATTTAAAAACTTTTGAATTTTATGTGTGCTTTTATGTGCTTGACATTTGTTTTGCGTCAACTCAAACACAGATGGAACTAAAATAGTAAAAGAGCGAAGCAGTGAAGACACAAACCCAAACAAAAATGTATAAAACTTTCAAATTATTTTAAACTTCTTTCAATTTTGAAAGAATAACAAACATAATTTACGCAATTCATAATTATTATTAATATTTGTTTTTTTTTTCTTTATTTCAGGTAAGAAAACAAAACACCAAAGCGATGAGTTTAACAGCAAAATGGTATGAGCTTTTTTTTTGTTTCAAGACAGAAATTAAATAAACAGTCGATTAAAAAATGATCTCTGTCTACAATCTTGTTTAAAATACTTTGAACTTGGAAAGTTTAGTAATTGTGAGGAAAAGCTTTTTCTTGTTAAAAAAAATAAAATAATTGAATTATTAAGGCAGATTGTCGAGATTCTTCGTTAGTATAATAAAAAGGTTAATACATCATCCTCTTATCTACTAAAACACTTTTAGAATAATAAATCCTTTTGTTTTAAAACAAAAATATTTAACCCGTTCAAAACCCTTCTTCAATGAAACTCAAACTAAAAAAAGAGAAAATATCAAATAATTTTTCTCAAAAACAAAAGTATACATCAATCTAAATGTCTTCACTCGAAAGTTTAGTAAGAATAGATGAAATGACGAAAGGTTTTAAATTAATTTTTACCACCCAAAAAATTAATGTTTTAAAAAATTGTTAAACAATTTTCTGTTCTTAAACTTTTTGAAAAAAAAAATATTTAAAAAAATGTGAAAATAAATTCGTTTATGATCAAAAGTGAAAGGAACATCCTTTTGTTTTTGTTTCACTTGTTTTTATTTAATTTTTCTAGAAAAATTATTTTGAAGTTTTGAAGTTCTTTGTTTACACCAATTGGGATTTGTAATTCAAACCAACTTTTATAGAATTTTTGTTGATATTGGTTTTATTTGTATTTTGTGTTTAGAAATTGTTGCAGCCGTGATTTTAAATACACGAAAAACGTAAGATTAGAAATTGTGGTGGAAAAATTGTTCTATTTGGTTTTGGAAGGTAAATTCTTCAAAAGAAATTTTTTTTTGCTGAAATTTAATTTTAATTCTTAATTTAACTTTTATTCATTATGAAGGTTAATTTTTTTTTTCACTCGCTAGAAACGACTTTATTAGATTTCCTAAATCTTATACATCAAAATATCTGATCTGATTTGATGGCAAATATTTCAGGAATAAAAACTTGGCTTTGATTTAATTATTACATAAAGAAAAAAATTATTAATAATTAATTATTGAATACAAAAAGGAAAATTCCTTCGAATATCCTGAAAAAAGAAGATTCCATTTAACATTCTTAAATTATATTTTGGCGTCATCATTAAATTGTATCAAAGTAAAAATTTTATACTAATTTGTAATTTGATTTTCCTTGTGACGCGTAATACAAAAGCAAAAAAGGGGAGAGATTTTATGAAACTTTTCTTTTTCTTCTTGATTTAATTATTAATTAAAATTTGAATTTTTTTTTTATTTAAAAAAAAAATTAATTTTAATAAAGAAAAATTTATTTTGTATCGTTCGCATCATATGAGACGAAATGTTTCGATTTTTACTAAACTAGAAAAAAAAACCGTATGTTGTGTTGTGTAATTTGATTACAGTGAAATGAATCCCAAAACCATACACACACACACACACACACATACACGCACACACTTATAATTCTGTTATTTTGATTGAATTAAAATGGAAATGATACATTTTATCAATAATTCAGAAATTAAACGAAATTTTATTAATTCAATTTTCCTATAAATTAATTAAACTCATTGAATTTTCGTGAAATAAAATTTTTTGATTAAATATTTTTTAACTTTTCATTTTATCCTATTAAAATTCACATCATTTTCTATTTTGATTGAAAATTTTTGTGGTATTTTTTTTTTTTTTTGGGTCAACAAATGCATTGAAATTATTGGATGCAACATTTTATCCCATTATACATTTTATCGTTTATTTTTTCTTCTTCTTCTTTCGATTCTTTGTCGTTTCGTTTCTTAATAAAATTTATGTTTCTATAGAACGATAGAGAAATGACTTAACATTTGACCATACAAAATATCTTCACCATTTATATTCATAATAAAATATTCTCATTTCGATCTGGACGATATTAGCTGTTAAAGTTTTTCTTTTTTTCCATTCTTAAGAATGAATTTTTTTTATTTTTCTGTTTTTGAATCAAAATTGGATAAATTGTTGAGAAAAAATTATAAAAAGTATATATTTTTTTCTTGTTGTCTCTCAAAATGATATTTTGTAGAATGATGATCAAAAAATGGGGTAAAGTAAGGAATGACAGTAAGGTAAAATGAACATCAATACTGTGATTTTATTATGAACAATTTAAAGATTTTTAAAGCAAGAAAATACTAAATATTTTGTTAAGAATTTTCGAATTTCTAGAAAATTGATTTAATAATAATTTTTATCATTCCAGTGTAGAATTTTTTTTATGCGTTAGAAATGGCCTACGTTAAACCTACGTTATGATGGTTGATGTGCAATTGACAGGAAGTTATTTTCAGAATTTTTATTAAATATTGTTATTTTTTGGTCATAGTAAAATTCATCATTTTTCATTTTGAAGATTTTATGTCACACTGGGAGGTAATAATTTTCAGTTTACTTTTTTTTTCTTTCAGTTTCAGTTGATTTGCCTTTTTCTTTCCTTTTTTTTTTTTTTTGATGAAAAATTTGTCAAATTAATTGGGAAATATTAGAAACAACATTGAATCACTAAATTATTCTGGAAAACTTAATAGATTCAAATTATTTAATTATGTTAACGTCTTAATTTTTAGGAAGTGAAATTTTATCGATTTAATGGATTTTAACTTTACCGAATTATTTGATAATCTTCTTTAAAATATAATTTAATTTTTAATTTCTTAAAGAGAAAAATTTCTGTGAACCATTTCTTTTCACAGTAAAGAGTTAGAAAAATTTGATCAGCAGAAATTAATTCGAAAAAAATTTAACAAAAATTTTTATAAAAGTTTCAAAAGTGTTAAAGTTTTTTTTTTTTGTTTTTGGTAGAGAAGTTTCCCAATTTATTGAACATCATAAAATGATGACTGTCACATTTTGTTTAGAGAGAGAAAAAAAGTCAAACCATCCAACTGTCAAAAAACATTAATGTGAAAATGAGGAAATTTAAATGTTAACTTATCTTAGAAATACAACAACAAAAGCTGGAGCTTTAAAAATAAAAAAAAACCTGTCAAAAAATATTTACCGTCTCTGCAACAAAATATTCTACTTCTATTTTTATCAAGACTCTTTTCTATATGTTCCTTTATTTACTTATAAATTTTCTATATTATTGTTGTGTCTTTCTACTTCTTAATCTTCTTCTCAGTCTACCATCGTCTCCTTTTGTAAAGACACAAAAAAAAAAAATGAAAGAAAGAAGTAAAATTGTTTTGACAATAAAAATCGAAATCGAAAAAAAAAAAAACAAAATTGTCGAATAAATTTTATTTGTGGAAGAACAGAAAAAAAAATATATACGTCAGAGGAGGGGAAGAAGGAAAATTGTGAGAAATGGTGAAAGAGTATAAAAAAAAAAGTGGGAACAACCTTTTTTTAAAAAGACAAAAGAATATCGAAATCGTAAAATCAGCACAAAAAAGAGAATATTTTTTTTTTTTTTCTTGCTGTTTTATTTTTATTTAAGACTTCACTTAAGGGCGGTAATTCTAGAAAATAAAGAACAAAGTAAAATTCATATGATGAATATTAGACTTTTTGAGTTTTCTTCTGACAAATTCTAAATAATTTGTTTGTGAAACTTTGCTTGAGTGAAATGAACGTAAACATTGATGTCTTAAGTTAATGACGTCATTGCATGAATGTGACTTTAGTTTCAGATTCGTAAATTACCGGCCTTAAAATCGCACAATTTTTTGACAAAAAAAAAATATTATTCTTATTGCATTTCGATTGACTTAAAGAAATAAAATTTAAAGTGTCGTCGTTCTTACATAAAGAATAAAAAATGTCAACCCCCTTTTTTTTTTTAGAAAAAAAAATCGTAAATGTAAAATTTTAAAGATCAGATTTAAAGTTGACAATAAAATTTCATGTGCTAGATACAAATAAATATTGATGCTCAGAATATAAAAAAAAAATCATTTAATTTATTCATTTTATAATCCTTTTGATTTTCATTTGAATGCATTTTTTAAATCAAATAATTTCACCAAAGGCTAATCCAAATACGAATCAAATTTTATTGATTTTATGTTTGGTCAATATTTATCATCATCTCTGAAAAGTCATTGGAAACATTCCAAATAATGCAAAAATTTAATTGTCGACCGGTTCAATTTTGTTATAAATTTTGTCCGTTTTTCGCATTTAGATAAATATTTATGCAAACATAAATAATATTGCAGATGGCATAATAATTATTGTTACCTTTTGGCAATAAATTAATTCACTCAACTGTAAATATTGTCCAGTACAGATTTTCATTTTAAACCCTAAACAAATTTATTTTATGTTTTGTACGGTGCAATGAACAATTATTCGTTGACATAATTTTAGACTTAATAAATATTTTTCACATTTCAATTTGGAAACGATTTTTTAATTTAATTTAACCGAAATTTTCATGGTTTTTTTTTTCATTGAATTTGATTTTTCTGAAATTGATTTAATAATTTTCAATTCAATTGAAAAGAATTCAAAATATTTTTGCGTGCTAACGTTTAACTTTTATGTATTGTTGCGTTTTGTAATTATCACAAATTAACTTACAACCTTTTCAACCTGTTTTTACAAGATTACAGTTTTCTTGTAAAACTTTAACGAAAAAGTCAAACATTAAAAGTTTCTATAAATTTATCGTTTGAAGCGTTAAGTTGACATTCACAGTCTTACCAATTAATTAATCGATTAATTAAATTAATTAATTAGAATTAAATTTCAAAACAGTGGAAATTATTTCTGTTCAAAAGCACAAATTTTGTAAGTTTTCGCAACAAGAGATCAATTTATTTTAGATAATTTCATAAATTACGTTAATCTTCTAATTATAATTCTATAAAGCATAAAATATTCAATGAACAACGTCAAGACCATATTTTTGGTTACATTCCTTGGTTAGATTCTAAAGAGAAAATCAACCACGAAAAAAAGATGCCGAATATTTTTCATGAACTTTTACACACTTTTTTTTTTTTTGGAGAAATAAACTTCAATCAAATGTCTCAACTGTCATCAGATGATAGTGACATGGTTGAAAACAAGTCCGTTGCAAATATTGAAAGTTGATGATGATCGACCGTACATATATAAATTTGTGAAAACACAAAATTTATACTACAAATTTTTTACGATTATTTTATTTTATACGATTTTCTCATTCAAGACGCGTTTCAATTATGAAAATATCCTTCTTTATTTTAATGTACGAACTGGAAGAGTTCGATGGTTGCGAGGATTATGTGAGAATAGAAAGTGTGTGGATTGGTGATGAAAAAACTATAATGATGGACAGAAATATTGCATTTTTTTTTTTGAATATTATTAGATTTTATTGTCTAATAAAATATAACACACACACACACATACCCACACACACACTAATGGACGAATAAATGGATGGATGAGTGGCCATAATAAACATACTCAAGAGAATTGAAAAAAAAAAATAATAATAATATTTTGTGCGTGAAAATAATAAAATCTCGTGAGAAAAATGGGTGATGAAAGGGGCAAAGCAATAAAACACAATGAAAGGAAAAAACGAGAAGAAAATTTTTTGTGATTTTGTTAAAAAGAAAACGAAAATTGAATTTTTCTTCCTTTTCTTATTTCGTTCTTGTTCTTTTTTTTTTCATTTCTTTTATTTTATTTTTCCTGAAGTTGGATTTATGTGATTGAATATAAAAACTGAGTATAAAATTGAAGAATGAGAAGAATTTTATCGATAAATAAATTGACTATCATGAATTTAAGTGGATTCCAATCCTTTATTATAATTCAGAAAATTGATTTAAAGGGTAAGACGTAGGTAAAGAGACATCAAGAAAAACATATAGAAAAAACGTGTTCACTTTTATCCTTACATGACATTTCCTTGTAACACAAAAAAAATATACGCAGTTTAATTTCCGTATATCAACTAATGTCGTATAACCCTCACGATTATTGTAGTTTGATTTTCAATTTGAATTCTAAAGTTGATAACTTTAGAAGTAAGGATTTAAAGGATATTCTATATAATGAAAATAGCATTTCTTACATTCACCTAAATTCTCATTTAATTGGGAACCAAGAGCTAAACGAAAAATGCCAAATCAACGATTAATGTTTTAGTTTGGCCTGCAATTGAGTAGAAAGCTTGCAAAGTGTTTGGTGGTGAATTTGGCCATTAGAATAATAATTGTTTTTCATAAAAAAAATGAAAAGGAATTCATGTAAGAATATAAGTACGAGAATTAAAGTCGGCTTTAAATTCATTTCATAACTTCTAAATTGTATAAATAAATTTAAGTTTATTTATGAGATTTTTAATTAAGTTTCAACACGAATAAAGAATTGCGGTTTATTTTTTTGCTTTTTTTTGGGAATTTTTGTTTCTTGTTTCGTTTAAATTACGGCGATTATTATATGAAAGTTTTCCCTTATAAAGTAATTTTAATTGAAACAACTTTATTTTTTTATTTATAACTAGAAAATTTTGTTACAGGAAATATATTTTAATTTCTCCTTACATAAGTTTGGTTTCCTTTGTTAATCCGAATTTTATTTTAAAATTTGTAGTCTGTTTCCCATTATGTTGTATCCTGTTCGAAATTGTCCATTGGTTTTCTTAATTTTTCAACATTAAAAAGGAGAATTATTTCTCTGAATTAGTAAAACCAAACTGAACAGAATATTATAAAAAATTTCAACCATATTGTCCTTTTGTACAAAAAATAATTTGCTTGTATATCAAAGTTCATAATATCGATGATGATGTCGGAGTTCATGTATAGATGATATCTTGTCATCATTTTTAATTACATAATTCTATAAAAAATTCGAGGAAATATTATAACAAAAAAATGTGTTCGATAAAAATGAAAAGCTGAACAGAAAAATTATTCAATAAAAATTAAATTTTTATAAAATTTTTCCCTTTAATTTTTCCCATTTTTCCGGATTTTTTTTTTTGTTGTTGTTGTTAGTTTGATAAATTTTTACATAAATTTGAACGTTGACATGACAAATTTGATATTCCTTCAAACATTTATCATCTACACCGGTATGCGTGTGTGTGTGGGTGTGTGTGTTTGTGTGTGTATGCATTACTTTCAGCATGATGTCTGATATTTTTTTACGTTATTTTCTTTTTTATTACAAAAATTTTCGTATAATGAAAAATTGTTTAAAAAAAAAAATCAAATTTATTTTGGTTTCGTTGTTGTTGCTGTTTTTCATGTTATATAATTTGTATAGCCACAATGGAATAATCCAAGTCAAACGAACAAATTGGAAAAAAAAAACTGAAAGTTTTCATTTTCAATTTGATCAAAACCTGGAGAAAAATAGTGAAGTGAAAATCAATCTGAAAATATTAAATGATTAAAGAAAAGACGTTGAGGGCAAAAAAAAAATGTTCGGTTGATTGGAAATAATTTTTCATCGTTTAGAAGTCACAACAACAAACATTAGAATAGTTATTAACAAATTGAATCTTGCTCATTTGAATTCCATGTTCAAATTATTGTATAATAATAAATAAAGAATAAAAATTCCAGATAAAATTATCGTCCATAAATTTATGTCAATTTTGTGTTAAAAAAATGATCGTATTTCCAAATATGTATAGACAATGGATTGAATTCAGGTGTGAAGTCATTCAAATAATAATTCAATTTAACTTTTCAAAGTTTGAATAATAATTAGAGACAAAATAATAATGACAAAAAGATCAATTACATGCAATTTATGATCTAAACGTTAAACTGACAAGCTAAAATATTTAAAAAGAACAACGATTTAAATTTAATTATAGCGTAAAATTATTTAATTCAATTATAATTATTTTCAATAAAAAAAAAAAGAATCATTAACATTTTCTTATTTTAATGACTTTATTCTGATTTTTCTGTTGATTTTCCTTAAAAAAAATTTTAATTTGTAAATTATGAAAAACGTAAGAGTTATAAAATGTTAATCAATCAAATAATATTCAGTCAATCAGATCAACGAACATTGCATTACAAAGTGCATTAAATGAATTATAATGTGTGTGTGTGTGTACGTTTTGTGTTTTGTATGTAATTAAGTGCGAATACCTTTCATTTCATTTCATTATTTATTTATTTATTATCTAACGTGTATTTAGATCGGTTTTTTATTTCGTATATAATTTGTTATAATATACACAAGAAGATTATTGTGTTTTACCACAAAATCTTTACTTCACATACAAACATACAACAGTACACACTTACACCACATTGAGTTCAGAGTCATTACGATATCAGTAATTTTCCATCTCCACAAAAAATCTTAACACACAAAACATAATTTTCATTTAAAACTCAAAGTAAAAACAAAAAAAAAAAACCTTTCACCTGAATACTCTACTGCAAATATATTTTCTGTTTCTGTTCTTTTTCTTCTTCTTCCTCTTTTCATTTCAATATTTTTCTCCAGTTTCAATTTCATTCAATTCAATCAAATTTATCTATACCTATACGTTTATTTTTTTCTGTCTTCGAATTTACTTTAACAAAACAAAAAAAAAATAAATAAATAAATAAAGAAGAAGAAAAAAAAAAACAAAAAATTTTCACCGTATGTCTTGTATAAATTTTTATACTGCAGTTTGTATTTGTTAGTTTGTCTCGCCCGATTGTAAATTGCGTACTTGCAACTATATTGCACACCTTTATAATAAAATTATACTTACCTTTAAACATTTTTGTTTTTGTTTTGTTTTATTTATTAAACTTTTCGTTAACTTTCATTTTAGTTGTTTTGCTTCTTTTTTTTTTTTTCTTTTTTGTTTTCTTTTGTGAATTGGAAAAATATTCCAATATTGAATTCATTGTTGTTTCTTGCTTTTTACTTTAATCGTTGGAGTGTTTCATACCTTTTTATTTTTTTAATATGTGTGTGTGTGTGTGTGTATCATATAGAATAGAACACTAAAAAATAAACGATAGTTTTATAATAAAGTACAATGATCCCAATATTCTTGTAATTTGAGTGGATTCACAAAATAAAACTAAAATCTATTTTACCCTTTTTTCTCATAAAGGAAAATAATAGTCAATATTTACATAATACAAAAATCACGAATTTACTAAACATCTAAAGTGTGTGTGTGTGTGTGTGTTCGTCTTAAATTACTGAAAGTGCCTTAAATCTCATAACAGTATAATGTTTGTTGATAGTAAAAATTTTGATTTATTTCTTTTACAAATTCAAAATAAAATAAAATAAGAAAAAAAAGAAAAATCAATAAAAATGAATTGTCAATTTTTCATTTATATTTATAATGATTTTTATTTAGTTACAATTTCTTTTCTCACATATAATTATATAATTTAAATCATAAAAATAAATATACTAAGAAAAAAGAAACGCATGATTTAATTTCTATATTAAATTGTAATTAATTAAATATTGTTAATCCCATCAATCAATAAATGACTTTTAGTATTATGATTTTCTGGTTTTCACATAATTTTGTTTGGTTTTATTCTTTACATCTTTTTTATTTTGTGTTTTTGTGATTTGTTTTTTTTTGAAGTGTTTATAGTAAGTGAAAATAAATATTGAAATAAATTTTTGTTTTATGTGATTAAAGAGGAAGAAAAAAATAATAAATAATTAAGAAGTCAATCAAAATAAATCAAATAAAACAAAATAAATAAAAAGATTCATTTAATTCAGTAAAAAAATTGTACAGAAATTGAGTCAATATTTATTTATTTTATTTTCAATAAAAGTGGATTTTCATTAAATGATGAATTATTGGATTATTTAAATCATGTTTATGAGAAACATTTTTGTTTCATAGGAAAAAGATAAAAGTATGTGAAAGTATCATTACTGTTGGTTTTTCAAATTGATTTGTTTAAAAAATTCTACGAGGATTAATCGATTAATCGATTATTTATAATTTTGACTTTTTGACTTTTGAATGAAGTCTACGTGAAGAGATTTTATTATTCAGTTGAAACTAACTGACTTGAAATAAGAACGAATGAAAATATTAAAAATGGATCAAGACGAATCAAATAATAGCAGTAATAATAATAATTATCGTAACACAAAACAAAAATTCTTTTTTCGACAATTAAAAGAGGAATATTGCATTTACGGTAAGTAAATAATTTCTTAAGATTTTCATAAAATACATAATTATTCGCTTAGTCAATGACTGATATTTGTTAATTATTTGTACGTTTCTCTTTACAAATTTTCCTCTTAATCAAATATGTATGCTATATTTTGTATACATACATGTGTGTGTATGTTTTGTTTAATTATAGTTATTTACGTGGCTAGACAAACATACAAATCTAAACACGGAAATTTTCGTAATAATTAATTAAACTTTAATTTAATTTATTAACAATTTTGTTTGTAAGAAAAAATTTGTAATGATAGAGAAATAGATCATTGAAACAGATTTAAATTTTGCAAAGTGCAAAGAAATCAAAAATAAACAAATCTTAATTATCATAATTTAAGAAAAAAAAAAATTGAAACAACAATAATAACAATAAAGTGTGAATTTTAACACTTGATCTGAATTTATAAATTTAACAAAAAAAAAAAAAATACTGAAGTAACAAAATTCGGATTTATTACGCATCACAGAAGTAGGTTTTGGGAATTTTCACCAAATTAGAAATTAACAGAATATCTGCTTATAAATCTTTTAAGTGTCTTTGGTTGTTTAGATGCAATTTATTAAATGTTAATTTTTTTTTATTTATTTCTTGGCAATAAAGTGTTTTGGTTTTCTCAAAATGCAATTCAAATTTAATAATTAAATTCAATATAAAGGCTGATTTAAAATTTCACACCATTTTGGTTTAAACAAAACACTTTAATTGGTAATATTAAATTGGATAATTATTAACGGGTTTTACCATAAATTCAATTCAAAAAAAAAAATTAACTCTTAAGCATAACAATTAATTATCAGTGAATATGACTGGGTGTGTTGTGTTTTTTGTGTAAGGGGAATTAAAAAAAAAGTCGTTTATAACTTTTTGTTTTTCTAATGAAACTTTTCTAAAACTTTAATATTGAATATTAGAGTGCGGAACTATTTAAAGATAAGAAGAAGATAAAAACAATAAATTAATTTGAATAGAAAATTCTTAACGTGGAATTTGAATAATATGGTGAAAATTTTGTTATCTTTTAGAGACGTTAATTAATTACATCGACTATCAATCAAATAATCGTTTTATTTTATTCCAATGATGGCATTGCCCTAAACACTACTAATTGATTTCTGATTAGAGAAAAAATTGTGGTGATGATTTTCTTCATTTCTTACTTAACTTTTTTCTTTATATTATTTTTTTTCCCGTTATTCTATCATTAATGCTAGCATTAGAATGATTTTGTGGGTGGTCATCGATGAGAGTGGCAGAGTGACATGAAAATATAATATTAAATATTTTTATCTTTTTATCATTATTTTGTAAAAAAAAAAAATTAACAAGGATTTTCCCTAATTTCACGATTATCTTTATTCGATAAATAATTTTCTGTTTCACTTTTATTAAAAATAGAGTTTGATTTGATTTAATTTGTTTTGCGTTGTTTTGATTTGTTTTGGTTTTGTTTTGTTTTGTGGGATAGCAACAAATCACTCGTATATTCTAAATTACCCAACTATATCCTGTCTTCCTACTCACACCCAATCAACATAATTCTATTTAAATAATTTTCTATAAATAAAAGAAAAGTAGAAATTTTTTTTATATATTTTGTGATTCTATTTATTTTGTTGTTGGTCGTCATCATTATTACGATGAAAGATTTAGATAAAATATAATCCTATAGTCTGTACTAAAAATTGACACGCATTTTATTTTTCGTTTACTATTTTCCATATACCATTTTACATCCAAATAGAATAATTTATCCAGTCATCACACCCTTCATATCTACTAACTGGCACCATCCAAAAAACGCACTTACATACATTGAAAGATTATTATCTACAAACGTCCTTGTAAACAACACTTTTTTGTTTTATTTTGGGTTATTTATTTCACTTACCTACTTCACTCTTTTAGTCTACTCAGCCCCTCATTAACTATTACCGTTGTACACACACACACAATAACATTAGATTATTTTGATAAAAAAAAATCCACAAAAAAAAAACAACAACAAAAAAGTCTATTTTATCAATAATTATTTGTGTATGACCTATCTAATTGGTCCCTCCCTCCCTGTGCGTACCACCTAAAACATTGATTATTCTATTTAATATCTCACTTATGGAACCTCTCTAATTTGATCACCTTCTAAATCTAAATTATTTACGATAACATTTTATTGGTCGAATTTGACAAGTTTTATGATTATCAATTTTATTTCCATATTAAATTTCATTTAATTCTCGTCATCAACGTTTTCCAAAAATAAAACAAAGTTCTTCTGTTATTTTTTTAACAAACGTTATAATATTTTGCTAATTATTGTGTTTTTACTATACAAAATACATGTATTATGACGTCATAATCATTATTATTAGTATTATTATCATCATAACATTTTCATTTTCCTCATATATATAAAATTTATAAATATTATAAATGTGTGTATGTGTGTGTCGCTTTTTTTTTCTCCCTTTCTTTTCGTTTTGTCATTTTTTATAGACGCCCTGACAACATTTTCCTCAATTTATATTTGATTCAATGTATGTATGCGTGTGTGTGTATGTACATATGTATTTTTGATAAGAAAGCATGAATGTGTGTGTGTGATGTTTTAGACATGTATTCTATCAATATTGATTCTAAAAATGTTCCACGTGACTCTTGATAGTATTTTTTGTTGTTGTGAGAATGTTTTTCATGAATCTTTGTGAAACGTAGTGAAAAGAAAAGGGAAATAGAAAGAGAATACAAGAGTAAATTGACGAGTTAGCAAACTGAGAAAATATTTTAAGAGAAAATGTTGTTAGAAAATACAGAGATGAATATATGAAAGCTTCCTTTTCAGTACTTCCCTTTTAGAAAAAGCTTATTTTTTCTCTCCCTCAAAAGGAAACTTTTTAGTAATGAGTATAAAAATATTTTAAAATTATTTCTCTTGAGACTGAGACTAAAAGATTACTTTTTCTGTCTCTTTCACTTTAGACGCTGTTCAATCAGTATTTAGAAACAACAACAAAAAATTAATACTAAATTTTTTTTAATAAAATAAAAATGAGTTCGTAGACAGACAAACAGATATACAAACCAAAAGGGAAGAAGAGAAGAAGGAGACGTGTCATTAGAATTGAAAATGGAGTGAAGATTAAGGACTAAAAAATAAATATTATGACTGAAGCTTTAGGTGACCCGCACCATATTGTGACTACTTAACTAAAGCTTTAAAAAAATGTTTGAGATTATTTTTTTCGTTTTTTTCGTTATACTGTTGCTGTTGGGTAAATTTGGTTTTAGTTAATGTTTACTTTAATACCGTCGAAAATGTATTATTGTGTTAAGCCGACACAATACAAAAGAAAAAAGATTTATACGAATAACAATAAAAATGTCTTCTTGATTTATTTCCAATTCGATGGAGACGCCTTTCTTTTTTTTTATTTTAACAAAACGAAAAGCAACAAAACAAAAAAAAAATCCACCTGTTGAATTCTTGTACGCACAATTTATTTTATTTTTCCCACTGTACACCCTGTCTATACTAAATTACCACCTTATCATTTTTACCATTAATCTACAATTTTTTTCAAAAAAATTCAAACAAGAAATATTTAAAAATTTCAAAAATTTCAAACATTTCATGAAATATTTCATACAAGTAATTTACTGAATTCTGCCTGAAAAACTACAAAATTAATCCCTATCTCTAAAAACTCTTGCTTTTTTTGTTTTATGCTTTATGTTTTCATAAGAGAAAAATTTGATTTTCCAATAATTCTGGAATCAATTCAAGTGAAGTAACAAATCAATTTAACAGTCGAGTAAACACATCAAACATCTTAAGTCTTAAGAATGAGAAAGAAAATGGTTTGGTATTGGTGATAGAAGTATACAAAAGTTTGTAATACGAAGTATAGAAACAGACAGAGAAAGAAAGAAAGAGTGAGAGTAAGACAGAATGTGAATGTGATAACACGAATTATAAACGTGTAATATTTATATGGAAATGAATTTTAATCAACATAATTTATTCTCTTAAATAATAAAAAATGATAAATTGTCTTTAGGTAATGAATTTTAATTCAATAGAAATACAAAACAGCTAAAAGAAAAACCGAAACAAAATTAGATAAAATTCAGAATTGTGTAATAATATTTTCAATCGATAAAATTTTATCAATTGTGAAAATCATTCAGAATAATTTCACTTTTTTATTTTTGTTTCAATATTTGTTTCTGTGATTTTCACGCAATTAAATCCGATAATAAAAGACATTCTCATTATTTTATTTATAAATTACCGGTTTTTATTTCATAAGACCAAAAATAAAGACGACAATACCAATAATGCCAATGTTATATGGGTGGAGGTGGCGCAGAGGGGAAATAAAAGAAAGAGATAAAAACATTTTACAGTTTTTCAATGATAGCAATTGTAAACATCAGCAATTGACTTCTTCATAAATAAAATTATTATTTATTGACATCACACACATTGGGACCATTATTAAATAACATTTTAGTAACAATCAACAAACAATCATTAAACCAGAGTAACAGAGAAATCAAAAGAAATTGTCTCTAATCATTCTTTGTCATAGTCTTACTTTCTTATGTTTTTATTTTCATCTCTTATTATTAAATTGTTTGTCTCTCCTTTTTTCATACAACTTTTTTTCCTAAAATTAAATATTTTGCTTTTTTTCTCCTAAAAAAAGAAGAAAAAAAAAACAAGAGAAAGAAAAACAATTTTCCCTTTTGTAACGAATTTTCTCTCATATAATAAAAAGTTATTTTATATTTTAACTTTACCTTTTAATAAGAGGGAGAGAGTCATATAGAATCTGAAGGGGAGAATACACCAGAAGAGAGTATTGTATTATACTCTCCATAATACAAAACTGGAGACTAAAATAGAGAGAGAGAGAGAGAAAGAGAGAGAGAGAGAGAGTGGAGAGAGAAAAAGTGAGAGTAAGAGAGTGATTCCTGCGTGTTTATAACGATACCAACAGAGTAAGCACAAGAAAAAAAACCTCTTCGTTTTGTATGGTTTGTTTGTGTGTTGTTTTTGTATTTTTCTTTTTCACAAAAAAAAAAAAAAATAAAACACAAATTTTTTTTTTTTTTTCAATATCAAAAAACGTTTTTTATATTTTTTGATTCAGTAGATCCATAGTTGGCATTCGGTTCGTGTGCTTCTATTATATTCTCTTTCGTTTTTCATTTTTTTTGTTCAATGCAAAATAAATAAATAATGTAAAATATTTTTACTTAAAAAAATAAAAGAAAGAAAAGCAGAAAATGTTCACTTTTCAACTTTTAACAAAACATACAACAACAACAACAACAACGACATAAAATAAAGGGAAAAATCTGTTCTTCGGTAACAAAAAAAAAAAAAAGTAAAGGAAATAAAAAAGAAAAATCGCGCGCGTGTTTTTAACATTTTCATTTTTCTTTTAACCAGAATGTACAATTTAAAGAATAGAAAATTATTTTTCCTTTTTATAAAACTAGAAAAGAAAAGTAAAAAAGAATCATAATTAATAAAAAAGGGGAGTGGGGTGTGTTGAATAAAGGGACAATATTGAAAAGTTTTCTAATCGTCTTAAAAAGATAAACAATAAGAAAAGTTAATTTTTCTTTTGAATAAAAAATTGACATAAAATTAAAGTTAAAAATGAAAAGTTTTACTTTTTGAATTTATTGTGAAAAATAAATTATTCTGATTGTGTTGACTGTGTTGGTGATGATGATGATGATGATGATGATGATGATGATGATGATGATGATGATGATAACATGTAATTAATTGATGTCCGGAATATTAAATAATTTATTACTTGTTGTGTGAGAATCGTACATTAATTAATTACTCAAAAAAATTAATTAATTAATTAATTATCGTTTTGTTTGCGTTTCGTTGTGTTCGATTATTTTTTTTTTTTACGTCTTCTCTTCGTCTAATTCTTTGAAACGCGTTAAATCATCACGACGACTTTTGACCGCGACACGCCGTGACGTTTATTTATTGTCGGTTTTTTTTTTTACGATTTTGTGTTTTTGTTTTTTGTTTTCTTTGGTGAAAATTAAACGTGTAGATTTTCCATGAATGATTTGAACAGACAAAATAATTTTCTTTTTTAGACAATAAATTAGAATTGTTTAGTAAAACCACATCATTCAATTACGTCAACCTTAATAAACTAAAACTCGGATTTTATTTGTGTTGTGAAATTAAAAAAGAAAAAACAGAAAAGAAAAAAACAGAAAAGAAAAACAAAACACAAAACTGACCATCATTCGAATTTATTTTTGTATTTGTTTTATTTTTATTAACTTCATCAAATAATAAAAAATAAACAAAAAAAAAATACAGTATAAATAAATAAACAATTAAAAATGATAAAAAATGAATTAACACAAACGTATAGTTTTTGTTTTTTTTTTCTGGTGTTTAATTAAATTAAGAAAATAAATACAAAAAGCAAATAAAAAAAAAAGAAGCAAATAAACAAAAAACAAATAAACAAAAAACAAACAGGAGAGGATCTTGCCATTTGTTTTTATTAAATTTTTTCAATTTTTTTTCATTGAACAATTTGAGTGGTTTTCTTTTTTTTTTTTCTTTTTGCTAATATCGTCTGACGTTTATTGAGTCTCAATCATTAGATGAGTGATGATAGATTTTTCTTTAAAAAAAAAAACATAATACGAGAATAATGGAATTTTTATTTCTAATGATTCAAATGTAATTTTAGAAACAGAGTGAGAGAAAAAATAAAAATTCGACGACGAACATAAAAAAACTGTTTTTAATTTTTATTAAAAAAAAAAAAATCAAAGCAAAAGAAAAAAAAAACTCAAAAATGTGAAGAAAAACAACTCAAAAGTTAAAGACGAACAAAAAGAAAAAGAAAAAACAAATGAACGAATGAAAATGTTAAAAGAGAATTAAAAAAAAAAAGTGATCTTAAAGAATTTTTTTTTTTATTTCTGATGTTTTTTTTTCCGTTTTTTGTTGTTGTTTTATTCTTTCTATTTAATAAAAAAAAAAATGAGAACCTTAATTAAAGAATTGGAGGGTGATGAGGTGGAATGGAAAATTTCTAATTATAGAAAAGAGAAAAAAAAAAAAAAACGAAAAATAGAAAAAAAGATGAAGAAAATTTGTTTGTGTTCTATTTTGTGTGCGTATTTGTGTGTTTTCTTCTTCTTCTTCTTATTCTTCTTCTTTTGCTTGTTTATTTATCAGAAAAATCAGAAAGAATTTTTTTGTGTTTTTTTTTTGGTGAAAATTATTAAAACATAAATGGAAAAATTAGAACGATAAAACTGAAATGAAAGAAAATCAGAAAAATATTCTTCTTCTATTATGTGTGTGTGTGTGTGTTTGTGTATTTTTTGAACATTTTTATTTTCTATTAACAGAAATTAGATCTGTGATAATCTTTTAATGAAAACAACAACAAAAATAAATTAATTAAAAAAAATCAAAAAGAAAAAAAAAAGGAAAAGGAAAAGAAAGAAAAACAATTTTATATTTTTTCTGTGACAAAAATATAAAAACAAAATAAAAATCCTAAAAATATCCAATTTCTTAGAAACAAAAAATATTTCTATTCACCGATTTTCTTTTGACCATATTTTTCTTTATTTTTCTCTCTTTAATTTCCCACACCAAATACAAAAAAAAAAAAATACACAAACTTTATTTTCTTACGTTACTTTATTTTCATCCTCTTTTCTCACGATCTACTTTTCCCTTTCATACTCTTATACCTCATCCCATTTTTTTTACACTCAAACCTTTTCACCCAATTCAATTCTTCTTCTTCTTCTTCCTTTTCTTTTCCTCTAATAACATATATTTATTTGTATTTTTCATTCTTTTTCTTTTACATTTTTCTTCTGTGTGCGGTGTGACCTAAATTTTTTTTCTTGATATACATGAAAATAATAATAATAATCATAATGAAGAAAATACTAAAGAAAATGTAAAGAAGTGAAAGATAAAGAAGGAGTGGGTGGGTTGTTGGAAATGTAAGAAAATGAATGAAAATATAAGAATGAATAAAATAAAAGACGAAGGGGGGAGAAAAAAATAATAACGCATTGAAATGAATATTTTCGATAACGATAGGTAGAAACGTCAATTTATCAAGAAAATATATTTTCCATTTATTTTCCTCATTTGTAAACTAGTTTTCCTTCAACTACACCGATTTGTTATTGTCTGATTTTTCCACATACAATTTCTGTGTAATGGTCAAATTACAATTTTATTCATAAAATTTGAATTCTGTCCAATGTCCAATCAAATTCTAAACAACAAAATAATAATGAATACAATGTGATAACACACTGATTATGCGTTACACCTTAATTTTTACATTAATATTTTTCCACATGTTTAGTTCTAATTGCGTGAATATTGTGACATACGATTTTTTTCATATTCGTTCAATTTCCTTCCTTATAATTTTTATTATTATTGTTGTCGTTATATTGTTATTGTTATGTTAAGGTTGATTTCTTAACAATTTTTTATATAAATTAACTGAACGATGACGATGACAATTTTTAATCAAACTAAAGGGGAGGACTTTTCTATGGGTGATGGTAAATATTTATTGTAATCGAATAATAATTATAATTAATTCATAATTGGGAGATTTATTTATGAAGAACATGATTCGGCACTTTTACGTTTTTATGATTTTTTTTTTTGTTTGTCTATTTTTAAGATTTTGAAAATTTTTAATTAATTAAAAAACAAAAAATTGATTAAAAATTGTTCAACACAAAATATTCTTTTTCTATTCCTTCGGCATACATTTTTTTTTTGTTCAGTTCAGTTTTTTTTTACAATTTTTCACTCTGGAGACTGTAAATCACACGCTAATCAAATTGAGACAAACTCTCATGTCGTCATGTGTCTTCATTTAGTCTCACACACCCAAACACATTCTATTAAATCTTACATTGAATCCTTAGCATTTGGTACGTGGGTCTCCTTTGGTACAATATCTTTATATTTTTGTCTAAATTATTATTCAATATGGAAAAAAATGACAAAAGAAAAATTTTGGATATTCGATTTTTGTATGCAAGGACAATATTATACAACGAATAATCCTTTGGGGAAGCATTAAAATAACATAATATCCGTTGTTTCCTTGGATTTCATTCTTTTTATTCTTCTTTCCGCACCACACTCTTTTCACCTCACAAATGTTTCTTTTTTTTTGTTCCCCCTTTTTTTACCATTCGTATTTTATTCCTCATTTTTTTCTATATTAAGTTTTTCTTTCTTGTTTTTCTTGTCTGAAAATAACGCGTGCGACATAATCTATCTATATTTTTGTAGCTTTGACTACGCATTTATACTGTAATTTTTTTCCTTTTCTTATATTTTTTTTTTTTTGTATCAAAAGAAAATATAGAAAATTTAGCTTTAATCCGTGTAGGAAAATTGAAAGGAACAAATTTTAAGTAAATATTTTCTGACTGACAAAAAAATATTATTTTTTTATGAAAAATATTTAAATTTCTTCATAATTAGTTGGTTGGAGTATTTTGAGTTAATAATTACTAGTCGTATATAATTAGTAACTTAACTTAATTTCGTTTTTAAACCAGAAATGAACTGTTATGTCTGCTTTTTTTTTATTATTTCCAATTCATTTGATTCCATTTTATTGATCGATCTGGAAATATTATCTAATTGACTTTTTATTTAAGTTTACCGATCAGAAATGAAAATAAAATGAAAACGACGACAACTATTTGTTAAGTCGATTATTTAAATTTAAAGTGTGAAAAATATAAAATAATAAATTCTTTTTTCAAATAAAAAGATAAAAACTTTCAAATTTTTTTCTTCTACATTTAAAGTTAAAGTTGATTTTTCTCTTTTTACTAAAAAAAAATTAAATAACTGTATAAAAAAAAGCGTGCGGATTAACGAGGTTTCACACGTTTAACTTTTATTTATTTAAAATTTAAAGACACGATTTAGCAATTTTTTTTTCTTTTTTGTCTTTTTTTTTTTTATATGAATTATTCTGAAATGTGTATAAAAACAGAAAACGTCAACAAATAAAAGAAAAATTATATAAAACAATATCGTGACTTATTAATTAAATTGGTTTAAGTGTTTTATGCCTTTTATTTTTAATTTGTGTTCATCGAATTTTTTATTTTGTTTCAAAAAATAAAATACAATAATTTAGTAATGGCCATCAGAGTAAAAAATAAACTGATCGTAAAAAATAAATAATAAATTTGGATTGTAATTGATAACAATTAAAATGCATTCCAAATACAACAAAACTTAATTAATTAACTTAAAAATCAAAATTTGATCCCATTAAAGTTAGTTTAATGATTAAACGGACACAGTTTTTGTTTGTTCAATAAAAAATGGATTGAATTTTCAGTTCAATCTTCAATGCCATTTTTATAATAATACAATCGATGTTTAAACAATTGGAATTAATTTAGTTGCCACGTTAAATAATATACAACAATAGATTATAATTTCCCATTGCATTTGAATTGTTTCATTTAAAATTATTTTGATCTCATAATTTCACAATAACAATTATTGACGAAACTGACATAAATTCACTAAACTTTTATACAGACTAGGGAGAACTTTAACATTTATATTGCAGTTATTTCAATTTTGAAGAGACGAAAAATTTCACTTCAAAATTCTTTTCTCAATGAAAAGAAGGAAAATGAAAATGTAAAAATAAGAAATTCATAAGAAAACTTTCGTTTATTCTTAATTTTCCCTTTTTCACTTTGCTTTTTTTTTATATAAAGTTTAACTCAAGTCAAATAGCAAGGGAGGAATTTAGTTTTATTTTCCTATAACTTCTTCTTCTTCTTCTTTTTTCTTTGCCCTTTAAACATTCAATTAGGAAAATAAATTATAGTTGGAATTGAGTTGAGTTGATTGAAGCTGAAAAAGTTCTGATGCGTTTAGTTTCGTTTAATTTAAAGAAACCGAGTAAATTTTTCTAAAACCAATTTATATATTTTTTTTTTCTTTTATTAAAGTTTCGTAGTTTCTTTCTTATTTTACGAATAGAAAATTAATTAGAATTTTATTCAAATTCCCAAAATAATAAAACTTTCAACATTTACCGATTGGGGAATAATCGTTTATTTTGAAAGTTTTTTTTTTTTTGTATTGTTTTTCTTTTGTCGTGCAAGAAACTTTAAGTGAAACAAAGAAAAAAATTGAAAGTATAAAAATTGTTTGTTTTAAAGAAAATAATAACGTCACTTGCAACGTTTAACATTCAGCTTTTTGTTTTAATTATTTATTGTAACTCCAAATAAAAGCTTTTTTAATCAAACAACAACGAAAACAAAAATTTATTCTAAAATTCATTTGAATAATTTTCTTTTCATTTTTTTTTTTGTCTTTTTCTCTTTTTGTCTTTTTGTATTAAAAAAATTTATTCATCGCGTTAATATTTTAATTGAAAAATAAAAACAAAATTTTCTTTTAAATTTTTTAAAATTAAAAGTAAAAAAAATAATAAAACATTTTTCCTCCATAAAATATAAAATCCCTTTTTTTCTTCCCCCCCTATTTTGATATTTTATTAAGCTCATACCTTCCTGTCATCATAATACAACAGAATTATTATTTTCTGAAGCTTCAGTTTTTTTCTTTCTTAATATTTGTTAGATATACTTGATAGAAATTTCTATCAAAATATATTTTAGGTTAAATTACTTAAACACTCGTTAATATCTTTACAAGAAATAAAATAAACAACCAACCAAAAATTATAAAAGACGAAAATGAAAAAGAAATAAAAGACAAAATCCTTTCTCTCCTTCTCACATTTCACTTTTCATACAGCAATTTTCTTACTGTACTCTTCTTACAAGCACTTACAAAATAAAGATGAATACATTTTTCTCATATCCATCAGGATTAATTATTCTTCATTTTATTTTGTTGTTGCCAAAAAAAAATATCTTCTTTTAGAAAATACGAGAATTATGATCAAATAACAACAAGCTTAATATTTTCTTTTTTTTTCACTTTATCGAAATAATTATCAAAATTTAAGCATTAATTTATGTAACATTACGTCATGCTTATCTTACATTTACGTTAATTGTGTTTTTTCCAAAAATGGAATTCTTAAAAGTAATCTCATAAAATGTTACTTTCTGAACGCTTCTGCTGATGGACTGATGGAAGTACTGAGTTCATTATGCAGAATATTTTCTATTGGTTCTCATGATTTCCTTGACCAAAATCCAAAAGTTCTAATTAGAAAAAAACAATTATTTAACATTATTTAATCATTTATTAGGCACGCTACCAATTCATAACAATTAATACAATTTATCTATTTTACCAAGATAAATTAATTTAATTTTCAACGAAGTAAAATTCTAAAAAAATTAATTTTATTTCAATTTCAATGAAAGAACTTCATTAACTTTTATATTCTTTACTTTTGTCTTTTTAAGTATCCTTGCAAAAATAACATTTCAATTTCAACATTATATATTTTGTTCCACATATTCACCAATTTTCCTACAATCCTTTCAAAAGTTTTAATGGTAACGATATGATAATTTTTCTATAAAAATATGAAGAAAGAAAATATATGAAAATTAACGATAATGAAAACAATGCAGCTTTTTCAATTATTTTCTTCAAAATAAATGGTGAAAAGTATACTGCAAAATATTCAAATTGATGTGGTCATTGTTCGTTATATCTCCTACATTTTCACAAGTGTAGTGTAAACTTTTTAATTGAAATTATTAAAGTAAAAATAAGATGAAATTTGACTCTAAAGCTTTAAAATGTTTACGTGAATTTTTAGAAATATGAATTAGCTAATAAATTTTTAAGGAATGAAAAGTTCTTAGTACACACAAAACAGAAATTATTTGTATTAAACAGAAAAATCCTTTACCGATTATTTTTTATAAATTTCATTATTTTTCCCTGAAAATAATTTAAAGATATTTTCCAAATTTGCAATATCAATTTAAATTGTTCATATTTATTCTGATGAACTCTCAGAGTCATAAATAATTCTCCATTTATTTATAGAAAAGGACGAGCATGCAAATTTCATTTTATTTCTAATTTTAATATTAATTCTTAATAATTATTTTCATAATAGAATATAATTTATTCTAATTAATCATCATCAAATATATTATTTTTTGGTTTGTGTATTTCTGTTTGTTATTAATTTTTTTTTTGTATATTATGTTTGTTAGCTCAATAATTTGTTTTCCAGTTTTTTTTTTCCTCCATACACCACCCACCCACTAATTCATTCCACTTTGGCACCCCTTTAACTCAACTTCTGTATAACTTTTATATTTCATAGAATTCATTTGTCCCTACCGTCACATAAAATGACACTAAACGTGTCGTTCCAACATTTATTATTCTCTCTCCATTCGATGTTTGCATGTCGATTATGCGTTCATTTTTGTCGCACTCATACCCCATTTATTTATTATAATATTTTTACAAATAAACATGGGTTAAAAGGTTCTCATACTTAAAAATTTAATTCATTTTTCAAATCACCCCATATACAATTCCCATCACCTTTACCAAACACTCTCTTTATTTTTATCAAACCCTTCTATTCCTCTGACCATTCTTATTTATTTTTCCATATTTTTTTTTCATATTTTCGTTTCTGTTTTTTTGTTTTATTTTTTAGGTTCATTGTCGTCAATCGTTGATATAATATTTGGTTTTTCCCTGAAAATATACACACACACACACACACATACACATACATAAATTAATTTTGAATTATATAAAATGTTCAACTTACACATTCAACATCCAATTATAATAGATACATGCGTGAAGTATAATTATTTTATTTTTAATTTTTCTTGTTTTTATTTTTATTTTTGTTTTCGTTTTTTTATTCATTTTTATTTCTTGTGATTAATTGTGTAAACAAACAAACAAAATAATTGTCTTAAAAAGATCAACGGAAAATATGAAAATAAAGGCACGTTCCTTGTATATCTTACTCTTTCGTTCATTATAATTTTGTCTCTGTTTAACTGGTAAGGAAAAATTTAAAGGAAAATTTAAAGGAAATCATTTCTTATTTTTTTCTTGTAAACATTTTTGTTTATATTTTGAATTATATGTTGTTGTTGTTTTTAGCTTGACTGCTGTGAGTTGAGTTAAAAATAAAATTGATAAATCAAGGAAAACAAAAATATAAAAAGAAATGAAAAGGAATTATTTATCCCTGAAAATCTTTAGTAAACAATTTTTTTGTGTCTAGCTGTGGATTGGTAAAAATGCTTGTGGCAGTCAATTTTTCCTCGATGGTTTATGTTTAACTTTTTATTTTCTTTTGTATAGTTTTTTTTTAATTTATCTTTAAACTTTAAAATAAGAATAAAGGGAATGACAAATACGTTTTTTATGAATCATAAATGGAAACAACAAAAGGAATTCTATATAGAAAATCTGGTTGAAAAGTAAAAAATAATCTCAAAGAAAATCAAAAATAATATTACAGAATTTCATTTATATTCTTCATCCAATTTTTGACTTCGTTCTATTTGTAACTTTCATTTGTTCATAAAACTTTATAGAACATGCAGTTCTTATACGTTTTCTACTTATATAAGGTCACGAGTTCAAACATCGGTTAGAAGAAAAATTGCTTTGAATTTCATTATAAGTATTCGACCAGTTGAATAATTAGATACATTAAGCACAACAAAAGTAATAAAACACAAATAAAGCTTTCCATACAAAATCATAATTTTATACGACAGATCATTTAAGAGGAAAAAGAATGAAAACAAAAAAAAAAAATATTCCATTATAACCAATTTCCCATTCCCTTTCTTAAAATCATAAACCCAATTTGTTTGTTTTTTTTTGGCCATTTCTGTTTTCCCCAAAACTTTTCATTGTGGCCAGATTTTTGTTCTTTTTTTTTTTGCAAGTAGAAAATTGTTATTTTTAAAGCAAACATTTTATAAAAGCAGCATGATTTCTATATAAAAAAAAAATCTAAAAGAAAAAGATTTTACTCTGTTGGTGGTTAGTGTAACAAACTCACCTTTATTGTTTTTTTGTGTTTTTTTTTTTAAATATTAAATTATTCAAAGGATAAAATAGAAACTTAACGAAAATTATTTTCATTTAATTTGTATGATAAATTTTTTAATGATGATTATGTTGATGATGATCATCATCATTATTTTATTAAATGTAGGGTTAATTTAGCCATGGGCAAGTAATAATAATTTCACAAAAAAAAAATGCTATTGTGTTCCTATTTTAAAGGGGTACAGATATTGTTGGGATAAAACTCAATTGGCTATATTTAGAGTAAAAGAATAAAACTTTTTTTTCTTCTCTAGAAATTTATTAAGAAAAATTCAATTAAACCCTAATTAATCTTTTCTTACTGACCTAATAATAATGAATAATTTTCATTTATTTTAGAACATAAACTTTCTAGAACATTTCGTCCATTCAAACATTTCCCTTTACTTTACAAAAAACAAAGTAAATGGATTCATTTAAATTTGAAGACTTTTTTACAAAGAAAATCCCATTTGAATCAATTTTATCTCCAAATATTATGCTTTATTTATGAAAATTAGTCAAAAGTTTATGATTATTCCCTTGACAGTGATCAGCTTTACTCTCCTTGGAATCTCAAATTAAAACTTCAACCTTAAATTTTCTATCATGTTTTTTTTTGTTTTGTCCATTAAATAATTTTCCTCGTCCATTTTTAAAGATTTTTCATTTCTTAAAAGAAAACTTGTATATCCAAATCTATTTAGTTCCTTTATGACGTTTTGTTTTATTAGTGACAATTTTGTTTTAAGGAAACGCACGCGTTTCTGCTTGCCAGCCAGTATGCCTTTAATGCCCATCCCAATTTTACCTTCTTCATATTAGAAATTTTAGTTTATCAATTTATCAGCTGTCACATTCACATTAAATGTATATAAATATGCGGGCCTTTTATGTCATGTGGAAATTACGGTAAATTGAACGTTTTCATTTTCATTTTTATTTTCATTTTGATAAAATATTATAATGTTAGAAAGAATGATGATATGCGTGTGTTATATGTCTAGTTACGTACAACATATATTAATACATGCGTATTTTTGTATATAAAAGATTTTTCATCGTTGAATCATCTGATTCTGATGGTACACACAATTTAATATTTCCTAAAGTCTTATTATCATTTTAACATTTTCAATCTGATTTTTCTTCTTATTAAAAATAAAAAAATACGTATCGAAAACAGAGTACAAAAAAACCAGTTATTATTGTTAGTCTTGTTGTTGTGGTTAGAAGCAAAATAATTAGATTTTTAAATGTTGTAAAATAATGATGTTCATTTTTTTCTGTATTTTATGCTTATGTCGAGATAATGAAATTTTTCACATTTTCATACAAAGTAAAAATATTACAACAAAAACATCTTAATTATTATTATATTTTTCCTTTTTAATCCCGCATCATTTTGTCATTTTCAGAAAAAGAAATTTGAAAAGAAATAGCAATTATGTCACGCTCGGGAGCATATCTTTTAATCGTCTTTTTAAAAAAAATCAACACATTTTCCGGTTCCATTTTCTTCTTTACTTATACTTTTACTTTATCAGATAATTTAAAGATTATTATTTTTGTTTTAATAAAGTAAACAATAACAAGAAAGAAAAGTTCATAAACGTATAAAGAATATCAACTAAATTCAAGATCATAAATGATGAGATTTTGATTGTTCTCAGCTGTATGCCGGTATTTCTTTCATTTTGAATCTTATCTGATTGTATGTGTATTTGAACATCATAACTTCATATGAAGGTCATGTCATGTATATGTGAAATTTAAAATTGACAGTGGCGTATTAAAATTCTTAGAATAATCATTATTTATGAAATTAGTTAAGTGAAATTAATTAATGAAATACATCAGACAGATTTTAATCAATTTAATTTGACTATTCGTTAAGTAACTTTATTTGGTAATTAATTTAGCATAGATTAAAATTTATCAATTTGTTGGTCCAATATTATTAAAAATTTGAAAATTCTCCAGCCCTTTCCTTTCACGTTAAATTAAAGTTACGTTACAGTGCCACAAAACATTTATTTATTATTTCAATAAATTTGTGTTAATAAATTTTACGTAAAACCAATAATTCCAAATAGAATTAATTACTTTTATTTTAATACCATCAAACAACTTATAGATAAATCCTAATTTTTAATGGACGGTTATAACTAGACTTTATGATAGAAATACATTTATATTTGTGTGTATGTCACAGATAATATAATAAAAAAGTACAAATAATTTATAATTAAATTTGGCTCTTTTTCGCAAAATCAAAAACAGTTTTTTATCCGCTTTATTTATCTATTTTTTTGTACGTTTTTCACGGATTAATTAAAATTACACCAACAGAGTATTAACTTAAAAAATTTTATTATTATTTTCACGTTTATTTCTCTCATTAGTTTCTTGTTCTGTTCTCTTTTTTTTTTCATGATTTTTACATTTAATTTCCATTTTTTAATATTTTTTAAGGACAATAATTTTTAATCTGATTGAACATTAAACAAGCAATAGAAAAATTCCTTCAATAATTAATTGACAAAAAATAAATTGTTTGATTTATTTCATTCAATTTCACATAAGTTGATTATTACGGGCCTTACAAAAAATTTACTTCATATTTATCATTTACCGGTTATTTTTTTTTTTTGTTTAAGTCTTTAATTTCTTACTTAAACTTAACTTTAGTTAATTTATTCACGATTAGTTACTTTTCCCCTCTATAGTTTGATCGATATTTTGTATTAATTGACAAATTTAATGAATAAATTTATTTGTAAAAAATTGATTGAATTTATTAACTTCTTTACTTAATGATCAAACGGTAAACATTTATAATTTATTTATAAATGTTTAACAAGTGTTTTAATGAACATAGATTGTGATCATATAATTAAGCCGAATTATTATGTACTTTTGACATTGACATAAAAGAAAATTAATCAAAAATATTTTCCTGAATCTATTTTTTATATGGATACTTTTCTACTTTACATTGTTTTCCTCTTTGCACAGAAATAACTGAAATATTGGAGGACTTCCCAGTTTTTTTTTTCTTGATCATCTTATTGTTAGAAATTTTTTGTTAGCCTTTTCCTTTTTTATTTTTTTGTTTCTTTTGAATTTGAATTGTTAGAATATTTCCGATGAAACCTTTTCTCTATATAATAATATTGTTGACCTCTTGATCCTTTATCCTTCTTTTTTTTTCTGTTGTATCTCTCTCAATCTAATCTAAATTATCAATAATCCCATGAATTGTATAAATAAACTGTATCTTTCTTTCATTCATTATGTCTATCTGTGCTCTAGATTATATACAATTTTCATTTTATATTGTTACGTTTAGTTTCATTATGGTCTTCTGACTGAATAATATTGTAGAGAAATAATAATATAATTTTATAAATTGAGGTCAAAATTTACATCTTTAAAATAAAATCAGTTTTGAAATAGAAAATAATAATAATTGTTTTTTTTTTTACATAACAATCAACAACAACAAAACAATGATGTTTTTTTTTTCTGCAAACATAATAATCATAATCATAATGATGAATAGAAACAATGTAAAATAAAGATAACTTGATTGCAATTATTTACAATTTATTCAAAATGTACATAATATTTATTGTATTTTTGTTGTTGTGTTTGTAGAAATAAAAAAAACAAAAAATTCAACAAAAACATAAATAATTATTATTTTAGTCTCAAAATCAAAATAATTTGATTAATTTTACTACCCTCGGGTTTTTCGATTTAAATAAAATTCATTTCACTCAATAAATCTTTTCTTTTTCTTTTTTTAATCACAATTTTCTTTAACAAAAAGAATTTGTTGTTTATTTTTGTATTACAAGTTTTTTTTTTCCAATCGAAATCACACAATTAATCTTACATTAAATTATATATTTTATTCACATATAAAAAACATTATTTAAGATTATTTTATTGTCGCGTAGGTATTGATTCTAAACAAATATCTCACTTCGTTCATCAATATAATATCACCCAACCGTTGTCGTCATCATTTCAAAAGAATGAGTCGTTTTATAACTCTGTTGCCAATGATGATGATGATGATGATGCTTATGTTGATAAATAATGATGATTGTATTGATGATGAATTTGTATTATATATTTATTTTTTCTTTTACTTTCTTTAAATTGAAAATGTTGATGAAATGGAAAATATCACACAATCAACCGGAATTAAAATTGCATCCAACTTCAATCATCGTAATTGATGTAACTCACTTATACCGGACATTTTTCCACCCACCTTTTTTTTCACCAGTATTATTTTTCCCATATTTTCTTTCATGAACTATTTTCCTTTTTCTATTTTCTTCTTTTTTTTCTCATTATTTGAATTTGATTAAATTGTTATACATTAAATGTTTGACGATGACGATAATATAGATGTGATGATTGTAGTTAGGAAAGGATAGTTATAGATGGATATCGTTGATAATTTTATGTGGGTGTACTTTTATTATTTTATGGAAATCAATTATATTAAAGGGAGGTGAGGAAAATTAAATTAATTAAAAAAGAAAATATTATTTATAATTTATAGAGTTGCTTTTTTTTATTCTCTATGAAACATGAGTTGAATTCTCGTTCTACGAAATTATATGAGTGCTCGTAAGGGTTTTTATATGTTTAGCGTGTCTAGTGAACTATTATTTCTACGCCAATAGGGATTTACACTCAAGACAATACAGTCTCGAATGTGACATGAAACTATGAAATATAAAATCACCATAAACTGATAAACTTTATAGATAGTCGATACCTTTAAACGAGAATCCCGCATATTTGAAATCTTAATTCAGTTTTGTTTATCTGCCGTTTAGTTATAAAATTCTTGAGACTATTTCAATATACACTGCATACCATAACCTACATCTATCAAAATTCATTCAGCGCATATGAATTTTATAAAATGAAATTATTAAAAAAAAAGTTTCTTAATTTAATTTTGTAATTAAGAATTATTTTTTCTTTGCTACAAAAATAAAATCACTAGAGAAAATAATAAATGGAATTTACATTTTTTTCCACTATATAGGAATAGGTACAATAATTCGATTAATCGTGCTTAAACGATTTTTCATTTAATTTTATTATATTTTTCTCTTAAATTGAAAATAATTTACTAGCGTATATTTTTAATCGATTCATAATTTAGTTTTATGTAAAAAAAAAAAAATAATTGAAATAATTGTGAAAGAGAAAATACTTTATTTAATTTAACCTTTAGATCTTTTCTTATTGAAAATAACAAAAATTAAAACCGCCCTAGACGAAAATTCAATATTATGTGTGTGTATATAATTTCCATTTTGACTTTGACATCTAAAACAGGAGCCATATTTTTATCAAAACAAATATAAAATAATTTATAGAATGGCAAGAAAACCAATCACAATAACAAATTTTTAATTAAAAATCTATTAATTATTGAATAAATAATTGACATTGATGGAAATTAATATTCAACCAATTTTAGACAATTTTCGAATAGAAAATGAAAGAGTTTTGTTTTGATTTTATTGAGACACTTAATTTTTCTAATATTTTATTTTCTTTGTGAAACTTTAATGGAAAAGAAAATATGTACAATAATTAATATAAAAAGTATCAAATGATTTTTTGGAAACGAATCAAGAAATCAAAAAAAAACTAAAAGATGTGAATATTTATAAAAGAATTCGGTAAAAATGTTCATTATTTCGATTTTTGATTTATTTTCATTTTGGAACAAAGACAAAAATTTTTACTTATTAAATTTTAATTAACGAAAATATTTTTATCAATTAAAATCAAAACTATTTTATTATTAAAATTGAATTTCATCTGTTTTTGTTTTAATTATTTTTTTTTTCTTTCAAAGTTAAATTTTCCATCTGAATTTTAAAAGTATTGATTGAATATTCCACTCACAGTAACTTTGTTTCATTCTGTTGAATGTTCGTTTGTCATTATTATTGTGTTTTTGTTTTGTTTTATTTGGTTTTATAAAATTATTACAAAATCATATGAAAATGAAAATATTCATTATTTATACTGACATTTTTATTTTTATCAATAAATAATTTATATGAATATTTTTCTGGTCTAGAGTTGATGTTCACTAGCACAAAATTTATAAATTGGGTTTTCTCTGTTTTATTACGAATATATTATTTATTCTTTGTTATGTGAAATCTAAGAATAAATTCATTCATTTTTGATTCTTGTAATCTTTGTCAGAAAAGGTTAACTATTGAGATTTTAGAGAGTTGTGGTAATCTATTTGAATTTTAAACAGATTTTAGTGTATTTTTTATGGCTCTCGAATGAAGGTATACCAAATTTAAATTATTTGACAATCTTTTACCAACAAATTGGTAATCTTTTCATTTCAATTCTAAGAAAATAAATATAGTATTCGTTAAATACGACATTTAAATCACAATTAATAATGTCTAATTGAACTCTAGAATTGCATATAAGTAACATTTAAATCACAGAGGAAAATCATTAATTGAATTGAATTTAAATTATTATTCTATCGTTAATTATCAGAACAGCTGCTTAGACAATATAGAATAATTTATGGTCCGGTTAGCCAAGTTTCTTCAAATGAAAATAATTCAATTAATGTTTTCACCTATATAAATTATGGTTTTTACTTTAATAAATTGAACTCATCTTCTTCTGTTGGCATTTTATCAAAAAAAAAAACAAAAACAAAAACATAAAAACACAAAAACACAAAAAAGAAAACATGTCCCTTGACACTCAAAATATTTGTACAATATGTAAATTGTATGAGAAAACTAATACAATCATACGGGCAAACAGAAACATTTTTGCAACTGTCAAAAAAAAAAAGGAAAACAAAAAAAAATATAAACGGCAGACAGATCAAGGTGAAAATTATAAAAGTACAATTTCCTATTTCTATAATACACATGATAATAATGACAATATTCTATAATTAAAACAGTTTTTTCCCTGCTTTTCATTATTATATTAGAGAATATAAAAATTGTGTTGATTAAAAACAGTTTTTCTCAGTTGTTATTTTTGTTGTTGTTGTTGTTGTTGTTGTAGTTATTTTTAAACGCGTACGCGATAATAATAATAATAAAAAAAAAATACGCGTCTGATGTGTCTATAGGGGGAAGTATAAGAAGGGAATTGTGTGTTGTTGTTAACATCATTAATATTTTGGCGCGGCAAAATAATTACTTTTAAGTGACGACGACGACGACGACGCGACGACAGTTTTTTTGTTTTTTTTCTTTTTGTAAGAATAATTATGTTTTTTCTGTCATTATTTTAATTGAATTGAACTTTATATTTCTGTATAAATAAAAGCACTATTGAAGTGACAGGGTAACACGGTTTACATGGTAGACTAAAGCATAATTATGGAGTACGTGATCTAACAGCAAAAATTATGTATGTGTTGTCTTCAATAAAATATTTGTATAAAGACAAATAATAAACTCTATGACCTGAATAATCGTGGGAGGGCATCCTACACTCAAATATTTAAGTCATTCTACAATATTTACAAGACACATAATTTGTTGAAATGTCCAAATGAAAAAATTATGATTTAATTGAATTAAACCTCAATATATTATTCTTTGTATTTTATTTGATTCAACCGCATTCAAATTACATATAAATTATTATGAGTAGCGTAATAAACGTATATCCTTTTTAATGTTGGCTTTAATCAACATTAAAAAGAAGGATTTCTTTAGAATTTATCGACATAAATACACAGTGGCACCAGACACACATCCGAATACGTCCAATTCTTATCTGATAGTGAAAATTTTAACGATCACTGTTTTCCCCCCTTCATTTATTCTGTTTTTATTTTCACTTTTTCCTTCTTTTTTTTTTCTTTCACACCAACAAAAGCAATTTTATTCACTTTTTATTCTTTGATTGTAATTTTCCGATACACAAAAAAAAAAAAAAAATAAAGAGAAAAAGATAAAATATAGTTTCTTTCCCCCATTTGATTCATTTTTCCTGTTGTTTTTGTTGTTGCTTCTTTATTCGTAATAAAAAATAACAAAATATATCAATGATTTATTACATTTTTGTACCGTCACACCCATACACATACACACAGCCAATTCAGTTGTACCGGTCAACGGACAACGTCAACGGTCAATTGGGTAATCGTATCGGTCCCAGAGGTTGAGGTTTTTATGTTGAGTCAGAAAATAGTGTATAGATTGTGTTGTTTTTTTTTTCTATATTGGGTGAATTTTCGATTGGAATTATTACAACAGGGAATGTATATAACTTCCACCTTTCTCGATTTTTTTTTTGATTGTTAGATTTATATTATTTTTCTTTAACAAACTTCTAAATTGCTGTTGTTGTTTTTCTTATACTTTACTACGACTCTCTTTTTTTATTATTATTATTATTATTATTATTTTAGTGATGAAAATGAAAAGGTTGACGACTTTTCCTCATACATACTGGTATATACAAACAAAGTCTATATTTATTTTATTTTCATTTTTTTTTTTTATATTCAATAATTTCTTCTTCTTCTTCTTTCAAAGTTTTCTTCTTTTTACTTTTAGTCTAGTGTCTCATAAATGAGCATAGTTATTTTCATATCAAATCAAAATCAGATGAATATATAAGTTAAAGGAAAACAGAATAAAAATTAAGTGAGAAAAACGAAGAGAAACAAATTTTTGTTTAGAAAATTTCTCTTAGTTTGTTTCTTTGTAACAGAGAAGACAATAGTTAAGGGGGAAGTGGGGATGATGATCTGAACAGGGTTATAGTGTTAATCGGTAAACAGTCCAAACTAATGGTTTGAAAATTTTTAAAAAATACTTAATAGTTGCCATTAAGTGATGGTGCCAAATATTACAGAAAATGTAGAATTTTACATTTTTTTGTTATATTTTTTTTTTCTTCTTCTTCTTATTTTTATAATTGTTGTGTTTTTTTTTCGATTAAGAAAGAAAGAAAAAAAAAACGAAGAATAAGCGGACATAGTAAATGTTAGTATGTCTAAAAATATAAACGAGCTAAAACTTCGTGTCTCTCTTTTTATATCAAATTTTAATTTCTTTGTATATTTTCCTTCTTACGTTTTTTTTTTTTTATTTTTCATTATTTAATTCTTGAAGTTTTCTATTTTTTCATTTTTTTTTTTGTTAAATTTTATTTCGTGTTTGAATTCATTTTATTTGGAGTAAACTATAAAAGTAGTTTAGTGTAAAAAATTAAGTCAGTCAATTTGTTATTTAGAAATTAAAAGTCTTTAAATGTGAAGTTGAATATTGTGAGTTATTGAATTAAATGATCGTAATTCAAATGTCTGATTAATTGAATGAATCTTGAATAAATGTCAGTTGTTTTGTGTAGATTAATTAATTTTTAATGAATTTGTATCATCACATTTAGACAGTCTTCATTTTTTGTTTCATTTTTTATACGGAAATATTTCACTTCAAAAAATTGTTAACACAAAAAATAAAACAAAAAATTCAGTTTTTTATCAGTTTTTATTTGTGACGAAATCAAAAAAAAAAAAAAAAATGGGTTCACCGATCTGAGTAAATTTTGATTACCTTCCCTTCACACACATGTCTATAGAATTTTGTATAATTTGATAATTGAAATGTAAAAACACACAACAATTCATCATTAAATGGGTCACAGTCCACCTAAATCACCCTTAAACTTTTATCATTTTCTTTTCGTTTCTTTTCTGTTTTACCATTTTTGTTTACCTGTTTTTGTTTTTGTTTTTTTTTTATTAAAGAATTAAAAGTAAAATTAAAAGTAACAAAAAAAAAACAATTAAAACAAAATTATTCCAATAGAATAATGATAAATTTAGTGAGTTCAGTAGTGAAATTATTGTTACGTTCACGTTCGACGGCAGAAACATTTGTTTATCTTAAATGGCCATAAATACAATTAATTATTGTGTTAGAAAAAGAGAGAAAGAAAGAAAAAAAGTAGAGAGAGAAAGAGAGAAGTTTTATTTTTGAATTGTGTAAAAATTATGTAGAAAAAGTTTAATTTTATGTGAAATTTGAAATTTAAACGGAAACAAACAAAAAAAAAAAACAATCTATCGAAAGTGAATTCAATTTTCTTTCAGATTTATGCAAATAATTTTGTGTTTGTTTTTTTGTTCTTCGTTTTTTTTTTTTTTTGTGGTACAAAAGTGTAACTTCAACAATCTCGTAACGAAATCATATTAACAACAACAAATGGACACTCGTTAATTGTCGTAAGACAATAAATGGATAATGAGAAGTCATTTTTTATATCGTAAAAAAATTGAATTACAAACATGGATAAAAATATGAATTGATAAAAAAAAAACGAATTTTTTTTAATCAATTTTTAATCAAACAACAAAAACAAATAAAAAATAAAATAATTAAAGAACAAGAAAAAAAAAAAAGAAAATAAACTTTGATAATTTTACATTTAATTGTCAACTCTTCATTTTTTCTTTATTCTTGTTTACCTTTTTTTTTTTTTTTTATTTATTTTGATTCAATTCAAATAAAAATAAAAAAGTTAGAAAAGAAAAAAAGTCAAGTATGAATGCACTGATACGTCAGGTGGCTAAACTTCTTCATCAGTTGTATTCTAATAATTATTTTGAATAATAAAAAAAGAAACAACAACAACAAAAATTGTGACAGAAATTCAATTTCTGTTTGAATTTTACTATTTTTTTTAGTTTGTAGGTGTGTATCAATGTGTGTGCTTAGAAATTATTTCTAATTAATATTAGATAGCGTAGTTTAAAAACTTTTTAATAAATTCGTCATTATTTTAGTTTTGATTTTTATTTTAACAAAAAAAAAAAAAAAAGATTCAAAACTTTAATAATAACAACAACAACAACAACCACAACCAAAACCACCACAACAACAACAACAACAACAACAACAAAGTGTTGGGAAAAAATTTACAAAAACAAAAATAAGTGAGAGGAAAAAAAAAAAATTAATTTATTTTTACATTTTAATTAAAGAAAGTGAGAAAAAAAGAAGGAAAATGAAAAATTGTGATTTTTATGTTCGTTTTATGTGAGAAAAAAAAAATCTAAACATAAAAAAAAAGGGGAAAACTCTTTCTTTCTATCACATTTTGGATAGATAGAAAAGAAGAAGAAAGAGGAAAGGAAATAGAAAAACAAAATTAAAAGTGTAAAAAAATAATTACAAAAAAAAAAAACAAATACAAATATTTGTTTATTTCTATTTTCAAGAATTTTCCTGTATTTTTTTTTTCTCACGGATTAAAACGATAAAAATTATAATCACACAAATACAAAACATATAAAGAAGTTGGGTATCTTCGGATACGTGTATGTGTGTGTGTGTATAGTTGTTTACCCGGGAAAATAAAAATTGTTGATGACTGTCAGAGTGGAGGAAAACTATTTTCAATATTGTGCTATTTTTATACGTTTAGATAAATTAATTAAATAATAAAAGTGATTTGGATTTCTATTAAAATTGTAGATCCAATATTTTACATAGACTAACAGTTGATACACGACACGTTAATCAGCATAACTAACTAACTAAAAAGTGATTTCTGTGAAGTTTTTTTTTTTTTTTGTAGTAACAATTTTCTCAACTTTAAATTTGTACAACAGAAAAATCTAACGTTTAGTTGTTCCAATAAAGGAAACCAAAAGAGGATTATTATTGGTTAGAATAAAAATAATGTTCAAAATGACGTTAATAAAATGCACATTGAAAGAGATTGAGAATTTCATAAGACTAACATTTTTTTTTTATGTTTTCTTTTAAATTGAATTTATTTTTCTTATAAAATAAAGATGGTCTTACTTATTATATTCTTCTTAACAACAAATCTTCCATCGTACATCTCCATTCATATCCCTTATATACATAGAAAAATCAACAAAGGAAACATATTCCTTTTTTCCATTACACTAAAGTTAATCTAGATAATGAGAAATTCCATTTTGTTTATTTATTTTACAATGAAGGACAAACTTTAAAACTTTAATCAAGGTTAAAAAATTATTCGAATTTTCTTCTGTTTTTCCCATTATTTCGTTATTTTTGTAAATGTAAAAAAAAAAAAAAACAACTGAACACATAATAGACACATTATGAATGTAGCACAAAGCAATGTGTTTCTTTGTTTTTATTATTTTGTGGGTGTTGCTGTTTGTTTTTTATAAAATATAAAATTTATTTTTTATTCTGTTATCTGAAAGAAATTCTTATTCTATATTTTTGTCTAAGGAATACGAATGAAAAGTACATTAAACACTATTGAAAGTTATGCAATTTGAAACGTGTTTTTCAATAACAGAAATTATGATCAAAGTTTAATTTTCAGTGCAGTTTTTTCCACTATTTTGAAAACACAGTAAATTGAATTTCTTTACAAACTTTAATTAACAACAAGCACCCAAATTATTTAATCCTCTAATCAGATGTTTATGTAAAAATCAGACTTCTGTTATCAGTTTAAATTGTGTGACATTTCCTTAAATAAATTGAATTTTATTTGAATAGAAATTGCGTTTGTTATCGTAATCTCCGGATGTTATATAGGCAAAATCTCTTTGACTTTGTTTTGCATCACAAAACACTAATCATATCATCCTACATAAAATATTAATCAGTTTAATTTTAATAGAATATTTCATCATCATTTTAGTGATGACAATGTGTCACGTCAAGTTACGTCACGTATCAAATATTTTATATTGTATAAAAATCTCTATAAACACAAAACATATTTTAATAATACATAATTTCATTAGGTATAATTCAGAAAAAACATTTCCTCTTTAATCAATACTTGTCATCCTTCATGTTACAATTAAAAAAATCCTTATGGTCAAATGTTAAAATTCATCGAAAGTTTCTTGTACTGTAATTTTTTAATTCATCATTTTATTTATTGTTCATTTATTGATGATTTTACAACAAAACGTAATAAATTAAAAATTTTAATTAATTTTTCTGATTTATTATCATCTTTTATTATTTATTTACCGATAAGAAAATTATAACAATTGTATATTTTTTATTTTCTTATTTCATTAGAAAGTTTAAAGTTAATTGACATCGCAGTTAATTGTAAGAAAATAAAAATGGAAAATTATTGTTATGATAATAATTTATTATTCTCATTAAAAAAATTTCATTAAATTTATTTCAAATCATAATTTGTCATAATTGTAAAAACATCAGAATCATTTTCATTTAGATTGATCGTTTTTCAAAAATCTGTGTTTTTTTTTCTTTTATGAAAAGTGAAAAATAAAAGTACAACTTTTTTTCCTTTTTTCTTTCTCTCTGTAAAGTTTCTTTTGTTTTTACCTAAACGCGAGTGAAAATGTGTTACATAAATGAAAATCGACATATAAATGAAAAATGAAAGCTTAAAGAAATTTTTTATATAAGAAAAAAAAAAGACAATCCACTTTAATCCGTCAAATTAAAAAAAAAATTATTAAAAACGAACGGAAAATCGGTAATGCAAAAAAAAAATTTATTCGGATAAACGAAATAATTCGGGTAAACGATATAACTCGGATTAACGAATTTATCCTGATAAACGAAATTATTCGGATAAACAAAATTACTTCTATTCAATATTTATTTTTCTTGTAAATTAATTTCATTTAATATTGTGAAATGTTTACCTATATGATGAGGTTAATATTATTATGAAAAACCTCATTTTAAAAGCTGTCAAATAATCATTTTAATTAATGAAAAATGTAATTTTATAAAACAAGAAAAATAATAATAAACTTTAAACAAAATTAAAAATAATAATTATTCTTCTAAATAAATTTAATTTTATTTCTTGACGACAACATATAAAATATATAATAATCAAAACACCAGCCTGTATTATGATGATAACACCATAATTTTACTAAAATTAACATTTTAGTTCTCAACCCCTTTGTTTTCAACAACAAAAACTTTCAAAAATTAACAAATAGAAAATGATCATCATAATAATTGTTTCTGTTTTGTCATCAAAAGTCAAAGAATTTTCATGAACTTAATAAAATGGAAAAAAAATGTGGAATGGTTGGTAGATTGAATGAAATGAAAGGATTTAATTTTAGGATTCTATTTTCAAATAACAATATAATGTATGCTTCCATTTCCATTTTCAATGTGAAGGGTGAAGAGAATCATTATTATTAGCATATGTCACATTTTCTAAAGGATTTATATAATTTCTGTTTGATGAATAGAATAATCTTTTCCTTGTTGCTTGATACTAAAAATATAAATATTTGAACACATTTTTTTCTGTAATAAGAGAAAAGCGTCTTTAATTTATTTTTATTCATTTAAATGAGAATTAATTAGATTTTGTTTCCCTTTCCCTCTCTCTCCCTCTCTCTCTCCCTCACCATGTGTATAATAATTTGTCTTTTTCCACAATTAAAATTAATTGCATAAAATAATTGGTCTTGTTGCTGAAAAATGTATTTAAAAAATGTGGAAATATTTTCCACTTAATTTTCTCTGTTTGTGATTTTTTTCCTAACATTTTCTCATAATTTGCAGTTTTCAACATTTTCATTTTTCCATTTGGTTTTTGTGTGTAAAGTACAATTTTTTTAATTACGAAAAATTATAAAAGGATTAACAAAAAAAAAAAAAGAATTTACAAAAACAAAACAAAACAAAAAAAAAATTAAAAGAAGAAAATATTAAATCGCATTTTTATTTTTTTAATTGAGTTTCCACTTTATTTCTTTTATTTTTTTTTTGCTGTTTTCATTAAAAAAAAAAAGAAAAAGGGAAAATGGAAGACAAAAAAAAAAAGGAAAGACAAAAAGAGAAAAAATCAAATTATCTTCTTTTTTTTTTTGTAGAGTTTTTTTTTTCTCATTTTCACAAGGATTAAAAAGAAGAAGAAGAAGAAGAAAAAATTACCTTTATAGAAAGAAAGGCAACCAGAAAAAAAAAAGAATATTTTAAATAAATAAATGAAGGTATGAAGATCAAAAATTAATTTAATTTCAAATCAAATCAAATCAAAAAAAAAAAGAAATAGAAAAAAATGAAGAAATTGTTGTTGTTGTTGTTTCTATACGCCGGTGAAATGTAAAATCAAAAAAAGAATTGAGGATGTGGGGTCGAGACCCTAATTAATTAATTCAATTAATATTAAATTAATATTTTTTTAAAACCAAAAAGAAATTCTATTTTTAATTTAAATTAAAATTCATATTTTTCTCTTCCTTCCCCAAATTTTCTTCTTTTTTTTGCTTCAAAATAATTTGATGTTAGGAAATTGTCTTCTAACTTTTTCACCTTTCACTCTTGACGAAACACCACAACGTATTTCTCTCGTATTTCTCTAAAGATAATTTTCAAAAACGAATTTCTAATTTTTGTTTCTAATTTTAGAATGATTATTTTTTGGTTTTTGTGTTAAATCTTTTGGTTTTTTTATCCTTTGTCCTTTCTCGTTTACCTTAACCATTAAATAAACACCTCTTTTGTATATATTCAAATAATAAATTATTTATAAGACACAATAATAAGAAAAGAAGAAGTTTAAGTTCTTGTCAACATATTTATACAAAAACACAATCGTCCTTTTATACGAAAATTAATTTTGTCACAATAAACAAGGAAAAAAAACACGTCCAAACTTGACCCTTTCTATGAAAGAAATAAATAAACAAAAATAACCTAACTTTTCTTATCGTTCGTTTATATTAGAAATTTTGTTAAAACATTTACAAGAATTCTGGTTTTAACCTTCTTTATAAATATAAATCGCCCTAAGGAGGTGAAATAAAACATTAAATCGTTTTTTGTTTGTCCAGCTATTCATGAAATGATTTGTTAGTTTTTTTTTTTTTGCAAATTAGATAAATTTGTGATCACACATACAAGGATAAAGCGATATTGATCGAAATTTAATGTGTGGTCCATTCAAAGTGCGTTGCGGTAGAATCAATGTAAATAATTTTCAAATCAATTTTCTATCTTCAAATTATAATTGAGTTGATTAGATCACTAGATTATACAAATGTTACATAAAAAATAATTTATAGACAAAATCTCTTATCTTAGTACTTTGTGTGAAGATTCTTATCACAAAAAAGGATTTTTTTTTATTGTAATTCAATAAGAATAAAGAAAATAATGTAAGTTTTGTAAGAAAAGTTGTATAACCACCTTTCTCTCTCTCTCTCACTCTATGTGTCTCTCTATGAAATTCAATGTGCAGTTTATCAATATCAATTTGGTACAACAACACTTTTGTTGTTTTCTTTTTTTTTTTCTTAAAAAGAAATATTAAAAAGTGAATACATTTCATGTGTGGATTATTTTGTAAATCACTTTAATATTTCTTTTTTTTTTTCTCTTTTTTTTACCGAAATATAGGAAAAATTTAGGAAGAAAAAAAATATAAAATAAAGAAACTGAAAATGTGAAAATATTAAATTTAGAATAACAGAAGAAAGAAAGACGATGGAATATTGAGTTCATTCTGTAAGCCTTAAAAAATATTATAAGATCAAACGGGTGAAAAAAAAAAAAGGATATAGGGTAAAAAATATAAAATACCAAAGGATGTTATCATAATTTATACATACACATTTAAGGATTTATTACGCAAATATACACAATAAAAGGACTTTTCTTGTTTTCTTTTATTTATTTATTTTTTTTTTTTTTTGTGAAAATGTGAACATGAAAATTCATAACATTTTTCCTCATTTTCATCAAAGTTCTCATCATTTTTTTTCTTCTTATATTGTCGTTGAGGACAACGAAAAAAAAAAGGGAAAAGTGTGTTTGTGTGTGTGCGCACACACACATTCTCAGTTCTGTGATTAAAATTCTATTTGAATTTTTTATAGAATAAAATACAAAAAAAAAATATATATATAACGACGCCATTTTGTTGTTGTTGTTAAGGATCCTGAATAAATCCAAGGAAACAAAAAAAAAAAAGCAGGAAAAAAATTTAGGAAAGGTGGAGGACATCACAATAAGACACAGTAGTGAAGACGTGTGTGTTTTATGTGCGTGTTTGTACGCTTGTTAATGTGACAAAAATATATAGATAAAAAATAATGTTCTTAACGAAAGGAAAATAAATAGAAAATCTATAAGACAAAAATATATAAATAAAATCTCACTCTATCTCACTCTCTTTCTCTCACGGGATTAGTATTTCTAAGAAGGAAAAAAAAAATTGTGTTTCCATAGTTTTTTTTTTCTCTTTCTCCCTTGTGTTGTTATTCTGTGATTTTTATTTTTGTGGTGTGATTCTATATTTTGATTGTGTTTTTCTATTTATTTTTTTTGGTGTTGGAGTTGATCAAGTTTTTTTTTGTGTTTGTTTTTTTAAATATTTAAAAAAAAAGAAATAAAAGAAAATATGATGATGGGTGATTCAAGTAGTAGTGATGATGAAAATAAAGATTGTTGTGAAAATTCTAATAATAAAGGTGCCAGAGCAAAGGATTTAGTACATAAATGTCATTCAGATCCAACAACAGGATCATCACGTACATTAGTACGTTCGTTAAGGTATCCGTCTGGGTCAAATACAAGAAAATGTGTTTTGACATTAGACGGATACTCGTATGTTATAGGTGAGTTTAACATAATTTATATTTTGTTTTCTCTAGTCTTTAATTATCAACTCTCTGGACATAAAATAATAAAAGAAAGATTTTGTCTTTAATTAAATTGTAATTAACTACTCACTAAATACTACAACGTGTTATCACGTTTATTCATTTAAGAAATATAATGAGAATCATAACCTAACTTTATATATTTTTTATTGTACTTTTATACTTTATGGTTTATTTGTTTTAAGTTTATATAAATATGTTACATTTTAATTACAAGGTAAAAATTAGACTGACTCATATCCCTCCCATTGAACAACAAGAAACAACTTAAGGCATTTCTCATGGTAATAGTCCATTTGCTTTTTTGTTGAAGTTCGTCTGGAATATAACCTACACTTTTGTAAAATACAAAATATTATTAAACATAAAAATGATAATTTGTTCAAAATGCATCTAACCAATATTGTGCATTAACGTCAATTGTTTATAAAAATTGAGTGAAAAATATTAAAGTGATAAAAAAATTTATGTAATTCACATAAAGTTCATTGGTGTTTTGAATGCAAATAATTTAACATCTGTTTAAAAAGACACGATCAACATTTCGTCTCTGAATTTAATTCAATTAAAAAATACATATATTAGTCATGAAAATTCATCATTTTCCACTTTTCATCAAATAAAAAAATTAGGGGAAAAAATTCTGAATTAAATCAACTTCAGAACAACTTCAATTCTCTATCGAAAAAACACTTTTACCCTTCAGATTCTTCTATATGTTCCTCAACGTTATTTACTTCTTTTTTTATCCCATTATTTATTTAATGGATTTTATGAATATTTTACACATAAAAACGATTGTAGGTTTAAAATGAGATTTTAATCCCGGAAATGAAAATTAATAAAATTGGAGAATAGAAAATTGTAAAGAGAAAAAAACCACAAAAATATTATTTCCATCGTTCAATAAATATTTAAACGTTTCCAAATTTAATAATAAATCGTCTTTAACCGACCGACAAATTGCATAATTTCACGTTTTCATTTGCATTCATATTTGAAATTCATTATAAACCACAACATCTTAACATACACCTGGCCTAAATAGAGTTTACTACAAATTTCCAAATTTTCATTTACTTTACTTATTTACCACAATTGATTTATTTAGAGAAAATATGTCCATTAAAAAGCCACAAATATATTGAAATGTTTGGTTTTCAAAATTCAAATAAACCGTCTGTTTTAAATCAAAGTATGAAATATGCGGGATAATCTGATTGAATTTATAATTTGCCTTAGGAAATTATTGGATTTTTTATAGAAATTCATATTTGGATTCTTATTATTCAATTATTTTGTGTTTATCGCCAATATGATTATTTTCCATAATTATATTTTTGAAATTAAATTCTGAACTTATCACAAATATTTCCATCAAATGTTGTGGTAATTTATTATACTTAGAAATAAAATATTCCACATAACGAATGTATTTACTCTGAATAATACCCGATTTCATTTTAATGAAATTTAATTTATTAGAAAAATCTATTTTCTATTAATTAATTTCAACTAAATAAATTTAAACATTTAATTAATTATAAATAATTAATTTTGTTTAAAACAGGAATAAATTAGATCGAAAATCACTTCAAAAAATTAATCAACACAAGAATAATATTATTTCAGTCTTCATTTATATTTTACTTAATTAATTAATCATAATTAGCATATTTACTTTTTCTTGAAAGAAAATAAGAAACAAAAGAAAAATAAAATATAACTCTAAAACTAGAGTTAAAGTTTAAGAATAAGAAGTTCCGAAAGGATAATAAATTATATTTTAACGTTGAAATCTATTAAGATTAATGTTTTGTTAGCGTATTTTAGATTTTTCTATTACGCAACATTTTCCTCAAATCAACAAAAGTAAAGTAGAGAAAGGAAAAGAAAAGAAAAGAATATAAAGAAAAAAAGTTCTAGATTTTCAGTTTAGATTAGAATGAAAGATTTTCTTAAGCTTTTTCCATCTACTCGTTTTATATTTCAAAAGACCGATTTATTTTGCTTACAAATTATTTATTATTTTTCTCTTTTAATTAATTTTTTGTTAAAATATGTTAGGTATCACAATCGCCATCACCAGAAAAAGATGTGCCCATCGATTTCACCATTATTGAAAAATCAATTCTCTGAATCTTATCTTAAATTCTTAAATTTATGAGAAGCTCAAAATGATTTTCCAATGTTTAGGTTTGAGTGACAAATTTACTGCATGATAGAAATTTATAAGAAAATCAAATTTTTTTGTAAAAGCACAAAAAATGTTCATTAAAGTTGAACGAACTTTTTAATTGAATCAGTTTTTAGTGAGTAGTCACCATATGAGTAGTCATAGTAGTTGTAGTAATAGTATAGTAAAGTATAGTAAAACAAAAATATAGAATAAGATTAATAGACTATCATTTATTTCTAATATTTTGGATTTTATGTAACAGCATGTACACATTTATCTAAATATAAAATTATATTTAGAGTTAGAATTTTGTTAGAATAAAACCTAGACCAAAAAAAAAAAAAACAAAAAACAAAAAGACCCAGACTAATTTCTGTTTATAGGTTTGAGGAGTTAGAAAAAGACAAATGACACTAATTTGTTATAAATTGATTTTCTATTTTTCTTTTCTTTTTACCTTTTATTTTGTCTCCCTTTAATCTCCAATATTTCTTCATTCTCTTATTTTCTAGATGATATCTTTTTTAGGTATTGAAGAAGAAAGTTTTCTTGTAACGTAATAATAATAAGTAAAATATAGTAATTATATTTAATGAAGGTTGGAATTGAAATAAATAAATTATTATTATCTTGTTTTTGCGGTCGTTGTCTCGAATTTGTGAAGCCAAATGAAATAATAGAATAATTTTAATTATATTAAATGAAAACACCTGGTTATTGAAGTTTATTGAGGGTTTTACTTATGTTTTTTTTCTGTTACATTAACTAATGTTGTCTCGGAGTTTTTACAAAAGAAATATTGAACTTTCTCTTACATTTTGGTCTGACTTAAATATGATTGATTTGAATTTATCGATTTAACGATTTATTCGTTGATTGGATATTTTTTTTAATCTGACATTGCTTATCATTTTTACTGGGCACATAATTTAAGTGATGTCATATTGAACACTTGGAAAATATGTTTAATTATTGTATTATGAATTTATGTGTAAAATATTTCTCTTTGAAATTTTCTTTCTATTGAACTTCGGTTTGAAAAATGGCAATTGGTAACCCCCCAACCATTTGTATTTCTTACATCTTTGTTACAAAGTAACTTTCTATGAAATCTTTACGATAATTAAACGAATTACTTCAACTTTTATATCCGCCTATTGATTCTTTTTAATCTATAAATTTATTATTCTTTGTGTTAAAAGAATAAAATCACAAAATCAAACTTTGCTTTATTATTGAAACAAACTAATTAAATTTCAAAACTAATTATATTGGTAATTACTTTCTACAATAAAACTTTACCAATGAACTGTTTCATATTGTCCATTTAATTGCCTTTCCTCATTCATTTAATTTAGTTTGTATATTGATGAATTTTATGACATTAAACTATTCATACATTACAGGATTTATTAATTACATAATTAGGAATATTATTCTTTAGTTGATAAGTTATGACAAAACATAGTAATTCTTCTGTACTTGTTCATATTTTTTTAAAGCTTTTTAAATATTTATTAAAGACATTTTATATGTATTAGATGTTGAAAGTTTTAGTTTTAGTTTTTTGTTTGTTCATCTAAAACCATAGTCTCTGTATTTAGAAATGTTTAATCCTCCTTCAACACTGTTACATGTCTTGTTACGGCAGCGTCTTTATTTAATTCTATAAGTAATAAAATTCGGTAACAAATAAATTATATCTTTGTCTTCATTTTGCATATAACTTTGTGTTTACATTTGAATGTCATGAAGTTGATTGAAATTTTATTGTTGTCGCTTTGAGCATTCACAGTTTTTTTTTCCTTTTGAATATAAAAATCTCAAAGTCAATGATTTCTTAATAAAGAAAAAAAAAATCTAAAATGTATCTGAATTTGAACATCTCTCTTGAAATCCTAAAATAAATAATCCATTAAAAGTAAAAAGAATATCTTGAAAAAATTTTAAAGTGTCATCTCACTCATCCAATTCAGCACCCCCAGAATACGTATACTGGCATGACAGCAGAACCACATAATCAACTCAATTCAAATGGATAGAAAAAAATATTGTATAGGTACCAAACCACCCCCTTCAATTTCTCTCGTTTCATTTATCTAAATTTAAAGTGCTAAAAACAAAAATGTACGAACCACACCCAAACCCAGACAATAATTTTTTTTTCCCATAAAAAATATAGCAACAAATTAAAAAACAAACATGAACAAAAAGAAATTTGAAAAAAAAGACATTGAAAAAAAAATGGTAAATGTTTTAAAGTTTATAAAGTCAAATTTGTTTGTATAAATTGGTCTAAATTTGTTCCAATAAAACAGAACAGTGCAGACAGACAGACAGAGAGACTGTTCAAATACAAGGCATTAGACAATGACAATATAACCAAACAAATATAAACATAAAAAACATAGATGGAATATAGACATTTTCTTCATTGTACACACACAAACACACACAAACAAATAAAAGAGCCAATAAGACAAAAAAAAAGTTTTAATTTACGCGATTAAAGCACGCAACAAAAAGAAGAAAAAGAAGAAGAAAAAGAAGAAGAAGAAGTAGTAAAAGCAACACAACAAAAAAAGTTACCTTTTTTTCCTTTTCAAAAATGAAAAAAAAAAAAGGAAAAATTGATTTTATAGTCTGCTAAAAATAAAAGGGGAAGAAAACTTTTACGCTTTGTATTTTTAACCCTTTCGGTTATGCGGTCACAGTGCGGTTAAATTCTTGTTTCTTAAAACTTTTTCTGGAAACATATTTATTCCATTTTTATTACAACTTGTTGCTCTTTGAATTGAAAATTTGAAAATTTTAATATTTAATATTTTCTTTACAAACAAAATTCATATAAATCGAGTCATTTTTGTACAACGTAAACTTTTTTTTAACAATTTTGATTATTTTTTTTTTTACATTTTTTTTAATAATTATTAAAAAAAATTTTGTCAAAGTTGTATCAACAATAAATTATTAATTTTATGACTTTTAAAATATGTAATTTATTTTGTGTTATAACCAAAAATGTAACGAAAAATAAAATGTCAGAAGCTGAACATTTTCAATTCTTAAGGCTTGATTAAATCTAACTAATTTTTCCAATGTTGATTTGTTCCAATTTTTATACATTGAAGCCTAAAGGAGTTAAGATAAAAGCAAAGCAGACAAAAAGAAAAATAATTTGACTTCAAATGGCTTAATATAATTCATGTAACTAATTGTATTTCTTTATTATTATATCTCTACAATGTATTTGCCACAATAACTTTTTCTGTTTTATTTTTACGGTTTGTCAGAATAAAACATCTCTGACAGAGTCAGTAAGTTCTTTTGTATACCCTTTCACATAGGTGTTTTCTTTACCTACGTTAAACGTAAATTAAACGATTTTTTATAACATGAATTACACAAGGAGTTATTTATATGTTTCTACAAAATATAATAATATACACACACACACACACATTAAATACAAAAAACTTTTTTGTAGTCTAACAATTCCTTTCTCGCATCAAACCATATCTAACCATTCCACTTACACTTTTCACATTTTAACGTACCAAAAAAAAAACCCCCCAAAGCAACAATAAAAATAAAATAATAATTATTATTTCTAAAAGAATTATTTCCGATTTTCACCATCGTAAGTTGTAACGTGGTCTATTCCACCGCACCAAATCATCAAACCTAAACTACAATAAATTATATCTGTTTTTCTTCCGTTCCGTTTTATTTCACGATTATTTGAATTGTACACATTTTTTTTTTGTTTGTTTGTTTCTTTATTTGTTTATTTGTTGTTGCTGTATTTTTCTTTGTTTATTCTGCAACATAATTTATATTGGCGATAAAATGCGGCACAAAATACTCTGAATATAATTTATAAATTTAAACGTCCATAAAATGCGCTAGTTAAATGGCTTAAGGGATTTTTTTTCTTTCTTTCTTTTTTTTTGTTTTATAGAAAATGGTAAAAAAATTGTAATGGAAATGTTTTTTTTTCCTTCCTGTTTTCGCTTTTATATTTAATTTTTTCATAGTAATTTTTTTTTTACTAATGAAATTGATTAGTACAAAGTTTTTTTTATAAAACAAAACAACGGATCCAATGAAAATCTGAAATCAAATAAGAAAATCTTGTAAATATGTTGTTCATGTTTATAAAAATTGAAGTTAAATTCGTCAACGAAGAACATAAAATCCAACGGTATTCGAGCTTTCTCAATAATAGCATGCGTAAAACTTTAATAAGAAAATGTCTGCAAAATATAAATTCAAATCTAAGTTCTTCAATTTATGTGACGTACATTCCTGATCGTATCAAGTATAAATATCATTCTGATGAGGTCAATGTCAATATATTCAATGAAAAATGTCTAGGATCGCAAACCAATCAAACCTATTCATATAATGAAACACAGTTCAACCGCATATTCAGACTTAAAATATATTCCCGGCAATCCATATAAAGATAGTGAAAAGTAATTTATAGGATCCCTAATAAATAGTCTTTCTATTACATGTAAAGAGTGAAATCTAATTTTGATTTTGTTAAAATGAATTGATTTTATTGTCTGCGCAGTGGAAAATGTAAGAATATATTTTTATTGAAATTCCCGCATGTCAATTTTTCTTTTTTACTTTATTTCTTCCCCTTTTTATTGCAAAACAAAACTAAATTTCCATAAATAGACACAGTAATAAATCAGCTAACGTATTTTTAAGACACACAAACACACATACATACCCACATAAATTCACAAAAATCTACCGGTAATGGAAATCTTTTGTTCATCTTCACTTTTATTTTTTATTTCTTCTTCATCTTCTTATTTTTTTTCTATTGATTCCCTTCAATCTCCCAAAAAAAATTTTTTCCATTCTTTCATTTTATGATAAGGAAAATTCTTTTCTTCTTGAGACGAGCAAAAGAGAAAAAAATAAACTTGACCTTTTTTTTGTCATATGTTTTTGTCTCTTTGTCCCTTTCTTTCTTTCCTGTTTCTGTTCAAAAAAAATAATTTAAAAATAACTTTTTTCATTCTTCTGTTGGAAAATGTTTGAATTGGAAATTATTGAACATTTTTTCATCTTTTTTATTTCAATTGTTTATGAAAAAATTCATGAAAGATAAAAATTGAAGTTTCATTTTTCTTTTTATGTTCAATGCTACAATACAGAACTGTCTGACCTTAATTTAATACTTTTGTTCTGAACTATAAAAGTGGACAAAATAAAATTAGTTAAATGGATTAACAAAAACGAAATAAATTTTACCTTTTTTTAGGGAAAAATTTTAAAAGAGTTTTTGTCTTTTCATTTCACCTTTTATACACTTTTAATTTCCTAATCGTCTTAAATATAATGAAAATTTTTCTCTATTTTTATTTTAAGAATTTTTCAATTTTTCTCTTATCGATTAATTTGAACAAAATTTCAAAATGGAAATTTTCACATTAAACTATTTTCAGAATTAATTCATAAATCATTATTCATGAAAATCTAGAATTTATGAATTCTTAAAAGTATTTAACACAACTACTGACGTCAAATTATTTCTCTATATTCAAATATTGAATGTGAACGAAAGAAAATTTCATAAAAAAATAAAAATAAAAAAAATAAAAATTCTTTCATTTAACTAAATTTCCGTAAATCAATGATTTGAATCAAATCAATTTTTCTTTTTAATTTTCAAAAAAAAAAAAAAAAGAGGTTGAGTGAGAAAATATCAGATTAGAAAATAAATAGTTAGACGTAATATATAAATTTATATTTATACTTAATCATTATTACAGAATTTACTTAAAGAAATAAATGAAAAATTTAATCCTATTATTGAAAATGGATGGATCTTTAAAATTTCATAATAAATTAATGACTACAAAAGTAAACATTCCTGAAATTATACAAATTATTATTTATTAATAAATACAGGAAATGAGAACAATTTCCGTTTTCAATAATTAATCCTTTGTATCGATTATGATAATCGATTAAATTAAATTAGATCTTTTAAAATTAAATTACAGTGTTTCTTTTCACAACAAACAGATTATATTTAATTAGAAAAAAACATGAATCAATAATTTTTTTTTTCATTTTATCGATTGTATGCCCACCATTTTTATTAAATATCTTTCACTTTATTAAAATAATATTCTCATCGGGTATCTGAAGAAACACGACAAAAGATGTAAAAAAAAATTACCTTTTTCTTTCCTTCGTTTTCATTAATGGAAATTCCATCAAAAGACTTTTTCGTTTCCTTTTTCTTTTCTTTGAAAATTATACTTTTATTTTTCTTTTGGTCAAAAGTCAAAAAAAAAAAATCATACACACACTCACAAAATCAAATACAAACAAATAATTTTTAACTTCTAACTTCTGAACACGCACCTGAAATTTCCTTTTTTTTATGGAAAAATATATTATACGTTCCTTTCATTTATCCTCCTAATTTTACTTTTGGATCTAACCATCTTCCTTCTACCACCCATTACCAATAAAATATTTTATCCCTCTTCCTTTTTATCTTTTTAGACAGAGAAGAATTTTAATGAAACAAAATATTTTTCTCTTCTGTGTTTTTGAAAAGGACAAATTTTTTTTACTTATCCCATTTTCTCAATTTTATTTGGACAAATCTTCAAGTTTTTTTATAAACAAGGAATGTTGGGTTGACAGGACTGTCTTTTCTTCTTATATTAAATGTTAAAGATTTTCTCCGTAGTCGTTGTTATTATTACTTGGTATAATTTTCCTTGTATTGATGGAGAGCATAACAGATGAAGTTCAATTTACCCAGAAAATTGTAAGAAAATCGAAGAAAAATATTATTGAAAGTTTTGTCGTTAACAATCTTTTCGTCTTTTCTTATAAACCAAGAAGAAAAAGTTTAATGAAGTGCAAAAATATTCTTTTTTTTGTGGGAAGACAAACATGGATAAATGTTGAAAGGAGTGAAGAATTAAGAGTAAGGGAAAGCACATAACTTTATTCATGATTTCATTCTAGGAATTTTCTTCTTCCTAATTTTTCTATAAATCTTTTATTAGAAATATCAATGTTTCTTTTCTCTTGGTTGAATTGAATTACCAGAAGTAAAACTTTATAATAATATTTTGGTGTTTGTACTGACATTTTGTTTTTATCTTTAATTTTAAATAATTATAAACATAATATTGAACTTTAACATTTGGGAGACCTTTTGGGAATAAATAAAAGAATGAAAAATGATTAATTAATAATAAAATGGTAATATTTTGATTTCATTAAATTAACAAAGTTTTTTCATTTATTATTCATGAATAATCTCAGTTTGAAGAGTGAAATTATGATTGAGTAATGATGTCGTTACTCCTTGTCTTCAGATTTACTAAAGTTAGTCGTAATTCAAAAGTCATAAAATATATTTTTTTAAGTAGAAAATTCTTTTCATAATAAATATTTAAATTTTCTAACAAATTTGATTTTCCTACGTCAATTTTTTTTTCTACAAAAATTTATTCTTAAATCAACACCATGGATTGATTCAGAGGATAGTAGAAATTTTAAAGTATAACTTTTGAACTAAAAAGACGGCGAGACGATTTATACTTTACATAAATTATGATTAACATAATTCTACTGTCTTGATATATTTTCAATGCAATCAACATTAATATTTTCATAACAAAACAGAATACAAAATGTTTTAAATAATTTCAGAATTTATTTTAATTTACAAATAATCCTTAAGAAGAGTGGATGTTGCCCAACACAATTAACTGGAGTTAAAATTATTTTCGTTTATAAAATCATTTAAAAAAGAATCGAACATAAATAATTTATTCCATTTTCCTTCCATTGAAATACCAGTCTCCTCCACTTAATACGAAAAAAAAAATAATAAGAATTAATTTTCGTTCTTAAAAAAAATACCAGCCGCCTCCATCGAACAAAAAAAAACCATTCCGGTTCAAACTTACACAGAGTCTATGACCAGTTAATATTCTCTCACGCTTTACTCGAATATGTCTCTCTTTCTTACTGTGATGTTTTTTTTTTTCTTCTCTTGTTTAACATTTACTTGAGCTTTGATTATACACAAATAAAAACATATAATAAACATAAACCCCCATTATAATAAAAACAAAATGACTTATCATCGTTTCAGTATCATTAAACAATAAATCAATTTTTGAAAGATTTCCCTTAACTTCTCTCTATGCCTTCATTTTCGTCTTCTCTTTTCATTCATCTTTTCTCATTTTCTTATTTTCTTTCCTTCACATAAAGTATTCTTTTTTTTCTGTTTTAAAGAAGAAAAAAAAAACAGAAAATCGACTTTTTTCTATTCGAAGAAAATAAATGAAAAAAAAAATGAAAAAAAAACGAAAATAATTTAAAATCATTGTTTGTTTTGTTATTTACTTTTCTGTTAGTTCGATTTTAAGTTTATTGTGTTTATAAATCGTGTATAGAATGTGTGCAGGATGTGTGTAGAATATATGTGGAGAGTATCTATGTAGAAATGTTTGATTTTATTATTATTATTTATATGTTATATTTTTTTTCCCAATTTTCAATAAATTTTTATTTATATTCAAGAGAGAAATGAAGAAAGAAAAAATAATATGAAATATGAAATATTTAGCCTTTGGCATTTTATGGATGGTAAATACCATCGACAAATAATAAACATTCCCCTGATTTCACTCTTCAAACCATCCATACGAAACTAACTATTCTCTAGAGATAATTCAGATTTACAAAAAAAAATTTTCTTTCGACACATTCTGTGATTATTAAGATAAATTTTTTTTTATGTTTAATTTCCCAAGATTCCAATTTTAAATTTAAGACAAAATTTGCCATATTTTCACTTTCCAATATTTTAACTTAAATTATCATAATTTCATATTTAAGCAAAAAATATTCGATTTAAAAAAAGGGAAAGCGCCTAATTGGAAATTATTGATTATTGAAAACTGGAAAATATGATAATGTTAATTATTGTCTTTCGAACGTCTGAAATTATGCTTCTCCCTTTATGAATCTTTGTTGGTATTGCTGTCTTGAACAGTATTTTTTCTTGAAGATTTACTGCATTTATTATTATAATTTATTTATTTTCTCTCTAAGGAAAACAATTCACTAATGGTGAGAAAAAAACTCATCAATTTTCTTCTATAAAATGGAAAAAAAATACAATTGTAATTAGGGAAATTGTGTTTTATGGTTATGACATTTTTGTTGATTTTTTTTTTTAATTATTGTATCATTTCTTTTGATTTGTTGAAAGAAAGGATTAAAAATGTTATCTAGAAATTTTCTATAACAGGAAAAGGATTATGTCAAAAGTTCATAATTTCCCTTTATTAATTTTTTTTTTCTTGTTTCCCTTTGTTTAATAATTAAGAAACCCTATCGAGACTCTAAAGAATAATTTAAATTAGAATTCTTTTTTGTAGATACGTTAAAAGAATCCTTAATTTAGAAGGTTATTTCTTCCAGTTGAAATATTTACTAAAAGATAAATAAACTGATTTGACTCTCTCTAGGTCATATAAGGATTAAACGATAAAATGATTAAGTCTATTCCTTTTAGTATCTTTAATATAGTTAATCATGTAAACTATTAACATATATTTTAGTAAACTCAATAAATTCCACATCAAAACACAAAAATGTAGTTTGAATTATCTTATATTCATATCGAAGAAATCCATACAAAAAGTATTAATAATACCTGACTGAATGTATATCCTTACACACCTTCTTTCATACCAAGACTCTGTCAATTGTATTCTTCATCTACAACCCTAAATTATATTCTTTAAAATAAAATCATATTATTACGTCATAAAAAAACATTAAATAAATATTTGCACTTTTCCACAAGATATAAAAACCACGAATAAAGTAAAAAGCACGGTTCAAATGGAATTTTTCAACCGTAAATAATATTATCAACAAAATTTTTATTTTTGTTTTCTCGTTTGCGAAATAAAAATAAAAAAAAAACTTACATAATCCAAAATCCTTTACAACCACAAATACCACTGTCATTACCTAATATCCATTACCACTGACATTAAACTACAGAAATATATCGAAGAAAATAATAGAGAAGAACAATATATTCTGTTGTTTTATTTTTCTGTTAGACGTTTCCTTTTTTTCCCCCTTCTTTTTTTCGGTTGTCTTATCAAGAACATAAACTTTATTATTTTATGATGAAATATTCGATTTTTTTTCTCTACCTTAAATATATACTACCCGCTTTCTCACCTTCATCACCTTTCATCAATCTTCATACTCATACCTTCGTCATACATATTTGGGCAAAATAAACCAAAGACTCGTTAATGGTGATTGAAAATGTTATAAAAAAAAAATACGAGAGAAAAGAAAAGAAAGAAAATAGGATGAAAAAGAAAAAAAGTAAAAAAGGATGGAATGAGGAAAAAAAGGCTACAAAATATACTTTGATGTTACGTTTATGACGATCGATGATAAAATTTTTGTTGAGTTTAGGAAGGGTGAAAATGGTACGATGTAGAGTAGAAAAAAAATTCGAAGATTTTGGGAAAAGAGTTTTGTTCTGATGTAACCATAAAAATAGATAGTGTCTGTTGGTTGGGGAAAACAATCTTATGTATGTTTATAAATGTAGTGAGTTGTGTATGAGGAAGTGTAAAAATAATAGTAGATGGAGTGAAGGTCGTTGGCGGTCTAGGCAAACAGATTCATATTTTTATTTCAAAATAAAATTTTATTCGTTTTTTCAGTGGAAGGAAAATATAAAAAAAAAGTAGAAGATAAAAGGTTTTTAGTTTTCATTCGTTTTGTAATAAATCTATTTATCTGATTCAGGTGTAGAATCAGAAAGGGAATTATTTACATTTAGTGAATTGTATTTTTAGTTATTCACCCAAAAAAAAAAGAAAAATGTGTCAGTGTGCTTATTCAGATTGTATATAAATGTATATATGAATTTTAAGCCTTACTTTATTCATCTGTTACGAAAGCCGCTTGAATTTGTTTTGAAATTATGTAAAACATATTATGATCTATTTTTAAACTAAATCCAACAAAAATATATTTCTTGTGTGAGTTTTAATTAATCAATAAATTTTTCTTTTATTTTATTTTTAGGTAAGGACCAACTTTATGATTCTATCCCTTTTATACATCCGTTCCGGATATATATTTTATATAAATGAAATATTACAATATTTATGTAAGTTTTGTAAACTATATAGAGATTATTTACTTATAAATTTGTTCTGGAATTGTGAAACCTCATGACGTAAATTTAATAAGGATTTAGATATATAATTTCTCTCTTATAGTTTTATTATTTTATTCAAATTTACAAATTTACTTTTAGAAAGAACTTAAAAAAATTACATTTAAGTTCTTTCTAAAAGTATATTAAAGATTGATATATAGCAACAAAAATCAATAATATTACAGATATTGTTAAAGAAGTACCTGATGATTCTTGAAAAATAACTGAATCATATGGTTTTAATTCAATTGCTGATGTTACCAATATTGCTCCTTCTTTATATTCTGAGTTTGGTCCAGCAAGTACGACGATTGATGTATCATTAAATTTGGTAAATGATTTTAAATTAACTGTTTCTTTTTTATCACCCAAATTTAAAAGTACAACAAAAGTTGAATCAGAAACTGATCTGCAACATTATAACAAAATTTTATTAAAATCCCTGCACATTTTTTTTAATTAATTAATTAATTAATTTGATTAATTAATCACACTATTTAATTTTCAAAAATTTTGTGTCATCTTATAATACAAAACAATTACCGTGAGTAAGCAAACACTTTTTCACCAAAAGTGGTCATCTCTAAATTTCCATTCAAAAATACCGAAGTTTTACGTAAAGCCACCAATGATTTATAATGTTTGTAAATACTTTTCGGTGCTTTTTTTTGAGCTGCTAAATTTAATATTTTATAATTTTTATTAATTGGAAGCCATGGTTTTTTATTTTGTGAAGAACTCATAAAACCAGCATTTTCTGTATCGTCCCATTGGTATGGTGTTCTTTCTGGATCTCTTGAAAATTTTATAAAATTTACTGAATCATTTTTATTACAAGATTGTGGATCTTTTGTTTCCTCCCATGTAATATCAGTATTATCGATCATACCTATTTCTTCACCCTAAAATAAATCAATTACGACACAAATGCAAATTAATAAAATTTAAAGATCGTACCTGATAAGTTATAACAACACCAGGTAACGTTAATAATAGCGTATTTAAAACAGGAATTAAATCAGCACCAAATCTTGATCCAACACGACTATTATCATGATTTCCTAACTAAATATAAAATTTTATCAATGTCACTGTGTTAAAGAATATAATCGACTTTTAAGTGAATCAGATAATTTGAACAATTACTTTAAAATCAAAACAATTGCGATTTTAATCATACAAATAATTATAGATTTAAAATTTATCTATACTTATACGTTGTAATTATTATAAACAATTATAACTTTTAAATGTAAAAATGAAAAAACAAAATTCATACTGATAAAACAAACTTAGAAAGTGCAAATTTAACTTACCACCCAATTTGCTTCTCTACCTTTTGGCATTGAACTCATCCATGCGTCAATTAAATTCTTCAATTCTGTTGCATTATTATTTTTAAAGCTACTAATCAGTCCAAAATTGAATGGAATTTGTGATCCTTCATGTGTTTCATTTCCATAAAATCGATGTGTATAAGTTAAATTTGCATATGCTTCTGTCAACAGAAGTCTAAAAGATTTAATAAATTATTTCATTATTTCATTATTTTTAATTATATCTCAATAATACTTTGTTCCAGTGTTATTTTGTTTTTGATAATCAATTAATAGTTGACGCCATTGATAAACCATATCGTAAGTTTCATTTTGATCTTTTGTATAAATATGATCGGTGTAAGAGAAATAATCATTTTTATCTGTTGCACCTGGATTAACTGGTTCATTTGGCATATCTTCTGCTTCAAATAAATGATTTATTGCGTCAATACGAAAACCATCAACACCTTCATTTAACCAATAAATTAAAACATCTTTCATATCTTTGACAACATTTTTATTTCTATAATCCAGATCAGGTTGTGATTTATCAAATTGATGTAGGTAGAATTGATTTCTTTGTTCATTCCATTGCCATGCTGGACCATAAAATAAGCTTTGCTGTAAAATAAAATAAAATATTTAGTTTTATTCCAATTAAATCGGGTTAAAGTACAATTGGGTTATTTAATCATTTTTTAATAAATTTTATTTGACTCACCCAATTATTGGGTGGAATTGGATTTCCCTCATTATCGGTACCATTTTGATCCCTCCAAATATAATAATCTTTATATTTTTCATCGTTTCCCACCGACTTTATAAACCATTCATGTTTGTCACTTGTATGATTTGGTACAAAATCAAAAATTATTTTAATCCCTAATAAATTAATAGAAGAAAAATGTTTATTGGATTCTTTGAAAGCATTGTGAAAAATTTTAAACCTAATTTTTTTGCTTCTGCTGAAAGTAATTTAAAATCTTCATTTTTACCAAAAATTGGATCAATTGAACAAAAATCTTCAATATCATAACCAAAATCAATCATTGGTGATTTAAATATTGGACTAATCCATATTGCTTCAATACCAGCATCTTTAATGTGATTTAATTCTGTTATAATACCATGAATATCACCAATACCATCACCATCTGAATCTTTAAATGATCGTGGATAAATTTGATAAATTACTGTTGTTGCCCACCATTCTTTCTCTTTAAGATTTATTTGTGCTTGGGCACAAATCCAAATTATACTCAATATAATTAAAAATTTCATTATATGTTCTCTTAATTCTTTTATATTGTTTTTTATTATCAATTAAAACTGAAATATGAAAATAAATATTAAAGAAGATTATGTGTTAAAATTGAGAATTATTTTGACAAAAGAAAATCTCTTTGTGAATAAATTAATTTGTTGTTTTGAAATTTAAAGTAAAAAAATGTCGCATTTTAAAACTTAAAAATATATTTTCTTTGTCACACGTAAATTTTTATAAACAAGTAAAATTCTGTTTTTTTTTTTAGAACAGAAATAGAAAGTATTTAGATTTTTCATTGAATAATTTTCTTAATTTTTAAAGAAAAATAAGACAAGTAAAATAATTTTTTAATTTTTCACAAAATTCACTCACTTTATCCAATTTTTAGGTTTGTTTTTATTTCACTGTTTTTATTCCTTCAATTCAACTCTTCCCTAATAAGATCCAATGTAAGAACTAACATTTTATAAAATAATTACTCAACTATTTATACAAAAAAAATAAGATAAGATTTCAGACTTGAAAACAAATAACAAAGAACAAAAAAAAAAACACGAATGTAAGTGGATTACGTCCGAAAATAAAATGAATAAATAAAAATATTGAAAAAGATTAGGAAAATGGAAAATGATGTTGCATTTTATCTGATAGTATTCGTTCAAATTTTCTTACAAACATATTATCTTATTTATTATGAATGAGAAATATGTAATTGTGTTGTCAAAGTTATCAATATAATAATAACCAGTAAAAATACACTAATCTCTAATGTTTGATCTTATAAAAATTACCAAATGTCATCATTAGTCGAATTCATTTTGAATAATTTATTTTAACTTTTTTATTTGTTTGCTTAAGTATGAAGTTTCATGTTTCTTCACTGTACTTCAATTGAATATTCATATTTTAATGTTTATCGTTTATCTTGAATTTTTACAATCTCATGGAAAGACCTTCGACAAGTTTTACTAATTTCACTGATCAATAAATATACTCATCCAATAATTGATCCATAGAAATATTATTGTATGGAGTTGTTGTTCATTTTGAATTTTTGTTTAGAAATTATGTGTTTTAGAAATTTTATAGAAAAAAACTTTGTATCAGTTCTGTACGCAAATCATGCAATCATCATGTTCGCATGATAAATAACCAAAATATTTACTTTGTTTACGATTAATAAAATCATTGAACTTTCTTTAAATATTACAAGTGCATCTCGATTATACATTTTTGCATGTAAATTAGTTTAATTGTAAAGGAATATTCTTTAGTTTTTCTAAGAGATAATTTTTCTTCAAATATAATCACTTACCTTGTTTAATTGAAACTTGAAAGCAATTGAGTCACAAGAAGTATGAAATCCTACTTACTTTCTTGAATCAAATTCAAAATAAAAGTCAACATTGAAAAAATTTAGTTAGAATATTTCTAAGAAAATTATACAATTAACAATATTCACAAAGTGGAATGCCGACACCTCGTCATTTATAATATAGCTAGAAATCTAATCTTTTCTTAACTTAAAATCAAAATATAATTTCATACCAAGAATTATAAATTAACTCTAACAACATCACGAATATATATTTATTTTTTTTCATTTGTATTCAATTATATAATCTAATATACGTATATTAATTTCACTTTAGTATAATTGTGTAGGCAAACAAGTTTTAATCTATAAAAAAATATCTTAAAAATAAATAATAAGAAACGGGATAATAAGATAACAATTTTTGGTTTTTTTATTATTTTCCTTTCAATAAATGAATGAAGGTCTTACAGCTCTTTGATTTTTACATTGTTTTATTTACGATAAATTTCAAATGGTTTAAAATAATAATCATTAGTAATGAATTGATAGAATTCATAAAAATGTAATCGTATAATTATAGCACGATTAGAATACATTTAATGTTTTTAAATTTAAAATTAATTTATTTAAAGAATAACACAATTTTTTTTCTTAAATATTAACCAATATTGAATTATTAAATTTCATAAAAGAAAACTTAAAGTGTATATATTTTCAACAATAAATGTTTTTAAATTCTGATTTCAAATACAATTGCTTCATTGGGATCTAGTACAATATGTCGAGCATCAATATTTTCACTGTAATAAAGAGAAATAGAAATTATTACATTGAACGAAAAAACATCAAATTGAAACAAAAGTTAACATACCCAATTAATTTGTGGGATTGACCTGAAGTTATCACAATATGTGCAACTGTATTTTCTGGTAAATTTTCCAATTTTGACATATCAATTTCTTCTTGAGAAATACCAAAATTTACAGCAATACCATAATGTTTACTATTTTGAAGAGATCTGTGAAAGTAAAAAAAGTTTAATCAAATTGTGCAATTTTTCACGTGCATATGAAATATTGTACAAATTCATAATATTGTGCAATTATTTTGTTTAAGATTATATTGAGTTAAAATGAAGGATTTCATTCAAACATGTTATGTTAATATAAAAATTAAAAATTACCTTGTGTAAGCTAAAACATTTGAGAAAGCTTTTGATTTTATATCACCGTAAACAAATGTATCTTCTTGTCTAATATGAGCTAACTTTTGATATATCTTAAAATGACTTTTATCAGTTTCCATTTGATTTTTAAGATTTAATTCTTTATAGTTTTTATTGATTGGCAACCATGTTTTCGGTCCTGTAGAAAAACCAGCATTGAATGTATCATCCCATTGAAACGGTGTCCTAACGGGATCTCTTGTATATTTTTGATAATTGTCGGGATCGTTAGTTTGGCACGCCTGTGGATCTTGTGTTTCTTCCCATGTTATCTCTCTGTTATCAATCATACCAATTTCTTCACCCTATGAAATATAATACATTTTTACTTGAAGTATTACAAAAATTTTAATTTGAGAAAAATATACATTATATGTCACTGCGATTCCAGGTAAAGTCAATAACAGTATATTCATGCTGTCTCCACGATTTGGATATCTTGAATTTACTCTTGGTCTATCATGATTTCCCAACTATTGAAAATATAATCAAAAGAAAGAAACTTATTAATTCTAATTCGAAGAAGATTTAAATAAGAAAATAAACATACCACCCAATTGGCACTACTCCATTCAGGTTTTCCATTTATCCAATTATCAATTTTCTCTTTGAATTCAGTTGCAGTTGAATTAGCATCTAAATCCATTATTAATGCAAAATTAAATGGTACATTTGATACTTTTCTTCCATTATTTTCATACCAGCGCATTGTATTAGTGAAATTAGCATATGCTTCTGTTAATAACATTCTGCAATATTATACAATTATAAAAGTTTAGAAAAATTAACAAATTATGAAATATCCATATACGAAATAACAGATTTGTGAAAGACAAAAAAGTGTATTTATAATCATCCAATTTAGTTCAACTTACTTTTCTGATTTTGTTGGATTCTGTTCATTATAATCTTCAAGATATTCCCTCCAATTAGCAATAAATTCATAGCATTCATTCTAATTGATCAAGAAATTAGTTTAAGTATTTTAATCTTAAGTAACAAAAGAAAAACTAAACTTACATAATTTGTTGTATAAATGTGTTCTAATGATTCATGATTATTTGGATTTTCACCAGATATAATTGGTTCATTTCTCAATTGTTCATCTTCAAATAAATGATTAATTGCATCAATGCGAAAACCATCAATATCTTTATTTATCCAAAATTTCATAACATTTGTCATCTCATTTATAACTAATTGGTTCCGATAATTTAAATCTGGTTGTGCTGGTGCAAATTGATGATAGTAAAATTGTCCTCTTGTTTCATGCCACGACCATGCAGAGCCAGAAAATACAGAAAGCTACTCACGAGTAGAAAAAGCAAAAAACGCAATTAAAAATTTTGTTTTTTATTTAAAAGTAAAATTAAAATTACCCAATTATTTGGTGGCAATCGATGTGTTTCATTTACTTTAATACCATCGTGCCAAATATAAAAATCTTCAAAGCCTTCAACACGTTCAACTGACTTTTTAAACCATTCACATTTATCTGATGAATGATTTGGTACAATATCCAATATTATTTTAATATCCAGTTCATGTGCTTTCTGAATTAAATTTTCTAAATCTTCCATTGTACCAAACATTTCATCAACATTATAAAAATCTTCAATATCATAACCAAAATCAACCATTGGCGATTTAAATATTGGACTCAGCCATGTTGCACCAATACCTGCATTTTTTAAATGTTGTAAATTTTCAATGATTCCATTTAAATCACCAATTCCATCACCGTTTGTATCTTTAAATGATCGTGGATAAATTTGATAAAATATTGATTTTTCCCACCAATATTTTTGTTTTTTCTGAATCTCATTATTTTCTAATGGATTTCCTTGACAAATACAAAACCAAACAAATAAGAAAATTATTATTAACCTCATTATCTTATCGGTTGTTTCCTTTTCACTTTGTAAACAGATTCTAAACTGATTCCGTTGTTGCAATTAATTAATATCTGAAATAAAAATTAATAAGAAAGGTCAACACTTGACTTTGAAAACAGAACATAATCTTTATTGATTTTCTATTAAGATTAAGATTATTTTACTAGTAACTGAATAAATATTCTTATAACTTTGATTTAATTAAAACTAAACGATCTATCAAAATTCAATTAAAGGAAGTAATTTCAATGTTTTTAAAATTAAAAATTTAAGTAAATAATTTGTATTCGATTAAATAATATTAAACATTCATAAAATTTTTAATTTCAGTTAAAAGTTCAGTCAAATAAATAAATAACACTTATCTCCTTCAAAAATCTTATATTAATAATATCGAGTGGGGAAGAAAAAACTTCACCAAAAACAAAAAACAAAATAAGAAATTTTACCACTTATCGTGTTTTTACTTTTATTTAATATTTTTCTTCACTTTCTTACGATCCATTAACTTCTACGTTTATATACCTTATACTGTCTTATTATTTTATTATTTTTAAATTATACTTCTGAGATGCTTATTCTGGATAATGATTAGGATTATTATAATGTTTTACTTAATATGAAAGAAAGACCTAATATTATTTAACGATAGACCGATTCAATTGAAACTGAACAAATAAAAATATATTCTTTGATTTTATATTATTTTTTTATTGATAAAATCTTTTTTGTTTTTATTATCTAAGAACATGCCATCTTAAATTAGATAACAGGAATATACACACATACACATATTATGATGATGATATAAAATGAAAATCAAATGAAATTTATTAATTTGTTTCAACACAATTTTTTTTTCTATATATAAATGAATTTGTTGCACGCAAAAATAATCTAAATCTCTCTAAAAGCCTATTTTATTTGAAGGGTTAAAAAGGTTCTGTCTGGACGAGGGAAAAGTCTATAAGGGAAGTTAGAGTAACTTATAAGGAGGGTAAAACTTTATATGAGTTATGATTTATAGTTATACGATGTGGAAACGTACATTTTTTTTTATTGAAAAATTAAATATATTTTTTAAATTCAATTTTTTCTTGAAGAATTTTCTGTAGGAAAAATTTTTAATACAATTTCTAATCTAATTTCCTCATAAAATCAATTTAATATTTTTATATGTTGATAATTGTTTATTTCGTTCACTTTAATTATAATATTTGGTAAATATCAAATTAATTTTTAATTAAACAATATTCCAGAATTAATGTAATCAATTTTATTTTCTTCTTTTGATACCGTGCCTAGAGACCTGAATTTAATTAAAGTATTTGTTTTTACCATCAAAATTTTTTTCCTGGATTCAATTTCATATAGAAACATATAAACTTTCACCATTCTTAAAAACAAAAAGTCGTAAGAAAATAATAAAAGAAAATATCAAAATAATTTAAAAATAATAAAATTTTATATTCTACGCGTAGAAATTGCTTAAGATGAATATTTCCCGTATACAAATAGAAAAAAAATAAAAAAAAATTACAACCGGATTAAAGAAATAAAATAACGAAAGTATTTCGTATAAAAACTTCCAAGTATTTTGACTCTTAAAAATATCTTCACCAACGTCCAAACATTTTTCTATTTTTTTTTAATTAAAAATCAAAATGTTTAACGTTAAAAGTTAAAAATAATTAAGAGATTTTAATCGAACTTTTCAGAGTCTTTTTAATTTAGCGGTGATCAGCAGTTTTCGTAAAATATGTCTGCGTCATCGTTAATAAAATCCGGTTAATGATCGTTATATTTTTTAATAATTATTTAAAGTTTTCACTTCAATTTGCTTATTCACTTCAAAGCCTTCAATACGATTATCGGAATCCAGAAAAAAGATAATATTTTTAATGATTGAACTTCTTCTCTTGATCTTATTTATTAGAAGTTTGAATGAATTTATGAATTTTTTATTCATCATCATTGAGACGATATGAATAAAGAAAAAGGGAAACAATCGGAAGTTAGATATAAAATATTATATAGCAAATGTTGCCAAAAGTTATAAATTTACTTTGTTAAGGGTTGAAACGGATGAATGAGAAGATGAAAGTTGTATAAGGAAAAATTTAGTCATCCATGAAATATAACAAGAAGAAAAAAATAAAAATATCACTGCAATCAATTTCACAATCAATAAAATGTTAGAAAAGCAGTATATATTTTTTCATCCGGATTAATTATCTGATTGAATTCTTATAAATGACAAAAAAAAAGAAAAATAATGCTGAACAGAAGAAAAATCGAACCGCCATAATTCAACAAAAATCAGTTCATAGATTAACACTTATAAAGTCTGAAAGCCATTTTATTTGACATTAATTTGTCCTTTCCTTCATTTTATTTTTGTTTTGAGGAATTGGTTTCAATACAACAATTTAACACAAATTCATTCTGGTTCTTTCACTTTTAATTTTATAAAATTCATAAGTTTCAAAATTTCAATACTAAATTTTACGTACGTGAAATTTTTTCCAATATTTGTGAATTTTATTATACGTTTTTTTTTCCACTTAACTTGTGTAATTGTAAAGATAAAAACCAATCAAAATTTTTATTGATGCAATCAAATTAATATCATGTTGAATATCTATTCCAAGTAAAACACTAAAAACACTTCATTTTTATTATCTTTACCATACAATTTCAATTGTTTTTCTTTTCCTGGAATTTTAAATATTGAAATATTTTTGCTTGGTCTATAATATTATTGTAACGTTTTTAAAAGGCCATGTATTACTTAACTCCTTCAGATTAGGGTAATTCTAATTTTAATTAAATATTCAATGCACGTTACCAATTTAGTGGCACAATCCACGAGTAAATTTGATGGTTTGAATGAGATTCTAACTAATGAAGTTCATAAATTAGATAAATTTTTGTATAAGATTTTCAAGAATTTTTATCTCATCCGGATAACAAAACTATAAAAATTATTTATTTGCATAAATTTTTGTATTTTTATAAAAGATTACAAAAATTTAATGATTTAATTTACAGTCGTTTGACTGAAATTTAAAAGCGGTTTTTGTCTTTTAACAAAACTTTTATTAAAATTAAAACTTTCAAATAAAAATTACTTTTTAAAAATTTTAGTTAAAAATTCTGTCTTCTAACATTTAGACCTTTCCTTTCAGGTCTGGAAGAATATAAAAGTTATAATTTTGTGCAAGAGCAAAGTGTTTTAATTGTAACATATTGTTTGTTCATTAAGTTCGAACTTAATTTCAACTTCAACAATTTCTTAAAAGTTTGTGATTTATTTAAATGAAATAAAAGAGAAATTAATCAGACAAAAATTTCTAATATTTATATATAAAAGTTTAATCACAGGAAATTAACAAAAGGTTGACTTTAAAAATTTTATTCAATAAATTAAGAATTTTGTTTTGTTTTCATATCATTGTTTGCAATCATTTAATATTTATTTACCTAACTTTCTTCTCAGACATTATTCTAAAATTTATTAGACTATGCTAGGGTTATTTTGTTCACAAATTTACTAAGATTGAACTTTAAAATTTTAAGTAAAATTATCGGAATTATTAAATTTAAAAATTGATTTAAAATACAAAAAAAATATTTATTGACTAAACTTTACAATTTATTAGAAGTTACTGTAAAATGATTCCATAAACTAGAAATAATCACAACCAGTATAGCTGCAATGTATAAAGATTCCTTCATTGTTAAATTCGTGAGTGTCCTGTAAAAAAGTTTATTATAGAGAAATGCTAGCAAAATGAAAAGTCATTTGTTTTTTTTAGATTCTAATTATTTGTTTCTGAATATTCGATAAACCTTTTATCAGAAATTGTTGATTTCAGTACTAGACTTTCATATGGTCCAAGGGGAATTCTGTTTACATCTAATTCATCTCTGTTTATAGGAAAAGAAAATAATGTCAAATTAGGAATTATTGTCGTTTTTTGTCATTTTTAATCGTAACAAAAACAACAACAAACAAGTACAACAACAAAATAGATAAGATAAAAATAAAATTTATTTATTTAATTTACGTCATTTATGTTTATATTTACCCAATATTATGATAAGAATTAGTGCCTGTTATTGTAACAGTCAATGTGTCTGATAACGTATCAAAATGCTTTAAATTAACGAATTCATTGGTGTTTCCTAAATTAATCACAATTGCAAATGATTCAACATTTGAAATTTCTCTAAAAATATGAGTAAATTAGTAAGAATTAGTAGAAAATTTATGAAGAAAACTCACCGAACATAACCAAATACATTCTGATTGAATGCTAATGAACGATAACTTCCACGAACAAAAGCATTATGCTTCCTTAGTTCAGCCAATTGCTTATATAATTTATAATGGCTCTTAGCTGCAGCCTTCTGAGATTCTAAATTAAGTGTTGGATAGTTAGAGTTCACAGGAAGCCATGTTTTATCTCCAGTAGAGAATCCTGCATTTTTTGAATTATCCCATTGAAATGGAGTTCGTTCAGGATCTCTTGAATTTACTTTTAAATCTTCTTGGTTTCCATTTAGTGCCCTTGGATCACCAGTTTGTTCCCACGTTATATCTTGATTATCTAACATTCCGATTTCATCACCCTAAATATTTTATCAACCAAATTACACAATAATTTAATCATTTTAGTCTTCGCATTATTTACATTGTACGTAACCCCAACTCCAGGTAAAGTTTGAATCAGCATATTCATTGCATCAATTCGTTCAGGGCCGTAGCGCGTTCCAACACGAGAATTATCATGGTTTCCCAGCTAATCATAATTAAACATTATAAAATTGAGAATACAAACAAATATAAAAATACCAACCACCCAGTTTGCTGTTTTGCCTAATGGCATATAATTCAGCCATTTATTGATTGTAAATACAACATCATGAGCATTTGATTTATCATTCAAGTCAGTGATCAATAGAAAGTTAAATGGCAGATGAGAACCCATTTTTGTTCCATCATCTGATTCGTAGAACTTCATCGTGAAAGTTATGTTTGCGTAAGCTTCAGTCAGCATTATTCTGAAATTAATTTTTATTTTGTAAAACATAAAACTTCACAGAACATTTAGTTTACTTGGTGTGCCCCCCATTATTCTTTTTCCAGTCATCCAAAAGCCTTCTCCATTTAAAAATCATATCATAATTAAGCAACTGTAATTTGTAATTTTAAAACTTCCAATTACTTTTTCAATAATTATACCAAACCACTTACTGAATCCTTTGTGTATATGTGATCTAAATAGGTATAATCATTAGAGTCAGAAGTCTGTTTTGATAATGGCTCATCTTTGAATTCTTGATCTTCGAACATATGATTAACAGCATCTACACGAAATCCATCCACACCTTTATTTAACCAGAATGTTAAAATATTATTCATTTCTTTAACAACTTTTGGTTCCATGAAATTTAAATCTGGCTGTTGATATGTGAATTGATGTAAATAAAATTGTTGACGTTCCTCATTCCATGTCCAGGCTGAACCATAAAAAACCGAAACCTATAAAATAAATAATTTAATAACTTACTGACTTTGCAATAATTTCATTTGTATTTTAAAATTACCCAATTGTTTGGGGGAAGTCTTGGACCACCATCGGGATTTATAAGACCATCATGCCACACGTAATAATTTTCATAACCATCTTCCCTTTTGATTGACTTCTTGAACCATTCGCACTGATCACTAGAATGGTTTGGTACAAAATCTAACAGAATTTTTATATCTGCATAAAATCGATTGAATTAATAAAAAAATCAGCGTGAATTTTTGGATTTACAAACCCAAACGCTTTGCTTCCACAATCATTCTATCAAAATCTTCCATTGTTCCATATTCAGAATGGATCGCAGTAAAATCAGAAATATCGTATCCAAAGTCTACCATTGGTGATTGAAAAATTGGACTCAACCAAGTAGCTCCAATTCCTGTATCTTTCAAATACTGTAACTTTGAAGTGATTCCTGATTTAAAGAAAATCCGAAATATTAATTACTGACATATTACGAAATATTGTTTGTACCATTAATATCGCCAATTCCATCTCCATCACTATCTTTAAACGATCTCGGATAAATTTGATAAAGAAGTGTATGCTCCCACCAATCTGTTTTTTCTAATGGACCAAAACTTGGTACAAATCCATCACATCCAATAGAAATTGTAAATAAATAAAACACAACACATGTAAAATATTTATTCATATTTACTCTCTCTCTCTTTTTTTTCTCTATCTCTTTTCTTCTCTCTCTCTGAATAAAATTTTGCAAAACTGATAAGAGTGTGAGCTGTGAGAGAATAAAGTTCAAATAATACACTTTATTTATTCTCACTTTTTCTCTATCGGTATTTTTTTAATCTTGAGAAATATGTTTACAAAAATTTTTGTGACCTCATGTTGACATTCAAAATGTATAAATTCTTTTAAGAAAACAAAAGTTATTTTTTTTACATCCACTCTAAGTTCAAGTTGCACAAATTAAATGAATTGATGTATTGATTGATGAAATATTAAATTTGATTAGATTAATTACATTGAGTCATTAAACACAATTTAATAAAATTATATTGAATTATATTGAATAATTCTTTTATTAAATTGTGTTGTATTAGTCTAATATTGTTCTTGTCTTTAACGTGGCAGAATATAAGAATGACTAAAAAAGTTAATACGCGCATACTCTTATATTTTAACAAGAAAATAAGAGAGTTAAAATCGAATATTTACGATATTACAACGACGATAAAAAAACGAAGTTTTAAATAATTATTACAGAGAGTATAAATTCTCTGTTATTTTTTTTTTAATGGCGTTGTAGTATTACTTTTCTCTCATTTTTCCCCCAAAATTGACATGAAAAACATATAAAGGAAAATTCATTAGATTATAGAAATTATTTGGGAAAAACTAGTAAGATTTATGGTTGTATGATTAACCAAAAACCGGAAGAGTTGTTTCATAGGAAATGAATAATTCATTTAATTAAAATTTGTCAGAGATAAAAAATTGAAATAATTTATTTTTAATTAATTTTTTTTTTTTGTTTATTAAATAAATAAACTTTTCAATGAAAAACTTATTACTAAAATAACTGATAGTTTTAAATTATTAGCAAAACCTTTTAAAACGAGAGATTCAAACTCTTTTAGTTTTAAAGCTTTAATATTAACTTTATCACCAACATTAAAATTTGAATTAATACCAGATACAACAACCTCAAATTTAATAGGAAGTGATATGTCTAACACTGACAAATCAGCTTGTGATGATTTGTTTGCCATATTTATTACAACTAAAAATGTTTTATGATCTTTTAATTCCCTTGAATATGCAAGAATATTGTTATCTAATGCTATTAACTGTAAGCTTCCATGTGTCATTGTTGGGTTCTTTCTTATTTCAGCTAATTGTTTATAGAGTTTGTAATGACTTTTTAAAGCTTTTTGCTGTGATTCCAAATTAAGTGTTTTATAATTGGAATTTACAGGCAACCATGTTTTTTCCGCACTTGAAAATCCTGCCTTCTTTGTATCGTCCCATTGAAATGGTGTTCGTTCTGGGTCACGTGTATGAGATTTATATATATCCTTGTTTGTATTCAATGCCATTGGGTCAACTGTATCTTCCCATGATATCTCTTCATTATCCAACATACCAATTTCATCGCCCTAAATAATACAATTCTTTAACTGAACATTGTACAAATAATTCGAAGATACTTGCATTGTACGTCACAGCAACTCCAGGTAATGTCAATAATAACATGTTCAATGCATCTATACGTTCAGGTTTATATCGACTTCCAACTCGAGAGTTATCATGATTTCCCAACTGAATTAAAATTATAAATTTAAATGTAAAATCCTATTTTGAATTCCATATATTATAAATTTACCACCCAGTTTGGAGTTTCTCCAAGAGGCATATAGCTCATCCATTTATTGATGGTAAACACTATATCTCTTGCATCTGATTGAGAATTTAAATCCGTGATCAGGAGAAAGTTAAATGGAATATGAGAACCATTTCTGGATCCATCATCTGATTTATAGTATTTCATTGTGAAAGTTATGTTAGCATAAGCTTCCGTCATCATAATTCTGAAATAAATTTATATTTGCTTAGTTATTCTATAATAATCTATGACCTAAGTTTTGTTTACTTTGTGTCGCCACCATTTTTATTTTTCCACTCATCTAACAGATGCCGCCATTCATAAATCATATCATATGTTGGCAACTAAAACCATTAAATATCACTCAATCAATTTGTATGTGTAAGCAAGATTTTACTTACCAAATCTCTAGAATAAATGTGATCTAAATAATCATAAGAATCTGGATCATTACTCTTTTGAGACCAGGGCTCATCAATAAATTCTTTGTCTTCAAACATATGATTAATGGCGTCTACACGAAATCCATCCACACCCTTTGCAAGCCAGAAGGTCAGTACATTATTCATTTCTTCAACCACTTTTGGTTCTAAATAATTCAAGTCAGGTTGTTCACGAGTAAACTGATGTAAGTAAAATTGTCCACGAACTTCATTCCAAGTCCACGCAGATCCATAAAATACAGAAACCTTAACAATGTCATTTAGTAATCGAGCCCAACTTTATTTCTGTATAATTACCCAATTATTCGGTGGAAGTTGACTGCCCCCAGAAGGATTTGGTCGTCCATCACGCCAGACATAATAATTTTCATACCCAGCCTCTCGTTTAACTGACTTTTTAAACCATTCACATTTATCACTAGAATGGTTAGGCACAAAATCCAATATTATTTTAATACCTAATCGCTTCGCTTCTGTCATCAAAGTCTCAAAATCCTTCATTGTTCCATACTCCGAATGGATAGATGTAAAATTAGAAATATCGTATCCAAAATCAACCATAGGAGATTGGAAAATTGGACTCAGCCAAGTAGCTCCAATTCCTGTATCTTTCAAATACTGCAGCTTTGAAGTGATTCCTAGAATTTGATGAAGAATCATAAAATATGAAAATGAAAAGTAATCCAAATGTGAAAATATTAGCACCATTAATATCACCAATCCCATCTCCATCGCTATCCTTAAATGATCTTGGATAAATTTGATAAAATATTGTTTTTTCCCACCAATCTTTTTCCTTAAGTTCAATTGAATTTAATCCCAACAACAAATTAATAATGGTAAATAATGCAATAAATACTTTCACGTAACACATTTTTTTTAAAACAATTTTAAATAATAAAAAAAAAACAATTTATTTAAATTTGAGGAGAGAACAACCAACTATTTTAAATTTTACACAATAATTACATTGTTTGTTTATTGTTTTTTTTTTTATTTTCACTTTTTTAATAATGTATAAGCACAGTAGTTAGTAATACACTAACTTACCATATGAATTATTCTGAGTTTTATATAAATATTGTCATAATAATTCAAAAAAAATTACTTTTCTGTAATTTTATTTTATAAAAAAGATCAAATATTTGATAAATTTCCCCATATAAACAAATTACAAATTGACACGCAAAAATTTTTATTAATTGTTATTTTATATAAAATGACGTGATTTTATAATTTAATTGAATTTGTTAAATAATGAATAATAATGAAATTTTATCTCAATGTACAAGTAATAAAAATAATATTTAATCGACGCTGTTGTAATAAAATATTACGTTTTGTTTTTTAATGATTCTTATGTTATTGATTATTTTCTTCAGAATAAGAAAAATATATTTTCAAACATAAAAAAAAAAAATAAGACGACACGAATAATTAATTTTATTTAAGTAAAGAAGAACAATAAATATATACACAAAAACTGTAAAAATTAAAAGAAATATAAAAATGTAGAACAACAAAAAAGAAAAAAGAAAAAACAAAGTAAATAAATCAAGTTTAATTTGTTGTTAGTCATCTAAGTATGTTAAGTTTTATTTTTGTTTTACATTCTTATGTTCTCATATTTCGCGTAAAATTTTCATTTTAAGTATTATAAAAAGTTTCAACCGAATCGTCATCATTAAAAAATAAAATTTATATTAATGAATGAATAATAAATTGTTTCAAATTATATAATATATTTTTAACCTAAAAAGAATGATAAAGAATGAACAGTACAATAATTTATTTAAAGAATAAAATTATTTATTTTGTAAGAAAAAAAAAATTATATGCTATAAGTTAAAGAAGTCATTATTTATGCAAAATATTTGATTACTGTGAAAATATTTTTATGTCGTCAATTCAAAAATTATTATTATAAAATGCTTTATAAAGACAATGATTCTCTTCGTTATACATTTTATTCCATCTCTCATTGCGTACTTTCACAATAATAAAAGAAAAATAAAACCTTAAGAAAGAAATTTCCATTTCATTTTATAAAAGTAGAAAAACTTTTTCTTTTTTCCTTATTTGAATTATTATGTTTTATTTTAGTATTCTGATTCTTCTTTCACATATATATATTTTTGTTGGTTGTTCCTCCCTTGACATTTTTTCTTATGTAAGAAATATATAAAAAAGAAAAATATAAACTAATGTGAAATATTCCATGTGTGATATTTTTTTTTTATATACTTATGATGATAATGTCAGATTTACATCCACCATGGGATATGTTTATGTAATTAAAATGTTGTTTTTTTTTTTGTTTGTAACCAAACAAAAAAAGAAATAAATGTATTATCTCTATATTAAAAGTCACGAAATGGAATATCCATAAGCTCATAATATTTACATGCATATAAATAATGTATTAACCGTTTATTTTTACATCAGTATCATAATTTGTATGTGTATGTGTGTATTTATTCGTATAATACGTGATTACGTATCATCACATACGAAACAAACAAAAAAAATAATAATATAAATATGATTTGTACATTTATAATTACAAAGCAGACTGTACTGTAAAGTCATATATATTTATCATGATGCTAATCAATGTCAATTGTCATTATCATTGTCAGGGATAAAAAAAAAATACTTTTATTATTTTGAACGCGCATTGTAAAATTATAATTTTTATTTATTAAATTGAAAATGTAAAAAAAAAAAAAATGTGCATATTCCATTTAATAAAATTAATTTTAATTTGTTTGTGTGTCAAGTGATCAGCCAGTGAAATGACGCAAACTCAGTAACACAAAAAAACTTTTCAAAGAAATAATAGAATTTAATAGAAAGCTTCATAATATACACTTCAGTGTTCAATAAAAAAAACATACTTTAATTTTCATCAAGGATTGGTAACAAAGATTCTTTAAATTTTACATCACTGTAGATTGTCTACTATAATATTGCATTATAATCACAAATACGGATTGAACATCAAAAAAAAATTATATAAATAAAAAGAAAATAAGTTAAATATTCAACAACAAAATCTTTCGCATCCGATTCAAAATAACAACAAAAAAATAATACAATAATTATACAAAAAAAAATGTTCTCTATACAATTTTATTGCCTCTAAGCTAATTTTACATCACATTTTCGCTGTAAAAAAAAAAAAATGAAAATGAATAAAAAACAAGAAGAAGAAGAACTCAAACATCCCCTCTCACTCATATAAAAATGTTACCTTTTTTTTTATTCTTTCAGTATAGAATGTTTATACAATTTGTATAATGCTCGGCTATACTGATGCTGAATAGGTACACTAAACATACTGAACTTTTTTTTTTATGTGGATGAGAATTTTCATCAAACATGATGATATCAAAGTCCATTTGAACACAAAAAAAAATTACACACACGCACACATGGAAAATTCAGAAAGTAAAGCAGAAGGAAAAAAAGGCAGTTTCAGTTACATATATGATCATAGTGGTATAATCCAATCTGTTGTTCTAACAAAGGCCAAATTATTAAACGTTCTCAACTTTTTTCACATGAAAGGCACATTGCTCAGAGATGTTTTTTTAAAAATTGAAACTATAAAAATATTGAACTTTGTATAAATTTTATCGTTTGTAAAAAAATGAAGAATTAATTATTATTGAATATTCTGTAATTTATCCTACACAGGTATCATTAAATACTTTATTTGAATCAATATTAAATTAACTTTGAAAAACACAAATTAGAAAAAAAAAACCAAATATGGATCATCTTAATCTGAATCTGGCCTGTACTTAAAACAAAATCTCATAGAAATATTTACTTGTTTCTATTTTCGTTGTATAACGTTGATGTATCCTCAATGGAATATAAAAAGAAAAAAAAATGAAAACAGAATCCTGAAGGGATTTAATACTAGAGCTTAGAGGTTGTATTTCTTTTCTTTACCTTTCCATTTTCATTTCATTTTCAAATCAAAAGAAAACTGCGAATTTCTGGATTAATATATTAATTATTTAATTAGATTGTTTTTTTTTTCTCTTTGTTCTCTGTTGCTGGCATATTTTTTGTTTTCGTTGTATTATATTCTCAACAAGATAATTAACTTAGGTCGATGTGCCACGTAAGAGATAATAACAATTTGTAATCTTTTTGTTTAATAAGAACAAAAACAATCGGTATATACGATTATAGAAATGAGAGCTTTTGAATAATTTCAGTAATGAAAACTTTCAATATTTTAAAAATTCATTTACTGTGAACTTTATATAGGAGAATAATCAGCGTTAGTTTTCATTATAAATTTTCGATCAATTAGATAATTGACAACGTTTATTTGTTAATTTGAATAAAGCAAAAGCTTTTTCATCAATTACATTTGGATTTAGTTATCTTATATTAAATCACTTTTCTGTTTCATTAATTTATTTTAAAGTTTTATCAAAGATTCATCTTATCTATCTTTTAAAATTGTTAGAAAAAAACTCAGTTTGTTGTTCAAAATAATCGAATGAACAAAAATAAAAATCTGTTAACAAAATAAAATATAATTATTCATATTTTCATGCAATTAATTTTGCTGACTGAAATTCACTAAATCTTGTAAATGCAAATATTTACTTTAATATTTTGTTGAGTTGAAAAAACCGCATAAGTGAAATAAAAAATATAAAATTCATATTTTTTTTAATTATTCTTTAAGAATAAAGTAAAAAACGTTAAACTTATCTATCAGTTGTTAAGAACACATACACAACATGCATATATGTATATAAAATGCATTCTCTTGACATTTTTAAGGTTTTTTTTTCGTATAAAAAATGTAAATTCAAGTACAATTGAATACAAAATATAAAAAATAAGATAATTATTCATGAAATAAAGAAAATTTTGCGTGGGTGTGCATGTGTAGTAGTGTATATGATATTTGTGTGTGTGTGTGTATCTTAGACTTTTTTTTCTTGTTCCTTTGTATATTATGTAAAATATTCTGAAGTTGAAAGTTGAAGTTGGAAAACTAAAGTGTAAAATATATGATGTTAAGATACTGTATTATGATGAAAAGGAAACTACATTATTCATAATAACGATGGTGTATCCTTAAATATTATACAAACTAAAAATCACTCAAGTTTTGTACATACATACATACAATACACACTTCTCTAAGTACATACACACATATACAATGTATGAATACATTTGCTCATAACGTTAGACGAAGACAACCAACCAAGCTAGCAAAAAAAAACAAAATTGTTATTGTAAAAATTGTTTGTTTTTTTTATTTTTGTTGTCTTATGTTTTTTATGTGGTTGTTTTTTTTTGTGTAGTTTTACTTGTCTTCTCTTATCAGATATCAGATACTGTATCTTTGAATATAATTACTTGTACAAAAAAGTTATAATAAATAATACATTATTGACGAATCAGAGAATTAATAAGAATTGATAGGATTAAAATTAAATCTCTAATTCTCTATGAAAAACTTTTTTTAAAAAAAAAATTCAAATATTCGTACCCCTGACATTCTTCTCGATTAATTGATAATGGTTATTTTGATGATATTAGGAATTATTATAATTGAAATCCTTAATCTGTGTATTTTTCTAGGAATTTATAGGAGGAAAAATTCAAAAGATTTTTCATTGAAGATTATCTGTGTAAATGCATCAAATGTACCGATTCCCTTTTATTCGTCAGAAAAAAGGATGAATTTTTCAAAACGATAAATCTTGATGATTTTATCAAACGTTTAAAATTTTGTTTTTTCTTCTTTTTTACTTCTTTGAATAAATTTTGGTTCTTATATGCTAAAGAAAACGCAAAAGCTATAAAAAGGATTTCTGTTATTTTCTTCTTTCATGAATACAAACAGACAGACAGAAAACGTACACACACACACACACATATACATATGCTCACACAGATCAAATCCAAAAAATAAATCCGTCTTTATACCCAAAAAAAAAAAAAAGGTTCATCTTTCGATTTACATCCAATCTTAAAAAATAATATAAAAAAAAAATCCATTTTCATTTTTCCTCTTTATTTCTTTCTTCCTTTTTTGAGAAAAATCAAAAACATCGCCTAACTCAAGACAAATCAAAAACTCTTTTTGATTTTTAAAAAATACAAAATTTTCTTTATTTATTTTCTTATTCTGTAAATTTCACTTTACTTCTCCCTATTCACATACTGCCAATCATAATATTTTTTTATAAAATATTGATTCGTTCAATCCAAAATTCATAAATAAATATTAAAAAAAAAAAATGCTCAGACGAGAGGAAAATTGTGTTTAGTCCATAGAATATTATTTGTTTATTTATTGAATATTTTCTTTTTGTTTATTTCCAATTTTTTCAATAAAGTAAAGTAAAAAAAAAAAAGACAAATACAGAGAAATACATAATAACAATTCAAGAAAGTCCTGGACGCACACAACAATATATAGAGAATTAAAAAATTCAATTGAATTTGATTGAATTTATGTTTTATTTACGTTTAAAATTGATTCTATTAATTTTGATTGATTAATTTCACAACAAATTTTTCTGCTAATGATTTTCAATTTTTTTGTTTAATTCAAACAATTCACTTTGAAAATTTGCATTCACAGATTATGTGGATATCCGGAGACTCTTTAATTTTGTGTTTTTAAAACGGACTAAATCAAATTCCCCAATTTAACAATAATATAAAATACCATTAAGTTGTCCTTAAAGATTGCTTTACCGACCAAAGTGGGAGCATGGCAACATGCTGGCGTTTGGAGCGGGAGGTACCGAGTTCGAATCTCGACCGAGGCGGGATGGAATTTTTCATTCGGCTAATTATGTACTAAACACACATATGCAGTGGGCAATGTTTAATAACATCTATGACCCTCTGGTTGGTGTGCAGGATTCGGTTTAAACCGAACGATTCTTCTTAGGAAATCTGCATGTTTCCTAAGAGCTGGCAATGTGCCGAATCAGGTATAAAAATGCATGTGCAGATGCTAGGTGGTTCAGATTCCACCTCAAAAATAGTAGGTCTCGTCCTGATTTGACTTAAAAAGGGTCTGTCCAGGTAGTCTGGTGCCTGGTGTGAAAAAGTGGACGTTAAATAAAAACAATTCTTGATGCAAGTCAAGTACAAAAAAAGAAAAGAAAAAGAAAAAAAAAAGATTGCTTTTTTTTTTTGGGCATTTAGTCAATCCCATTGATCTGGGTATTTTTCTTACGTTAACTAAATTCAACTTGTCAATATTTGAATACCAAAAGATCTTAACTTATCATTTATATACATATAAAATAGTCTTATTTTCCTTCCTTCTTAGATTTCTTCTTTTAAATTCATAATTCTATAATAAAATGCTTCATATACACATCTTTGTATGTATGTATAAAAGCTTTTTTATCTTTTTTAAACTCATGTTCTTTACTAATACTTTCAACAGACATTTTCTTTTGCTTTTCTTTATCAACACATTTTTTTTTTCTTTTTTGCTTTTTGAGTCTTCCTGAGATTTCACTCTCAATATTTATATTTACAAAGTAAACTGTTCTTCCTTAACTTAACATTCAAAAATATGCGACGATGAAAATATGAAAATGTTTGTGTTTTTTTTTTTTTTTTTGTTAAAAATATTCGTTAAAAACAAAACAAAACAAAAAATTCATAAAAATAAAAAGTTTTTATGAAAATCATTTTACGATTAAATTTATGGAAGTTATTATTTTCATTATTTTAAGACAAGGAAAAAAAAATGGAATAAAGAAAAGATAATGACTACTTAGAAGGCAAACAAAAACAAAAAAACAAAAAAAAAAACCATCCGTACAAGCGAACATGAAAAGGGGAAAATTATGTCCGCAAACAAAAAAAAAATAAAGCAAAACGAAAAGAATGCCAACTTTTTTTTTTTGGCCCAAAAAAGAAATACGCTTTTTCTGAAAAGCTTCAGTAGAAAAATTTTTGATAAGAATAATTTGTACAAAAAAAAAAAGTGAAATTCATCAAAACCAAAGCGGAAAACAAAAAGGGAAAAATAAGAAATCTAAAGAAAGCCCAACAAAGGATGACGACACACCGCAAAGGGGTCTCTAACTCTCTAGAAAATAAAAAACTTAAACAAAAAAAAAACACACACACACACAAAAGACAGTGAAGAGAAGGCATCAGAGAGAAAGGACGAACGTGAGTAGAATTTTGAAAAAGTTGTTATCAAAACCAGCGACATACGACAAAACCGCCATAAAATATTATTTAAGAACGAAAAATTTATTCAGACATTTTCAATTCTCTCTCTCTCTCTCTCTCTCTCTCTTCATCTTCAGATATAAAGATGAAAAAAAAAAAAGATTGTTTAAAGGAAATTTATAAAGCGACAAAGAAAAAGTTTATAACCTCAAAAATACTATATGTTAGAAGTATAAAGCGTAAAGACTATGTGGATAAGATGAGAATAAGAATATTATATGTGAAAAAGAAGACTGAGGTATAGAAGGTTGAAGATGTGAATAAGAATGGTTTAGGATAAAGAGATCAGAAGAGAATTCTGAGAATAAGACACACTTTTGTTTTATTTCTACATGTTTATTTTTTTTTTTTTTTTGGTTTTTGTATTCACATAATAATTTTATATTATTGTTGTCATTCACTTTTACTCCCCTTCACTGTTTTATGCGTTTTTTAATACGAATTTTTTATTTCATAAAAAAATAAAAATAAAAAAAAAAAAAAACAGAGAAAAACCAACAGAAGAAAAATTTTAAACGATAAAAAAAAATATTATGATTGTCATTTATTCGGTCTTTCTGTTTGCATAAAGAAAAAAAAATGGTTTAGAATTTTTTGAAAACTTTTCTTTAGAACTAAATTTAGAATGACAGAAAGAGACAGATGGTGAAACCAAATGAAAGAAAGAGAATTTAGAACTTTCGTTGTATATTTTTTTTCATTTTATGATTATTTTGTTAGCAGATCGTAAAAAAAAAATAAACATTAAGGGATGTATCGGGGTGCAAAGAATGTAAAGCAAAAAAAAAATATGGAAAATGAGTTTTTTCATATTTCGTCTCTGTGGATGAATATATTTGTGTGTGTGTGTGTACATTATATATTATTAAGTTAAAATTATGGACAGATTTTTATTAAAACCGCATAATATAATTTAATTATATTTTTTGTTTTGTTTTCTTTGTCTACGCTTGAAAGCACAAAAACTTTTAAGTTAACTCGTTGGAAATTTTTTATAGTAAAATGATGGAATAAATATTTACTTTCAAGTTTGAACCTGTTGAAATCATAATGAACCAACATTTTTTAATATTTTTATTTTATCGATAAAGTTGCTTCGAACAAAATTCATGAAATCAATTTCGGGTGAATTTTTTTTTTTTTGTTGAATCTTGAAAATTAAAATATAAAGAAAAACTTCAGAATTAGCAATATTTTCTATTAATAAAGACAAAATGGGGTGATTCACATAAAACATAATGTAAAATAATCAATAAATTGCTTCAAACAATCTAAAAAGATTTGATGATGAATTTATATTTGAACAATAAATTCGTATATGCCAAAGGAAATTCAACTAAAATGGGAAAGTAGAAGAAAATATCAATAAGATAAGATTTTTACCGAATATTTGAACATTCGAACAATAAATTATATATTTTTTTTTCCTTGTATCTGTTAAGGATACGACCTTCAATAAATATACTTTTGAAAGTTAAATGATCCTAAAAATCTTTATAGAAGCTTAATAAAAAAGAAGCTTCAATTTACAAAAAAAAAATCGATTCTATGGAATATTGTAGAGAATATAAGAAAACACAACATTTTAAATATGATTGTGTTTTTTTTTTCTCTTCACAACAAAAATTGCAACATTTTAGAAGAAGAAATAAAATAAATGGATTCATTTTATTACAGATTCAACTCCTATTATAAAAATGCGCTCAAGGGTCAATGTTCACTCAATTCATTCACTTAAACGATATATTTTAAAAGAAAAACAATTTTCCTTCTGTTGTATATGGATAATCTTCTTTGTAGTATTTTTCTTTCAATGTTTTCATTTACTTTTATTATTTTCTTTCAGCGTGTACAGTTTATTAAGATTAAATTAAGTGAACATCATCTCAGTTATCATTATCATCAGCATATTCTATTAAAATGTAATTTAATGAAACCAAAACAAAATATTTGAGGACAAAAAAAATGCTTGTAAATGAAATTTATTTTTATTATGCTGCGTCTATCGTCTAATATTCTACGCTACCGCAAGCGAAAAAAAACGAACTTCATTTTCATTCTATTTTTTCTTTTTTTGTCTGTTTTGCCCATCATCAACTTACTTAACCTTTTAACATAAACATCATCATTTTATTTTGTTACTCGTGCGTATTATACACAATTTTTTTTCTTTTTTTTTCAAAGAACTTCATCAATCTACTCCAACAGAACTCATTCCTTTTCATTGGCACTAAAATAAACTTTCATTCTCATGATTTTTTTTTTGTTGTGATGAAAATCCTTCATACAACAAAATAATAAGATGCAAAAACCCATTTCTTTTGCAACATCTTCATCATCACAAGTACCAAAATGGGAGGTTATTGAAGGAAAGAGAAATTGTGAGATTGTTTAAGGAGGGGAGGAGGATTTATTTGGGTTGTACCGCGCGCGTTGTCTATACACAATAACTTTTTTTTTTATAAATTTTACATTTTTGTTAGATTTTCCTTTATTTATTTTTTTTTTGTATTTTCATTTTTATTTTCTGAATAAAATATAAATTTCCATTCCAATGAAAATAACAAATTATGATAATGTTCAGTTTCTTTCACGTTGTTGTTGTTTGTTTTTTTTTCCATTAATATTTTGGATATTTTCATGAAATGAATTATGATATTTATTTTGATATTAGAGGAACGCATCAGTTTATTTTTGTTTTGTTATAATTTATTAAATTTTCTTTTCGTCTGCAAATTCACACAAATTCACACAAATTCACACAAATGAATTAAATTGTGAATTCAATTTTATTCATTTGTGTTGAACTCATATGGCACGTTTATTGTTATTGGTAAAAAAATGAACAAAACAAAGAAATGAATTAAAATATTAGAAATCATAATAAAAAAAAAGAATACAAATCATTGTTTCTCAACACCAATATTCTACCTACACACAAATAATCTGTTTTATCTTTAAACTAAATCCTCTTTTTGAATAATTAAATACTTAAACCTTTGGCGAAGAAATGTCTACTAATCTGGTTCAGTATATAGAAAGATCAACGTGAATTAATTCAAAATATTAAAGATAAAAATAAAGAAAACATGAAAAAATCTAATTCAAATTCTGAATTCGTCTGTACTCACTGACAGCCAAAAAACATTCCTGTATATTTTTCACCAAATACAAAAAAATAATACATATTATCTAATCCTTGTTCTACGTAAAAGAAAATGAAACAAAAATAAATCTTCTTTCATACAAATTCTTATTCTAACAATACAATTTTCTTTACTCCTTATTGTTATTGTTTAAGGTTCATTTGATCGAACAAAAAAAAAAACAGAAAGAAAATTGTAGAAATTCTACTTTGTTGCTGTTGTTGTTATTATTGTCACCAATTTAAGATGACAACATAAGAAATTGTAGTAAATAAAAAGGGAAAAAGAAAGTATAGAAGAAAATTCTTTAACACTTACTATGGGTTGATTTTTATCCTTCAATAAATTATATTTTTCTAACATCAAATAAATAGAAAAAGAAAATCCTAGTACCATTTTCCTTCATTCTTTCCTTTTCCTTATTTTCTTTATTTTCCTTATTTTTCTAAATTTATTCAAAATAAACAGCAAGTAAAATTGATGTGGGAATGGGAAGGAGAGAGAAAAATAGAAAAGTTGAAGGAAATTTATTTTTTTTACTAAATAAACTTTTTTTTTCCTTTCTTCTTCTTCTTTTTCTTCTTCATTTTTTTCTTCTTTTTTTTTTCTTCATGTTAACATTTTCACCAATTTATTCATTTCACGTTTTTCATGTCGAATTTACGTACCGATATTACATTGAGGTGTGTCATACACCTTACAATCTTACACAAACACACATACACACACATACACTCATATACACACATACACTACACACACACATTCATATTAAAAAAATATATGAAAATGGGAAATGATTTGAAAATTCGATGAAATGGAAATAATATGGAAAAAAAACAACAATAACACATAAAGACTAGAGAATAAAAGAGAAAGAAAAAAAGAAAGAAAGAAAGAGAAAAAGAGTTTGAAGAACAAACGGTTAAGAAAATATTGTTCAATAATTTTTCAGTTGTGTCTTTATTGATTTTCTTTTCTCTTTAAAATTTAAAGTAAAAGAAAAATGTTAAAGCTGAAACACAATACGTTTCATCTACAAAACTTTTTCTATATTTTTCTAGAGAAACTTTGTTCATATTTTAAAAATTCATAGATTCTTAAAAATGTCCTAGACTAAATTTTGTAAAAGTTCACTAAATAAATGAGAAATCTAAGATGGAAAATTTCTCAATAGAACAAAATAAAATTAAATATGTTTTCTTTGAAAATAATAATGGAACGAATGAAAAAAAAAATGGACAACCTAAAAATATAAAAGAATGTCCTTGTGTTCTGATTTTTCCCTTTTATTTTCCTCTTTTATTTTTTTCTTTTTGTTTGTTGTTGTTGCTTTTTTTCTTTTCTGTTTTAATAAATAATTCAATATTTTATCGAAAGGTGAAAACTGAACGGGAAAAGAATAGAAAATATATATTTTTAAAATTTTAATATTGGCTTGAAAAGAAAAAAAAAAAAAGTAAATAAAGAAACAAGAGAGAAGAAGTTAAAAGATATATGGGTGGTAAAGTAGGTTACTGATGATGGGTGAAATATGGTAAAGTAAAACAGTATGATGAGTGTTTCGTGGGTGGAAATGGAAGTTAATGTCGAAGTTGGTTATATAAAAAGATAAAAAAAAAATATGAAGAGGAAACAGCAAAACAGCAAAATCAAGCAAGAAGGTAATATAAAGCTTTGTTGTGTGTATACGTCTTTTGAAATACAAAAACAAAAAAAGAGCTTTAACAAGAACAACAACAACAACAACAACAACAACAACAAATAATAAATAAACAATTTTAAGTTTGTAATTGGGTGAAAAAGGTTTTACTTCTTCCTTCACATCTTCTTCATTGTCTTTTTCTTTAGTTATTTTTTTTTTATTATTTTTTAGCCAACATATTTTCAATCCCCTTTCTTTTCCTCTCTTTTTGATTAATCTTGTTTGAAAAGAACCTGAGAAAGGAATAGAATATCTTAAAAATATTATATAAAATTTTATAAAAAGATTTTCAGATTTTAATAGAATATCAGGTTAAGCTCCTTTCTACAATATAAAAGATTTTTAATTTTATAAATATAGCAACAACAACAACAGTAACAGTAACGACAATAACAAAAATGGAGAAGGTTCTTCTGTAGTAAAAGTGTAAGATAAAGAAGAAGGAAAAACTCTCTATAACAAATATTTTCTTCCGTAAACTCGTCAAAGCGAGTTATCAAGTGAAGGTATATTATTATTCTTTACAACAAAATTTTGCACAACAAAAATGTTCGATTATTTTCACGTAAATTTTCTTCTAATTTATTTTCATTTCTTCTTTTGTTTCTTTTTGAATTGTTATTGTTTTTTGTTCTTCTTGAGTGATAAAAATGTTGAGTGATTTTTCTTTCCAATTTCAATTGTATTTTGTTTTACTTTTATTTATTCAACTCGAAGTTTTTCTTTTGCTTTTTTTTTTTTTGACTAAAAAGAAAAACAACTTTTTTGTTCAAATTGATGAAAAGAAAAAAAAATGTAAATTATTCTCACTAGATTACCACCTTTAATAACTACCCACACATCTCTTTAAATTCTTTACCATAAATAAAATACTGCAGATACAACAACAATAAATATTAGGCACATAAATCATGTTTCTATTTTGCCTTTTTTATAAGAATCTTAAAAAGAAAATCTCAACAACTTCTTTCAGACCAAAAAAAAATTTTTGTATGATTCAGAATTTAAAGAAAATATTTTTAAACAGAAGCAACAATATCTGAGATGAAAAAGAAAACTCTTAACATGATTTCTTTTAAGAGCACAAAAAAAAACGAGAAAGAAAATTCTTTTGCCGGTTGTCACTTTTTGATTTTCTTAACTCTAGAAAATTCTCAACCCTCTGTTATTATTTTCGTTACTCTTTTTTTTAACATTCTGAAGTAACAAAGTAAAAAATGAAAATGACAAAAAAAAAAAAAAGTAAAGAAAATAAGCCACCTACCTTAGTCTAATAAAGTCAAAACAGCACAAGAGTTTCCAACTGTGAAAGTCAAAGCATACAAATTTTTTATTACTTATTTTTCTTTCATTCTTTCTTTAACATTTCTATATAATTTTCTTCTTCTTCTTTTTCATTTTACCTTTAAATTTATTAAACGTGACAAATTGGTTAGATTTTTCCATGTTTTTTTTGCATCTGTTCATTTTGTTTTTCTTTCACTCTTGAAAAATCATTGACCTAAATTTAATGGGAATATAGAAAAAATTGTAAGAAATGTTTTTTCTTTATTTGTTTGAAATAAAAATAAAAATTGTGGTGCAACATTTTTCCAGTGTATTATTCTGAAGGACACTTCTCATATCCTTCTATCTGTGTTTAACAAGCATTAATATTTATTTTCTTTCAATGGTTTCCATTTATTATTCAGTTCCCACAAAAGTGGAAATGTGTTTCTACTTTTAAAATTCAATGAAAATTAATTGGCATTTGTTTTTTTTTTTGTGTATATTTCTGGTTAAACATTGAAAATAGAAATTGCAACCATACCAAAAGCAAAAATTTAATTATAAGATGAAATTAAAAAATTGTCAATCTAAAAATGGCATACAAAGAGAGAAACAATAAGAGAACATTTACAATAACAACAATAGCAACAGCAGCAGCAGCAACAACAGCAACAAACAAAATTTAAATTAAATCAAGATTTTGATTTTATATTTACCAAAGTTTTGATTAGACAAAAGTCAATTTAAAATTTTCCATTTCCAAAAATTAATTATGAAAACAAAATTTGATTTTAAAGTGTTTTTGAAAAATAATTTAATTAAGAATTTTTTTTTGTTGTTTTTGAATTTGGTTTTTATAGAAATAGATTTATAGAATTTAAACGGTTGGTTGATTACTTCCTTGAAGGCATATCGGACAAATAATAATAATGAATTTATAAATGAAATTCTTATGATCTGATTAGTTTTACTTTGAATCATAATTTTAGATATCAAATTTAATTATAATAAAATTAAGGAAAATTTTAATTTTGTTGATTTCTATTTGGAATTATTTTATTATTAATTAATTTTGAGTGATTTTGTGTGATCATATCGTACAATGTATTTAATTCTCTGGTCTTTTCGACAAATGAATTTGAATAAAAGATGTAAAGTTTGTTATCATAGATATATAATCGGCTGCTTTTGTATTTAACACTTTCTCTTTACATTGTACCATTTACAATATTAAAATTCATCAAAGTAATTAAATTTCATTGTAATTTATTTAATTAATGAAATCATTTACATAAAACTTTAAATTATTTAAGTTAATTTATACAGAAAAAGGATTATCACTTGAGTAATTATTACAAATTACTTTTAAAAAAAGACAGACAATTCAGTTACCAGAAAGTTTAAACACCAAAGAAAAAATTTAATTATATTTACAATAATTTAAGAAAATTTCATGTAAATAGAATTTAAATGAATTAATTGAAATTTAATGTAATTAATAATTTAACTGTGGTTAAAACGGTTAAACCCATATATGCCACCATACTCAATCTATTTCAGACATGAAACTCATAAATAAATTGAAAATTAAACAATATTATTTGAAATATAATTATGTTCCGTGTGGTCACGAAAGTCATCCAATTTTCCATCACAATAATAATACAGACCGAATAACATTTATATTATCTTCAATCATTTTCTAAATATCTAAAATGTTTTATGAAAATATTCAATGTTTAATGGTTGACTTCATTTTATAACCCACAGGTTTTAGGTTTTTGTGGCCATTATCAAATTGAATATGTTTTTGAGGAAAGCCGATAAACTATTTCTCGTTTCATTTAACTAAATAATAAAATTGTGCGGGATCATCATTCATTTACACATTTTCACAAAATATTTTTGGTTTTAGTGAAAATATTGTACGATTTTATTACATCCATTAAATAGTTAAATAAAAAATAAGACAGATGATGGTTAATTGGTTTCCTTTCCCTTAAAACTTCATTTTGATTGAAAAAAAAAAATTGATTGTAACAAAAATGCCCTGAAACCATTAAACAGGGAAAATGAGTACAGAAAAATGAAAAACTGAACTGGAATTTTGACACGCAATTGTTTACCATAAAAATTTTTAACGATAATATTAATTAGGTATATTCTCATGTTTCGGTAATCAGTTAAAAATCTCCAAATGAATTTATATTGAATCGCATCGAGAGTAAAAAAAAAAAGTAAAAGTTTCATTATTTATTTTATCCCATATTTAATTTAATTTTATTCCTCTAAAGAATATAATTTAGAATCTCATAACATCCTTTTTCTAATTATTCTCAATTGTCATTAGTTATTAATTATAATTGGCTACACAGCTACACTATATAATTTAAACTAATGAAAAGTCATGATTTCACTCATCCGATTTAAAACATAATTGAAATTTTTTTCATTTTTATTAAAAATTATTAATTCGTACCTGACTTCATTTCAATCATATAATATTACAACAATTTAGTTGAAATTTAATTAAAATTTATCTCTTTATGTTTCTCCCATAATAATAATAATAATTTTCCATTGATCCATCCTGTTATACAGCTACTAAATTGTTTCAATGTAGGAAATTAAAAATATTTTATATTTTCTAAACATATTTTACATAAATAAAATATAGTAAAAGGATAAACAAAAAGTGCTAACAAATTATTTATATAGGTTAAAGTTTAATTATTCAGAGGACAATACGTTTTATTTTCTATAAAATATAGTTTACATTTTTGGATTAATAAATAAATAAATTAAGGATAAGGATTAAGGTTATTCTGATGTGGTTTTTTTTTCTCGTAATTGTCTATTTTATTAAAAAAAAAAAAACAGAAAATGAAATTAATCGTGAAATCTTTTTCTCTATTTTACTTGACCCTTTTTTAATACACAAAACAAAATTTTAATGGAAAAGTAAGTTTTGAACTTATTTTTAATCTAATCTACAAAACAACTTTTGGTTCTTTAAAATATTCAGTAAAATATTGTTTGTTGTGTTGCGTGTTCCCTTCATTGGTTTTTATTTAGAAAAAAAAAATTGTGATTGTTGAAAGCATCAGAGTTTTTTTTTTTTTTTTTTTTCAAAAGTTCCAAAATTAAGTTGGCTAACTGAAGTGTGTTGTGACAATCGAACATTGTATTTTTATTTAGAAATTGGTTAGATTGTGAGAAAAATAAGAAATAATACATAAAATCATGCTATTTTCTTAATGGAATTTACAACGAAGAAAAATGTCGTCCATCCGGCAAAAACACATGCAAAAAAATTAAAAAGGCTTCGTTACAACAATCCATTTTAGTTGAAACTTTATTTTTGGAAACAGTTTTTCTTTTTATGTAAATCTTAATAACCACATAATTAAGATCATTAATAATGATTTCTAGATTTTATAAAAGCATTTTTTTCTTATAAGTTTTGGTCCTATAAATTTTTTACACCCAAAAAAAAAACACCGCCGTTTTACAAACATTAAAGTAACACAACTTAAAAGGCTGACTCAAGTTTATAATTTGTATTGGATTATTTTTTTGGATGAGAAAAAAAAATTCATGTTTAGTGTTTTAATCTTTGTCAGAATTAATTATAAACTGGATGACAATACTAAAAGATTCAAAATGGACGTAATATTTTAGTAATTTGTCTTTATTGTTTTCTTTCATATTTCTTAATAAACGTTGAGATTCACAAGTGGCAAATTATGTTAGAATGTTTATTTAAAATGAAATTCATAAAAATTATATGATTACAAAAATGAAAATAAGTAAATCATGATTATAGTAAAAAAGTTCAATGTTCATATAAAGCAGACGACTTATGTTGAAATGCATTTTAGCGTCTCCTCTTGTTTCGTTAAAATCCACAGAAATTTCCATTATTCTTCTTTTCTTTATCGATTAAAGAATTATAATGAAACATTTATTTTTTTATGATTTTTTTTTATGATAAAAAAAGACGACGTCTTTATCCTTTTACACAAAAAAAAAAGAATGAAAACCACTAAATAAATTGGTAACCGCAAATTGCAAAATGCAACAAAATAAATGATAATAAAACTAAGAATAACGATTCCATTGTGACCATTGTCTAACCAAAAAAAAATGACTAGAGTTAAGGTCCAGCCAAATACAAAACAATATATAAAATATAGTTTATCTGTTTAATACACGATTATATTTTAGTGTTTTATAGAGATGAAATTCAAGGAAAATTGTCTAGACATTGAGATATTTAGAGTGATAATGGTGATTAGATTTTTACGTTAAATTGAAAATGAAATGCATTAAAAAAATATTGAAACTCCAAAAATTTGAATTAAATTTTTATTTTAAATTTGACCAATGAATTTGTTATTATTTTTTTAAAATATAAAAAAGGATCCGCATTGAACATGAAGAACAAAAAAAAAAAGAATTGAACAGGATGAACGTAGACATTTTTTTCTCCATTGGGAAAATCTAGATGAAGAAAAATCGAATCAAATTGAATAACGAAGGTTTTATTTCTATTTTTTTTTTTATGTCAATTTGATTATGGAATGGTTTTCAAATGATTTTCGATTTGGAATTGAGTCAAATTGAATTTCACTTTCCTTTCAGACAAAAAATAAGATGAAGAAAAAAACATGGAATTGCTTTTTTCTTATAGATTTGCGAAGTCTAATATTCTGATGAGATCCCTTTTGTGGAGTAATTTTTTTTTTTATGATTTCAACGTGAAGTCATTTATAAAATAGTTTAGAAGAAAACTGAATTATGAATATTCATAGAATTCATTAACAAACTGTTTTGAAATTTCTTTTTTGAGAATTTTAAATTTTTTAAGTAAATGAAAATTGTGTCACGACAAAAAATTGATATTCTCCATTACTTTCAAACTTACTTTCATACATAAGGATGAACATCTAACTTAAAACTTAAGTTAAATATTTTAATAATAAATCATTGTCTATCTAAAGTGTTTTCTCAAAGATTTAGGACCTTGTAAAAGATTTACTATTGACAGTTTAATTTTATTTTGTAACCTAACTCATTTCTTGATTGTCAATTTTAGATTTTGATAAATAGAAGAATATATTGATAAGAAAATTGTACGTCAATAAAGTTTTCAATTATCTTAAATTTACATACCAAAACCTAAGCAAAGTTTGTTGCTCCTCTTTTTGAAAAAGACAAAAGCTTTGGTCAGAATTTGCATTTAAATTATTCAAAGAATAAATGTTATCGTCATGATGCAACATTTTTCTTTCTCATTCTTTTTTTTTTATCTTCACCAACTTTTTAACTTTTAAACAATAAAACTTACAATTTAATTAAGATTAACTGAATAACGTATTTTCTTTTCAACTCTTTTATTTTTTGCGTTCAACTCTTTGTCTTGTTTTATTTCTTCTTGAAACGAATGTAAGAATCATTTGAATTTTAATTTCATTAAGTTGTCAAAAAAAATAAAAGATGTTGATAATCAGACACACATTAAATACACAAATCAATCAATCATGTTCAAGTTCAAGTTCAAGAGTTTTCTTCTATCATCTCATAAATAATAATTATGAAAATTGATTTTATTTGATAAACTGGATTAAAATGTTAACGAATTTTTCCCTATCGATTTCTATCAATTTCAAAATAACGAATGCAATGATTATGATGATGATGATGATGATGATGATGATAATGATTAAGACGAAAATATTTCTCTGACTGAATATAAAAATATAGAATTCTCACATAAAAAATTCACTTCATGATGTTTTTAGTATCGTACTTTTTTTATTCCATTTTTTTTTCAGGCATATGTTTTGAATACGAATTTGATTTGATTTCTGTATCTCATCTTATCGTTTCTTACATTTCTTATATTTCACGCATTCAAAATATTTTGTAAAAAATAAATGCGCATACTTTACGATTAGGAATTGTATAATTCAAATTCGTTTTTATTTAGGAAATTATTCAAGAATTGTTTATTTATAAATTTTTATTCGATTCGATAATACAAAAAATCGTATTATGTGATTTTATTATTGAGGTTTATTTCTTTACAATAATTATTCTTATTATCAATTAATATTTTATTTATAAATAAAATCAGTATCTTACTCATGATTGAATTCAATCCAAAAATTTCATTGACTACATTGGTTATATTGGCATTCTCTATTGTTTCACCACAAATACTTCATGGGAATATTATTACTGAAATTAGATTTAACCTTTGAAAATTGTTTTATGTTTCAAATTATACATATTTTTGGTATTTGACTTTATGAAATATTTTTGAATAAATGAACACGATGGTTTAAAGTTCAAAACATTCTGTATTGATTTTTTTTTCTCGCTTCGGTTAATTAAATTTGAAGATCTAAATTCACATTAAATATGAAATGTTTATTTTTCATTAAATCTCTTCATTCTACTAGGATTATTAAATGGATCAACAAATATTTTATCCATCGGAGTCAATGACTACAACAAACTTCAAATTCTTCTCAATCTTTTTTGGATTCATTTTCAATTATCTCTCACATAAATCACATTCTTTTATTTTAAATGGAATTTATAATTTAAAAAATAAATAAATAAATAATTAGCTTGGAAAAAAAAACATTCTAATTGCATTAAATTGAATTCTTTTTTTCTTCCTCTAATTTTATTTTTTAAATTTTTAATTCATAATTTAATTATTGAATACTCTGTGATTTTTCATTGTTTTAACCTAACATTGAATAAAAATAAATTGAATAAAATTGTTCGCGGCCACATATTTTATAGCAACAATCAACAACAATACAAACAAACAAACCAACCAACAAACAAAAAATATAATTTAAAATATAATTTTTGTTTTTTTTTTCTTTTTCTTCAATTTTATTGCAGTGGCAAGTTCACCGGCAAAAGACGATACATCATCTGTATCTGATAGTCAATCATCAGCATTTGCTGGTATAACATCAAATAATACAACGCAATCATCATCACAATCTCAGACTGGTCGTAACGGTCAAATACCAAGTAAGTTTTTTATTTTTGTTTTGTGTTTTCTTATTTTTTACATTTTCTTTTTCATTTTTCTTTTAATTTCTTAATAAAGTTTCATGCGTCGCTTAAATCTAACCAATAGAATTTGATGTGTCCACTAAATTCCTAATGTTTGTGTTGTTGATTTTATATACCAAAAAATTGAAGTGAAGAAATTTTAATGCATTTTATGATTGTTGTTGTTACCCATACTTGAATCCTTGTGAATCCTTTTATTCCACCTTAGAATTTACCGTAGCTAACTAAAATCAAATGATCCCTTCTTTTATATAATTTAATTGTTAATCTTTAGATGACGTCATAATGAATTCCACTTTTCAATATAAGTTGAAGAGTTTTACTTTGGAGTTTCTTTTAGGTTTTTGTTTTTGTTTTTCTTTTTCTTTTATAAAATTGGATTTAATTGTAGAATTTTATTAATTACATGAGCATAGTTGTGTAATACATAAATTTTCTATATTTTTTATAAACGATTATTTTTGTTCCTTTAACTGAAAATAAAGTGAAAAATGGAAAAATAGGATTCAGCAGTTTAATTATTTTTAAGCAATAATTTTTAACTTTTTATTCAAGAAAGAAAATAATGAGGAAATTCGAAATTTTGATATTTGGAAAAGTTTCAAATCGAATTGAAAATTATTTTTTTTCGTTTAAAATAAGAAAGTTCTTAAATCTTATCCAGCCAAAAAGAACAAGAATGTGCTGAAGCGTAAAATTAAGATTTATTTGATGTTTTCTCTTTTTCTGTTTTACTTTTGTTCTTATAAAATTACTTGAAAATAGTCAATTAATTTGGATAATAATCAGTATAAATAAAATTATATAGAATTGAAAAGTTTCACACATAATTTACCACATATAGACAAAATTACAAAAATGAAAGACAAAACCTCTGTACAATCACACATCACCACATAAATACAAACACATTGATGTTTTAATAGAAGTAAACAACTTTTATGTTTATATTTATAGAAATTCTACATGTTTTGTTATTTTATCAATGCAAAAGAAAAATATATAATTACAACAAAAATACTAAATTAATATGACAAACAGAAATGTACAAAGTACACACAGACATATTTTGTGGTCACAATTGAATCACATAAAATCAATTTAACCCAAATAACCTGACATTTTCATGCCGCCTTTATTCTTTTACAAGAAAAAAAAATTAGTACAGATTAGATTTCAGCATACACGCACAATCACAAACCGATTCATACACTTACACATAAATGAATTTCGTCTAAATAATTCTTGTTTCCGCATACAAGAAAAAATAACATAAAACATTTTCTTATGGATTTAGTATTTTTCCTCCCCTTTTTCTTATTTGTATTATAAAGAAAAATTTTTGTATTTGATCAATTGACTCATCATCATTGTATAGTCATTCTCATCATTATCATCATCCATTATGGATGACAAGAGTATTGTTAAATATTATTCTTTTTATTAAATATTTTTATGGATTTTTTATTCTTTCTTAAAGAATTCTTTACAAAATATTGAATTTATTTCATTTAATCGCGCTTCGAGAAAAATTCAACATTAAACTGAAATAGAAGACTATGAAAGCTTTTTTAAAAATTAAATGTTCTTTATAAATTCAGTAGAAGCTTTTAATTACTAAATCCCTCATAAAAATGAGCATTGAAAAAATAGAGTTGCCTTTCCAATCTCAACAATATGGACCGTCTTATCAGCAAGTAATAATTTATAAAATACAATAAAAATTTTGTGAAACAGAAAAATGCTTGCTGCTTGCTTATAAAGATTACTCTATTCAGTCTTCAATTATTATAAAAAAAAAAATCGAATAGAAAATCGCAATTTTCTTTTTAATATAAAAACAAAACTGGAATATAAAAATATTGTTCTTCTTATTTTTATGGAATTGTCTATTATTTTATAATGTTTTATTTTATTAAATTTTTCTTTATGTAATATAATAAAGACTGTTTACTTTTCTACTCGTATTTTTCTTAAGCCAGAGACGAATTTGTTTGTTTCAGAGGAATACATACAGGAGGAAGTGTTATTATCTTACGTGTCTTAATTATTTTTCCTAGATTTTATCTTCTCTAAAGTATACCGATACTAATTCAAATGTTTCAATTATTACAATTATGGCAAAGTAAAATATTGAGATACGAATTCTTTTAAAATCAATTTTATATTTTTTAATGTAACCTATTCCCCTATTGCGTTCTTTTTAGACTCGACCCTAACTGGTCGCGATTGTCTCTTATATTTAGAAATAAGTAGCTGATTCTATTTCAAGCTTTTCACCCATTGAAATACCTAAGCCCTTCCCTGTCTTCTGCTCCCATATAAAATAATATGTTAATATTAGGTTTTCCCTTTTCCTTTTTCACTTTAACTTTTCCTTTTTCCTTTTGTTTTGTTTCTGATATTTTGCTATGAAACATTATGTTATGACTTGAGTTTAGCATTTTCTGACATTTATACTTTAGACGATGAGTCAAATAATATAAGAGAAGAAATATTTGTTTAAACATGTTACGTCTACCTATTAGGTTATGTGAAAAAATAGAAAATACAGAAATGTGGGGAAAGGGGAGGGAAAAATTGTTGAAAAAATAAATTATTTATAAACGTCGAGGTTGCATTATAATATTTGCGCAACATTATACAATCAATTAATGTCTTAACCAGCTAAGATAAACTTTACCCCTCATATTTTCATAATATCCAATATTTTGATTTAATTTTTCTGTTGTGCGTCAATCGTGTTACATATTTTTTCAGTAGTTGATAGTTTAAGAAAATGTTTGTTTAAAAATTGTCGACAGTAAATCTTAAGTGTACTTTTTATGTCTTGTTCCGAAATAAAAATGACAAGAATTCTGTAAGAAAAAATTTTAGCTTTTAACTAAATTTTTATTGTCAATTAAATAAAAATTTCATTTCTTTTTCGAAAATATTTAATTCTGACTATTTTTTTTTATCGCCAAATGGAATTTTTCTTTTTTAATGGTTTATTTTTATTTTCCAAAATTCATTTAATAAAAATTTAATATTTTTAAGTATTTTTTTAATGGTCATTCGGACTATGATTTATTTATAGCTTGTAATTTAATACAAATATTTGTGCTTTAAGTGCAACTCTATCAAAATTGTGATTTTAACGTTTACCAGTATTTATTAATTGATAAATTTTAAGAGCAATCAAAATACTTTTAGTATCAGATAAATTAACAAAATATGGTTTTTATGAATTTATTTTGGATTTTACGTTTAAATTTTTCTTTTAAAAATTTTAAAGTTTTTCAATCACGAATTATCCAATCCTTTTATATTTTTTATATTTTGCTGAACATTTTTTCTAAGTTCTAATTATTAAAATTTTTAAATAAACAATTTCCATATAGATTTTCATCAATAGATAAAATATACGTTTATATTTCAATATTCAATTTATGAGTTCTTGTGTTTAAGCGTCTACACTGCATTTTGACTATAAAACATCAATAAATCTAGTTCTATATAAATTGAAGAAAAATCAACTTTAGTTGCTATTAAATAAATGTCTTATAAATTATCTAAATGTATACCTACTTATTAGTTATTACTAAATGTTATTTCATTTATTACTCTAGACCTTGACGACAAGTTGGTCGTACACAATTTATTCAATATTTAATATTCTGTCATAAAACATAATACTTAAATGCAACAGTAAAAAATTCTCATAAATATTACTTCATAAATTATATTAGATTGAATTCATATTGATTCCACCATTAAATAATGATAAATTTAATCCATTTAATAAAAAGAAAAAAAAAATACTGTAAGATATTGTCTTAATCTTAAAGGTTAAAATGAAAGAATACAAATAATAAAACATAAATAATAAAGAATCAAAAATTGCCTATCAAACGTGATGATAGGCCAATGAAATATAAATTATGAACATAATAAATTTCATTCAATTTAACGATAATTTTTCTCAATTTCACTTAACTTTCTCATAAACATAAAATGAATAAAATTACACTTTTCTTCTTAGATTCTTCTTTTTTATTTTATTATTGCTTTAAGAGAATGTAAGAATGATAAAATTACCTACTTATCATCAAAACTTCTTGTATTCAAAAAAAATAAAGTAAAACAAAAAGATGATGAAGAAATATGGGAGAAGACTGAAATTCTGAAAATATTGTCTAACGAAGTGATTCAATATTCGATTATTCCATATCAATAAATAATAAAAACATGGATAAAAATATTTCAGAATTTCTTTTTTTATGGACAAAAAAAAAATCTCCCACTTTTATTTTTTTTATTTAAGCTTTTTGATTTTTTATTGGCATTTTCCTTCTATAAATATTATTGTAATTCTTAGAATCTATAAAAGAAATAAAAAACTTTATTCTTTTACTTACTGTGAAGTCATCGGTTCAAAAATTATAAACATCGTTAGACATGTGAATTATTATGTTCATTATGTGTACCTAAATATTATGAGAATTACCCTTAATTGCCATACAGTGAATTACATGACATTGTATTAGTTATGATCACTCTTCTTACTGTCTATCTTTATTCAGTTTATTAAATTTACTTAATTTTATCTAGAGATTTTACAAATCAGATGACAAAAGTTTGTCTTCATTAAATTCTAATATCTAATAAATTATCCTCTGAAATGAATATCTTTAGAATAAAAATTTCATCTTTTTAGTCAATGTAAAGATAAATCCATTTAAGCATATGATAATAAATCTTATAAATTTAATAAAACTTAACATATTTTTGTATTCATTATTAATATCCTTATCCTTTTATTCAATGTCAAGTGTATAACTGCTTAAAGATAAATAATAATAAACATACCTAACAATTGAAATATTATGAAATGGATCAGATCAGAAAAGTCAAGTATAGACAACTCTTATATAATAAGATGTTTATATATAAATAGAAAATATCTTTATATGGAAAGTAGAGAATGTCCATACTCATATTACCAGACAAACTAGGCTAAAGATATGAACCTTTTTTCAATATTGATTCTTCAAACTTTTTTTCTATTCCTTTTCTTCTTCTGCTACCAATTTTTCCTTTTTTTTTTCGATGAACTTTAGTTAAAGTGAAACTTTTTATATACCTTGTGATGTACTCAAATCAAATAATAAAGAATAGAAAACAAATAAAAATAAAAATAAAGAAAAAAAATCTAAATTTGTTTTTCCTTTTTCTGTTTAATTTTATATACATTTATTTTTAGTAAAAGTTTACCTTCCATATTCATAGTAGACGTCATCTTTCTAAGTTAAGTTTATTTCCTCTCTTGAATAATGAATATTTATGAAAAGTTTTCTATTTCTGAAATTTCTTTAGAAAAATTAATTTTAAAGCAATTAAGTTAATAATGTATGTACTATTAGAACCACAATGCATTTCTTAGTCTCTAGAGAACCTCTAATTCCTTTCATAATTAAAATACAAAATTATTATATAGCTTTTATCTTTTATCCTTTATCCATGTTTTACATTTTCTAATAAGTTTTATGGAGACGAAGTTACATATATAAAAGTTAAGTTTTTTTTAATCCTTAACGAATAGTTACAATTTTTTATGTGATTTTATTTTATTTTGTGAGATTATAAAAAATGTTTTAAATAAAAATGTATCAAATAGAAACTAGATTCAATTTTATAGTACAGAATTCTTTTACAAAAAAATAAATCTTCTTCGTATAGATAAAAAGAATTGTCATAAAATATTTTTATGATCCAATGATTTATTCAATTTTATTTTAATCTTTATGTAGACAAATTTCTAAGCAGAAAAATCTTTGAATTTATTCCAGAAATTTCCTGTTGTAGAAAAGAATGATATTCACATATTTGAAATTATTTTTCTTTCACTTTACACGTTTTTAATAAAATCTGTTTAAAGATAAAATGGAATATTATTCAAGTCTTAAAAATTTAAATTAGAATAATTAATTTCTAATAATTTAGATTTTAAATGAAAACGCACGATATTTATTTTATTTAGTTACTTATTTATTACAACACAAAAAATTATAGCACACGCAACGTAAACAAATAACGTTAGCTATTTATTAAACAATGAATTCATTTTATTTGTTGTTGTTTTTTTTTTTGTGTAGCTTCCTCCTTATAAATTTCCCTAATAATACAAAAATATATAAATTTTAGCAAACGTAAACATGATGACAATTCCAACAAGCAAAAAAAAAAATAATAAACCTCTTGAATATAGAATGAAAGTGAGAAAAATGGGTGAAGTCTCAACCCAACCAAAAAAAAAAAAAAGCAAAGAGTAGAATGAGGATGATGGACTGAACACAATAAAATACGTTTTTATTGTCAGCGTATTTTTTCCCCCTTCTTATTTCCATGAACTAAAGATCTCTCAATATGTTTCCAAATGGATTAATATTTAGTGGAAATTTTACAAATAAATATAAAAAAAAAAAATATCTTCATTATTTATGTTTCTGTAATGGATATTTTAGGGCTTGTTAAAGGTTATTACCTTTTAGCATTATAAAAGATTGTTCTGTCAAAAAGTAAAGTGAAATTAAATCTCTAAAATAAAATCTTTCAAAGCCTTTCACTCCACACTTCACTCCATTTAGAAAAATGAACATTCGTCAATCAATTTGTGAACAAAATATCTTTTTTTTTTATAAAATATTAAAATGTTCATGTGTGAATGAGAGTAGAAGAAAAGAAACTCTTTAAATCATTTACTATCAAAATTCTTTATTTATTTAGATATACGTATAATGTGTCAAAATTATATCAAATAAATGTACCCTTCTATCCAGAAAATCAACAGAGTGAAACTATAATCAATAATGACACTCAGGTCAAAACTTCAAATGAATCATCATCATTTTTTATATTTTATTATTTTTATTATCTGACACAAATTTTTCGTCTTTATTTTTCTCATATAAATTTTTGCCATGAAAATATTTAAATAATATTTTCTATTTATTTTGTCTTTATCATTCTTACACTTACGTCTAGTCAACGTCATAATGCGGTTCAAGACCATTTTTATTCTCATCGAATATCAGCAAAAAAAATATGTATGGTAATAAATAATGGCTTGTAAATGACGTCACCATAAAGCATATGTTTAACATGTTCTATTTTTTTCATTTCCATTTTATTGATTTGAACAAAAAAAAAAAGAAGAAGACGTATTATGTATTCTGGTTAAAAGCTCGAGTGCGAGTAAATTTTCTATGTTTTCTATACTTATTTTTTTATTTTATTTTAGATTTTTATTTAAAAGGGTTTGATGTTTTAACCCTTTTTTACATATAATTTTTTTTTTTTTTGTTGCTTTTGTTGTATTTCTGTTTGTGGAGAAAATGAGGGAAAATTTATTGCCTTTCGATTTTATTTTATTGTTTTTTATTTTGCTGGTTTTATTTTCAAAAATGTTAAACCGAAAGAGATGGATAAGGTAAAGAGAGAAAGAAAGAGAAAAACAATAAGTTTATGGGGTTTGGTTTAGAGTTTTCGAAGTTTTGAAAGCTTTTCCTATCTGTAAAGGGTTTATATTTTTCTATGGTTGAAAGCGAGAAGAAATTTTCTTCTTTTCTTTTTTTTTTTTTCGTGTTTCTGGTTTTTTAATTTCCTCTTAATTTTATTGTATTTAATAAAAGCCTTTGTTAAAAGGTCGACTTTTATAATAAACAATTTATAAAACCAAAAGTTGTTTTTTTTTCTACTTAATTCTTTTCTTTTTGTCTCCAACAAAAGTTTCTTATTTTTTGACACATTTTTTAATATTATTTCCCATTAATTTAATCCTATTTATTTATTTTTAATTAATTTTATTATTTCTAACTTTGTAATAATAGAATCCTTAGAACTTTTGTTTTTACGTCTCATTTAATTTTGTCACACCACAAATATATTGTTCCCCATAGCTTTCTTTATATTCTATAAAATGAAATTATCTAACATTATTATCCATTCGTTTTCATAACTAAAATTATACGCACTTTTACATTAGTGTAATCAGTTGAATTATTGAAAATAATAACGAAATATTTAATAAAGTGTACAAATACCGAGTATAGAAACTTTTATTCTTAAATTAATTATGAATTATTACAAAGTTTCTTACTAACAAAAATAAATGCTTTAGGCATTGTAATAAATATTTATATAAATGAATAGAAAAGAATTATAAGAAAATCGGTTTAAATTTTTGTCTGTTTGATTTAAATTAAACCAATATATTTATAACACCTCTCGCCTAAAGGGGTTATAATTATACAAAAGGAAGAGAAGAAAATCCCACATAGTACACAAAGAAAATGTCTTATTTTGCACAATTTATTACCATAAAATATAAAAGATGTAAAACTCTATATTTATAGAAAATTTTATTCAAACGTAAAAATGACACAAATCCTATTTACAAATTTGTGAAAATTGTACATTTTCATTTTTGTGTTATTATATTTTAATAATTGGCAAATAATTTAACTTATTTAGGATAATATTAAATTTTTACAATAATGAGGACTTAATTTTATATTCTATGAATCCAAGAATGTATTTGAGGTGCCTCATTTAAATTTGTAAAACGTATTCTTATCTGTTGCTTTCAATTACAACATTAAATTAAATAGAATTTATTAACATTCAATGTAAGATTCTTGTACCAAAAATCAATTTACTTAAAATGAGGAAAACTAAAATAATAAATTAGATTGTTAGCAAATCATAGAAAATTTTCGTCTCCCATTGTGCAGAAAATTTATTCATTTTATAATTGAAAATGAATTGTATAAAACGTAGTTGTATGACATGTGGCATGTGACATGTGGCATGATATCTGACATGACATATTTTGGAAACAAAAATCAATTTATAAAATTAAAGACCGAATAGAATAACAATTTTTTTTTTCTACAAAATATTTTCATTCCATATTTTTGTCTTTCCTAATTCCTAATTTTTTTTACAATAATTATCATAAATTAATTCATCATTATTTACGTTGATGACGATGATAATAATATAAACTTGTAATGATGACGATGTTATGATTATTATGATGATGATCATATTTAATAAGGAACAACAACAACAAAAAATTTTAAAACACTCATCTTTATTCAATTTAAAATTTTCAATTAATTAAATTTTTGGATAATATTTATAATTAACCTATTTTTTAAACAAAAAATGAAAAAAAACTGAAATCTCATTATACATACAACCCGCACAATTCTCTATTCTGAATTAATCAGTTTCTTCACTCTTTTGTCCCTTATTTTAAAATTTCATACTTTTATTATTATTAAAAATGGAAAAATTTCATTATTTTTGTATAAAAGAACGAAGAATAGAGAAAAGATTTTCATCAAATTCAAAATTATGAAAAAAAAAATATGAAAGAAATTGTAAAATTAAATTAATCATTTTGATTCAACCGAAAAAAAAAGCTTTCCATATTTTCTTTAATTTAAAAAGAAAAATTCAATTTATTAAAGACATTTTTCTTTAATTTGATTAAAATTTCAATGCTGCAATTAAACCTTAAAATAAATGTGTAAAAAAAAAAGTAGAACTCAACAGGTGCAATAATCCAATTCATTCATATTTTTACGCTTATTCAAAATATTTTTCTTTCCTTTAAGAAATAAATGCTCTCAGCATTTTAATTACAATTTATTATATCTGCATGTATAAATTGAACAAGACATCTTATGTTTATTACGTAATTCATCTATTAACATTCCACATTACAATTGACCGATTTTTTCTATTATTCGATTAATATCGATTAAATGTAAATCCAATTTATTTCATAACTAAAAATATAAGCACTTCAAAAAACAATTCAATCATAATTTGTTTTTATTAGAAAACATTTCAATGTTTTATCACACAGAAAAAAAATAGTGGGATTTAAGTGATAAAACATTAGAAATCTTTTATATGAAACACAAAAAAAAAGCAAATTCTTCTATATAAAGTCTATGGAATGAAAAACTTCAATTTTCTATAACCAAATAAAGTTGACATCAAAAGAAATACACTAACACACACACACACATATATATACTATATTCAATAAAACATAACATTTTATAAGAGACAAAAATAAAATTAACTTTGATATTTAGTCACTCATATTATTCGTATAACATTATTATGGCATTTTCAAAAGTTTAGTTCAAAGTTTATATACCTTTACCTGTGTATCGTCTAGTATAGGTATAATTTATTTTATTATTAAAATAATAACGATGAAGAAATATTATACAGAATAATGTGGTCGGAAATTATATGAATAAAATATTATTACTACACACACACACACACACACACACACACACACACACACACACACACACACACACACACACACACACACACACACACACACACACACACACACACACACACACACACACACACACACACACACACACACACACATACACACAATATCTATTAGGTATATTTTGGGGTGTGCAATGTGTATATAGATAAAGATAGGGTACGTACATTAGTTAAATAATATTTCTATATAAAATATATTACGATTATAAACAGAATGAGGTAAAGGTTTTTATATGTAGAACAAATGTGTAAGTTATACATTTATAAGATGAAGAAGAAAGTAAAATTATATTGAAAAAGATCTTTTATGATTATAATTATAATTAGTCAAGAACATAGATACGATATAATAATGTAGGTTATATATAAATATAATATGGGTTTTTGTTTTGTTGTCTTTTAAGACATCCTATATACCTAAAATTTCGTTCTTATAAATATAAATCAATGCGGTGAAAAACAAAATAAAAATTATCTTTTTGTCTCATTTTATTTTGATGAATTTAAAATTAAATTAGACAGAATAATAGATTTACAAATTTAAGATGGTATAAATAATGTTCTTACACATATTTAAATATTTCTCATTTAATTTTGTTAACAAATAGAAAAATCTGAAATTAATGAACCTTTCATTTATTAATCATACATAGGAATAGTTATAATGTTTTTATAGAAAAAACAAGAACATTAAATCTGATAATATTTTTCAACAATATAGAAATTAATATTTTTTAAGGTGTTCACGATGAATCATACAGAATTTACCAATATTATTTGTTCATCATAGACAGAAAATCAAATATAAATAAAAATATCAAATTAATCGTTATAAATTTATCCATTTTTATTAAATTTGGTTATATAGAGTAAATGAGTTAAAATTGAAAGTAATATTAGAGAAATACAAACCCTTCTATATTATGTTTCCATATAACAATAAAACAATAAACTAAATACAATCCATTATTAATTATACTGCATCAACACAAAAATTCTCTATATACACAAAACATTTAATGTCAAAGAAACCAATATTAGCATCATTTTAAGTAAATAGATTAATGCCATTACAATTTTATCATGGATATTCAAAACCTAAATTTTGTAATTGTGGAAGAAAATTGTATAAAAGATATGTAAAGGGAGAAATCTTTGTAAAATAATTATCTAAATTGCCCCTAATATTTGATGGAAAAATCATTTCACAAAATTATAATTATCAAAGTCATTCAAAACTTTATTAGAGAATAAATTCACTTAAAAATAATTTTCTTCTTGAAATTTCTACGTTTCGGTAAATTTGACATTTATTAGATTTACTAAATTTTCAAAATTTTAGCCATAAATGAAAATATGTCTAATTTAAAAGGATTGAAATGAGACAGAATAAAACAATTTTTTTTTTGATGAGTTTAGTCAGTAACCCTAAGTATTCACAAAAAATGAACAAAGAATGGTTGGAAATGCTCAATAATTTTCTATTGTTAATTAAAGCATTTTTATTTTTTGCTTTGTACCTTTTGTATTTTGGTTATAAGCTTGATTCAAAATTTTTGCTTCTTTTATTTACATTTTGACTGATCGTTAATTTATTATCCAGTCCATCAAAGTGTGAAATTTTTTTTGGCTTAAAATTTATAAAATGCTGTCACTTACAATAAGAATAAATCAAATAGATATTTATATAAATTCTATAGAAATACAAATATATAAATCTCTGAGGATAATATCACGTTACATCATCCACCAGTAAAATTGACCTATAAAATGTTAGTAAATAATAAAATGCATGACGTTATTATATTCTTGGCTCTGACGCCATCAGATTTATTTTCAATAACACAAACAAAAATGATTACGTATTTTTTTAATATCTTCACTACCAGTATACAAATAGCAGTAAATTTTCGAGTGCAAATCAATAATCAGAATTTATTAGTTACTAATGCAGAAGTATCTTTAGAATATTTTTTATTATCAGTTGCAAAAATTAAAAAAATGTATATCTGTAACTAATTCAGTAAACAACTATTAAATTTCCTGAAAGTAATAAGATTTATTTGTACCAAAATTTACCAATAAAAATATTAACAAAATCTATGAAAAATAATGTAAAACTCGTTTTAGTTTTTAATTTTGATTACAGTCATTATTCCCATATTTTTGTTGTTTTAATTTTTTGGATTAAAAATTTTGGAAAAAATTTAATGAAATATTTTTTTTTGTAATTTTTTAGAACAAGGAGCATTAACAATAGTAAGACGTTCAAGTAGTAAACGTACAAATCATCCACTACATAAACAACAAACTGAACAACAACATCAACAACAACTGCAACACCAACAAACTTTACAAAATCAACAACAACAACAACAAAATACATTAGAATTTGATTCAATAACACCACCACAATACGATTCATCAGAAGATAATCAATATTTATCATCGGACGTTTTAGATATAATGCAATCGAGTGTATTACAAAAACAACACCAACAACAACAATCAATAACCGGTGAATTACTGGAAACTATTGATTTGGCCACAGAAAATTTACCTGCCGTCGATACACCAGATGCTTGTGACAAAGCTGCAATTAGGTTTGTTTTTTTTTTCTTATCTATTTACTTTTATCTAATTACCAAATATTATATTTTGATTACATCATCAAAGAAAATATACAGAAAATACGGAATGTAATTTTTCATTGTTTGTAATCGTGATATTTTTTTAATGTTAAAATTAGTAAATTTATTTGAAATGAATAAAATTAAAAGAATTAAACTAAACTTTCAACATTTCAAACTCTATAAAAAATGTTCTTTAATAAACTTTCAAATAAATTCGTTATGAACTGAACTCGGTGTTATTGTTTGTTAATCCCATAATTATTACATCAACTACCAAGGTAATTAATTAGTACTAGGGAACTTACTAATGTTTAGGTGGGATCTAAATTACATCATACCGCATCTGTACTTGCATTTTGCTGATATTATAAAATTCAGTTAAAAATAATAATTCTAAAGAATTTTTAATTATATTTATTTTCTAGAAAATTAGTTTATGAAAATAAATTCAAAAATCTTTAAAACTTTCTGCTAATTTTAAATCAGTTTTAAGATAAAGTAAAGCTTTTGTTTCCTATAGATTGTTTTTAATAACAGCAACAACAACAAGAACAACAAAACAACAATTTTTAAACGAAAAAATAAATATAAATTAATTAATTAAATTCTTATTTAAATAATTTTGTTTTTTAAGCTTTTCTATATAAAATGCAATTTACATAAAGACAAAAATAAAACGTCTTTTCTCATTTTCTCTAATCCTGATTGAATGAGAAAATACATACATTTTCATGTTTACACAATGTAAAACTAAGATTCCATAATTTTCTATATATATATTTTAAAAGATTTAATTAGTTTACTTAAAACTTCTTATCTATCCTGCATTATACATTATTTTTTCTTCTTTATATAATTTAAAATATAAAACATTTTATAAGATAAAAAGATAAAAATATAAAAAGATAAAAGATAAACTTTTTTTTTCTTTCCCTCTCTATTTTTTAGAAAACACAAAAAAAAAAGACTTTTAAAGTTTACAAGTTTTCTACAAGAAAAGTTCAATCGTTTTATCTGACAATTTTACATTTTTATTTATCTTTATTTATTTATGACAAATTTATCATTTCTTTGAATTATTTTTCATATTTGTCATTCATAAATTTTTTTACAAATTTTTTAATATTACAACTTTCTCTTTGTCTAAATTTTTTACTAACATTTTTAAAACTTTGTTAAAATCCTTTAGTTATATTCGATTTATACCGAAAATTGAATTATGCATAATTAAATATCGTCTGTTAACTTATTATCGAATGAATCTCCGTTTAATACAAAGTTCATTTAAAAGAATTATTTGTGAATTTCGAACTCTATTTGGAATAAAAAGTTTCCCCAACTTTTGAATCACGAATATTTATTTAATATTCAATTCACTAACACAAGATATATTCTAAACAAAAAGTTTTTAATAAAAAAAAAAAATCGTAACCAAATACATAAAAATTTAATTGGCCTAAAATTTTGACAAATTCCAATCAAACATTTTCCTTTAATTATTTTTATTGATCTGAAAAAAACATCATTTTTGTACTTAATTCGTCTGTTTTCATGTTTTTATACCTTTCTAAATTTTCTATGAATACCTTTTTGTTCTTACACAAAAAAAAAAGATCGACACAAAAAAATGTTCTCTTTCCTAAAAGAAAATATTCCCAAAAAAAAAATATAAATTTTCTGAAGGCATTTTTATTTATTTGTTTCAAAACGAAGAAAATAAAAAAAAAATAATGTAAAATTATTTTGAGACATTTAATTTGTCTTTTATATTTTTATAAAATATAAAAATAATCCCTAGATTTTATTTATTTAAGATGAAGTAAAAGAAAACGAGAATCACAAGAGAATGAAAAATAAAACTTTATAAAGGAAAAATATTATGAAAGTGAAAGCATCAGAATTGATTATTAATTTCCTAGACCTTTTTTTTCTTTTGTTTTTCTCTTCTCTTAAAGAATATATTTTCACTGTTTATTTATATAATTCTTAGTAATGAAATTGATTTGTTTCATTTTTGCAAGAATTCTTTTGTGATGATAGAAATTAGAAAAGAAAGCTTAAAATTGAAGATTATTTATTATAATTTGTTTTATTTATGAATGACTTGTTGACAGTAAAGAAAAAGTGTCATCATCAAACATATATTTTACAATTTATAAACGTCAGATGATAAAATTTAAACGACTTTTAAAAGTTTCTTATTTATTGTTACAACGGATTTTTTAAAAAACGAAAAAGTTAGTTTTAGAAGAAATCATAACACGGATAGTTAGTTTCTTTCGGTTTATCCGTATTTTTTATCTTAAGCTCATAAAAAGCTCATATGAATGTAATTCATTAAATATGTTAATCAATTTAATTATCAACAATGACAAAGTGTTTTGTCCATTCATTATTGATAACAATATTCAAAATTCAATTTATGTCAAATAATCTCATATATGAAGATGTTTTTGTTAAACATCAAATAAGATTCAAAAGGTTGAATGACAAATATGTCATTGTCCTCAATTAAATATGTTGAATAAGTTAATTAATTAATTATACTAATAAAATTATTGTATTTACTAATTACAGACTACGATGTCTATTGCGGCAATTACAACGTGGCGAAATATCAGCAGATGTTTTGCAAAAAAATTTACATTATGCTGCACGAGTATTGGAAGCCGTTTTCATAGACGAAACGAAGTAAGTATTTTTGTAACAATTTTATGTTTTTGTTTCTTTTTTTTTCATTATTCTCCTCTAAAAAGAATAAAAAAATTTGTAATTTGTTTTTTATTTAAAAAAAAAAATCAATATTTTTGTACAAAGAAAAAAAAAAGTCAAAACAAATCAAATCAAATGAAAAGGATCAAAAAAAAAGGACTAAACCCAGCAATAAAAAATAAACAACATTATTTTTAGTTTAATAGAAATTCTAATAATTTTTGTGTTAAAATTCATCTATATGGATTTAATAAATTTACAGATGATAAAATGAAATTCACAAAATTCTTACTTCCGTTTTATTTTTATTTAAATTGTTTCTGTTTTTAATTTTGAACAGAACCCCCAAAAAAAAAAAAAGAGACAAAATTAATATGGAAGTAAATACATTTTTCTTTTGTTTATATTTTTTTTTTTTAATTTATTTACATCACGCTAAATATATATACATTTATACATATTTATTATTATTATTATTAAGAAAACCAACGTAAATTAGCTTGATGTTACATTTTTACATTTATACATTCTTTTATTATTACATAATACATTATACATAATATAAATTATCAATCACTGATCGTCGTCCTTACATCATTTCAAAAATAATATATAAATTGTTTTCTATAAGATAGAACGAAAGAAAGAACGAAAGAAGGAAAGAAGGAAAGAAGGAAAAAAGGGGAAAAAAACAACCACAAAATTCTTTTTATCATTTTTCATCTATATTTTTTTTTTTCTTTCGACAATAACTTCATTAATTTTATTTTCTAAAATAAAGAAAATAAAATACAAAAACAATAAAAAATCAATTGATTTCGAAATTTAAAAGAAAATGATAAAATAGTTTTTTGTTGTTGTTATATTTTCTACTTTTCTTTTCTTTTCTTTCTTTTTTTTTTCTACGTCTGATGAGATTGGTTGGTTGGTTGTTTAGTTGGTGGGTTATGATTTTTCTTTTGTTCAAAGTTCTTCGATAATAAAATTGTGAAAAAATGGTGAACGAAAAAAATTGAATTATATAAAAATGTAATAAATAAAATGGTTTCAACTCAAAAGGAAATATTGAGTTTATTTATGGTGACGAGAAAAAAAAATATAAGTAAATCAACTTGTAATAAAGTATAATCAAATATAAAAATTGAATTGAAGAATTGTATATAAAACAAAATACAATTTTCCAATATTTTTTCAATTAAATTAAAATCAAAATAATGAGAAATTTTCCCATTTCTTTGTAAAAAAAAAACAAGAAAGAAAGAAAACTTTATTAAAACAATAAGAGAACGAATGAAGTGCAGTTTTTGATAAAAATATGTAAAATAGAAGTCGAATGATTTATTAATTATTTTTTTATTTATAAAGAATTTACCATTTTCATATTTTCCTTTGAAACTGAATGAACAATGAACAAAAATTGCATTTCATATTTATTTTATTAATGATAATTATATAACAGAGAGCTTTTATTTATAACATAAATTCGAAAAGTTTTAAAATCAAAAACAGAATGTGATATGAATGGAATAAACTTCTAACATTCTACTAAACACTCAGATCTAGGAATTCTAAATGCATTTTCTTATATATAAATTTATAAGATTCCATCTGTATTATGTTATTTGTTGCATTAAATTTTACAATATAAATGTGTGTGTGTTATATACTGAGAATCAGAAACGTCAGAACCAAACAATAACAACAAAAATATTAAAGTCACCAAAATTAAAATTATTCTTTCAATTCAAAGTTAAAGAAGATTTATATTTAATTCCATCTACACTGTTGTTTTTTTGTCGTGAATCCATTTTATAAATTTGTCATAAATAATTATATTTTATTCATTAAATACAATTTAGATTGGTTAGTAAAATAAAATATTGAATGCAATTTTTGTCTTCACCGATAAAATCTTTCATTAAAATAATTGTAATAAATCAAAATGGATATTGAAATTTATTGACTGCACTTCCAATTAAACTCTTCTCTTGAAAAATAAACAAAACGTAATACAGAAACTTAAATTATAATGACGTCAAAAATAAAAAGTAGTACAAACAAAACAAAAAAAAAAACTTAAAACAAAAAAATCAATTATCTTTTAAAGAAAACCAATTACTTTTTATATTTATGTAATGCAATAACAATAGTCATGAAGGGAGTCGAGAACGTGTCAGCTGTAATGAACCAAGTGACCGATCTAAAACAGCGCCTCAAACACATAGTGGTCCTACGGGACCACCTGGACGAGGTGCCGTTCAAAGACGTCGTCTTCGTACACCAGTTTGGGCCAGGTCTCTGACATTATGTCTGTGTGTGAATTGTGTGATATCCATGTGTGCGCGTGTATTTGATTTTTGTTGTTATTTTTTTTTTCTTTGTTTTTAATTAATTTATTAATTTTTTTGTTTTATAGAATTTTTTAATTTCCTAACCCCTTTTTTATATCTTTAATTTTGTTTATAAAAATGAACGTGAGTGTGACGATGGTGAATTAAAAGCATGTGTTTTTCTTCTTTATTCTTTAAGTTCAGTATTATTAACTTCACTATTTTATTGACTCCCCTCCTCCTCTATTTGCCTTAACCCGTTTACTAACCCCACTCTATTTTGTTTTTCTATTATAACATAATCGCACACTCATGTTCACTCATAATAACACCCATCTTCAAAAGTCGCAGATAAGAATTTTAATTTGATTTTACAGTGGATTGACTCTATTTTGTTCTGTGTTCTGTTTTTTGTGTTTGTATGAATGTATGCTTGTATATGCGTATTTTTGTGTGTTTTGTTTTTCTTGTATGACTTTTATTCTATTTTTTCTTTCCATTTAATATTTAAAAGAAAATACTAACAAACGACGAAAGAAGGTTTGTTTTTATATTTTCTTTAATATAATTTCCTTATCTTATTTTATATTTTTATTTTTTTTTTCTCTGTCTCTCTCTCTCTCTATCTCTCTCTCTGTTTAATTTAATCAAATTTATTTTTTTTTCATTTTTACTTTGAGTTTCAAAGTTTGAGACAAGAAGATAAAATATAAAAAGGTAAAAATTATACTTAAGGAAAAATAGCAGATGGTTATAATGGGATGAGAATGAGAGAATATGGGTGAATTGTAGAGTGATTTTGTAAGAAAAAAAAATTCTTTTCAACCGGAATATACTTATTCGGAAGTCAAAATAATATCCAACAAATAAAATTATCCTTTACAGAATACTAATAATAATTTCTTTAAATGCATAATGGAAATTATTGTGTGTTTCCTAAGAAATAAAGAAAGAAATGTAAATAAGGAAACATTTGAAAAAATGTATATTGCAAAACAAGAAAAAAATCTGTCTTATCAAAAAAAAACACAGTTTTTATCTGAACAAAATATAAAAGAGCGGAAAAATTTGTATCATAAAAAAAAAAATTATAAAAAACGTGAGTTTACATTTCTTTATGATTTACTTAAGAGACTCAAAAATCTAAGAAATTCTCTTTATTATTTTCGAGATTTTTTTTTATTCATTTTCACTTAACGAATTATTTAAATTTTCAAAATAGATTTTTATATTTTTTTCTTGAATATTTTAATGTTGATCGCGATAATCGTGTTTATTATAACAAAAATCGTGTTGTGATCATATTACGATAAATGTTATAACATTTGACGTGTTTGTGTAAATTAAAATGAGTGTGTGTGTATGTGTAAATGTGAGCGTAAATTTGTGTATGCGTGAAAAATGTAAATTCAATCATTAAAATCTTTATAAAAATACAATAATCTACTTTTATCTTTTACCTCATCCCCTCTCCATTGTCTATTATGAGTTTTTTTTATTGAATTTTTATAATTTATTTCAAAGAAAGAAAAAAATAAAAGAAAAACAAAAAGCTTGAATGAAAAACAATAACGTAATATTATTTTTTTATGTTGTGTAAAATTTTTGTACTAAAAAAAAAAAGAATAAAAAAAAAACATATTTGCATTGTGCCATAAATACTTACTATAAAAATGCGATAATGATTGTCATAACCAATAATTATTTTATTATTAGATACTTTCCTATCAAAAAATACTATTTTCTATTTATCAATGGATTTATTTATATTATTTTGTTTATTTTTTTCATCAGATAAACTATAATTTATAATTGTTGTTATTTGATTGAAATTTTCCGTCATATTTTTAACTATTTTCCTAATTATATATTTTTTATGGTTTAATTTTTTTACTATACTTTTTAATTTCTATTTTCTACAATTTTTTTTTTAGCCAAAAACAAATGTCTATATCTATCTCTATCTATATTTTCATCTTTAAGTAATAATTCACACACACACAATTTCTACAAAATAGCATTTTGCAGAATCTTAAATTTATGGTTTTATTTTTCAAAAAAAAATTAATTTTTTTAGATCCATTTTTTAGATCAATTTTTTTTTTAGCCAATTTTAGTTATCCTTTGTCTGTAAAAGAAGATGAAGCCTAAATGAAAAGCATGTCCAAACAATAAAAAAAAATGTAATAATGTATAAGAGTAACAGTGGACGACCGATTAGAATAACAGGGCTGCGAAATATCTAATATAAAATATGCATTAAGAAAATTATTGTTTGCTGACAACTTTTTTTGTGTAACTCTAAATAAAATAAAGGCGAACGAATGATTATGAATCTATATCCTATTCTTTTGCATGCTATTTTCTATTATATCTAATGCAAATGCTGTGACGTAAGAAACACTGCTATAATACTATAATATTTAGAGTTCGTTCATCATCCACTTGTATTTTTGTAGCCTTGCTATAAATTGGTCTAATTATTTATATTATTATTATGGTAACACTCACCCACATATATTAATTAGAGATGAAGTGAACCATGTTTGTTTTTTTTTCTTACTATAAATTATATCTGATTTTTTTTTTTTTAGAAACGTTAAATTTTAATTTATTATTTTATTATTTTTTCTCCATTTTTTTTTTCTCATATTTTCTTTATGAGAAAAAAAGACAAGAGTAAAACGAAGTTTCATTTTAAAATAAAACAAAAACCATTAAAGTTGAATTACATGAAAATGTGGTGTCATAAGGCTCAGCATAAAAAGAGAAAAAAAAAAAAAAATGGAATGACGACAGGACGGGTCAAAAATTAAGTATTAAATTTCATGCTAAAGTGTCAAAGGACAGTAAAAAAAAAAAAGAAAGGTTTTATTATTACACTCTTTCCGTATATAATGAGATGAATTTTTCTTTTTATTTCAATCTATATGGTTGAAATAAAATACCGGTATACATATATGAACTCATTATCACATAGTCATCAGTATTTGCTAAATTACAAAATATATATTTTAATGGTAATACAAAATTAAAACATTTTCATTTGAAATCGTAAAAATAAAACCGCATAATGCAATTTCTATGTTTATGGCGAATTCTTGAAATAATATTCTGTATAATTACAATATCATCCTATGAACAAAGTACCTGATTGGTCTAAAAATAAATTAACCCTATAATATTATAGTTTTAGCCATAATTGAAAATTAATTACGTAATAATTAACAAATTTTAGTATAGAAACAAAATTTCACAAAATTTATCATAAAATTTATTTTTAAAATAAAAAATCCACATTCGGAAATTGTGTTTTTTTTCATCATTTGATGTTTTACAAAAATATAATGAGAGAATTGTATGAGGACATAAACCTCCTGAATTATTTAATATTTGACTACATTCTAACCGGATGTTTCCCACAAAATTATTTAAATATGTGCAATTGTAAAAAAAAAAAAATAAATAAACAAAACTCTGCATTCAACTTCGCTCATTTACTAACCTTTAATGTTAAATTTCAATATTTAATAATGGTTGGTTTGTTTATGAGTTTCATATATTATACAATTATGATGACGTATTTCTCTGAATTTATAAAACAATTTAAAAACTTTTTAAAAAAAAAGATTAAACATATTTCCGTTTGTGTTTATTTTATAAAATAACAGCGATGAATAAAATAATCATTTTTGTTTATGTTGTTGAAACAAAAATTGAACTTTTCATTCTTTAAAAATAAATCAAAAGTTTTGTACTTTTACATATTTAATATTCAGATATTGACACATTAAAATTTCATTTTTTGGGTAAAACCAAATATCCGGCTAATGGTTTATTCCTTTATTTTCTTTCTTTTTTGCGTTTCATTTGTTACTTTGATAATTATAAAATGTAGTTGTTCTTTAGCTTTATACGGTTTTATAACAATAACTTTGAAAATTCATAACATAACTTTATACTTTCTACAATATTTTATGCGGTTTAAATTTTAGTTGTTTGCTTTTTTGGTCATTCATGTCACGTAGAAAGATAATTAATCTTTGAAGAAAGAAAGAAAAACAAAAAAAGATAAAACAAAAAATAATAGAAATGTCGTCGTCATTTGTTAAATAGTTTGTAAAATTACCGTACGATAGTCACGACATTTACTATAAAACAAAATGGTCGTTTTGTTCTTTCCCCATTTTTTTTTTTTTCATTATTATGTTTTTTTGCTGAGCGTAATTCTTCTTTTATTTTAAATACGAAACGTCATCGTTAGAAACTTCTTGTCACAATTTTTCTCTTCTGTTTTTTTTTTTTTCTTTTGATTTTGATATATAGTCTTTTTTTTTTAAGGTTAATTATTTTTTTGTTTTGTATTTTGTACTTTATGCAAACTAAACAAAAATAAAAAAAAAAACAAAAAAAAAAAATCGAAAAAACAAAAACAAAATCTCTTTTTATCCAATTCTAGATTTATGGAACTAAAAAAAGGTCGTTCTATGCCGCTATTAGTCAATAGGTGTGTTACTTCTTTGAATACAAAGTAATCATATATATTTTTTGTATAAGTAATTATACTATAAAATAAAAATAAAAAAAAAACAATTGAGTTATCTTTTTGATCACGTGCGCTTTAAGTAGAGACATTTTTTTTTTTTTAATTTACATTTTGTTCTTTTTTTTTTTCTTTTTTAATTAAAATTTTGGTAAATTTTTATAATTTCATTTGTTTTCCATTTTCTTTTATTTTTTTTGGAGAAAGCAAAATTTATCGTAAAAAAAGTTCAATAAAACATTTTTATTATTTTTTCTGTTGTATTTTTCTTTTCATTTTTGTATTATTTAAAGTTGAAGTTAATTCACACATACACACATGGACAAACTTATTTAGGATTTAAAGCTTATTTTTAAAAAGTTGAATTATTTATATGTGAATATTTTCAACCAAATCCGATTAATTATTAATTCACGTAAATTAAAATCTGACAAAACAGAACTAAACGTTATATGCAATTTTTTTAATAATAAAAAGTATTTTTCTCTTAAATTTTCAATCATCCTGAATTAATCACTTTAAATATTTTACCGCTTTGTGAATTTATTAATTTATTGATTAAAAATATTGGCTATCGTGTCCTAAATTTTAATGCTCGTCCCATAGAATTTTGTCTTTTCTTTTTTTATGAAAATTTTCGATGTTATCATTTTGATGGGAAAATTAATTTCGTGACTATGAAAATCAAGGGAAATTTAATAAGGGCTTATACAATTTTTGTGTAAAAACACAAACGTCCTTTATCACTTTCAAAACCTCTCACTTTTACATTATCATAATTAATTCAATCTTTCTAGATAAGTTTTGCTTTTTTTCTTTTACAAAAGAAAGAGAAAAAAAAAGTCCGATTTAGTAAAAGTTTTTCTTCCTATATGTGTTGAATCTTTCTTCCTAAAACAAATCACGCAGTAGACTATTTTTTTTTTTTTTTTACATTTTTATTTAGTTTTTCTTTTTTGTTGGTGAAATTAAAATAAAATTCAATTTTATTTTTTGGTTACTTTTTTTTTTTTTTTTTATTTTGTTGTCGAGAAAATAATATAAAATAAATTCTCATTCTCTCTCCTTCTGACATTAGTATTTTTGAAAATATTCCATTTGATAACTTCATTTGGAGTTTATGAAATTGAATGGAAAAAAAGTAATAATAGGAAAACTATTTTGCAGGAAATTAAATAAATTTGTTATATGGGAAATGGCGTTTTTTTTTTATAAAAATTTTTGACATAAAATTTTTAATTAAATGTTGACTAAATATTTAAATAGTGGAAAAATTCAAAACATGACATGCATTCTCTTCGTTTGTCATATATTTTACATGATTTTTGATGACATATTTTATGTTGTTTTATTAAAAAAATATCTGCTGTAATCGAACGATGAAAAATGTTTTTTTTTATATTTTTTGGAATGTTACAAAAATATTCTTTTGTTTCAATCCAAACATAAAAGATCAAAGTAAATCAGGGGTTTTTGTATTTAGACAAACAAGAAATGCTCTTATAACAAATAAAATCCATTCAATAATCAATAACATTTAGAATCAATTCCACTCAAAAGAGGAAGCCATTTTTTTTTTCTCTAATGTAAAGAAACTGCAAACATTTTTATTAGTTTTAAATTTATCTGATGTCACACACATAAAAATTTAATATTAAATTAATTTCACCACTCCATAACATTGACGTTTTTCTATACAAAAGAATTTAATAAAATAAGACTTTTTAAATATTTTTCCACTTTTATTGGATGTCATTCTCATGTCGAAAAATGTTTGACCAATAAAAAAAAAAATGAGATGGAAAATTGTTAGGAAAAAAATCTAGACTAGAAATTAACTTGATTTTATGGAATTTACCACACCACGTTTTAATTTTCTGGGATAACAAAAAAAATATATAAAATTTGTTAGAACGAAGAACCATAAGGGACAAAAGAAAAATATGATGAATAAAAATTGAATTATTAATGAATTTTTGCTGTTGTTGTTGTTGAACTGAAAATTAATTAAATTCTTATTTTGATGGAAAATTATTTAGAAGAGAAATTTTTGGAAGGATGGAAAATTTCTCTTCTATGATTTTCAAATATTGGAATAATAATGTTTATTTTGTAAAGAAAAATTAATAAAAATGCGAAGGGTCAAAAATTTTGCGCCCCACTGATTGCACATTTCAAAAGATTCACAAAAGATTCACACAGATTCACAAAGATTGCACAAAAGTTCCCTACGAGTTCTCCCAGGATTGCACACAGTGGTAAAAAATGTTGAAGGATGTTTTACGGAAATCTTTAAATTATTTATCGTCTCCAGTTAGTGAAACTTTAAACGGGCCTTAAAATTTGTTATAAAACAACTATAAGTTCATAAAATTTTAAATAGTGGAATGGTCTATTTCATTATTAAATTTAGGTCATATCAGAAATCGGATTAGCTCTGTAAACATTTTAGTAAATGAACTAAATGAACAAAATGAACTTTACCAAAAATTTAAACAAAATAAAAAGCTTAGAAAAAGAAAATTTTTGAATTTATATCTGATTGAAATTTATACTTTAATGCATTAGAATAAATAGAAAAAAATATTCCGTATAGAAAACATCTATTATTTTTCATTTTCTTCTTTAAGATACGAAAAAAAAAATTATAAACAAATAAATCGGATATTGTGTATCGTTGAATTTTCTTTTTCTTTTGAATATCTGTGTTTTTCTATAAAAAAAAAAAAAATAACGTCTCAAAGGAATTTTATTTCTTCCCCCTCATAAAATAAATAAATATTTCAAATTATTCATTATTTATGTAAAAAAAAAATAACACAGAAGAAGATAAAATGGGAAAATGAAGAAACAGGAAAAGTAATGTAAAAAGAATATGAATGATGAAAAGACATATCATAACAGACAGACGTCAGTTAGCGTCAATCTCTTAATATTAGGAAGTTCTTCTTTTTTTTTTTAATTAAATTTTATTACAAAAATTCAGAATATTTTTCCTATTTTTTTTTTTTCTTTTTATTTTCAAACGAAAAAATCAATTTTTTTTTTTTTAAGAAAAAGCAAAAAGTTCTTTGAACACAGAAATAATTTTGACATTCGTTTTTTTTTTTGATTAGTTAGAAAATATTTATTCATGATTTATCTTTTTTTATTGACTTTTTATTTTATTTGATTTTTAAGAATATAAATTTTGAATGTATAGTTTTGTATTCTCAGTCATCAGTCTTTGCTATTTTCCTTTGAATTTTATTTTAACAAATTTTCAATTTAAATTAAATTATGAAAATATTTATTTATTTTCTTAAGTTGGATTCATTTGATTCATATTTTTTATTTGTCCATTAGATCAGGAAAATTCTCCTACTCCTTTTAAGAACTCATACGAACCGTATTCTGTTTAATAAAAATATACTTTGCCATCATCATCATCATCATCATCATTGACAAGATCAAATTAATTTCCTCAGACGATGCAATGTAGAGTAAAAGATTGGTTAAATGCATCACGTCTTTCTAGAATATCTAAAATAAACTCAAGAAAATCTTTCATAAAATATTTTTATATTATTTTTATTGAAAAATTGCTTTTAAAAATATATTCTTTTATTTTCTTATCGTTTCTGTCATTTCTATTCTATTGAGAAAAACAAAAGACATTGAATGAATTTTAATAAAAAAAATTATTATTAAAGCAGTTTAGTTTCACCAGAGTTTTACTATATATATTTTTTTTAAATTATCTTAAGATGTGAAATTTTATTTTAAAAATATAAGAAAAATAAAAGAAAAATAGTTTCTTCAATTTCAAAATGAATTTTCATTTGCTGTCTAGATTTTATGTTTATTCGAAAGACTTTAGAAAATAATGGAAAAACAAAGCAATTGACTTTGAAACAATTTATATTAAAAATAAAGTTAACTAAATTCGTCTTACAAGACGTAAACTTTATCGTTTTTTTTTCTTTTGTTTTTAAATAAAGTTTTCTTGTCAATATTTTCTTAATTATATTTTCTAACCAAATAATAATATTAAAGTATAAAAGACTTTTCATTTATTCGTTTTATCCTAAATAAACACAAAATTCTTCAATAATAAAATAAAAGAAGAATTTTTATAATTCCTTTTATAATCACTTTATTTTTTTTTTATTTTTCTCAAATTCCAATTTATTTATATAAGCAGAAAAAAAAAAACTTTAACGTTTTTATTCAATAAAAATTTTGGTTGTTGAATTCAATCATTAAATTTGTTATTTAAACTTTAGTCATTAATTTAACCTTTTTCTTTGTCTTCTTTAAAATTGTAATAAACATTTTGATGATTAAAAATATTTGTTTATTTTAAATTTAAAAGACAATTCTTTTATTTATGGATTAAAATGACGATTAACTAATTTACTATAAATAAATATGTCAATATAGGAAATAATTGAAATACTTAGGTAACAGGAACAGTCCACTTGAGTAATATTAATTTGCAAAAGCTCATTTTGTTCAACTAAATTTTCCAGTTAACTTAATAAAATTGTTAAGGATACGTGTGGACTTTTCCATTTAAAACATTTAAATTGAAGAATAATATTATTAATTGTTTTCTATTTAATTTTTTTTTGTTGATTAAAGTGAAAAAGAGAAATGGAAAATTTATAATTTCAGTAAAACGAAAATCGTGTCAAGTCTCAAAGCATTTCTTTATTTATTTATTTATTCCTTTTGTTGATTGTATATTTAAGTACTGAACAAAAATTAGTAAACAATTAAAATATGTCGCTTATAAAAAAGTAACATCAGTAAATATTATCCAATTTTTTAATCAAAAAAGTTGCTCAGAAATCTCAAAGGTTTTGGACTGAAAATAAAATAGTTTTTGAGAAACGTAAAGGTGTCCTTGTGCTTTAATTATTTAATAGAAACAAACTCATAACAAATAGGTCAATAATTTTCTATTGTCGTTCCAATTATGTCCAAAAATCCATCCTCTTCAACCATCTATAATTTTCTTCATTAATATTTTATTATTGTTCAACTTTAATTTTTCTTTGGTTGTTAGTAATTTTCCCAATTTATAGAAAAGTAAAAAGAAAAGTTATCACTTCATATTGTATGAGTTGAAAATACAAAAGAAATCAACCCCTTCAATTATATGTAGGTACATTTTTTTTTTTTCATTGTTACACTCTTAATGCCTCAAGTATCAATTTAACGCCAACAAATTGGTGGAATAAAAGAAAAAAAAATTGTATTGAATATAAAAACGTACGTTACATTTATTTCTCATACAATTTTTTTTTTTCAACCCCACACTTCACTTTTTTACGTTCCATAATATTTGTTTCCTTGAAGAACTTCACGGAAAAAAAAAATAACAACAATAAAAATTCAATTAGGGTATTTTTCCCTTCGTCTTCTTCTTCTTTGGTTTTACATTTAACAAAAAAAAAAATTTATAGAAACCAATAAAAAATTAATGAAACACACAAATTGTCTTTTATTTTTTTCTTTTTTTTTATTTAGAAAAAAAACGCGACTCATAATTTTTTATTCTTTTTTCTGTTTTATTTTGTTATTTTTTCATTTTATTCTTTTTCTATACGTAAAAATATTTCATGAATCTTAAAAGTAGGTGGAAAAATGAAGTGGAAGGCGGATCAACTTTTTTTTAGACAAAACATTTTGGGCAATTCCTTTTTTGTTTTTTCTCATTTTTGGATAAAAAATAAAAATAATTGTATCATTAGACGCGAGAATAAAACACAATATTATTATTATTTCCTATAAAAAATGATCCTTTCTAAACAAATTTTTTATTGTAAAATGTTGTTTGAGTACAGAAATTTATGTGGATTAAATTGAGTTCTATTAAAATGTGTTTAACGTGACATAAAATATTTTAATAATAAATTCATTGAATGATTATTATACAAATATTTATGGGATTTACATAAAGTAAAAAGTCCAATGACTTATCATAATTGGCACGCGTATTTTAAAAATAGACAAATTATGTATAAAATATCGTATTTCACGGAATAAAATAAAAGAATATTAATCAGAAAATATATTCTAACGATAATAATTTATAAAGATAAGAAAGTTAATTAATTAATTATTTTTTATTTTTCAATATTTCACATTTTTCTTCATTTAGTATTAGGTTATTGACTTGACGTTCGTTTTGTTATCGGAGACTTCATAAATATAATCCAGTAACACAAAAGAATTAAAATTGAGTACTAGGTTCAGATCAAGTTAAAATAAATTAAATTTATATCATTAAATTTCATTATAACTCCGTAGAAACATTAATCTATTATAATATTAAAGTGATTTCTAAAAGCAGACGTTCATTCTGATTATTATATACTGTGAAAATTACAACGATAAATTAAAATTGTTTACTTGTATCAAATGAAAATTTTTAATACTTTTAACTTTTTAAATAAGATATTTGTTTGCATTAAACAGTGTTGCAAGATTAGAACGGCTTAGAATAATTCTTTTGTTATTGCGAACTTAAATTCAGAAAAAGCGAATTCAATTATTTATTTTTACAAATTAATGGAACTGGCTAAAAAATCAATAATATTTATTTCCTCTTTCAAATAATTTTCTATCCAAATAAAATTTCCCCTTTCTCTTCTGTTTTAAGTTTAGCTTTTTTTTTTTATTCTTATTAGATAAATTTTCCTTCTTCCCTCTTGACCATCCTCATCATTTAATGTGTATAGGTACATAATAATCTAATTTCAATTTTCCGAGTAGAATTCTATTGTGCCTTTGTCCCTTTTACTTTCTTGTGGGGAGGAAAAAAAAAACTGAAGAACAGAAAAAAAAATATAAAATCGAATCAAATCGGAAAGTATTTTTTTTGTAGTCCTTTAAAGAGGAGACTCTTCATGTGTGTGTAATATTATGTTATGAACAGACAATACATAAAAATGTCGACGACAGAAAAAATACGCATATTATTTTGATATGGGATCTTTGGTATATATAGGCTCTCATACATACAAACACACTCACATACACATTTTCTAAAGATAATATTCAATCAGATGAAAGCTCTCTTGAAGCACTATAAAAGTTCCATTATATTTTTTTTTCTTTTATTATTACAAAATAAAAATGTTGAAGAAGACGAGTAGAAAAATCGTCTCCACTTGAGACTTTAGAAATACATTCCATTCGCAAATATCCATTTGCGTGTGTATGCTGTGTCCTGTGTGCATGGAGTATTATGAATCAAGTTAATTTTCAGGTATCAGTGTCAAAATTTGTTTTAACAAAAAAAAAAATTAAAAGAAAATTCAATTATTAAATGAGATGAGATTAATTTTTTTTTTTTAATTCTAAATTAAAATCCTTTTAATCCTTAAATAATATAGACTTAGACAAAGCCTAACGCATAATTATAAATGGGGAGACATTGCCATAAACATAGACTCTGAAGGTATAGAAATAATAATACCATTCAATTGCCAATTATCTCCTTTCGAACTTTAATTTTTAATTCAAAATTTAGTTTAGATAATTTGTGCAAAATAAAGTAAACATCAAATTATTGGTATAAATTTATTTTAGTTAAGATTTTAGTTTGAAATATTGTCAGATCAGAGTATTAATTTTCATTTACTATTTGAAGTAAATTTATAATTCTTGAAAGAACAAATCAGGATAATCTCAACCAACAATTTATTGTCTAGACTTCAGTTAAGATTTTAATACCAATCAACAATCCACATAAAATTTAATTAATTTTATTATTTTTCTTAGTATCTGGTCATGCACTTAAAAAAAAATTTATCAAGTAAAGTAAAAAAGAAGAATAGTATACAGAGCCTTCGAATTTCCTTTACCACCCATATTTCAGTTCATACCCATTTTCTTCAACTTCTTTCACTTTATAAAAAATCCATCAGAAAATTAAATTGAAGTAAAACGAAGAGAAAAGAAAAAGAAGATGGGTGAAGAAAGAGAAAAAAAATCGTTTTAAAACCGATTAGAAAATATATAAATAAACAGAGAAATTTTCAACATTCAACAAACGAAGAGTTCTACTTTCTTTTTTTTTTCATCAACTTTAAGAGAGGAAAAGAGATGAAAATTGTATATTTTTATGAAAATAAAAGAAAAGAAAAGATATTCGTTGTTGAAGGACTTTCTTTGTCTCCTTCTTGTTCATCTACACTCTTGGAACATTTTTGATGTTACTCTTAGTATTGTTGTTGTTGTTGTTGTTGTGGTTGTTGGTATGGTTGTTGTTCTTGTTGTTTTTTTTTTGCTACTTTATACTGATGTAAATGATACCCACAGTATTATAAGAATTAAGAAGGTACTCATCATGATACTTGGTACATAAAATTTGAATATATAGACATTATATATGTACATACTGCTTATAAGTTAAGACGCGTCTTTAAGATTTTTTTCATTTCATTTCATTTTATTTCATAAGAAAAACATTATTTATAATTATTATAATGGAGAAAATAGATTTTTTTTCTTCTTCGTCTTTTTCTTGTGTAACGTTAAATTATTTTCATGCATATATTCCTATTCCCATTATTATTATTCAACTTAAGAAGCTTTTCCAATTGAATTAATGAATAATATTTTCTTCATAATAAATTCGACACATAAGCAAAATAAAAAAATTAAGTAAATTTTTTAGAAAATTATTTAAGCATTTTGTAAAGTGTAAATTTAAATTGAAGTATTTTTTGTTGTTATTGTTGATTTTAATCGATTCTTATTATTATTCTTATTATTATAAATTATTGTTGAATCTTATTATTGTTGTATAAATATTTTTGGGACTTTTAATGGTAGTGGGATGATATCGGGAGTTCATACTTCTCTTAGATTATTGGAAAGGGATATTTCTTACGTTTCAAATATTTATTATTTTTCGCAATATAGGATGCACTTTGTAGATTTTCCATCAGATGACAACCAGAACCAAAACAACAGATAAGAGTTTACCAAATTGGCTTCAACTTAAGTTTAAAAGTTGTTTAATAATTACGTGCCTTTTTCATTTCAACTAAAAAGTAGATTATTTTTATCCTTTAGTGACTTAAACCACAAAATAACTTATAACTTCGACTAAAATTTCACTTTGAATTGATACAAAATTTTGAACAACTGAAAAAAAAAATTGTTGAAAGTGGAGGCGCCGGGTAAGTTCAAACAAATTTTTTGTTTTTCATTCTCATAGACTTTTTTTAATTGCCATTTTTACTAAAACTATAAAATGAAAAATGGAATCAGTCCAACTCATTTTTATTAATAATAATTAATTAGTGAAAATAATGATCCTTTTTTGTTGAAAAAATCGAACAGAAATTAATTTAACAATTTGAACATGAAAAGTTTAAATGGATAAAAATTCTAGAAAGAAAGTCTTTAAAATATAAGTCAATATTTCATCCATTGACATACTACGAATAATACACATTACCCTCTCTTCAGGTGTAATCACTCTTCGTTCGCATACACACACAGAAAAAGATCCCTTTTTTTTATTTTTACTATTCACCTATTTCCCTTTGAAACCATGAGTCCATTTTCTTTATTTATTTAAGAGGAAAACTTACAAACAATTATCCTAATTCATAATATTTTACTTCTTAATTTAGTTAAAAAGAAAATTTTAAGGGTTAAGGTTAAGACGGACATAGACAAAAAATTTAGAACATGCAAGGGGTGAACTGGGAGATACAAGAAAAAGAAAACATTAGAAAATTGTTATTTAATTTACAGAAACTGCTTCTTTATTTATCAATTATAATTTCTCATCCCTTTAAAAATTATTGTTGAGTAAAAAAAAAACAATTTCGCAAATAAATAGTTTTTCTACTTCTCCTCCTCCCTTTTTTTTTTTATTTTGAACAAATAAAATGGAAAAACAATAAATAAGAAAATCGAATAAAGTGAAACGAGATAAATAAAGTACACTTTCGTTTAATTGTTGAAGTTGGAATGGGTGTAATATGCGTTGCGTTTAAAAGGACAACACGAAACTTTCATTTAAACTATATATTTTTCTTTGTATTTCCTTCTAAAGGAAAAGTTAAATTTCCCAATAAATAATATGATAGTCCAATAGAATTGACTTATTCAGTGTATATATATTTGTGTCGGTACTGCTTGAGGGGATTGATTGGTATTGAATTATTGATAAATTACAATGAAAATTGTACAAATATTTTAATAATTAGTCAAATACCCGCGAAATAAAAATAAGAAAATTTCTTCTTCTTAAATTGGGACAACAAAAAATAAATAAAAGACGAAACCCTTGTTTTTTTTTTGGTTTTATGAAAAATAATAAATTTATTATTTTAGTCTGCGTGTAACAATTGAACTCAGTTAAACAACTTATTGTACCTCTTTGTTGTGTTTTTTACTTCTCGATAATTTCTGTGTTCTTGTGAAAATTTATATTATTTATTGTTTTGTTGTTTCTTTAATTTATTCAAAAGTTTTAATTAATAAAGAATCAATTAATTTTAATTCAAAATTAACAACGTATTTAAAAGTGAAATTAACTAAGAAACTAAACTTTGATCAAGAATTAAATTAGAAATTACAATAATGAACAGTAGAAAAAATTTAATAAATATAAAAAATTGTGATAGAAATTTTACGAAGCCTAGATATAAAAAAATTGCAATTGAATTGGTGCAGTTTTTAATCAGGTACAGGCGTAACGAAAGGTAAAATAATAATAATTTTCAACAATATTATTTACTTTTCTTTATTTTGTTTATTTATTTATTTTTTTTCTCTTTAACTAAAATATTTTAAATTAAGAAAATCTCAATAAAAATTTGCTTTAGACCACAAATTAGACAATATTATTTGTTGTTGCTTAATAATAGAAGCACATAAGCCAAAAGTTTCTTCAGTGTAAAATTATTTCTAAATAATTTCAAATTTTACAATTTAATGAAAAATAAAGTGAAATTTATTTAAACGCATTAAATGTGTTTGTGAACATTTTTTCATCCAATAATTATTAATTCTAACAACATTATCATAAAATATTCTATGGACAGTTGCCTTAATTTTGTTTATGAAAAAACATCAATAATATTTATTTTCTTTTTCGTTTCATTTTAATTTCAGTGAAATAATTCTTATAATAATTTATTTCATTTTTTTTTTCATTTTATGTTTTTTTATTATGAATTTCCCAACTTCAATAAAACAAAAAATAATGGAAAAATTTTTAAAAAAGAAAACGAAAAAAAAACCTCTCAGAAAGAAATAAAAATTCGAATCCATTAAAATTTTATATTTATTTATTAGCATTATTTATATCGTCCTTTTCTAATTCATAACTTGTCATTTTATAATTATTTAATTTAAAATTTATTCCTTTATTTCTTTATTTATTTATTTATTTATTTCGGTTTATTTATTTATTGATGATTCAATATTTTATTATTTAGTCATAAATTATCTATATTTTTTTTTATATTTATGGATGAATTTCCTCAAAAGTAAATGAAACCGTTTTAACTTTATCAGAGGAAAAATATTAATTTTTCATTTTTGTTGATTTTGTAAAATTATAATATTTACTTTAAAGTTCGCTGTTCATTTTATACATAAAACATTAAGTTAAAGTTATTTTATTTATTAATGTTTAGTCTTTAATCGAACAGTATAGAATTTGAATGATTAAAAGGGAACCCAAAAACTAAACAATAGAATTTCCTTTAATAATTTGTGAACCATTTTTCTACCAAATTTATATTTTTCTCAACGAACCTATAGAAACAATTTAAGGGAAAAAAAGTAATAAATGTTTCGTAATTTGTTCATTAAAATATTTTGTTTTTTTTTTTCTAAAAGAAAAGATCAAAAAATATTTATTGTATTTTTTTCATAGCAGACAGGAAAGGGAAAAGGGAGAAAATCCCACCGTTTGAAAATTATTCATTCCTCACATTTTATGATAAAAGAAATTCTTTAAATGAGAAGAAAAATTATTGATGTTTTCCTGTAATTTTAAATCACAAGAAAAAATTTTATTTGTAAAATGGAAAATCTATTTATGAAGAAAATAATAAAATTATCATTAGTCTTCGATATTTTATGATTATTTTTATATGAATTTATAAAATATTATTTGATTTTTTTTATCCGATTACAATTTCTTTTTATTATCATTTTCCGATTTTCTCTTTAATTTTTTTTCGCTTTTACTATTTTCCCTTATTTGATGAATTTCTTTTTGATTTTTTTACATTTATGCTAGATTAAAATGGGTAGACTCTCACCTCGATTTATCTCAATTCTCAAGTTAAAGAAACTTTTGTGCAAACTAACTTCAATTAGTATTAACTCTATTCCTCTTGATGTTGAATGTCATTTACTTACCGAACTCAAGTTTTCAACTAAAAATTTTATAGTAAATTTCCTAAATGACAAAAATAATTCCATCGATTTACTCTCAATGTAAAAAGTATCATTCTCATCGTTTATTTATGTTCTCCATTTTTTTTAGTTTCACTTCTATTACGACTTCAAATGAAAGAAGAAAAAAAAATAGTAATTCGTTAGGACGAACAAGAAAAATACTTTGTCATTTTATTAAAACCAAAAAAAAAAAGAAGAAAAATCTATCAGACAAAAAGCACAAAAACTTTCTATTGTTTCCTTATTTTTCATCGAACACGAAAAATAAAAGAAAAAACCAAAAAAATTATTGGATATTTTTCCTTTAATAAAAAGTTAAGAGAAAACTTTAAAAAAAAAAATTCTTTAATTCTATAAAGTCAAATAAAATTAGATAAATTGTTTTTGCAATGTTAAATGAGACCAAAAGATGAACAAGATGAAAAGGAGGAAGACAACCCATATTAAAATCGATTGAACTTTTTAACTTTTAACTTTTATTCCTTACCAAAAATATCTTTTATGTTCAGATGTTTTTCTTACGTATTTTCATTCTTCTTTATTTAGAAAATAAAATGAATAAAATATAAAGTGAATTACCTATAAATAGAATATACTCGTAATATAACGAAAAAAAAAAAGGTTCAACTGAACTTTATAAATAAACTAAAGAAGGAACTTTATTCTTGTTCCCATTCTTTACTTGTTTTTCTTCAAATTTAACAACAACAACAACAGCAAAGATATTTCCACGATAAATGTTACGTCACGAATTGAATTTATTATAATATGGAAGGTAACGAAAAAAAAATCCGTTTTCCTATAATTTACAATATGAAAGTTTTTCTTCTTTATTCATTTTTTTTTTCTTCTTGTTTCATTTTATAGAACAAAAACGAAATGGAAAAAAAAGAAAATTTAATTCACGCTCAAATAATATACGTGAATGTAACAATGGAAAAACAAAAACAAAATAACAACAACAACACAACAATAAAAATAATAACAAAAGGAAAAGTTGAAACAACAAGAAAACAGTAAAATATTGTTTTTGTTGTTTTTTTTTTTTCATACAAGAAAAAGTTTTGTTTTATAAAGTCTAGACATGTTCCTATGTCTACAGTAAAACCTTTACACACACACACACACATACATAATTTAGAATCAAAATGTAGATATTTCTATAGATTATACGATGATTTTACTAACAACAACAACAATAAAAACAACAAAAATTTACAAAAAGTAAAAAAAAAATTTACAACCAAAAAAAAAAATTAAATAAATAAATAAAAAACATCAAGGAAATATACGTACGAATACGTTATTCTATTAGATTGCATGTTAAAATGAAATTAGTATAACTGAATGTAACACATAAGATATAAACATAATAAACACAACAAACTTACCAACAAAAGCGGGAAAATAGGAAAGAAGAAAATAATAAATTATAACCTGGAAAACCTTCCTATTCTAATCTAAATATCTGACGAATACTACTTGCCTTAATCTAAAACAACCCACTCTCCCCCCATAACCTTTTGAACGCTCTCATTCCATACAAGAAAAATTTAAAACACAGCAAAACGTATAGAATTATTTTTGCATATTTTCTAAAGTGAATTTAAACTTTGTTTTTTAAGGAATGTTGAAAGAATTATTTTCTACTGCATATTGGTTGTTGTTGTTCTTCAGTAATACGTGTGTGTGTAGGTTTGTTAAGTTCAAATTATTTTTTATCCTTATTTAAATTATGTTTCCTTTTCTGTTCATTTTAATTTTCATGAGGAATAATAAAATTTGTTTTTTGGATGTCTGGTTTTTTTTTCACTAAAACATTTTACTATTAATTCTCACAAGTTAAGTTTTCTTCATGTACTTATGGACAGATATGTACTTTTGTGTTTACCAAAATATATTAAGTAACTCAATTACAGAACCCGAGTATTTATGACAGAATTATTTTTCTCTAATTATTAATTTCTAAGTCATCAAACTGATATCAATAATTAGATTCTATTTATTTTGTTTTTGGTAATGACAAAATTTGAAGTTGACTAATAAATTGAACAAAGTAATTAATAAAAATATTAGCACTAATTGCTAGAATATATAATTCCATCATGAGATCAATTCTTACAATTTCCCAACCTAAAATTATGATCATTCAACTTTCTATTTCTGTTTCCTCAGATTTCATAGAAAATACAAGAGTCCAGTTCTATTCATGTTTCCTACAAAGTCAAATATTTTTTTTTTGTTCTTTATCAAAAATGTACAATCTTAATTGCACAAAAAAAGTTCAAAATGTAAAACGTATAAAAACACGATATAGTTTAACAACTTTAAATAAAGTTCTCTTCATTTCTACATATTTTTTGGAGTCAATGTGTTTTTTTTTTTCATTTGTTTTTTTTTTTTTGAACACAGAAAAAGGAAAAAAAAAACACAAATAACAAAAATTAACAAAACAACAACAACAAACAAAAATAAAGTTTACAAAAAAAAATCTTTAACGTTTAAAATTATATTTGAAGTGAAGAAGAAAAAAAAGAAAATAAAACAAAACTATTTTTATTTGTTTTTGTTTTTTTTTTCGTATGTTGTTGTATGCAAGCAAAGGAAAAAATATTTTATTTTAACGAATGAAAGAAATGAAAAGAAAAAATAGGAAAAAAAAAAACTTTTTCTTTATTTTTTTTCATTTTTTCATTTTTCTATTTATTATCTTTCATTTGTTCATTATAAATATATACGAATAACAACAACAAATAATTTATTTTTATTTATTTTGTAAATAAAATGATAAATGCTTAAAGTAATTGTTGTTGTTCTTGTTATTGTTGGTACAACCTCCAAGAAACTTTTCTTTCTTTACTTTTCTCTTTTTTTTTTTCTTTTTTCAGTTTTTATGTAAAATAATTAGATGGAAACACGCAAAATAATAAGAATATTGTAGAGAAAATGGAAAATATTTTCTTCCTACTTTGAAATTAAATTGATTTTATTTAATTTAATTTTTTTTAACTTTTCCCTTTGATGTTAACGAAATTTCAATTAGTTGTCAATATGCAATAAATTAATTTAAAATTTTAATGTTGTATACCCCAACTTAATCTTTAATACTTTAATAAGCAAATTGATCAAAATTTTATTTATATTCGGGTGAATATTCTCTTATTTTTATCAAAATTTTCCAGATTAACTGGATAATAATTGTTATTGAATGGTCCACATGGTTCTCGTTAATCTGAACATTTTTTATAGATTGTTATTCTTTCGTTCCCCTTGAATGACCGTTCTAACATAATTTATAAATTTCACACATTGAAATCTTGTGCAATCACTGAATAAACTAATTAAGTAAAATTCAAAAGAAAGTAATTAAAATTAATTTGCGTTATTCTTTTATTTTTATTCTATAAATTTCTTAATTGTAAGAAGATTCAATTTATAAATGAAGCAATTAAATATAATTTATTTATGGGTATTATTTTTAATTTAATAAATCTCACATAATCCATAATTACCCAATAAAAGGATAATAAGAAAATTCAATAAAGTCCAATTTATTATTGAGGAATGGCTAAATCTATCCAGATAATTCAATACAAAAATTGAAGGAAAAAAAATTATCAATCGCAATCATTTTGTTTTGTAAATAAATAAAGTTGTTTGATTAAATAAAAGCTTTACTCAATAATATTCTCACTTATAATTAAGTTTTATCTGTATGGTCAAATATATCGAAAATTCATCGTTATTTTTAGTTACAATATTGAGATGCTGTATTTATTTCTTTAATTTGATCTAAATAAATTAACATCATTTCTCCATTTAATTACTTCACTTGAATTTTATATGACTAGATTTATTGTATTTGATTTAAGTAAATGTATGGATGTGTAAATATCTATGTTACAATTACTAATTGTTGAAATGGTTTCACTCTATTAGTTTTACTTTTTGTATAGATTCTGTTATCACTAACGAACTTAGAATATTGTCTTTATTCAATAGGGAAACTTTTATTGAAAGTTTTAATGTTTTATTTTAATTCATATGCCGAAGTATTTTACATCAATTTAGAAAACTACGTATAAGAATTAAATAACATATTTTTGTATTCTGAAAATAAAATAATTCTTTTATTTTCAAACTGATGTTAATTTGAAGAAGTTGATTTAAAATATATTGACAGAAAAGTTGAGTATAATTTCTAAGTTTAAAACTTTAATTTGAAGAATACCTTTCTGTTTATTTTATAAGAAATTATTTTAATATTTGTATGAATAAAATTTTCTATAATTGTCAATATTATGTAATTACTCTGCAACCAAACACAATTCATAATATTCTGCATATAAGAATTAATATGCAAATTTTATTTATCTCTAGTAAATTTATAACTTTTGATACAATAACATAATTTTATTATGTAAATTATTATACGTCTTATGTTGATGAAATGAATTAATATTTAAATTAAAATTTATATTTAAGAGAAAATAATTATTTTTGTTATTTTAATTATAAAATAATTTTCTATCTACGTGAATAAAATGTTTTATTTGTTTGTCCTGAAAACTATTTCAAATAATAATTTTTAAACAATTAAATAATAATTTACATTAATAAACTTCAATTTTAAATAGATTATATTTTAGTTTAATTTAATTTAATTATACACAAGAATTTCATATAAATATTTAATAATTAATTTAATTAAAAATTATGGTAAATAATTTTGGATAAATTTAGGCTGAACTGAAGAATGAAAATTTATAGTGAAACTTTTCAAACGTGTTCATAACACATTAAAAAAAAGAGACAAACAACAAACAATATTTATTCATTTTTCACTACAATTGGATTATCTAATAATATGTTATAAGTGGTCCATTTATAAAGGTTTCTTCTTAGAAATTTAATTAATCTACTTGTGGAGGTGCCTTTTTCTATTTTTGCTTCTTCTTTACTTCCAATCTTGGATTCTTCGAAATAAATAAATTTTCTTCTTTTTCTTTTTCTTTTTCTTCACCAATTAAATTATTATTTATTTTTAAATTTCTTCAATTTTTATTTCTTAGAAACAAAAAAAAAAGAACTCTTTCTTTTAATTATTTTTCTATTTCTATGCAATTAAGTTTATTTTTTCTTTAGTGAACAGTTTTTAGGATTCAGTTATTTATTCAATTATGTGTTGTTGTTGTTTTATTTTTTTTTTGTTGTTTTAATTTATAATTGTGCTTCTTTAGTTTCTTCATTAGTTTCTTCACCAAAATAGTTTCTTCTGAACTTTCTTTAGCAAATGAAAATAATTACTAAAATTATATTTAGTTGAAAAACTCGAAATTTTCCATAATTATGTTTTATGTTGTTGTTAATTGTTAATTGTTAATTGTTACTTCTTACTTGTTACTTGTTACTTGTTACTTGTTTTGCTATTATTAATTAAAGTATTTAAAAATTTTATTATAGAAATTTTAAACGCAATTCGATTTACATTTTTTATCTTTACTTTATTTGCTTTTAATTTTTACTTTTAACTTTAAACATTTTTTTTTTTTAATTGAATTGAATTTGTGAATTATTTATAAAAAAGTGACTTTTACTTTAATAATAATTATATGGAAACGTAATTTTAATTGAAAGCTTCTTGAACTTTTATTGAAGAACTTAAAGTTATATTGAAACTTTTTATGTTCAAAATAAATGAATGAAATATTTATGAGCGTTTTTATAATTACAAACCAAAAAACGTTTTAAAAGTTCTGTAGAATAATTTTGTGGAAATTCTAAAAGATGAAGAATCCTACAATAATTAATAAATCGAATGAATTTTTTTCATAAGAAATTTTGGAGAAATAGAGAATATCAACCAGTTCAAAAAAAAAATGTTCATTACAAATTATTCATTATTGATTAAAAAAAAAATATTTTTTGCTTTAAATTTTCAATAAATAATTATTTATTATTTTTTTTTAATAAAAAGGTAAAAATTATTAAACTTTTCTAATTTTTTAGTTTTGATAAAACAAATATTATAAACTTTGACCCCATTTTTCCATTACGCTTCCATTTTGAATTTTATTGTTTTTATTTTTTATCTGTTAGCCTCTTAGTACCACAACTAAATTAGGAATGAATTATGTAATGCATGTAAAATTTAGTGATAAGATAATCGCTTGCCCGAGAAAAGAAAAAAAAAATTGTAATATATTTAGAACAGAGAGATGGTCTAACCTAAGAAAAAAAGAAAAACCAATAATAAAAAAATAATCTTATTTAACAAAAAAAAAACAAAAAAAAAAAAAAGTAAATAAAAACAACAACAAGTTGCGTATGTATTGATTAAAAAACAACTAACTTAAATAAAACAAAAAAAAAAAAATGCAGATCATTGTAATAAACTAATTAATAATTTTTTTATTTATATTTTATATTCTATTTTCTTACTTTTAATTAATTATTTAATTAATTAGGATATTTTTTTAAAATGAAAATATTTTATTATATTTTTTTATTTGTCATTTACTTTTTTTTATTATTTATATTTTAATTTTATCGTAAATTTTTCTGTTTTTATTTTTCTCTCATTTTCTTAAAATTATTTTTATGTATTTTTACTAATATTCAATTATTTATTAATTTCATATAAAAAACAAACAAAAAAAACTCAAAACTCAAAATAAAAAAAAAACAAAACAAAACAAAAACGTACAAAAAAAATAGACGTTTGGCTGATGAAGATGATGAATTATCAGAAGTACAACCAGATGCAGTACCACCGGAAGTACGTGAATGGTTGGCATCAACATTTACACGACAATTAAATACGACACGTAAAAAATCAGATGAAAAACCTAAATTTCGTTCTGTTGCACATGCAATTAGAGCTGGAATATTTGTTGATCGTATTTATCGTCGTGTATCTAGTACAGCATTAATGCAATTTCCACCTGAAGTTGTTAAAGTTTTAAAGGTAAATTTATTTTTTTATTTTCCAAAATTCATTGCATCGCAATTAAGAAAGTTCCCAAAATGTTTACAATTCGCCTTTTAATCAGGGAGCTACATTTAATGCTCAGTTTTTAGTTAAAAACTTGATAATTTTGAAATTTGTAAATTCAAAGAATCAGTGAAAAAAATTAATTAATTCTTTATTTGTTTTTAATTTCTTTTAGCATTTAGATGAATGGTCATTTGATGTATTTGCATTAGCTGATGCTGGTGCTGGTTTACCTGTAAAATATGTTGGTTATGATTTATTAAATCGTTACGGAATGATACATAAATTTAAAGTACCACCGGCAACATTAGAAATATTTTTAAATAAAATTGAAGAAGGTTATTGTCGTTATCGTAATCCTTATCATAATAATTTACATGCAGCTGATGTTGCACAAACAACACATCATGTTTTATGTCAAACAGGTTTAATGCATTGGTTAACAGATTTAGAAATATTTGCAACATTATTAGCAGCATTAATACATGATTATGAACATACTGGTACAACAAATAATTTTCATGTTATGTCTGGTTCTGAAACAGCAATGTTATATAATGATAGGGCTGTATTAGAAAATCATCATTTAAGTGCTGCATTTAAAGTATTAAAAGATGATGATTGTAATGTATTACAAAATTTATCACGTGAAGAATTTCGTGAATTACGTACACTTATTATTGATATGGTATTAGCAACAGATATGTCATTTCATTTTCAACAATTAAAAAATATGAAAAATTTATTAACATTAGCTGATCCAGTTGTTGATAAATCAAAAGCATTATCATTAGTATTACATTGTTGTGATATATCACATCCAGCTAAAACATGGGGTACACATCATAGATGGACAATGTTATTATTAGAAGAATTCTTTCGTCAAGGTGATTTAGAACGTGAATTGGGTTTACCATTTAGTCCATTATGTGATAGAAATAATACATTAGTTGCTGAATCACAAATTGGTTTTATTGAATTTATTGTTGAGCCAAGTATGGCTGTTTGTTCAGATATGTTAGAAGTTATATTAGCACCAATTGCACCAATGACATGTAAAAATAATACAACAGGAAATAATAGTGATGATACAAATACTCTTAGTTTACCAAATAAAACACCAGATGCAATAAGTGAAGAAGGTGAAACAAATAAAAATGGTGCCGATGATAATAAATCAACAAGATTTAGAATACGAAAACCTTGGGTTACATGTTTAGCTGAAAATAAAAAAATATGGAAAGATCAAGCTGTTAGAGGTAATTATTATTAATAAAATTAATTAAATAATTTCAGAGTCAGTTCATCATTATATTCTTTGAATCAAAATCACATTTGTTTAAATTTTCTTTAGATGCTGAAACACGTGCAGCAATTGCTGAAGCTGAAAAAGAAAAAGAAGCTTCCAAAGCAGCAGCGGATGAATAATTGTTTTCTTCGAAAACCCAAAATAAATAAATAAAAGTAAAAATAATAATAATTAGTGAACTTTTTTATAAAAAAAAAAAAAAATAAGAAAATTAAAAAAAAAAAATAAAAAATAAATAAATTTAAATTTAAAGAAGCAAAATAAAAAAATAAATTTTTTTTGCTTTTAATTTTTTTTTTGTTTTGTTAAATTTTAATTTCAAATTTTTTAACAAAAAAAAAAAAAAAATAAAAATTTAAAAACCAAATTTTTGTTTGAAATTTTAATTTGGAGAAAGAAAAAAAAAACACGAATAAAAAAAACAAATAAATGTTTCTTTAATATTTTTTTAAATAAATAAAATAATTAAAAATTTGTAAAGAAGAAAATATTCACATAGGCAATAAATAAATAAAGAAAATTGAATTAATTTATAGAGAAAAGGGAAATGAAAACACTTTTTTCACAATTGAGGTGAAAAAAAAAAAAGCGATAATGAATCACAATAATTAATTAATTAAAAATGCACAAAAAAAAAAATAAAAGAAAAAAACAATTTTTTAATTATAAGACAGAAAAAAAAAATACCAAAATCATTTTAATTCAATTTATTTTATTATTATTTTAATTCTTCATTTATTTTTTATTAACAAAAATAAAGACAAGAAATTATTAATTATTAATTATTAATTATTAATTAGTTTTATTAATTCTAATTTGTTTTTGTTTTTTTTGAAATAAAAAAGAATTTAGAAACATTTAAGATGAAGAAAAAAAAAACCTTATAGAATAAACCAAAAAAATATTCATAAAGTCTAGCGTCAAACACACACACACACACACACATACATAGGTTTTTGTTCGTTTCCATTCTTTAAATTCTATTTTGAAATTTCAATCATTCAATCTTCAAGATATAAATTTTGTTTGTCCATTGTTACAATTGAATATTGATGTTAGATAGAATGAATGTTGACAGTTGACAGTTGATCGTTGACATTTATTCTTCCTGTAACAATTTTATGTTTCTTTTTTTTTTTTGTGAAAATTGAATGGAAATTTTCAACAAACTGCATCACATCAAATATATTTGATAGAAATATTTGTGTCGATACCTTCATTATTTTTTACAAGATTAAAATTAAATTACAGCAGCAGCTATGCTTCAAATTTAACTGAATCTTCTTTTAGAGACAAAAAGTGCGACCAAATTTTAATCAGCGAATTTTTAAGAAAATAATGAAAACGAACAAAACAATTTAATGAAAATTTTATATAGAAAAAAAAAAAACTAAACTTCACACACACATACACAAGTCGCTTAATAAAAAATACAAAAATATTAATTTTTTTTTTTTCATTACAAGAAAAAAAAAACTTTATTTTCTAAATTTTTCCAAAAACTTTTAAGAAATTTTTAATGGAAAACCATTTTTAACAATCACTTAGAATTCGCATCATTAATGAAAAAATATTAACAAACAACAACAACAACAACAACATTTAGAGAACAATTAAACAAGAAATAACAACAAATAAGAGGAAAATACCAAAAAAAAAAAAAAAACTAAAAATTAAAAACACAAAATTTTAAAGAAAAAAAAAACCCCCACCCGTACTAAAAATAAAAGAATTTAATTAAATTCTGTAAATAAAAAAATGAATAAAACAAAAATGACGAAATGAAGAAATGAAGGTAAAGCAAAAAATAGTCAAGTGGTGAAAGAAAAAGGAAACATTAAAAAAAAAAGATGAAAAATTAAGGAATAAAAAAAAAATTTAAGAATAAAAAAAAAATATATTTTATAAATTTTAGTAAATATATTTGCTAATATGAATTGTAATCTGAATCCGCCCTTAAAAAAAAAAAAAAATAAATAAATAAACAAAAATAAAAAAATATGAAACAAAAAAAAAAGTAAATAAATTAAATTAAAATTAAATGAAATTAAAATTAAATACAAATGAAGAAATAATAAATTTTCTTAAAGTTAAATAAAAACAAAAAAAATAAATAAATATTAAATTAAATGAAAAGAAAAAAAAATTGTTATGATTTATTTAATTATTTTTTGTTTAAATTTCAAAATTAATTATTTTAAACATAATTATCTATTATATTTTTAATGTAAATATAAATCAATAAAAATTAGTAAGCAAAAATTTAACAAAAAAAATAAAAAACAAATTAAAAACAAAACAAAATATTTGACTTAAAAATATTATTTTTTTTTTTTATAAAATAAAAAATAAACTAAAAATTATTTCAATAAATAAAAACTGAACAAATCGAGCAAATTCTTATTATTAAATAATTAAAATATAATTAAATAAATTAACTTAAAAAAAAAAAACAAAAACAAAAAAAAAACTTAATCTTTATAAAATTTAAAAATAAAAAAAAAAAACTTTAATAAAAATAAAAATCTATTTATGAGAAAAAAAAAATTTAGTGTGATTGGAAAATACAATTTATTATAATAAATTATTGTTTGCGTAAGAATTTCTAATTTTTTGTCAATTCTAATTTTTAATTTTAAAAAAAAAAAATGCAATCGGAATTTTTTATCGGAATTTTATTTGAATTTGTTTTTTTTTTTTTTTTCTTTTCAATTTTTCTGAAAAAAATAATTAATTGAATTAAAAATGGATCTTTAAATTTTACCCTTTATTGGTTTAGTTTTTTAATGAGTGAATTTTAACGAGTGGCTTAACAAAAAAAAATTCTATTCAATAGAAAAAGATTTCTTCTGTTTCATTTCATTGTAAACAATTTCATATTTGATTGATTTTCATTCATTTGTTTTTCTCTGTTGTACGTCATCATGGAAATAAACTCATAAAACAAAAAGAAAAGAAAAGAAGAAGAAGAACAACAACAACAACAACAACACTGAAATTAAAAACAGAAACAAAAATATAGAATTATTTTTTCATTGAATTGAAAGTGGAGACGCCGGGTTTTTTGTTGTCAAAATATTAATTATAATTTTTTTTTTGTACTAATCAATTTAAAATAAATTTCGTGATTTTGATTTTTCTTTAAAAATTTTATTTTTATTAAATAAAAGTTATTTTTATTCGTAAAATTAAATGAAATCTAAAGAAAAAAAGGATAAAATTTTTGTTAATCGAAATAAAGAAAAATGCACAAAAATAAAGCGGAAATAATATTTTTTTAATTAAATTAAAAGGATAAAATTAGAAAATCAGTTTTTTTCAAAATAAAATAAAATAAAAAAATAAACTTCATTTTCTTTAATTTTAATTTTTAATTTTTGAATATTGCAAATAATTGCACAAAATGGAATTAATTAAAACGAAAATTATTGTAATAAAGTAAAATAAAAGAAAGAAAACCAAAAAAAATATATTTAACATTATCCTACACACACTCCGAGATGTATATATATACACACACACACAGATACACATACCCATAGTAAATGTGTATTATTTTTATTTGCTCAAATACAAAAAAATCAATTTAGTAAAAAAAAAACTGAAGGGGTTTAATCTCCTTAATTTTTCAATTATTTTTTTCATTGAAATAAAATTCTTAATTAAGGGGAAATAAAAATAGTGAACAATAGATAAACAAAATAAAATAATTTCAGTTCAATGAACGAAAACTAGTAGACTCTAATAACTACTAGACTCTAGTAGTCCCTTAAAGACTCTAATGAACAAAAAAAGTAAACCCCCACCCCTCTTCATACAATACAGAGAAATAAAACAAAATAAAAAAAAGAAACAAATCTAATTTATAAATAATTATAATAAATTGTAAAAAGCAAAAGCAAAAAAAAAATGTAAAAGAAAAAGAGAAAAAAAAAATGGTGCCAGCTTTATTTAGAATATTCTTACTAGCGAGCTAGTTGCGAATAATTAACTGTTATTTATTCCCCTGGTGGGATTTAAATTAACATTTCTTTTTTGTTTTTAATAATACAAATTAAAAGGGATTTTCTACCCCACGTAAGGTAATTTTACCAATAACTCAATTCATTATTAATAATCGCTTAATTTTATTGCTTTTTATTCATTAAATAAAAGAAAAAAGAAAAACTAAACCGAGTCAAAACTGTCTTAAATGAAATTACACAAAGTAAAACTCTTAATCATAAATATATTAAATTAAATTAAACATTTTTAAATTTATTGGTAAAATATAATAGAGAGTGATCAGAGTGTGCTAATCAGGATAAAATTATGAAAGTGAAATAATAAGTTGGCACCACTTTAAATAGTTGAACAAAAAAAAAAATATCAAATTATTAAATAAATTAAATAAAAAAGAAAACATGTGTAAATTTGTTGTTGTAAATGTACCAATATTATATTTTGTTTTTCTGTTTTAATTTAATTTGTGTTTCTTTGTTAGAAAAACAAAATATGAATAACGTAATTTTTTAGTTTTCTTCTTTTTTTTTCACCCCGTTAATAATTGTTGTTCTGTTTTTTTTTTTGTTTGTTTTTTTTTGTTTGTTAAAAAAAAAATAATTAAAACTATAAACTAAATAAAATATAATATATTTATTTTTAATTATTAATTAATTAAATGTTGTTGTTAACAAAAAACAAAAAAAAAAACAATTTATTATTTTTCTTTTAAATGTCTGATTGAGGGACCAGTCTCGGTTACCGTTATATCGCCATTGCTCCAGTCATTAAATTTAATAATATTTATTATTGACAAAACTTTGTTTTTAATTTTTAATTTTTGAGAAATCAATAATATAAATTTTTATGATTTTTTATGAACAAAAATTGAAAATGTTTTTCTTTTTAAGATGAAAATTTTTTAGTCGTGATTAGTGCCTCTTTTTTTTTTTAAATTATTAGTAATTCAAAAATTCATAATAGAACAAAAAAAAAAATTTCGGTAGAATTTTCTAAATTATTGTATTTCCCCTTTTAATTTTCTTTAAATGCAAATTATATAATTCTGAAATATTTAATTATTTTATTGCAATGGTGACGTAGCTTAGCAAGTAAGGTTACCGTTATATCAGCTGAATTTGGGATCATAGCTTTATTAAGGTAGAATAAAAAAAATAAAAAAAAGATAAAACAAAAGAAAATTACAAAAAATACAAAAAATTAAAATTAAAAATAATTAATAAATTGAAAAAATCTTTAGATTTTAGTAAATTATGAGAAGAAAAAAAAAGTAAATAGTAATAATTATTTGATAAAATAATTAAAAAGAAAAATTAAATTAAATTAAAAATATTTAGTATCTAAAAATTAAAGATAAAAAATAAAAAATGCAAATCAAGAAAAAAAAATGAAATATATTTATTAAAACATTAAAAATAATAATATAAAATATCGCCTTTCTAAAAGGAAGAAAAAAAAAAGATTTTTAAAAAAATTCTTAAATAAAAAAAATATCAGCAAAAAAAAAATTTAAATTATTAATAAAGAAAAAAGCAAAAATAATGAATTAAAAAATTTAGCTGTTCTTTTTTGTATAGAGAAAATAAATAAACTAAAAAAAATAATAATAATCCTGTTAAAAATAATATTAAATAAATTTTTTTCTAATTTATTTAATAGAAAAGAAAATTTATAGTGAAGAAAAACAGAAAAAAAATATTAAGGAATTTAAAATATTTATAATAGAATATTTAAAAACATTTATTTAAAAAAAAAAATAAAAAATGGAAAGAAGAAAAAAAGTAAATAAATAAAATTTAAATTTAATAAAATTTAACTTAACTTAATTAAATTATATAAATCATATCTGCCTCTCTAAATAAAAATAAATAAATGAATAAATATGAAAAAGATAAAAAAAAAAAAACAGAAAATAAAAATAAAAATTAATAAAATAATGAATTAAAAATTTAAAACATAAATAAATAAAAATTAATTTATAAAATATAAAAATTGATTGAATTAATTATATTATATTTATTAAATTACTACTAAAAATTTATGTACATATTTTCAATACTAAAAAGAAAAATATAGAAATTTGTGTAACATTTAATTTAAAAATTTGTTTTATTAATTGATCGATCATCCATTATTACAGCTATTTAATTACTTAATGTTATATTAAAAATTTTTGTTAAGTTTTTAAAAAACGGGTTTCAACGGGTTTCAATTTCAGTTAACTGGCCCATTTTTCTTGGCTAGCGTTTTGCTAATAATTATTTTTGTAGCATTTTATAATGTGCTATGGCAGTACTATCTAATCTAAACAGAATTAAATCTGGCAATACCACAAAAACTAATATTATTGTTTTCCAGTTCAATGTTGAATTTTTTGTTCCTTTTCAGTTCAATAGCCAAAAAATTTTTATACGTCAAAAAAAAAACGCTCTTAGTGAAAAAAGTAAATTTAATTAATTATTATTATTATTTTATTAACAAAATAATGTTTGTGTTATATTTTATTGCTATTAATTCAAATAAACTAAAAATTAATAATAAAGACGAATAAAAAGGATACATAAATAAGAAGTAAGTTATTTTTTAAACCTTTTTTACATTTTTTTCCAATATTTTCTTTTTTTTTTCAACAATATTTAAATTTTATGTAAAGAAGGTATGTCTAATTAATAATTATATTAACATAATAAGAATGAATATAATAAAATACTTATAGTAAATGTAAAAGTTAATAAAATATTGTTTATATAAAGTTTTGACCGGCTTTAATATAAAATGAGAAAAAGTTTTTTTTTTTTGTAAAATTTTCCGAAATTCTTACTAAAAATACATTTTTGTACAAAAAAAATGTAATTGTTTATCATAAATAATTTTAAAAGTTATTTACACATTTAGAGTATGTATTTATTAGTATTTAGTTATTTATGTCACATTAATTATAAAACATAGTTTAAACGTGTTTTCCAAAAATGAATTTTATTATTTATTTATTTTTTTTTTATAAAAATAAAAAATAAAGTTCTTTTTTACCATTTTTATTTATTTTAGAAAGTTTCTCAAAGTCATAATTATATCATTTTATTTAAAAGACATAAAAAAAAAAAACACTACACCAAAGTGACTGAATATTCTCAAATTGGATTAGATACTTTTTTCACTGCCTCCAATAATTTATGTGCCTTTAACTTTTTTTTTCTTTTTTTGTTTATATAAATTAAGAAATCATAACCACGTTTTTGATTAATATTTTCATACATTCTTTCCCTTTCCTTCTTTTTTACTTATATTATTATTATCTATTTTCGTATCGATTAAAAAGAGGTTTTTTTTTGGTGTTTTAATTGGAAATTCATTCACGATTCATTTTTTTTTTTTGGTTATGATTCGATTTATGGAAAAGAAAAAGAAGAAGTACATGGATAGTGTAAATGAAGAAAAGAGAGAGGTAATGAAGAAAAAGAAAAAAATCTACTAAAATATTTATAATAAAATAGAGTGACTTCCTCCTTTTCCTTTTGCTACTTTTATAATTTATTATTAATTTTACTTACTACAGAATAAATTATGTTTGTGTTCATCTTATAATTAACATGTGTGCGTGTGAGTGTTTTGTCTCCAAGACGATTTAATTTTTATTTTTCTTAGTTACTTTTTCGTCTCTTTTGTTATGATTTCTTAATTTTTAGTTACTTGTTGTTGCTGGTTTTTTTTTGGGTTGACATTCTATACAACAACGCCTCCTCCCACACACATTATTTATTAAAATATATTATAACCATTGCAATTCAGTCATAATAATAATAATAATAAAGAGAAGAAGAAGAAATTTTTAGAAGCCAAACGAATCATCATCAATAAAGAAAAAAAAGTTAAAAAAAAAAAATACCGAAATAAATGAAAGAGAAATTTTGTTTTTTTTTATTGGTTTTGTTTTTATTTATTCTGTAATTGACACAAATGCTATTCTGACAATAGAACAATTTCTCATTAAACTCAAAATCAGGTAACTTCAAAATTATTTCGAAAATGAAGAAAAAACTTTATAAAAAAAAAAATGAAAATTATTACTTAACTTTTCTTCATTCAAATCAATTGAATAAAAAAGAACAAAAAAAAAAATGAAAAAAGTTTCCATTTGATTCATATTATTGTCTCTTCCATCTTCTTCTTCTCCTTCTTCACCACCATCACCGTCAATCTTTCTTCTCTATTTTTATCAATGATTTTTGTGTTTGCTTTTTTTTTCCTCTGAAGAAAATTTTAAATGACCCGGCATAATTTTCCACATTTTATTTATATAATAAAATTTAATTTAATTGACTCAAGAAAGGAATCAGTTATAAAATAATTGTCTATTATTCTAAATTTTTCAATCAAACCTTCTCTCCCCCTCCGTTCTTTTGTTTTTAAAAATTTTCATTATTTTAAAATTTGAAAAGGAGAAATGAAGAAGCGACCAAAAAATATTAATTGAAATTGGGACGACAACTGAGCCTTAACGACGTCCCGCCCTTGAATTTCCCATAAAAAGAAGAATTATAATCAAAAAAGAAAAAAAAAAAACAAAACCCGACAAAATATTCAAACATCTGTTTTTTATATTTTATTTTATCAACTCAACAGCTTTTTATTTTTGTATTTTTTTTTTCCTATAAAAACTACTTTATTAAGAATAATTCCATATATTGTCATTACGCACATGACGACAACAAACGATAAATTCAATGAGTAACTCTAATCAAATTCTTAAGAAACGAAACAATTTTAATTCTTTTTTTTTTTTTAGAAAAAAATGACTTACATTTTTCCCCCTTTCCTTCTTTATCATAATTTTAAATTTGATTTAATTTAATTTTTTTTTATAAGCAAAAAAAAAAAGTCTATTTTCTCTTTTCCTCATTAACTTTTTACTGATGATGCTGTCTCTTGTGTTATCACACTGATTAAGTTGGATTAAGAAACAGAATTTCTGTTTTTTGTTGTGTGTACGATTGAATGAATCGCGTAAAAGTGAAGAAAAAAAAAACGAAATTTGTGATAATCTTGAATCTGTTTACAATTTTTTTTTTTTTTTTAATCTTTTAATAAAATGATGACAAAATTTTTCTGTTTTGTTTTTTGTGTTTTGTGTTTTTCATTAAACAAAAAAATATATTTAAATCTAATTATTATTTAATTAATGAATCCAGCTCGTTAAGTGTAGGTGCCATTAATTATAATTATTATTAATTCCTTAATAAAAATTTGTTTATTTAATAAAGACAAAAAAAAAATAATAGATATTTAATCGCGCGTGCAACTACAATAAACAAACAAACAAAATTAATTTAATTTTTTATTTTTTAATAAGCAGAAACAAATATTTAATTTTCGAATAAACAAGAAACAAATGAAACTTTTTTTTTTTTACTTCGTTTTTTAACTTAAAACAAAAAAAAAACACACACACACACAAGAAGAGAAAAAGAGAGATAAGAATTTTTTTTTTTTATAAGTTTTAATTAGATAAATTAAAAATCTTTTAAAAATATTATTTTGTTCTCTTATGTAAATAATTTGTTGTTGTTGTTGTTGTTGTTATTATTGTACTATATCCATATTAATTCCATTCGTTTTATTAACATTGTGTAGGTAAAATAAAATTCGAGAAGAAAATACATTTTTCTTTTTATTTCTTAGTCAAGATAAGAGAATAGAATTATAAAGTAAATATTGATTTATCGGAAGTTTTAATCATGTTGTTGTTATATATATTTTGTCTTTTAAATTTATATTTAGTAAAGTTTTTCTTCCAGCATAGTAAAATTGAATTTAAATTTAATTAATTTTGATGGGAAATTAAATAGATGGCGATAAGTTGATTCTGAAAGGGATTTAATAAATTCTGATTAGAAGGCAATGATATTTAAGTTGTGCACTTTGAACTAATTAGACTGAAAATATTTTAACTTTTAGTTAGTCATTTACTGTGATGAAGATTTTGGTCAGTATTCAGAGGTTAACAATTAAGTGGTTTAACTAACTTTTCCAATTAAAGTATCAGATTTTGTGAAGAATTTAAGTTATCAAATTCCATGTCCAAGTAGAAAAATCTGAAATTGAATGAAACATAAATAAAAACAGGCGACAGAGGAGGAGATTGTTGCGATAAAGTTTTCTCATAAATATTTTTTTTTTTTTGAGTCATTTTTGGTCAGTCTTTATTTTCTTTTTGTCGGTTCAATAATACAGTATTTTGTTGTTTCAGTTGTTGTGGTTATTATTATTATTATTATTATTATTATTATTATTATTATTATTATTCCGAAACCATTATCTTTATCTATAATATTACACATACTTTTCTCTGTTTACCATTTCCCTTCTATTCCCACCCACCAACAAGCCACCTATTTCTCTCATTTACCACATCAATTCACCATCATTCTTTTATCACTTTCATATTTTTTTTTTCTTCTTATTTTTTTTTTATATTTTTATCTTGTTATCTGATAAAAATAAAACTAATAAAAAAAAAGCCATTTTCTATTTTATTTATTTGGTTTTTCTCTCTCTCTCTCTCTTTATCTCTCTCTGTGACTGTTTATTATGTCAGTCTATATTTATCGTCTTTTGAATCAACCCTCTCTCTGTACTTTGTCTCTCTCTCTTTCTCTCTCTCTCTCTCTGTTTGTTTGTTTCTATTTAAACATTTATGTTTTCTTTTATTTATTTTTGTATTTACATTTTTTTGTTTTCCTTTTTAATATAATATTTTCCTTATTTTTTGTTTTCCAGAAATGAATTGAAAAGAAGAAACAGAATAAGTAGAAGAAGACGAAGAAAAATACAAAGTAAAGGCAAAAACTATACACAAAAAGGTGGTTTTTGTGACCATGGACTTCAGTGCCAAATTAATTTTTTAAGACGAACCAAATGTGAAATAAAAAAAAATAAAAAACAAGTTATAAAATAAAATTTATATTTAATTATATTCTGTTTAAACATTTTTATTTAAAAGAAACAAAATCATCAAAATCCAGAACAAGGAAGAAAAACAAAAAGTAGCAACAATAATATATAAAAATTATTAAGTGAAGAGAAACAGAAAACTAGTCAATGTACTTCTTTTTATTTGTTTGAATTTTGGTTTTTTATCAATTTAAATTATTTTATTAAAAAGAACGTTTTTAATTTAATAAAAATAAAACAGGAAAGAGGAATAGAAAGGAACGAGAAAAATGATAATTTAAAAATATTTTTTTAAGAAAGACAAAAATATTTTTATTAATTTTCATAAGAATTAAGAAAATTGTCCTTGGAACAATTCCAGAGATACGATTTAAACGAATACCAGAAATAAATATAAAATAAAAAATGGGAAACAAAAATTCTTGTTGTGCATATTCAAGTCCACCGCCAACACGTAAAACAAAAGAGGCACCAGTATTTGAGGAACACTTACCAGAAGGTGAATTATCAACAAATAATTTACAACATATATCAGAACGTGAAGCTGATGATGGTGATGCAGATCCCTCATGTGATCCATCAGCGGCAACAATATTTTTAGAACGTTCTAAACAAAATTTAGAAAATGGTGGTATGTCACGAAAAAAGTCACAACATCAGATAGCACAACAAGGTGGTCTTAAAAAGAGTAGCTCATGTTCAACAATTTATTTAGATGATAGCACTGTATCACAGCCTAATCTTAAAAATACAATAAAATGTGTATCATTAGCTATTTATTATCATATTAAAAATCGTCATTCTGATCGTCGATTAGATATATTTGATGAAAAATTACATCCATTAACAAAAGATGGTGTACCGGAGGACTATGATCAACATAATCCAGAACATAGACAAATATATAAATTTGTAAGGACATTATTTAATGCAGCACAATTAACAGCTGAGTGTGCAATTATAACATTAGTTTATTTAGAACGTTTATTAACATATGCCGAACTTGATATTGGACCATATAATTGGAAAAGAATTGTATTAGGTGCTATCTTATTAGCAAGTAAAGTATGGGATGATCAAGCTGTATGGAACGTTGATTATTGTCAAATATTAAAAGATATAACTGTTGAAGATATGAATGAATTGGAACGTCAATTTTTAGAATTATTACAATTCAATATAAATGTACCATCATCTGTTTATGCAAAATATTATTTTGATTTACGTACATTAGCTGAATCAAATGATTTATCATTTCCAACAGAACCATTATCTAAAGAACGTGCACAAAAATTAGAAGCAATGTCACGTGTTATGCAAGATAAAGTTACAGCGGAAGCATTAAAAAATGGTATCAAAAAATGGTCATCCATGGATAATATTAGTCAAGGTGGACCAAGACGAAGTATTGCTATTTTATCGTGATTTTTATAAATTTTTTGTTTATTTATTTTATTTTTCTCTTTTGTTTTTCCGAATTTTCGACACACGTTTTATTTTATTCAAAGAAAACAGATTGCAGATAATTATAATTTTTTTATATTCCCTTTCTGGTTCTTTTATGTTTGTTGTAATTTAAAATAAATTGTTTTAAAGGAAAATTAAAAAAAAGTTTAAAATAAGTTGAAAAAAAAAAGTGAAAAAGCAAAAAAAAAATTAAAAAAAGAGTAAAATAGAATTTTTGTTTCATAATGTAAAAAAAAAAAGAAAAGAGAAAAAAAAAAACAAAACAAAATTCTAATCAAATGAAGAAAAAAAAATATTATAAAAAAAAAAAATGGAGTCGAAACGTTAACATTTTTTAAAGAATAATTAAAAATAAAAAGTGATTTTAAAATCTTAAAATTTAAACAAATTAAACAAACCTGCCTAACTTATTAAAAAAAAAATAAATAAATAACAAATTATAAATTGATCATTTTTCTACACGCACTTTAATAAAATAATTAAAAAATATTTAAATAAAAATTTAAAAAAAAAAAACCAAACTCACATTAAAACAAATTCTATTTTTAGTTTGTTGTTTTTTTTTTGTCCTTTTCTTTAGATTTTTTTTGTTTTCTATTTTATATAGGAAAGAACTAAAAAACTAACTAATTAACAAATTTAATAAAATAGTAAAAATATAAAATTATAAAAAAAAAATGGACGGAATTTCGGTTTTTTTTTTTTTATTTTATTAAAAATAATTCTTTCGTCTAGACTTGACATTTTCTATCAAACATTATCAAACATCAAACAGAGAGAAAGAGAGAGAATGTAAACATAATAAATAAATGGGCAGCTTGGTTCTAAAAAAGAAGGAGAAGAAAGAATGAGTAAGAGAAATAAGAAGAAGAAAAATTGTGAATCCTTAAGAATTCTAAAAATATCATTTTGTGCTGTTTTTGCCTATTCAAAAATTTACTACTGTATGTAACGTAACAAATTTCAACGGATAAGCGATTAGGATAATTCATCAATAAATGGCCGCTTTCTTATTTTATTATTCTGCTATTCTATCATCATCAAATTGGGACCAACAAACAAAATTTATCTCTTATCTTCTCTTCTGTACGCGCGTTTCGACTTCTTTTTGACTCTCGTCGTCAATTTTTCAAAATTTCCCACCCAAAACCAACCCGTAAATCACCTTTTAAATTTTGAACTTCTAAACAAAAAGTAATTAAAAAATTTAAAAATCTTAATTAAAAATTAAACAAAAAAAATAAATTAATTAAAATTAAAAATAAAAAAAAATCAAAAAAAAAAAAATTTAAAAAATATTTAAAAGTAAAAAAATTAAATCGCGATAAATTAGAAAATTTTTAAAATGAAGAAAAAAAGAAAAAGATTTTTGTTTTTAAATTTTAAATTGAAAGAAAAAAATGTATAATAAAAATGTGTGTTTTTTTTTTTGTTTTTTTTCCTTTTCCTTATTATTTTTTTTATCATTTTAACTCTTATAATTAATTAAATAAAGACATTTAAAAAAAATTAAAAATTTACCAAAGTATAAGTTACTATTACTAAAAAATGTACATTTTTTTAACAAGAAAAAAAAAAGAAGAAAATTTATTGATGAAAAATTAAATTAAATTAAATTTATAGAAAAAAAAAAAGAATATTTCTAAATTCACTTTTTTTAGTTTTTATAAAAAAAAAAAAAAATTAAAAACAAAAAAAAAATATGAGAAAAAAATTATAAATAAAAAATTAGTTTAAAAAAAAAATGTTTTTAAAAAAAAAAACCAAAACAAAACAAAAAAGAAAATAAAGAAAACTTAAGAAAAAATGGATTTTTATAAATTGGATATCAATTAAAAAAAAGGAACACAAAGAAAGAAAGACAGTTGGATCAAATTCTCTTGTTTTTTTTTTTTTTTTGTTGTATTTTTAAAATTGGGAATTTTGTGTGTTTAAAATAAAACAGGAAAAAAAAAATGTATTTGTAGGTCCCTCTCCTAAATTTGAAAATTTATAATAAATAAAATGAATTTTCTTTATTTTTTGTTTTTTAAGATTATGGGCTACAAAACAGTTTATATTATTATTTTATTCTATTTAATTATTTTTATATTGTACTTACACTTTTATTAAATTATAAATTTATTATTTCCATTGATCAACAATTTTTACAAATTGACATAAAATATTTTAACTGTCTTGAAACTTAGAAAAAGAAATTTTACAAAATTTCAACAATTTTTAATTTTTAATTTTCTGAAAATTTTGGACGTACTAAAAAAATGTATTACAGTGAAACTCGGTTATAACGAACTTTTTTTTTGGTCCCTAGAAGTTCGTTATAACCGAGTTTCACACTATTTATTTTTTTGCACAAATTGACGGAATTCAGAAATGACCAACATTGAAATTGTGTTTTTTTAATTTATTTCATTTTTATCTTCAAATTTGGTACATTTAATTGTAAAATTTATAAATAACAAAATCAACATAAAATTTGTTTGTTATTTTTCTCTTCTAAGTTTATGATTAAAAAATATTATCATTGTCAATTTCTGTATCACAGATTACAATACAGAAGATTAAAATTTGAATTTATATTAAATAATTATTGTTGTTCTTAGTCCTTTGTTTTTTTTTTTTGTTTCTCTGTCATTACATCAAACATTATTTTGTCTGCCAAGTTTTTAAACAATTGCCAAATAAATAAGAACAACAAAACAAAAAAAAAATGTATTTATAAAAGTAAACTTTTTTACTGTACACAAATAATTTCTGATAAAATTAATTTAATAAAATTTACATAAAAACAAAACTGTTTTTGATATTAGAAAATAATTTGAATTAAATGAAAAAAAAAAATTAATTTTGGTACAATTATAAAATTTTTTTTTGTTATCAATTAAATGCAAAAGGTGGACAGTAAAAGGAATTAAATTTAAATTTGTTGTTTTTTGTATTTTAAGCTTTTACTGATAAGAATAGAATGGAATGAATGTTAACAAATAAAAAAATAATGTTTACTAAATGTACGATATTAATGACACAAAACAAAAAAAAAAAAAGTCCTAAATTGAATTTTATTTTTTTTTTGTATATTTAAATTATTCTTCCATACATTTTGTTTTTCTTTTGTTTTTATTTTTGTACTCTTAATTTTTTTTTTACTGTCATTTGCATTTATTTATGTATATTTTATTTGTTGTTGTGTTTTTGTCTACAGTTTTAATGTATAAAATTTTTCATTGAAATTGTTTTTTTTTTGTTTGTTCTTTTCTTTTTTTTTAAAATAATCCAAAATTTATAAAAAATTCCATCTGGAAGAAGGAAGTTGATGAATGTTTAAAATAAAATAATCTTTGCATTGAATAAAAAAAATTAAATTAAAATAAATTTAGGTTTTTGTTCAATTTGTTTTTCAATGCAGATTTTATGAATAATGTTTTAATCATTTTCTACTCTCAACTGTTATTGTAAACTGTGATTTATATAGATGATGACGATATTATGTTTATCATGCATCAGTAAATTTTTAAACATAAAGCAAAAAAAAAAATAAAATAAATTAATTTTAGTTTGACTCTATATAGGCTTTTTTGTTTGTACTTTCAGTTGTTGTTAGTAAATATTTTAGTTTGATTTATAAAAAACACAAAAAAAAAAAAAAGAGTAATGATGTTCAGTTTTTTTCTTTTCTTTCTTTTCAATTGATTTCAGTCAATTTATATTGACTTTAATTATATTTATTTTTATATTTTGTAGCATTTTTTTTAGTAGTAAGTTTTAATTTTAAATTAAACAATAATAAGTAAATAGGCCTCCAATCAATAATGTTTACAATTATTGTAATTCAATAATTATTAGATGAATTAATTACAATAATTATTGCAAAATTATTATTGTTTATTTTGAAAGGTTTTTAATTATAACGCCGTCCGCTGCCAAAATTATGGCACTAGTTTCGCTGTACATTATTGTATAATTTTTTTTTATATTGCGTTAGATAAATTTCTATTAAAAATATTCATTTTTTAGATTGAGATTTTGGATTTTCTTTATAAACTCTTTAAATTTCATGACGAAAATTCGATTTCCAAATTTTCACATTTTATTCTTCATTATTTTTCTTGATTCTTTTCAATTGCCATGATTTTTTTTTTTTGTTCATTCAATGCAACAACCAAAATATTTGAAAAGTTCACACTTTAAAATTAAATCAAATGAAATTATAAAAAGAATCTCTACATTATAAACATTATTAATCTATTCATTTAATTTTAATTTTCTCTACAGTATTTTTGTTTTTATTTTGTTCGTTTTTTTTTTTTTAGTTCCAAAAATAAATAATTATCATTTTTTTATTTTTTTTTTTTTGTTCAAATCATTATTTTCTCCTAAACCGTCCAATATTTAAATAAATATATAATGTAAAACACATAATTATATATTTTTGTGATGATTCTATTTAATAATGAAAAAAAAAAAGAAAACCATTTTTTAACCCTCCTAATAAAAAAAATGGACAAATGAACAAAACACTTTATAAACAGTAAATGTTTATTACCTGGATAAAAATGAGGTCAACTTGAAAATTTTAATATTTTAAAATCGAAAAATAAAATACATTAAATATTTAAGGCCAAACACATACACACACACACACATATATATTTACCTTTCCCATAAAATACGAATTGAACAGTGAATAAAAATAATCATTTTAGTTTTATTCACTATATTCCATTTTGATATTTATTGGAATCGCTTAGTCGTTGAATTAATAATTAATAATTTATAAAATATCCTTTTTTTTTTTTTAATCCGACCAAAAAAAAAAAAAATAACAAAACAATCAACCATCGGATTTAACTAACTCTGATATATTTAGTCCTTTATAAAATGAACAACAAATTTTATTAATAAATAAAAAATTATCTGAAACAAAAAAATTAAAACATTATTTGTGTTATCGATAAAAAATGAAAAGAAAAAACAAATCTATTTAATTCTTTTGATTCTGAGAAAATTTAATAAATTTTTTTTTTTTTTTTTGCATGGAAAGAAATATTTTATTTATAAAATTGTGTTTAGAGTCTGCTATATTTAAATGGTACTTTTTAGACATAAACAAATATTTAACGTATATATATTTAATTATCTATTTTAGAGATCTTTTGGGATCTTCTTGTGTATCTAATAATCTAAACTCTTATCTATAATTAATTGATTTTGGTATCAGAGAAGGATGAACTCTCTAATCATACTTAATTTTTTTTATTGTTCTTTCTTTTTTTTTTTAATTTCCATATACTTGTGTAGTTAGTTTATTTATCCCCAAACATTATATTTTAAATCTGTAAAAAGAGAAGAAATGTTGTAGTTAGTATTAAATTTTGGGTTGCATGAAAAAATAACAAAATTCTGTCCATAAAATAAAAAGGGATAATGAATAACTTTTTGTTTTTTTTTTCTTAATTAAATCTCGTTTTGTTTTAAATCTGAAAGATTTCAATCAAATTTTAATTATTATTATTATGTATTAATAAATAAATACGTCATTTATTCTTAGAATTACTAAAAAAAATTAATTATCTAAATGAAAAGAAATCTTATTATTTTTTTCCTCTTTAATCAAAGATTATTAATTATGCCTAAAATATTGAATTTTTATAACTACTCCTTTTTTTTTATAATTAAAAATTTATTTGTTAAAAAACGTTCATTATTATTCTTTAATTAATTAATTGTTGTAATAAAATTCATTATAAAAAAAAAAATCAAACTGAAAACAATCAAAGGAAAACAAGAAAGAAAGAAATACAGTGAAGCTCGGTTATAACGAACTTCACTTATAACGATCTTTCTGTTATAACGAACTTTTCTGTAGGTCCCGTTTTAATTTGTATCTTGGCAATGATTCGGTTATAACGATCTTTCGGTTATAACGAACTTTTTTTTTGGTCCCTTGAAGTTCGTTATAACCGAGTTTCACTGTATAAGAGCCTATATATTTTTTGTCAAACGACTTATTATATTTGTGTATGTCCGTTTGTTTTCACAAAAGTTTTATATGTTGTAAAAATTAAGTTGAAAGAACATCATCAAATTTAATAAAGGAAGAAGAAGATTAACTAAAGACGCGTGGAAAAATTAAAATATTTTTGTGAAAAACAAATCAGGAAAAAATAATTAAATTTAAAAAAAAAAAGTCGTATATTTTAAAATAAAAACGGCATTTATATATTTACAGTCCTTTTTTTTTTCTCATTTTTTTATATAAAATATTTTTGTTATAATTTTGGTTTGTGTATTTCTTTTAGATTTTAGTAAAAAGGATTATAAAATTGAGATGAAATAAAAATTTTAATTGTAAATGTGTGAGCGGAGAGAAGGATTTAAAAAAAATTATATATAATTATAACTACATATAAATATCCGTGTAGATGATAAAAATTCGTGATTTGTAGAACGAATATATTGTATGTATTCTGTTTTAGAATATTTTTACTTATTTTTTATGATTTTGTTTTGTTTTTATTTTTTTCATTTTTGTTTTGTTTTTTTTTTTTATATATAAAAATATAATTATATAAATAAATAATCAGATTTTAAACAAGCTTTTTTCTTATAGAATAAAACAATTTAGATGAAATTTGTATTCGCTTCATATTTTACAATATTTTTAATTTAACAAAAAATTAAAAACGAAAATCATGAATTCCAATTTATATTTATTATAAAGAAAAAAAATAAAAAGAAATAACGACACAAAAATATATTAAAAAATCAATTGTTTTTTTTTCTATGCATTTATATTTCCTCAAATAAATTTTTTTTTTTGGTTTTTTGTACGATGTGTAATCCAAAATTTCATGGGTTAATAATAATATTTCCAATTATTTTATTTTAATTTTTTAGTTTTCAAAAATTTCCATTTTTTATTTTATTGAAGTAGCAATTTTTATTTTGCAACCTAGCATTTGTCAGCATAATCAAAGTTGATTCAAAATTCAGTTCAATGTCCAATTCAGCAACGAAGATTTTTTCAGTTCATTGAATCTGTCAAAGTTATTTGTTGAACATAATAACGCTACAAATACATAAAACTTTTCAAAATTGAAAAGTCAATTTTATTTTTGTGCGCATTTTTTTTATGAAATTACTCCAATTAATTAGTAAATTCATGTACATTTTAATAATAAAATAAGTGAAATAATATTATAAACTAGAAAACATCATAAATATTAAGTAAAAATGGCTCAATGTCCTAAACCAATTGACGATGTTATTGTAAGTAGCAAATTTAAGATTGAGGTTAAAGTTTTTTATGGCATTTATAATTTTATTTCTTTTGTAGGATCTACAATTTCATACACACAATAAATCAAGATTATTTAATTTTAATGAATTACATAAAAATGAAATAAATCTTTTAGCCACTGCAAGTTCTTATGGAATTGTTTTTGTTGGTTATATGGAACCTAAAATTATAGGTTAGCTGGAATTTAATTTAAATTTTTGCGAAAAACTTGAATAATATTGTTTGTTTTCTAGTTCTTCCATTATCTGCAATAACCAATACTTGTGGTAAAAACTTTCCGTCTTTAGAAATTATTCTACCAAGTAATCCACTACAAATTGCTGTAAGTTCTGATGATTCACTTTTGGCCGTGGAAATTGGGACAAACACTGGAAAAGGATTTATTATAATCTATTCAATACCTTCTGTTTTAACTGATGTACATTTTGTGACTTAAAATTTTTCAAATTTTAATTTCCTTATTTCTTTTTTTTAAGAAAATTGTAGTTGTTGATTTTGTACGAATTCCTGAACAAAATGTAAGAACAAAGCAACTCTTATGGAATCCAGTAATTAATAATCTGCTAGCTGTATGTTTGAATAATGGAAAATTTGGAATTTATACAGTAATTGATGGGAAAAACACATTAAACTGTCTGGATTCGCCAGAATCAATTCAGTAAATTCAAATATTTTTTAAGCTATTTTGATAATTAACTAAATTCCTTTTGTTTCTAAAACAGTAGTGCATCATGGAGTCCTAAGGGAAAACAAATAATTGCTGGATTTTCTAATGGAAATATGATTCAATTAAAACCTGATTTAAAGACAGCTCGTTTTATTGCTTGTCCACCGAATATTATAAAATCTAATACAAAATTTATTGCTATTCAATGGTTATCGACTTATCAATTTGCTGCTGTATTTGCAGCAGATGATGAACCAGCTCCTTGTAAGTTTATTAATTTTTTTCAAATACATAATTTGGTTTGGAATTTGTTCATTTATTAATATTTATCTGTATTTTAGGTCTGTACATAATAAATGCACCAAAAATTGGAAATCCAATCTTTATAAAATATGATGATATATGTTATAGTCAAAATGGACCAAGGCCAACACAAGTTTATTTGATTCATGTACAAGCATGGTATTATTCTTTTTGATTTTGTTTTATGATTGTTAAAAAATGATGTAAAACTGATTGTAATTTATAAATTAACTTTTTTTTATAGGAATTTACTGTTAATGTCATCGTCAAATAGTAGTGAATTAGGTGTTATTGGTACGACAGAAAGTGGAGATACACCAACATGGTCTCAGTGGTTTATTGTAAATTTTTTTTTCTTATGAATTTTTTATTTTATTTGATTTTTGTTAAATTTTAATTGCAGGAAAGAAGAGCTGAAATTCCATTCTATGTTAGAGATGAAGACAGTGAAAGAGTAGATGGAAATTTAAAACAAGAATCATTTCCAATTGGTTTTTGTCTTGAAACTGGAGCAACACATCACATAAAAATAGGTAATTTCTTTTTCTTAAATTAAATTAAATATGTATTTAATTAAATTCAAATTATTGTAGATCCTGATCCAGAAATGCCTGTGCTTCCTGTAATGCCAATGATTCATATATTTACAACGCATGGTGAACTTGTAACAAGTACAATGGCTAATATAAAACCAACATATATTGATATCTGTTCACCACCACGGCCAATTAATCCTGCATTCCAATGGAATCGGCAATTGTTAACACCGTTAACAAATATTTCACCAGAATTAAATATTTTACAAATACCGCAAATGGGTTTACAACCACAATTAAAATCAGTTACTGCTGTACCATCCACACAACAGCAGCCACAACCACAACACCGGAATGAAATTAGTTTTTCAATACAAGCCTCATCAACACCTACGGTAATTGAACTTTCTTTTAATAAAACTTTCAGTTAATAAAAGTATTTTCTAGAGCCAAAAGTCTTCATTATTTGGACCACCAAAACCTAGTGAACCATTTGAAGGCAAGTCATCAATTTTTGGAGGTATGATGTCAGCACAACAAACACCATCAGCATTATTTGGTGGTCAACCACAACAGCAAAAAAATTTATTTGGAACTAATAAACCATCATCAGTTGTTCCATCGCCATTTACAGTAACAAGTCAACCAGCTACAATAACATCAACACCAACAATCCAAAGTAATTTTACTGCTACAATACCATCCCAATTGCAGTTTGGTTCTTTAGATGGAACGACCGGGATTAAAAAACCAATGCAAATTTCTAATCCAGTTGGAAATATTTTTGGTGCTCCAGCAAATGTAACTGTCCAATCAACCCAAATAATACAACCAAACAATGCACAAATTCAATCAATTGAATCTTCAACACAATCAGTTAACCCATTAATAACAGTTCCACCTGTTTATACAAAACAAAAGGCTACATCTAAAAGGTATAACTATGAGATGAAATAAATCAAAATTTAGGAATAAATTACAAAAAAATATATTTTTTGTTTCAGTAATTTGTCTCCAGCATCTGCTGGTTTTGTTCCTAGTAATATCTCACACGATAACAATGACGACAATGATATAATTAAAGTAATGATACAAGAGGAAATACAAAATTTTGAAAGGGAACTCAACGAACTTTTAAATCGTTCGAAATCATTAAATATTAACGTAAAAAAATCATTTTTTAGAATTAATGTTTCATATTTAAATTTATTTTATGTTTTGTTTTTCACAGATTGGTAAAAAAGAAGAATCTGCTAATTTAATAAAAAATTTAAATGAATTACAAGATGTTAGTAATCAAGCAACTGAATCTACAGATTCATTAACAAGTGAAATAGAAACATTACGTTTATCATTAAATGAAGCATTTTCAATGACAGCCGAAGTTAAAACAAAATATTCAATATTTTCTGATCCAACTTATATACATTTACATGATAATGCGTCAAAATGTCAAACAAGTCAAAGACAATTGAATAAACTACAATCAGAATTAAAATTAAATGAAATACAATTTAATGAAATCAATAAACAATTATGCTATCAACGTTCTAATTTTGATGAGGAAATGAAAAAAAATTCAAGGTAAAAAAAACTCGAATTGTTGAATTGTTGACAATTTAATTATTTGTATTTTATTTTCAGGGATCGTATGCAAATACCAAGTCTTGAAATTGTTTATCAAACTATGAATCAACAAAGAAATATTTTAAATAAGCAAAAACAAAATATTGCAATGATCAAACATAAATTGGGATTAAAAGCCAAAAATTTTAATAGAACAAAGGAAGATGTGTAAGTTTAAAACTTAATTTTAAAAATTTTTTACATGAGCTAAAAAAATATTTAAATCATTTTTTTTTCTTCAGATGTGTGGAATCTCTGACCGATTCAATTGTATCAATGTCACTTGCTGAACAAGTTAAATCTGAATCATCAAAATTAACCAATGAAAAGTTAAAGACATTACGTGATCTTTTATCAGATCGTAAAGTTGTAATTGTACGTTCAACACGGCCAGAACGTAGAGGATTAAATTCCGAAGTTATACGGGAAAAACGCCTTCAAACAGTTAGAGTAAAAAAAACAACGAAAATTATGCAAAATGATAAAAAACAACAGCAGAAACAAATAGAATCCCAAAATAATGAATCATCATCCGGTTGGGTTATAACACAACAACAACAAGAACATTATCAACAACAAAATACAAATATAAACCAAGCGAACCAAATACCATCGTCCGGGACAACATTCAGTCCTAGATTTGGATTACATCAGACACAACAACAGCAACCACAATATTCACAACAACCAATATTACAGAAAATTAATACCACTCCTAAAAGTGTGATCACACAAGTATTACAAAATAACACAATAAAACCAGTTGATTTTAAGCCAGATCAACCCAATAAAACATCAATTCAATCTGATAATAATAAGGGAATGTGTTTCGATAATAATAAAGTGATAACACCAACGTCTCCATCGCCATTTACCATGACACCCAAATTTACAATAAATCAAACCGATAATTCTGTATTTGATGTAACGAAATTTGGTTTAGGTTCATCGGTAACAATTGAAAAAATTGGAAAAGATAAAATAAATAAAGATGATAAAGAAAATGTGTTTAAGTCAGTTAGTCCATTTTCTGTATTTGGTTCAACCAATGCAAATATATTTAATAAAACACCAACTTCTATTGATGCACAAACACCATTAACTCAAAGTGTGAAACCAACAACAGCACCCACACCATTTTCGATATCAAATATTTTCAGTTCAAAAACGAATCCAGAAAATCTTACACAAACTGGAAATACCGAAACAAAATCAGCTAAAAATGTTTTACGTCAATTTTTAACTAATGATGCTAATAAAGAAACCTCTGTTGTAACAACCCCTGTCGTTTCTTCACCAATAACAACAACCTTACCTTCATTTGGTGGTTTAACATTTGGTACAACGCCTAACAAAGAAACTGAAACTATTTCAACAGCTATACAACAAAAGAATGAGTCAACAGTTAATGATCAGTTGCAAACATCAAATACAAATGAATTAATTTCAAGTACAGTTACATTCTCTTTTATTGATAATAATAAACAAAAGGATATGACTACAACATCACCTACTACATCTGCTGATATTGGATTAAAACAAAATGTTAATTCATCTATATTTAGTGGATTTACAGAATCTGGTAAGATTTGATTATATTTAATTATTGAAAACTAAAACAAAGTATAAATATTTCAATTACTAAATTGTTTTTTTTTTTATATTTTCAGTAACATCAGCCACAACACCATTAACCCCAGTTACTCCAATACCAACATCAAATATATTTAATACTACACCGGTAAATACAAACTCTACTAACAGTAATTTCAATTTTGGTAGTTTAAATTTTGGTACAACAACACCTTCAACATCAGCAACAACATTTTCAAACACAGCGCCAACAACAACAACACCATCAACTACGACAATAGGAACAACTGACAATGCCAACAATTTATTTCAAGGCCTTACTGTCTGTAAACCAGAAACAAAAAATGTTCCTTCTACAACCGGAAAAACAGAAAATATTTTTGCAGTGGCATCAGCAGCAATGCCTCAATCTTCATCTGATACCGCTTCATCGATATTTAGTGCAGCAGCGGCAACATTTGGAACAACACCAGTCACGTCTGCTTCTGATACCACAAAATCAGGATTTTTTGGTACGTCTCAGCCGGAACAAACACCAACGTCAATTTCAGCTAGTTCCCCACTTAATTCAAGTGCTTCGTGGTTTAATGGTGCAAATGATGCAATATCAAAGCAACAAGAACAAAAATCCATTTTTGGAATGTCAGCTAGTACAGCTCCACTTTTTGGTGGAAATTCTTTTGGAAATCCAAATTCACAGAATGCTTTTGGAGGAAGCAATGACAATAGTAATTCACCTTTTGGAGGATCGGCTCAAAATAAGACAACGAATGTTTTTGGTAATGGGTCCGTTTTTGGTGGGCAAAAAGTTGAATCATCTCCTTTTGGAAGTGGTGGTACAACTCAAGCTGGGAATATTTTTAGTTCTGCTGCAGCTGCTGCCTCGGATAATAGTTCTATTTTTGGTGGATCTTCATCATCAAATGTTCAATCGACTGGATCTATATTTGATATGGCACAGACATCAACACCATCTTCTGTAGGTAGTTCACTATTTAGGTCACCAACAATTACAAATGCATCTTCTGGTGGATCACTATTTGGTTCAACACCGGGATTTGGAAGCGGTGTTGGTAATACTGCATCACCGCAATCTACGGGTGGCTCAATCTTTGGGGGAGGAGGTAATTCGCAACAAATGTCTGGTGGATTTGGCAGTTCATTTGGACCACCACAAACATCACCACCTCCAGCTTTTGGAAATGCATTTGGACAAGCAAGTACAGGGTAATTCTAAATCTCAGATCCATTGTTTTTTATTTGTTTCCCAAATGTAAAGTTAAATGAAAAAATTCGTTTCATTCTTACAGATTTGGTTCTTCATCATTTGGATCTCCTTCAACAGGATTTGGGCAACCACAAGCACAAAAGTTTGGGTCTTCAGCAACATTCGGTGGAGCGGCAACATTCTCTTCAGCAACATTCGGTGAGTCTTTTTCAATAACAACCTAACTTCTCGTCAGTCAGTCTTTTTCAATACATTGTACGATTCAAATATTCGTATATCATTAGGTAACGCTTCATTTGGTAGTCCGAAAAGTAGTTTTGGTACAGAAAATAACAGTTTTAATGCACCAGTACAACAAAATACATTATTTGAACAACTTGGAGCATCTACAGAAAGTCAAATGTCGTCATTCGGTAATCTTGCACAAACATCGAATACTAATCAACAGAAACCAGCATTTGGAGGGTAATAATTTTTACATTTGATTAAAAACAATCTTTTAATTTTAATTTATTATTATCATTTTCAGGTCAGCTTTCACTGCATGGAGATAGATTACTATGCAAATTATTAATTACATATATTATGATGTTGCAAATAAGTACATATATTAAAAATAAAAGTATAATAAATTTCTAAAGAATGAAAAACCGAAATTTTTATTTCCGAGTTAAAACCATCTAGCGGATTTTGTTTTCAATCAAAAATTTTTGTAGCGTTTGTGAAATAGAAAGAATTTTTTTTACCTTTTATATTCACCAATTTATACATTCATATATGCAATAAAATATGTTTATGGGTATTATCAACCAATCAAATTTGTACAAATAATTTATATATTAAAAACAACAATAAAGTAAAGTGACAAATAGCGAGATATTTAAAAACAATTAAAGCAAATTCAAATAAGTATTCAATGTATTTAATCAGATTGTAATAATAATTTGTTTAAGTAATAATTTCAATTAACAGTTGAATTTAACAAAACTAATTAAAAGTGTGACGTTTTTCGTCTTCTCTTCTGTTTTCATTTTTTTTATTTCTGTCGTCATTTTTTTTTGTTGTTTTTTTTCAATTTTTTTTTTGACAGAAGTTTTTCATTTCATTTTTTTTTTCTTTTTATAAAATTTATTATTATTAAATTTGAATTCGTTTTAAAAACTGTCGCGTTTCTTTGGTGTTAATTAAATCTGCATAAAAAGTATAAAAATGGAAATACCAGTGACATTAATTGTAAAAGCTCCGAATCAACAATTTGAAGATCAGACAATTAAATGTGAATTATCATGGACAATTAGAAAATTGAAAGGATATCTATCTTTGCATTATCCATGTAACCCTGTAAGTTTATTTTTTGTTTCTATATTTTCATCTAAACTGATAATTTTTATTATTTTATTGAAGGTCAAATGTCAAATTATTGTAAAAAAAAAAAAAATACAAAAAATTGACTAATTGAATTTAATTTAATGTAAAGAAAACCATTAGAGTTAGAAAGAGAAAAACTGATACTGAGAGAGTGAAATCGATGTTAGAATAGTTTTAATTTCCAATGTTGTTGTGAATAAAATGAAAATAGAAAACCGGCCAACTACAAAATAATATTTTCTTTTCCACATTTGAGAGGTTTTTTGTTTGTGTTTTTTATCAAAATTTTTTAATCTTAATTTTGATAAACCAAGTAATTATTTACTAACAACGTTTTCTGTTTCTTCTGGTTTAGTTTTTATTTATCGAGACTATTCATCTCCACCCAGTTTTGTAATATTTAAAAACTTTTCATAAAGAAAATATTAAATTTTCTAATAAATAAATATCCACTTAAATTCTCTTTAAAATCCTACTTATTTTCAAATACATTTTGCATTTAAAAAAGATCAATTGTTTTTTCACGATCTCATTAAATGTTCAACGTTTTGATAATTCCTAATCTAATTTTTTTTGCATCATTTTTTCTTTGTTTTAAAATTATTATTCAATAATTGTTTTGTTTTTTAATTCTACAGATAATATTTATTCTAAGCAAATCAAATCTAATCTAATCAATTTCTGAATAGCTAAAGAACCATTATTACGTTGAAGCAATTTCCAAAGTTTAATTCGCTCAGTAAAATTTTTGTTTTATGAAAAATCAGTTTAGATATTCCCAATGTGAAACAGTCGTGCGCAGTCGAGGGAATAATTTTCTTGAACAATTGAGAATTGAATCAGTTTTTACATTGGCTGATTTATGAATGGAAAAATAATTAATTATAAAATAAATTTAAGTTTACAAATCGTTTTGAAACTCGCGATTAAAAAACATTTATTTTTAATTAGCATTTTACATTAAGCCTCTTTACATGTCTAATTCTAATTGCATCGCAGAAGAATCATAATTATTTTACGTTTTAATTTTGAAACAAACAATTATCTCTCTCTAACTCTACTGACCACCACCGGTCCGGATTGTTGAAAATTTCATGAAAATATTTTTTCTAATGAATTGAAGAAAAAAACACGAAATATATTTGCAATAAAATTTGATTTATTTGTTTTTTGTTGTTGCTTTTGCTGTATTGTATTTTTTTTTAAATTATTAAATAAACTTACATCATTGTTTTTTTGTGTTTTGGTTTTTTTTTTTTTTTGCATTTGTTTACAATTACTAAATTATTTTTCTATCAAGTGTGTCGTGTCATCGTTTCACGTTCATGAAATGATAAAAAAAAAAAATTTACTAATTTAATTCGATGTCGATGTGACTTTTAGTCACTTACGTTTTACGTAAACAAAAGAAAAACAAAATAAATAATGATAATTTATTCGTAATTTATGTGTTTCTATTTCAATTTTTACTTTTTCTTCCTATTTTTTTTTTATCGCTTCACTTACCTTCACTAGCTGTTTGTAAGTGTTGTTATTAAATTATTATTTTCTTGGAAAGTCATAAGTTTTGAAAGAAATTGATAAGAAAACAAAAACAACAAAATATTTGTAATATAATTTTATTCAATAGCCTCTATAATCTGAACCACAATTTATTGTCATGAATAAAATTATTGCCTGTGGTCAATATAAATAGTTGTGAATAATTAATGTGAAGAATTTATCACCTGAATATTCACTTAATTAACATTAATTATTTGATTCTTGAAATAAGTAGATTTTATTATGTTTCCTACAATTCGAAGTTATGTTTGGATCTAGCTTTTGGTTATATGATTTGAGAGCGAAGAAACAGAAAGAGAGAGAGAGAGAGAGAGATAGTAGAGCAAAAAAAATTTATTTAGGTCAAAGTTCAAAGTTATCATTTTACACATTTTGTTAATTTAAACAGATGACGTAACCTGGTTTTTTTGTTTTAATTTCTTTATCGATGAAATTTAAGTATTTCTTTTTTTAATTGTTTATTTTTGTATATTTTTTCATTTATTACTAAATTCTGGTAATTAAATTTTTAAAAGTCTATCGATGTAAAATTACAGTTCAGTCAATTGTATAATGTTCATATGTAACCACAAGACAACTGTGAAATTCTTCTTATTCCAAATTTATTTGAAATTACAAAATTAAAGAAACGGAAAGAATTATTTTACACTAAATTTTGTAATTGAAACTGACTGAAATTTGATTAAAATTATGAGGTTTAATTTAAACAAGTGAACCACAAAATGAAAAAAAAAAATCAATTTGCATTTCTTTTCTTTTTCTTCTTTTTTTTTAATCAAAACTTTCAATTTTTCAATTAAACTTTATTTTTTCCCCGTCTTTTTTGTAACAAGTTTTATTTTCCTTCTTCTTCTTCTTTTTAATCTAAATAAAAAGTGTAAGAAAGAAAGTTAATAAATTTTGCTTGTATAATTCAAATTCATTGAATAGGGCTGATGATGTCCTATTATCCGACAAATTATTTGAATTCAATTTTTTAAATTTCAAAACTTTTTTTATTTGTAAAATATTTGAAAACAAATTTCTGTGTTTGACTCATTTTGGAGATTAGAGAGAATATTTAGCACCTGTTGAGCGGGGGAATTTTATGCAGCACTAAAATAAAATAAATTGTCGCTAAAAATTTAAATTCAATTAAAAGATTTTTAATTTTATTTGGTTTAATCATAATAAATAATCGTTTCGTTTTGCTTTCTAATTCTAGAGTACAGATGAACAAAAATTAATATATTCTGGACAATTATTGCATGATGCAATTGTTTTAAAAGATATTTTACGTCAGTATGATGAACAAATTGATGAAGATAAGGGACAAATTCATACAGTCCATTTAGTTTTTACACCAAAAGTTATGAAAAATGGTACATCATCACGATCAATGGATGGTACCACGTCTAGTATTGATGGATTAAGGTAAAATTAATTTTAATGTAAATAGAAAAGATTTTTTTAAAAATGAAGTTTTTGTTAATGTTTAAAATTTATATTTACTTATCACAATACTGAGATAACTAACTGTCTATAAATATTCAAAAATTTCATTTTTTCTATCCACTTCAGACTTTCAAATTTAGTAAATTCACTTTCTTCTCTTTTCATTTCACTGCATTTGAATTTTATTTATTGATTTAATCATTAATAGAATTCTTTCATTAATAAAAGTTTTTTACGATTTTCATTTTAAATTATACAATTCTCTTATTTGTCTTTCTTTTTTAATAAGTTTCTATAATTTTTGGTTTTTTTGTTTTTGTAGACATCGAAATGTTGCAGTAAATAATCTTAGTGGAACAACTGGTTCTAGTAGCACAATAAATACACCAGTTATAAATCAACAACCAACATCAATTTATACAAACATTCCATCAACGATGACAGGACAACAGCAACAACCCTCATTAATTAATAATTGTGGTAATAATAGTTCATTCGATCCGCAACAACAATCAAATGAATTTATTATTGCGCAACAAGTTGCAATGCAACAATGGATGCAACATGCGTATTCACAATATCTTAATCAATATGTGAATTTGTAAGTTTTCTTTATGATTTTTATTAGATTAATTTTTATTTATCATTTTTTATTAATTATTTAAGGATTTCAATGGGTTTTCGACCAGAGTCCATTTATTTGCCACAACAAACAAATGGTACACCACAAAATATTCCCTTTTATCCACCACAAAATATTGATAATGTGATATCACCATTAAATTCTTCACAATTACAAACACAATTGCAACAACCCCAACAACAACAACCAAATTTAAATCAACCAATACCACAACAGCCTCAGCCAGAACAACCACAACAGGAATTACAAAATCGGCCTCAACCAAGATTTCCAAATATTGTACAAGAGGAAGAAAATAATAATAGAGATTGGTTGGATATGTTTTATGCTCTTAGTCGTCTAATGATCTTTTTGACATTAGTTTATTTCTATTCATCACCAGCTAGATGTTTGGTTGTACTTTTTGTTGGTATTTCTATTTATTTGTAAGTATTTTTATATCTTTTTGAATGAATTAATGTCAATATTCTTAAGATTGCAAAAATGAATCAAAATTAGTGAAGCTATCACACGATTAAATAGATTTTATTTTTATTATAATTGTAGATATCATATGGGTTTCTTTCGAAATAATATTCCGGAAGCAAATAACAATCAAAGGCCTGTTATTCAACAAAATAATAATAATAATAATATTGTTGTTATTCCACAACAACAACCAAATAACAACAATAATATTGAAGAAAATAATAATGTTGCACAGGTTGCAGCAAATGTTGTTGAACAAGAAGATACACCAGAACAACAAGCTGATAACCAAAGTGATAATGACGGCGGTGTACCGCCAGTACTTCCTCAACAGCAACAACCACAACAACAACCAAATAATGATTTAACGATTGCTGATGATACAACAACAACAGCAGCTCAAGAAGAAAATAATCGTACATCAATTATCTCATTTATCCGTACATTTGTACTATCATTTTTTGCCTCACTTATCCCCGATCACGCCTTGTAAACATTATAATTGTACATAAATACCTTAGATTACTTTATTGTTGCTATTTTGCTGGTTAAAAGAAGTAAATCTGATTGTTTTTCTTTAAGAAAAATTGCCAATTCTATTCATCATTTACGTTTAATAATTTATTTGTTGCTTTGAGATGTTAATAAACCCACTACACTATTTAATTTTACGATAGTCAATACCAGATGTTGAATTTCTGATTTCCTCTCAATATTTGTTTAATTTTGAAAAGGAATTTTTTATATTTAACTTGGTGTTTGGTGTAATCGCATTTCAACTCTCCCACTTTAAAAATTTTGTTAATTTTTTCTTTTCTTTACTGAATATTATGATTTTTTTTTAATTAAAAACTATGAAAAATTATTTTTTGAAAAAAGTCTTTATTGTTTATATTATTTAATTAATATTTGTTGCTCATATTTGTTGTTGTTATTATTAATATTGATTTTGTAAAAAGAGTAATAATTTATTTAAATTAAAAATTTAATAAAACTTATCGGAAAAGAAAAATTTATAAAAAGAAAATTTGCAAATGGACGAAGAAGAAAGAAAAAAGAAAAAAAAAATAATGAAAAATTAAAATTTTAACTGATATTTATAACTATTTTGTAAATAAAACGAATGAAAAACTAATGATGATGAATTGATACAAAAATAATAAAAATATATAATTTACCTATAATATCCTTACTTTAGTTACTGTCTGTGTTGTTGTAATAATTAATTATTTAGTAATAAAAAGAGAAAACAGAAAAATACTATTATAAAACATTTGTGTTTTTATTTATTTTTTTTGTACAAATTATATTTTTAAGGGGTTTCAGCTCATCAGTGCAGTGTTGCTGTAATTAAAATAAATAACATACGTGAAAATGATTTTACAATGTAATCGTTCACAATATTCCCCTTAACTTATGCTTTTAATTCAACACCACATCAGTCGTGTACGTTTAAAAAAATCAAAACAAGATACAAGATAATTTTTTTCGTCTAATTTCAAATAAAAAATGTAAACGATTTGCAAAATGTCATGAATGAATTAATGTTGAGTCTGTCTGTATTCACAAATACCTAATTGGGTAAATCCAATATAATTATATTTATCAGTAAAAAAGAATTTTTTACGACATGGACTACTGATAAACAGATATCGAAAAGATAAGAAAGATTCAGTATTCTAAGTATTTTATTACACATTTTGTGAATCTTATTCTTATGCTATCCCTTTTACACTAATCTTATAAATTTTCTAAGTCACACACACACAGAGAGACTTATCGATTTGGTCAATTAACTATTTATGTTTTTATTGTAAAAACGAAAACATAAATTCCGTTTGATAAGGAAAAAAAATATTTATAAAAAGTTGTTTTGTCTTATCAACATTTTTAGTCCAAGTGGCATTTTTTTCTTTTTTTTTTTTTTTTGTTCAATTTTCTTCAATTGATGTAGTTTTGAATTATGTTCGCCAGTTTTATTTCAATTGTTACAAGAGAAACATGTTAAAAATATTATTGAGAAAAGAAAAATTTGCTATGAGCTTTTCTGCTCGTTTCAAACATGTAAGATTTTGTGTTGTTTTTTTGTTTTTTTTTTTACATGAGAATTTTTCTTAACGGTTCATCCTTTAAATGAACTTACCAAAAAGAAAATTTTTTGGTATAATTTTTTTCTTTCGAATGTGCTAAAATAATTTGAAAACTCTTTACAGTTTATATTTTGTGTTTTTTTGTTTTACGTTTTTGTATTTAATTTAAGGTTGCCCTTTGTTTTTAATTTATAGACGGGAAAAATTATTGCAATACGTCGTGAAGATCAATCAGTATGGGAACGAAGATCTCCATTTAGTCCTACACATGTGAAAAGACTTGTTAAACAAAAAATCACTGTTATTGTTCAACCGTCAAATCGACGAGCGTATCCAATGCAGGTTAGTAATCTTTCATCTATATTATAACGATCGAACATTTCAATTAATAATTATTAACGCGTGTCACGTTTCTACATTTAACAAAAAATTTTTTTGTTAACAAAATACGAGATAACTGAGTGCTAAGAAAACAATGCAAAAATTATCATTAAAAATTAATGCCACGTCATAGGAGGCAAGGCAACAAGAGATAAAATACAAGAAAATTAAAATTCAAGTTAAGAAATTAAAAAAAATAAACTGATTTTAATTGATGGAAAAAGTGAATGCGTCGTTGCCTGAACGGAATTTATTTGACCCTCTTTACTCGCCATTTTTATTATTTTATTATGTAAAGTCGCGTGGTTATGTTTTTTTTTTCGCGCATACATGTACAGAAATTTATTCAAGGAATAGTCGTATGTGGTATAGATATTTTATTAGCAACTGATAACAGTCACTTGGCAAATATAAAATCGTATGTATTGTTATCAATTTTGTTTATATTTATATTTATTAGACGCGCAAAGTTAATCAAAAAAAAAAAGTTTTTTTGTTGGTGTCTGTATGTGTGTCTTATATTATATTACAACAACTCATATAAATGTACACTACTTGTTGGTTAGTTATCAGGAAAACATTTATCAGCACACACCTACTAAAATAAATTTTTACTGTCTTAAGTCTTAACGTTTCTTCTTTCTCATTAAATATTTTATCAGTTTAAATTTTTTTTTTTGAATATAATTACAACAATTAGAATAAATTTCTATTTGGATCGGAACTGATAATGTGAATGATTGGAATTTTCCATAAATAATTAACAATGATAAGAATAAGAAATTGTTATTTATAAAAAAAAAAACACACACACACAAACCGAATGATTTTTTTAATCTTTTATGAAATTTTGGAAATTTATTTTTAAATTATTTTGTTAGTCAGTAAAATTTGTTTAATTAACTAAAGGATAAACATGACTAGATAATGGGGATGGAAAGTAAATTCTATTTAAATGGTTTTTTTTTTCAATTATTATAGAAATAAAGTCTCAACATGTTTAACTTGATTGATTTTACAAAAGAACGACAATGAACTGGATACACTTTTCAATTATTTGTCTGATTCTACATTATTTACTTTTGTCAAATATTTTGTTTATAAATTGCAAATTTACATTTAGTAAATATTTCTCTTTTTCTTATCTTCCTAATAAGTACGTAAACACCCCAAAAGAAAAACAAATTATAATCAACAACAACAACAATAATATTCTTGAAATTCTTAATTAAATAATAAAATCCGCAACAAAATAAAAATTCAATGACGTTTTACTATTTAATATTTTACTTTAATAAATAAAAATCAGAAATAAACAAACAATTAATAAATTAAATTCGCAATTTAAATCTAGAAAACGACGCCAACAAAATAATAATAATAACAACAACAACAACAACAACAACAAATTCGTCTCATTTCAAGTACTATATATGTATATATGTTTGTTAGTACTGATAAGAGATGATTGATAACATATTATCAAAGTGAAACACATGACAACATCATAATAATAATTTACATAATTTAAGATTTGTTTTTCTTTTTTTTTTTTTTCATCGAAAAAAAAAAAAAATGTAATTAAATTTTCATCAAATAAAAAAAAATGTTATTCTTATCGTAGGCTTATCTAAATGCGGGTGCTGTTATAAAAGAGGATATTAGTGAAGCAACTGTTATCTTTGGTGTTAAACAAGTACCAATTGATCAATTAATACCAGAGAAAACATATTGTTTTTTTTCGCATACAATAAAGGCACAAGAATGTAATATGCCATTGTTAGATGCTGTTCTGGAGAAGGTAAGATCTTCATCGCACGTTCTTCAATATGTTGTTCTTCAATTTAATTTTATTCCATTTATAGAACATTCGACTGATTGATTATGAAAAGATTACCGATATTAATGGTCAACGTCAGATTGCATTTGGTAAATATGCTGGTGTTGCTGGAATGGTCAATATTCTTCACGGACTAGGTTTACGACTTCTTGCATTAGGACATCATACTCCATTTATGCATATTGGTCCAGCACATAATTATCGTAATGCTTCGATGGCAAATCAATCCATTAGAGATTGTGGCTATGAGATTTCATTGGGAAATATGCCAAAATCTATTGGCCCTTTAACTTTTATATTCACTGGCTCTGGTAATGTGTCACAAGGTGCTCAAGAGGTTTTCCAAGAACTTCCAATTGAGTATGTTCCACCCGAAATGTTGAGAAAAGTTGCTGAACATGGAAGTCAAAATAAATTATATGGCTGTGAGGTTAGTCGTTCTGATCATCTTGAACGTAGAGAAGGAGGAGGTTTTGATCCACAAGAATATGATCAGCATCCAGAAAAATATATTTCAACGTTTAGTAAAAAAATTGCACCTTACGCATCTGTAATTATAAATGGAATTTATTGGGCTGTTGATAGTCCGAAATTGATGACAATCCCAGATGCAAAAAATCTTTTACGTCCAGCAAACACACCATGGTTACCAACAAGCACCGGTGCACCAGCATTACCTCATCGAATGTTAGCTATTTGTGATATTTCTGCAGATCCGGGTGGTTCAATTGAATTTATGAATGAATGTACAACAATTGATACCCCATTCTGTTTATACGATGCTGATCATAATAAAGATACCAAAAGTTTTAAAGGTCCTGGTGTTCTTGTATGTTCAATTGATAATATGCCAACACAACTCCCTAGAGAATCAACTGACTTTTTCGGTGAACTTTTATATCCAATTGCAATGGATATTATTCAAAGTGATGCCACAAAACCATTAGAATCTCATAACTTTTCCTCAAGTGTTCTGTCTGCGGTAATCGCTAGCAATGGAAAATTAACACCAAATTTTGAATATATTTCCGAATTAAGAGAAGCAAATAGGTAGGTAAGCTGCCACAAAATATTTAAATATTAATTAATTCACAATTAATTTTTTTAAGTCGGTCACGCCACAAATCTGGTGAAGGTTCAATTGAAGGTAACAAACGAGTCTTAGTACTTGGAGCTGGATTTGTCTCTGCACCAGTTGTTGAATATCTTCACAGAGATAAAGACATATCTATTCGTGTTTGTAAGAAAATCTTTTATTAATTTTTATTGCAAATATACTGATCTTTTTGTTTATTAAAAAAGGTTCTCATTTGAAGGAAGAATCTGATCGATTGGCACAAAGATATCCAGGTGTTGATAGTATGTACTTAAATGTAACAGAAAATATAGATCATTTAGAAAAGTTATGTGAAGAAGCTGATGTTGTAATATCTTTATTACCTTATGGTCTTCATGGACTTGTTGCAAAACATTGTGTTAATACAAAAACTCATATGGTAACTGCAAGTTATGTTACTGATGAAGTAAGAGATTTAGATGAATGTGCAAAACGTGCTGGTGTAACATTAATGAATGAAGTTGGTTTAGATCCTGGTATTGATCATTTACTGGCAATGGAATGTATTCAAGATGTGCAAGACAAAGGTGGTGTAATTGAATCATTTGTTAGTTATTGTGGTGGAATACCCGCACCAGAACATTCAGATAATGCATTGAGATATAAATTTTCTTGGTCCCCAAGAGGTGCATTAATAAATACCTTATCCGCAGCTAAATATTTAAGTAAAGGTCAAATTGTTGAAATTTCTGGTGGAGGTGATTTAATGTCATCACCAAAACAACTTGACTTTTTACCTGGATTTGCATTAGAAGGTTTTCCAAATCGTGATTCAACAAGGTATGGTGAATCATATGGTTTAGGATCAAAAGTTCATACATTAGTAAGAGGAACAATACGTTATAAAGGGTTTTCAGAATGTGTTTCAGGAATGCAATTATTAGGTCTAATTGATCCAGAACCCAATCCAATGTTACATATTTCAGGACCTGATATTACATGGGTACGAAAATTATGTCATGTGAATTTAAACGTTTACTTATTATACATTTTTTCTTGGTTCAGCGTCAACTCATTTTAAACCTTCTTGGACTACAAGACAGTAGCATTTTTTATGAAAATTTAAAACAAAAGTTAGCAGAACGTGTTGGTAATCCTGATGGAATTGAGAGTTTGGGACTTTTAGAAGATCAACCTGTACTTAAAATGGGTACTCCAATTGATACCTTAAGCCATTTCTTATCGAAAAAATTAGCTTATTGTAAGATCAAATTCTTGAAATGAAATTAGAAAATGTTTAATAATATTTAATAATTGAAACTTTTTTCCTTTCGTAGCTGATAATGAACGAGATCTTGTTATATTAAGACATGACATTGGTATACGTTGGAATGATGGAAAACGTGAAGAACGTGGTATTAATTTTGTTAGTTATGGTCAACCAGCAGAAAGTAATGGACATTCAGCAATGGCAGTTACAGTCGGTTTTCCAGCAGCAATTGCAGCCAAAATGATTCTTGATGGTGAAATACAACAGCGGGGTGTTCTGTTACCTTTATCACCAAATATTTATAGACCAATGTTACAACGTTTAAGAGCAGAAGGATTAACAGCCACAGAAACAATAAAATTCCTTAATTAAACGTCATTATTATTTGTGTTGTTACTTTTATTATAATTATATATTTTAACAAAACCTGAAATTTTATTATATTTAGAATTATTTGTCGAATTATTAAAAATAAATTTATGTATTTAAAAAATTTTCACTTGAACAGTCTTGACTATTTATTTTCTGATAGCATTTGATTTAATTGCTTCAGCGTCTTTTCTTTAATTTCTTTTGAGTTTAAAGGCAAATCTAGAGTTAATCTTTAATTGTTACGTTCACTTATTAAAAATATAAATCTGGAAGTCAGATACAAAACATTTTGTAAAAATTAATTCAAACTAATCCACTGGAATTTATGATAATCACCTAAATGTATACAACTTATAAAAAATTTGTATTCTTATCAATTTCAATAAAATTATTGACCTTTTCAAAAACAGATAACTTCCTTTTAATCGTATTTAGTATTTACATCATATACCTATACGTAATCATATGATTTTTGGTAATCATAATTGTATGAATAATTAGAACAATTTAAACATTAATTTCACATAAGTTATACTTTATAAAATCAGAAAAATTATATATTTAATTTATTGTTACAAAGTTCAAATCTGTTCTTTTTTTTTTGTTGTTTTTCTAATTTTTTTTTTCTATTTTCTCCCTCTTTTTTATGACTTTATTTTATTTTATTTTTTGTTTTTACTCTGATAATCGAAAAATTTGAAGATAACAACAAATAAAACTTATCACAAATTTTTGGTGAGGTTTTAATTAAAAAATTGCAGAATGAATTTATAATGTGTTCGGACATGTGCGTTAAACATCATTTTACTTAAATAAAGGTTGCGAAATAAATCTTAATCCTGCTAAAAAAAAAAAAAATTAAATTTTGTGTTTGTGTGGGTGTGAACTTAGTGGACCTAGTGTGGATTGAACTTTGTGTGTTCAGATAATCTAAATAAATTACTGACCTTTATTCAGTATTAGAGAATTATTTATCTATTTATCTTTACAATATTCATTAATAAAAAACTATACTTATCTATTGAGTAGAATTACAACAAATTTAATTTTATAATTTTAACTGACAAAAAAAGTGACTAATTTAATTATACCTACATTATTGCACACGTACACATATATTTTCAATATTACTATTTAAAAATATATTTGCAATGTTATTCAACTGTTTCAAGGTTCTTTCCAAAAGATTTGCTAAAATTAACTTAAAGTATTTAATAAACTTTTTTAAAAAAACGTTTGACACAATCGACTTGCACTTGAAATGAGTGTTGAAAATAATAATAAGTGTGTCGTTTAATAAATTTTTCGTATATAACCTAAAATTTATCGTTCATATTTTTGACAGCTCTGATTTTCAATATAAGTTCGTTTTTTTTTCGCCGCCATTTTATTTAAATTTTTAACCTAAAAAAAATATTTAAATTTTAATGTGTTTAGAAATTTTTATTTTAAGTCCGGAAACAGATTATCATTTGAGAGATAAGGCGTCATACGACGTACGTCATAATAAATCATTAGGATTTTGTTTAATTTTTTGATTTTATTTTTATAAAAAGCAATTAGAACGATTTTTTTTTTTTTAGATTCTGATAAAAAATTGTTAATACTTTTCATTTCATTAATCTCTTATTTTTGTTTCTATGCCTCTTAATACACATTATAAAAAAAAAAAAGAGATACACAGAACAGCAGACTCTTTTATATTTTACGTTTTTACACGATTTATCAGCGAGTAGAACGACGACAAAGAATAAATTCATTCGGTTTTAATGTTATATTTTTAGTTGAAGTCTTAACTTGTTCGAATAAAGATGTCTAAAATTATTTTACTGTGATGTGTTATATTTTATAAACTCATCATCATCAATTATTGTTGATAATTTATTATTATTTTTGTTTAAAAAAAGAAACTTTTTTTAATCATTATAATTTTTTTTTTTGTTATTTTCAATAATGATAAAGTTTATTTATAAATAAACTTTGTTTAAATAAATTTTTGTTTTAAATTAAATCTATATTTTTGTATTATAAATGACGACACAGTTTTGTCTTTTAGAACAACGACACTTTAGTGTGAATTATTGTTATTATTATTATACATTTTATTACAAACAATATTCATATTCAGTTAACGAGAAATTTATTAACGGATATTATTAAACGTTATTAATAAATACAATAAATTTCACTTCATTTAAAATATGAAATAAATAGATATATAGTTGAGTAGATATACGTTTGAGTTGAATTTTTAAGTTTCTGTTTAGTGAATTCTTGTGAATTAATCATAAATATAATTTAATTAGATTTAATAACAGAAAATACCTAATTTTGATTGGTTTTTATTATTAATTGAAAAAGAAAAAAAACAAATTTGTGCATTTGTGTGTGTGTGTGTGTGACACTGTCAGATTTACGTTTCTTGATAAAATTTTAATTTAATCTTAAATTAGTTTTAATTGTTTTAGTGATAAAAATTAAAAGATTAAACAAAATGTTAAAAATAAAATATTTAACGGATACTCATTTTAGGGGTTTTGAGAAATACAAGGTAAGATTTTTTTTTTGTTTTTAAAATAAATAATAAAAAGCTTTTATTTATAACAACATAAAAGTTTTTCATCAATAATGACTTTTTTTGATTGTTTCTTGTAAAATTTAGGATTCTATAAATTATTTTTATTACCATCAGAAATAATTGAATAAAGTTCTCGCCATCTCATAAATTTATCAATTTCTCACACATTAATCTTCTTGTGTCAATTTTAACAGTATAATAAAATTTACAATCAACAATAATATTTTTCTTCTGCTGTTGTTGTAATTTTCCAGTTATATTTCTGTGCAATTAAATGTCAATTGTACATCAAACAATGAATTTGTAAAAACTTTGAGTTTATTCGGTTCTTCTTCTTCAAAAAAAAAAACATAATTACGGAGATTATCACAACAAATAAGAATCTAAATAAAATTCCAAACATTTGTAATTAATGTCCCAATCTCCAAATGTGAATCTAATTAGTACCGATTATAGATTTAATTTATAAAATTTGTGAACCAAATTAATTAATTTATTTATTTGTATAAAAATTTCACATTTAATTAAAAATTGATGATAAATTGAATAAGAATAAATGGCAGTGCACGCAAATAATCTAATTTGTAAATGCTTGAACGGAATTTTATTTATTTCTCTTAATTGCTCTTGTTTATAACAAAAAAAAAAAACAACAATAAATAAATAATTATCAAAATAAATTAATTATCACATAAAATATTCAATAATTTTTCTTTTACTTAATTTATATTTTTTTTTTGTTTATTTATTTTATTTTCTTATCAATGAATTAATTTAAGGAAACTTAAATCAATTTCTCATTCTCTCTCTCTCTCTCTCTCTCTCTCACACACACTTTCTCTGTCTAAAATAATTTGATCGTTTAATACACTTTGAACTCTAATACAATATTTTTTCCTTATCGTCAAACAAAAAATGTTTACAAGTTTATTTTGTTGTTGTTGTGTGTGTTTTTTTTTCTTCTCTCATCTCATGTATGGTTAAATACTGAGAAGTGGATGACCTTTTGCTTCAACTTTTTTTTAGATAATCTAAAATCATAACAAACAACAAATAAATAAAAAAATAGTCACACATTTTACAAACTTTAGAAGAAAACAATATTAAAAAATATTAAATTGTCATGCCATTATTTTTTTTTACTCGAATTTTTTTCTTTTTAGAAAATGTTGTTGTTGTTGTTGTTGTTGTTCTTATTAAATTTTATTTAAGTTTTTAATTTTTTTTATCTTGAATTTTCTCTATTTTCAGTATAGCTGCATTGACACTGGAATCCTAAGTGTAAAAGTAATGCACCCATTTTGGAATCGGTTTGTTCAGGTAAAATTTTATTGAAGAAAATAATTACAAGAATTAATACGAAAATTAAATAATTTAGAGCAATAAAATTAACAAAAAAGTAAAAAAAAAACACACAATTTTAATTAACGCGAAAGGTAAATGAACTCGTGAATTTTTTTAAATTCATCACAAATAATATTTGTATGTGAGTCCATGATCTTGATTTGGTAAAAAAAGAGAATTAAACAAATTTTCATTTCAGTTTGAACAAATCTGAAATTTCATATTAAAAGTGAAAACCAAAAAAATATTAAATATTTATTTTATCTTGTTGATATTTTTTTTATTGTAAATCTGAACTTGAGTAAACACAAATTTAATCATATACCGTGACCTGAGTCATCTTCTTCAGAACTACAATATTTTAACTTTTTCATCACACTCTTAAATTTTCCATCATATTAATTTTTAGAAATTATTTTGATTGTAAAAAAAAAAAAAATTATTACGTTTGATTGAAAAATTTCATTTTTAAAAATTTTCTTAAAAAATCGTCACACGAAACAAAAAAAAAATCACAGCGACAAACAGCCAACAATATGAATTGTGTTGAATACGATAATATTATAAATATTTCTTTAAAAATAAACAAGAGTATGATGATTATTATTTCTTAAATTTTGTTGTTGATTTTTTTATCTCATGCCATAAACCAACACATATGCAATTCTATATATACATTCATGCCCACTTAAAAAAAAAAATTGCATATGTTCAGAAATTCACGATAGAAACGCAAACATTCATATATTGAAATTAAAATTCGTAAATACAACTTTAAAAATTCTAATTAAATGTTTTAAATTTAACAACAAAAAAAAACAACACAGACATACCTACTCAGACACTGCAACAAATTTGGCCTTGACTTTAAGATTACAAAAACAGAAAAATTAATGTAAAGAATTTTTTTGTTCTTTTTTGTTCTTTTATCTTGATGGTTCCAGTTGAACGTAATAAACGGAAATAAATTTAGTAGTGAAACTGGCGTTATATTATTGTGCAATCTTTATCGTAAATATAGAAAATTTTAAAAGCTTTTTTTAGACTATGGTCTAAATATAGGAGGCAGTGAAAGCTTCGAATAGTCTTATACTTTATTAAATCACATCTGATAATATTCATTCATAATTACGTCTGAATGGATAATCAATTAAAAGAAACTAATTTTCTGTTTACACAAAATGATGAAAAAAAATCTTAATTTGTTTAGAAAAAAAATATTGCAAACGATTTTTGTAGATTAAATTCTTCCTTATGAATTGAAATTTCTAAACATTTTAATAACATTGTTTTTTTTTTCGTTATTTTCAGATCTTTCCAAAAACAATTGCACCAAATCTTATAACATTTACTGGATTCTTATTGACTGTTTTGAATTTTATATTAATTGGATATTATGATTATAGTTTTTTAGCAGCTAATCATAATGAAACAATGGTACCAAATTGGGTATGGTTATTGGCTGCTTTTAATTTATTTTTAGCATATAATTTAGGTAAGTTACCCCATTCTTTGTTTTGCACTTATTTAATTGAATTCTTTAACAATAAATGTTTATTCTGTTTTTAAAGATGGTGTTGATGGTAAACAAGCAAGACGTACTGGGACAAGTGGACCTCTTGGAGAATTATTTGATCATGGTCTTGACTCATATTCAACAGTTTTTATACCAATATTAGTATTTAGTTTATTTGGACGTGATGATTTATCAACAATACGAATGCATTTTGTTATATGGAATGTTTTTCTTAATTTTTATACGTCACATTTTGAGAAATATAATACAGGCGTTATGTTTTTACCATGGGCTTACGATTTTACTATGTGGGTAAGTAAGAACAAAATTTCTCTATTCCATTTAATAACAAAACGAGTAATTCAAGAATAATTCGGGTTTGTCTTTTTTTAACAGGGTGTTTCAATAGTGCTAGCAATATCAGGAATAGTTGGTGCATGGATCTGGCGTGTACCATTACCATATGATATACCACCAGCACGCGCCTTTGAAGTATTTTTACATGTTTCTGCAATAATAAGTAATTATCCAATTGTTGCAAGAAATATTTACATGTAAAGTATTATTGAATTTATTAAATATTCATCCATTAATTTATACAATTCATTTTATATTTTAGTTCGTATCGTGATAAAACAGGAAAAATGAGAACATTTATGGAAGCAGCTAGACCATTATTTCCATTTTCAGCACTATTTATAATTTCAACAATGTGGGTAATGTTTTCACATAATCATGTATCTGATCTTGATCCAAGACTTATATTTTTAATTGTCGGTACAATATTTTCTAATATTAATGTAAGAACGTGTATAAATTTATCAGAAATATTGTGGAATAATATTTGTAATATAATATTTCTATTGCAGGTTCGTTTAATTGTTGCACAAATGTCTGATGTAAGAACTGACGGTTGGAATTATCTTTTATGGCCTCTATTATGTGTAGTAATAATTTGTACATTTCCACTATCATTATTTAATATGGAGAAATTAAGTGAAGATGTTGAAAGATATATTGTTTATACGTTATTTACAATTTGTACAATAATTCATCTTCATTATGGTTACAGCATTGTAAGTATTTTATTTTTTAAAGTTTTACGTAAATAACACAAACAAAAATTCACTTACTGAAATTTCGGGATCATGAATAAGAGTTTCATTTTAATGAGATTCACCAATCTAACAAAATGTGTTTTCAAAAGGAAAATAGTAATTTGACATATAACGAGCTCAAATATCCGGTAAATGTCGATTGTTTTTCTCTTACCTTCCGTTAATTAAGTTCAAATCCGTAAATCACTTGAACTGAAATATTACAGTCATTCATAATTTGTGATTGATAAATATTGATAAACAGAACTTTCATTAATTTATCATAAAAAAATTGATTTATTTTCTATAAATTTTTATCTTATTTTTCAGGTATCAGAAATGTGTGATCATTTTAAAATCAAATGTTTCAAAGTAAGAAAATTAAATGATAATAATAAAAAAAATAATCAACAAATAAATTTAATAAACATAAAACAGAACTAATCGAATGCATTTTTTATTTATGTTGTTCTTATAAATATTATTGTTTTTGTTATTTCTATGTCTTTTTATTTCTGTTGTATAAATGTTTTAAGTCTTATAAAATTATCAGAAGAAGTTTATGTTTATAGTTTGAACTTTTAGTTTATTTTCAATTATCATTTTATTTATTGATATAAAAATCTATTAAATTTTACATATTTTCTGTATTAAATTTTACAGAAAGAAAAAAAGGAAAATTATAATAAAAGAAAATCAAAAAATGGGAGTCCTTAAATTTTTGTTTTAATTAAACGTTTCAATTGGAACTATATAAAATGTAATCGAGGGTCTAAAATAGTATTGTGTTATAAATTATGTTTTTATAAATTTTATATGTGTTAATTAGGGTCTTCACTATAATATTAACTGGGTGAACTAATCTCCTCATCTAAATTTTTCCATGTTATTGGATATGTACGAAGCCAGTATACTTCATCAATTTGTTTAAAACCAATTCTTTCAAATAATTTTTGTGATGCTAAATTTTGATAGCCAACCAATGCAAATGTATCCATATCTAAGTCAGCTAATAGTTTTATCATTGCAATGACGACCAATGTGCCAAGGCCCATTCTATAATGTGAATCAAGTACTTGTAATGCACCTAATGGACCTGCCTGTAATCTGGAAATAAATAATTGATAACAATCAGGTAAATTTGTAAAAACTCTCATAATGCCGATCAAGATGATATTACCTAAAACACCAAGCAATGAGTTTGTCATCTTTATCGAATAAACCAATATTTGGATTCCACTTTAAAAGACGTTTTAATAGAAATAATGAACCTTCATGTTTATTTGGCCAAACATCATCAGCGATTTTTGCATGCTCAACAGACAATGGTTTTAATGTCATTCCATCTGGTATTCTAATGGAATTTTATAGAAATAAAGAATATTTTAATTTAGTTTGTACTTTATAGTTGTACTAACAATGTATACATTAAGATATATTTACTTTAACTGTAGCTTATTAGCGTCCATTTTTGGATAATAATACATAAAACATTTACTATCATATTCTTTTTTTAATTGTTTAGGTTCGACAACTTGAAGTACAGACTGGCGATGTCTTAATATAAAGGAACTTACTTTGAAGCCATTCCTCCAGTCAAGTAATGATAATGCTATTCTTAAACGATCATTATCTTCATTTAAACTATAAATAAATAGTTGATATCTATCCTAAAAGAAATTACAGAAAATTTTATATAATGCTAACTAAATGTATAAGTAAATAACTTTATTTAGACGTAACTATAATTTTTTAATTTTAGAACAAATTTTTTTTTATACTTAAATAAATCTAAAAAAATATCTTCATTAACAAAATTATTTGTTATTAACTTAAAATTTTTTGTTTATGTACTTACAATCACTAGAAAGGTTCCATCACTCCAATCACCATTTAAACTATAAAAATGTAAATTCTTTATATTGTTGTCTTTTTCCCACCAACGAATATAATTATCAACAATTGAAAAACCAACAATATCTTTTGGCCAATTTGGTAAAAATTTATTTCGTAAATTTTTCCAATCTGCTGGCAGAATTTCGACTAATTTATTATTATCATTAGTCATTGTGAATTTACAATTTCTAACTTCTTTTATTTAACGATATAAATTACAGTGAACGAATTTTACTATTTTATTTTATTTTTCACACAACAATAACAAAACGATTTATATAAAATTTCAATTAATTATATATTTCTATATAATTATAAAATGTCACAAATCACAAATCACACATCATCTGTCTTACAGAAAATATACAAAATTAATTCACCTTAAATTTTAAACTAATTTTTGAATTGTTCTCAAAATTAAATGAGATAATAATTTGTTACAAAAGTATAAAGTACACTAAATTATTTTTAATAAAATACATGACTTTAATATGATATACAATATTTATATAATTAACTAAATACAAAAAGATAAATAATACAATGAAAAATGATTAAAAAAACGCAGTGTAATGACAGATACGTCATTGAAATATACAATAACAACAATTTCTCTGAAATATACATAGTCGTGCATATTCAAAACAAATAATTTGCTATTCTAAATTAGTAGGAATTTTTTGAACAAATTAAAATTAACGTTAATTATTGGAAATAAGCATTTAGCAAACATTTTTGTTTGAAATCTTTAGATCGAAGAATATAAATAAATAGCAGAATTCTAGCCGAGAACACTGAAATCGGACACCAAAAACCATCTCCTTGTTCTATGGTTCTATATTCTATGCATCATTATTCTATAGAAAATTTTCAAACGTGGACGTCAATGTCCACATTTTTTTTTCTTTTAAAGATAAAATTGTTGCTTAGTTTTAGGTGATAGAAATTAAATCTACTCAACTAAATGTTTATGTAATTTTCTATTTATTCCATATAATAACGTATTTAAATTGAATAAAAATTCAGTTTGAATAGATTTTGTATTAGGTTCTAGATGTATTTGTAGGTAGGAAAAAACATTTTATTAAAAAAAATGTACGACACAATTTATTGTTATTTAAAAGTACATGTTAGTTTAATGATGTGGTCTAACAAGGGTTAGACCAACAAGTTTACTTTGTTGCAATGTAACATCTTAGATGGTTGAGAAGAATTTTTATAATAAAATAAATATTGTTTGTTATTTTATTATCGCAGTTCACAAGAGATTAATGTACTTCATTCTAAAGAAAACAAATTACTCAGAATCCGTCTAAAATATTCGTACAAACGTTTGTATACCTTTTTTTTCTTTACTTTTAACAATAAAATATGAAAAGGTAAATAGATAAGAAAATTTGTTGCAAATTATAATTTATTTGCACAAGAAAAAAAATTTCAACATCCGTTTTATCTTTCTTTCAAAAGAATTTTAAATAATCAAAAATAGAGTTTTTTTTTTGAGTTCATTTCAGATTCACAAAAATGATTAAAGCAACAAACTTAAGTAATAAATTTCGTAATAATTGATAATAACCCCAATAATATTTATAAGCGCGTGAATATAAAATAAATAGATAAATAGGTCTGTGGGTAAATCCACTTTGTCTATTAATTAAAATTGGCAAAAAAAAAAAATCGTTATCAAAAGTTAATCAGTCCAATAAATTTATCTGCGAGTTTATGATTCACCAAAGTTAATTGAAAAATAATTATTGCTTGTAAATATGTGAAATAGTCCATTTGACTCAAATTCACAGGAAATTACTAATTATATGATTATAGAAACATTATCATTTAATTGATAACTGTAGGACGTTGTGCAATTAATAAAATGTTAAACCAAAAACAAAGGGGAAAGAATGGAGGGAAAAATTACGAACCAAGAAAAAAAAAGCGCAAAAGTTTCAATTTTTTTTTTATGACATTTTATTAAAAATATTTTTCGAACAATTCAATTCATTAAATTATCTTCCGTAAAAATCAAGGACGTTGTGCAATTAATAAAATGTTAAACCAAAAACAAAGGGGAAAGAATGGAGGGAAAAATTACGAACCAAGAAAAAAAAAAGCGCAAAAGTTTCAATTTTTTTTTTTATGACATTTAATTAAAAATATTTTTCGAACAATTCAATTCATTAAATTATCTTCCGTAAAAATCAACAGTAAAGTTCAATCCACGTCCGACAGCTGATGATCCAAGTCGTACAGTAACATTACGTTTTCCAAGTCCACCATCAGAGATTGATGCAAAACCTCCTGTATTATTTAACATATTGTCAAGTGCACGGATTCTTGTAACATTTCTAAGTTCCGTATTATTATATATTACAAAACGTGTTAGATTTTGTCCAGCAATTCCGCTAACATTCACTATTGTACTATAAGAAAGAAATTAAATATTATTCACAATTCTATTAAATCTTTAAATAAATAATTTACCTATATAGATAAGAATCAACACCGGCTGTAATATTTCCAATAATTAAATCGTTTCTTCTTGTTACTGAATGAACTTCTAATACACAAAAAACTGCAACCGCAACAATTACAGAAATTAAAATTTTATTTGCCATTTTTAATTATTTTTTTTTATTTTAAAATTTAAGTTAAGTGACTTTTGATTATAAAAATGTTACTGATTTTAATAAATAAAATCTTCTGTTTTATATATACAATTTTTCTTATCGATTTATTTCGATTATTTGATTAATTAATTGAATTTTGTGATATAAAAAAAAATAGTACCTATCAAGTGGACAATTGATGTCGTCTTTTTTTTTATTTTTGTTATCATTTTTTTTAATTTAATTTTGTACAAATTAAGTCATTGTTGTTTTATCAGATTTATACTTAGATTCAGCGCTTTTCCATTAGATGGTGTACAGAGCACAATAAAGAAGATTTGTATAAAACTTTCACATAATGAAAATCTTTATTGCAACATGTAACGTAAAAGAGTCGAGTATAAACACCAAATAAAATATCAATTAAAACCAACATGAATTAGGTAGTAAAGGTATCGTATGATTTTTCACTATTCTAAATTTATAAACGAATTTTAAGCAATTCATAAAAAATGTAAATAAGGTAAATAATTATGCATTGTGTTTTTTTATAAATTAATTTTATTAAATTTTGATTGTAAAAATTTTTAAATCTAAAAAATAATAATAATACAATACAAAGTGTAAAAGAAATGAATCTTGTATTTTTATTGTATAAAAAGAATATAAAGTTAGTAAGATAATAGAAATAATTATGATGTTAACACTAGACAAAGTATTTCCAGCACTGTTCAATTAAAGTTCTTTTGAAAAATCAACCATGTTGCATATAATTATTAATATATTTGTTAATTTAACCAATTCTTAATATCTTCTTCTGTATAATAAATTTCTTTTCTCATTCCTGCATTTGCTAAATCCTCTAAATAATTTTGTACAAGAACAATATTAACTTTAATTGTTTCTCTACAAATGGGAGTATTAATGACAATGCAGTCTTTTAATTTTCTGGATTTGAAAAAATTGTGTTCATAATTATTATCATCTGTTCTATTTCTTCTATAAACATTAATATTGTTCCAACAAGGGCAAGGATATGGATTACCCTCTGAATCAATTCTTGTTACATTAGATAATCTTTGTAAAACTTCTGTTTTAATAAATGGTAATTTATTGTAGCCAATATTTAAATATTCTAAAGATTGAATATAGGATGTATGACGAATCTCCAAAATATTTATTTCATTTCGATTTAAGTTTAATACTTTCAATTGGGGTGACCAATTTAATGCTGGTATTTCTGTTAATCGATTCTCACTCAAATCTAAAATTATTAAATGATGTAATTGGCTAAATACATTTTTTCTAAGATATTCAATATTATTATTTTGTAAATATAATGTACGAATTTGTTTTGTTCTATAAAATAAATTTTCTGGCAAATCAGTTAAATTATTCATATTTAAGTATAAAGTATTTAAATTGGTTAATCCAATAAATAAAGTTGAATCAATAGAAGTTAAATTACAATTATTCAAACGTAATTCAAGCATCAAATCAAGCTTAATGAAAAGTCCAGAATTATTATCAGATATTGAATTAAATGACAGATCAATTAAATATAATGAACGTGTAGGTATGAAAATATGTAATTCAATATTTGTAAATCTATTATTTGCCAGATAAATAAATTTTAATTGATTTGTGTTAGTCAAAAGTCCAAGTGGTAAATTTTCTAAATCATTATGGGATAGATTTAACGTCTGTAAATCAATTTGTTCATCAAAAATTCCAACTTCTAATATTTTTAAATTATTAAAAGATAAATCAAGTGATTTCAATTTTTTATTCTCCTTAAATAATTCAATTGGTAATGATTTTAGTTTATTGTTATTCAGTTGTAACTCTGTAATATTTGGTAATAAATCGAAAACTCCACATTCAAGTTCGGACAGACTGAAATGAAAAAGAATATATTTAATACAAGTTGTACTTAATGAAAATAATGACACTGAGAATTAGTACTATCAGTAAAACAAAAAAAGGAATTTGTTATTGTTAGTGTACCATATATTGAGCTATTTGGATTCTGACTTCAAAATTACAAGTGAAGAAAAAAACGAGGGGCATGAGATTTGACGACGAGAAAAAAAAACATCGTTCATCAAACTCGACAACAAGTTTTAAATCATGAAAACCGATAATGATGAAATAATGTCGTCATTATCATTTGATAGATTTTATTTGATCGTATTATTATTATTATTATCATTGTCGTTTCTTTATCATTCTCCTTGTCGAATCTCATGATTCGTGCCAAGATTATTTCTACTGTTTTACACAACAAACAGAATTTTAATCATAATTTAATTTGTAGTTATTATTAATTAATTAATTGATAATAGTTGCACTTAAACCCATTAATAAATTACACACTTATTATAGCCAAAATTAACTTTATCAAGTTTATTGTAGTCTAGTAGTAAACCTGACAGCCATCCCTTTTTAATTTTAATTAATTGTGAATTTTGAAAAGATAAATTTTTAATTTTTCTTTCAATTTCATCTTCATTGTTATCATTGTTAACGGTGTAATTAAAAAAATTTAATTCCAAAACTCGTGGCTAGAAAAAAGAAAAAGAAATGCAAACTTATTTAATTTTTATAGTTTAATTATTTACAAATGAATTCAGTCTTTTAATATTTCATTTTAAACCCAAACAAAAATGATTAAAATTTAATCAAAAATAAACAAATTTAAGTACGTCAATAAATAATATAAAGAAATCTTGAATAGATTTTATATTCTATTTAATTTTTTTATTTGTATTTTTAAGACACAACTAAGCTAACTTTATACTAAAATCGCACAAGTTAATTTAATTAAATATTTTTTTATAATTAACAAACTTTTAAAATTTTAGAAATATTACAAAATGTAAATTAAAATAATATTTACAGTATTATCACCAATACAATTTATTTCACCAACACTAGCATTAAATTTTACATTACAATTCATATAATTTTCTGGTTTCAAATGTGATTCGACCATTATAAAATACAAAATTCTTACGACATACATTCTGAAAATATGTAAACTTTTATAATTGACTTTATACTAAAGACTGATTCTTTTTCTTAAAATAATTACATTTTTTAAAGAAATTCTTTATCAACTTTGTTCCTTTGTGTTATGTAAGAATTAAATCTAATCAGTGGCAGTGAACTAGACTGGTACTACAGTGACAAATTTTAAGTGTGTAGTTATCTACGTCATTCAAGTAAACTACAATAAATTTATTATTTGAATAAAGTACATTTTAATCCTCTCTTCATTAAATCTTTTGTTTATTCTCATAATTTAATTATTTGACAAAATAATTTAACAAATAAGCAATATGGTCGTTTATAGTTCGCCATATTAGTTTATTCAGGTTTAAGTGGGTTATGTCCAGTTGTTAAAAATTAAAAAAAAATTTTAAAAAAAATAATAATTAATAATAATTTTTTTTTAAAATTGTAATTAATAATTAATTAATTATATAAAAATTAATTATAAAAATTATTTACAAAATTGTAAATTTTTACAAAATTTTAATAAATGGGGAATAATAATAATAATAATAATACTGGACATATTCTCTATAATTTACAATAATAATATTAATAATAATATAGAGACATAATAAAAATAATAATATTAATATTAATAATAATAATATAAAGACATAATTTGCAATAATAATAATACTAAGACATAATAAAATCAAAATGAAATGACACAATGAAAAATAAGTAAATTTATTTGCCAACAAAATTATTAGTTGAGTTAACAAAATCACACTTGTTTCATTTCACAATCAATTAAAGAATTTATAATGTGTTCTTTTATTTCATCATTTTTATTATTAAATATTTTTATTATTATTATTACAAAATTTATATTTTATTCTTACAAATGTTATAAACTTTTATTTTCGGTTTTAATTCCATCACGCCGATAATTGTGAATGTTAGAATATTTTTATATATATATATATATTTTAAATTCACATTCAACCAAAATACAATTAACTGATTAACTCAAAAAATATAAGTGATAACAAAATATGCAAAACTAAAAATTATAACAGTATTTAAAAAACAATATTAAAGATTTAAAAACAATCTACTTATATTAGTTTAGTGTGTTTAATAATTAGTAGTTATACAATTAGTATTATTATTTTAAAAAAATAAGAAATTAAAATAATATAAGTTATGTTAGTTTAGTGTCTTTATTAATTAGTAGTTTAAAACACTATAAGTGGAACAAGATTATGTGTCAGAAACATGCACTGTAAAAACTAGTTTGAAAGATTTTTGTATTAATAAACAATTAATGGAACAAATCAGGATGTGATCGAATGTTCATCATTGATAGTCGAAGTTTCATTTTTATTTAATTATCATATGCATTCATTATTAAAGACAAACGCAAGCCCGAAGTGCAATAAGAAGGTAGTGAAGTTTTTGGAAATGGACATAAAAATTAAGAAAAGTTTGGCAATAAAGACAATGATTGGTACATTGATCATTTATTATAAATTTTTGGAGAAGTTGAGAATGAAAAGGCACAGAAGGGCTCATAAGAAGCCGATTCCAGATGGCAATGGAATCCTGTGTTATACAATGGATACAATTCAAACCATTTTTTATCAATGTCATCGTTTGGATAATTTGGATCATTATAATAAAACTTATTATACTCTTCATCTTGAGAATAATCTTTAACTTCATCCATTATTCTTACGTATAGTTTTATCAATACAAGCACATGTGTTTAGACTTTTGTTGTTGCTGTTTTGACAGTTAAAACTTCACATATCGGCTTAAAGGTTAATAGGCCGCGTTTGGAAAGAGTAAAAAACGCGTCAATATCAGTGGAATCTGCAAACTTAATTTGAGTTGTCACTTTTTACCGGTTTTTTTGTTTGAAAGTCATTTGTTTTATTTTAACAATAAAAAAGTTAATAAGTGCATTCATAGTGACTCAAGAACAGATAATTATAAGCTAAATTATTAAATTTAAGATGTCTTCAGTTTCAGTAAAGAAGTGTATGAAAGAATTTAATTACCAAGTGGAAATATACTTTAAATGTAAATCTCAAAATATTGAAGATTTATTGAATCGAAATTTATCTGTAGGTTTTTTTTCCCAAATTCTTTAAAATGTTAATAAAAATGAATGAATGAACATTAAATAAATACGACAAATCAAAGACGACGGATAGACAGTACATCCGACAGAACGCTAATGAGGGACGAGAGCACGATACTGACTAAAAAAAAGATTAAGAAAAGATCTAAAGAATTCTGTGTATTCAACAGTGAAAATAAAATAATAACAGAAGAACCCAGTATATAAGACAAGTGGTTATATTTGTTCGCAAGAACTTGAAAACCAATAAAACGCAAATCAGAAACAAACAAAGAAGAACATTAATTTATGTGTATTATTTATTAATTATAATTATTTATTTATTTATTTTTGTTAAATCTATCTTTTATATTGTCATTTCTTTTTGGAATGAAAATGTTGACTCCTCATTATTATGTGGTGGAAAAGGAGAAGATAGTTTTAGTCTAGCTTTGCGGGTTTATTTAAGGGGTTACTCGAATTAAGGTTAGTAGCCTTGGGGAGAGTAAACCAAGCGATAATTTCAAAGGTTAAGGCTAAATATTTATTGAACTTGGTGAAGGTAATAATTTTAATTTCTCAAATTTGGGAAAAAACTGGTGGACATTCTTTCCATTTTTATTAAAATTAAAATTTTTTTTTCTGAAAATGGAATACATGGATTTAACATTGTACCATATGGTGCCAAACATATTTTGTATACTTCCAGTGGTATTGCAGAATCCATAAACGCATCTGGATTAAAAAAGATGAATTTAAAGAAGTTCCGTGAATCGGCAAACGAAGAATGGAAGAAATATTTCAATGTAAAAAAATTTACTAACTTTAAAAATAGACTGAACTTTGGCTATTCTTTTTCTACTAATGGAATGGATGTATCAATACATCTAATAAGACCCCAACGGGTCATTAAAGAAATCTCTTTTAACGATAAATGTCTTCAAATAAAACATAATATTAATACGTATGATAAGTTTGTTGGCATTGATTCGGGTCTTCGATGTATGATTGGTGCTGTTTCTTTAGTGCAAGGAGAAGAAGAGAAAAATTATCTATTAAAATCCAACACATAACGAGGAAGTGGAGCAAGTGGAAGAGTTCACATACCTAGGGGCACAAATCAGAAGAGATGGAGGAGCGAACATAGGTGTCGAACAAAGAATCAATAAAGCTAGAAAGGCCTATGGGACACTATCCAAAGTATGGAATAACACTTATATGACAGTTCTGCTATACAGCTCAGAAATGTGGAAGGTCACCAAAGAAACTACGAGCAAGATACAAATATTCGTAAATCGAAAATATTAGAATATTCTATGTCTATATATTTGGAACAGAAACTGTAATACGCCGATCGATATAATAATCAAAAAGAGAAAATGGAGATGGATTGAACACATACTGAGACGACCATAGAAAGACCTAAATAGACAAGCCTTAGAATGGAACCCACAGGGGAAAAGAAGTCGGGGAAGACCAAAAACAACATGGAAGAGGACAGTATTAGAGGAAATAAAGAAAATAAACAAATCTTGGAACGAAATAAAAGTAATAGCACAAGACAGAAATAAATACAAGGAATTAGTTAAGGCCCTATGCTCCTCATAAGGAGATAAAGGAAAAAAAAATCCACCACATACCGATATGTAACAAAAGAGTTTTGGCGTAAGAAAAAACAAATAAAATTAACAAAGGCTGTGTTGGAGAAAATGCAAAAAAAACCGAATTTACTTAGAAAAAAATTATTCATTAATAATATCATCAAATAATAATGATTTTAAATCGTTTACCACGTTTTCTTTAAAATATTTTCTTGAACAACAAAACATAATGATGGATAAAAAAATTTTAAAGCTGAAATGGGACAAAAAAATAAGCGTACAAAAAACAATGGATATGCTGGCCAATAAATTAATAAGTAAAAAAGAACAAAATAAATAATAATTAACAATTTAATTTAAATTATGTTTTTTTGTTATTAATTTTATAGGCAAAATAGAACAAAATAAAAAAACATTGATTGCGTATGGAGATGGAAAAATTGGAAGCTGCATGAAGGGATACGTGAGAACACCATTGCAAGGATTGTATTTGGCGCAAGGAAAAAAGAAAAATGTACTGTTCTGGTTACATCTGAATGGAGGACAACTAAATTATGTTCAAAGTGCTACAATCCGTGTGTGACGTCCAGAAGTCCACATCGCTTTCAAGTTTGTCGAAACTGTAAAGTGGTATGGAACAGAGGCATCAATGGTGCGAGGAACATCCTACACAACGCCAGAGCAAAAATATTTGGACTGCCTTTGCATCCAAATTTTTCAATGCAAATTAGATTATGAGCTTAAGATATAGTTATAATTAATAATCATTTAAAATTGTAGTGATTTGTTAATTTTAATTATTTTTAGAGTGAAGTATCTTCTTCTGCATTGTTGATTATTTAATAATTGTAGCCCATTATAACCACAAATAAGCAATATGGTCGAATATAGTTCGCCATATTAGCTTATTCAGGTTTAAGTGGGTGAAAATGCAAAATTGAAACTGTTAAATTTATTTAAAACCGAGTTGACAACATTGGAAGTGGGATTATTTAATAATCTGGAGAATCTGAAAGTTATAAATTTATCTTATAACATGTTTCTGACACATAATCTTGTTCCAAAAATCTTTTTTTTTTGTGGTGGAATGTAATTTTTACATTTAACTGAAGATCTTCTACTGTGATCAGTACCTTCACACGATTTGCATTTCACCATTTTCTATTATTTATTCACACTTATAGTGTTTTAAACTACTAATTAATAAAGACACTAAACTAACATAACTTATATTATTTTAATTTCTTATTTTTTTTAAATAATAATACTAATTGTAACTACTAATTATTAAACACACTAAACTAATATAAGTAGATTGTTTTTAAATATTTAATGTTGTTTTTTAAATACTGTTATAATTTTTAGTTTTGCATATTTTGTTATCACTTATATTTTTTGAGTTAATCAGTTAATTGTATTTTGGTTGAATGTGAATTAAAAAAAACCGATATATATATTCTAACGTTCACAATTATCGGCGTGATGGAAAAGCGGAAGCTGTAATGGCTTGATAGTTATCCAGATTTGGAATTAGAACCATATAATTGGAAATAAAAAAAAAAACAAACATTATTTTAATAATGAGGTACAACACATTCGAACAAAAAAGAAACAAAAAATTATAAATAATTCTAGCATAAAAATTAGGTTAAAAAAAATATATTATCACATTGGAGAAATTCTGTAATGTTGATTTCCATAATTTAATTTAAAAAAAAATATTTTTTTCAAATATGAATTTCATTTCACAATTATCGGCGTATTACTTTGGCGTATTTCAGTTGTTTACTTTGAACTCACAGTACTATTATTCACAGGAAAATTTTTGCGATGAATTATTTGATGAAACACCAGTAACACTGTTGTTATTATTGTTGTTGTTATTATTAGAATTATTTACAACAGCACCATTATTTGAACTATTGTTTTGTTGTGGATAAGAATTCACAGATGTTAGAGTATAAAAGCACTATACATACTCGAACATTGTGGATAATTACTATTTGTCGAAACCTTAAATAAGAATTAATTTAAGTCGAATAAAATTATATAAATATTTTAATTTTATGAAACTCTGTGTTATGATTGCCATATTTATTTCCATGAATTAAATAAAATTTAAAAATGTTGTGTAAATTTATTAAAATCTATTATTTAATAAGGTACGAGGAAAGTACTTAAAAAAACATAGAAAGCAAAAATAAGACAGAGCAGATTGTCGCAAAAAAAAAAAAAAAGAAAACAGAAAAACTATTTCAACTTACCCTGTATTTATTATTAAGTCCTGTAGTTCCATATACACTTTGGTTATTTTGATATCCTTGCTGTGATGGAAAAGCGGAAGCTGTTTGAGTAACCGTTGGATACTGGCTTTATAGTTATCCAGATTTGGAATTAGGACTATATAATTGGAAATAAAAAAAACAAACATTATTTTAATAATGAGGTACAAAACATTCGAACAAAAAAGAAAAAAAAATTATAATTAAATTCTAGCATAAAAATTAGATTAAAAAAAATATATTATCACATTGGACAAATTCTGTAATGTTGATTTCCATAATTTAATTTTAAAAAAAATATTTTTCTCAAATATGAATTTAATTTCACAATTATTACAGTTTCTGTTCCAAATACAAAGAATATAGAATATTCTAATATTTTCGATTAATTTTAATATAGTAGTTGTTCACTTTGAATTCACAGTACTATTTTTCACAGGATTAAAAGGATTAATACTTTTTAAAAATCAATCTATTTGAACTTAATTTGTCGAATGATGAGTATCCAAAATATCTTCCTCTATATATATGAAAATAATTAACCATTCTTTTGTTTTTTAATAAACAATGGTTGCTATAGAAATGTATATAATTTTATAATAAACAAAAGTAATTTATTTTTGAAACAATATTAAAAATTAATAAATAATAATTTAGATCAGTACCTTCACACGATTTGCATTTCACCATTTTTCTATTATTTATTCATACTGTTTTTTATGAGCACTTATAGTGTTTTAAACTACTAATTAATAAAGACACTAAACTAATATAACTAGATTGTTTTTAAATCTTTAATATTGTTTTTTTAATACTGTTATAATTTTCAGTTTTGCATATTTTGTTATCACTTATATTTTTTGAGTTAATCAGTTAATTGTATTTAAAACTTAAAAGGATTAATACTTTTTAAAAATCAATCTATTTGAACTTAATTTGTCGAATGATGAGTATCCAAAATATCTTCCTCTATATATATGAAAATAATTAACCATTCTTTTGTTTTTTAATAAACAATGGTTGCTATAGAAATGTATATAATTTTATAATAAACAAAAGTAATTTATTTTTGAAACAATATTAAAAAAAAACATACGAGAACCGCTAACCTACTATGTTAAACCTACTTTTGTTATTATGTGATTTACAAGGCAGGTTATAATACTATAAAGGTTGTCTACATCAAAAATCACGCGCCATTTTAAATTTATTTATGACGTCACACGAGACATATTTCATTTCTACAAAATAAAAACAATTTTGATAAATTCCTTTTTGTATTTTTTTTATATTTTCCTTAGAATTAATTAACAATTTTTCAACTATTTTTTAATGAGGAAATGTCAGGTAAACTATATTTCCAAGTTTTGTTTATGAAAATATAAGAACTCTTACTGAAATATCTCATAGTAAATGCATTACTAATTTCAGATTTTGGCCATACAACTTTTTTTTTGCGACCCAATATCAAGTCAATTTTATTTTTTGAAGATAGAACAAAGCTCAACAGTCTTTAATAAATTGTTCACGATCAATAAAATTTAACGATTTAGAGTTATTTATATCATTTAAATTGTAAGAATTGCGTAAGAATTGGTGATAGAATTGGCGCAAGTATAGTATTTTTAATACAGAATTTTTTATAAAAATGCTATATTTGCGCTGCCTTAGCGCAAATATTTCTCGAATAGAACACGCCTATTATTATAATAATTAATTATATAATTATAATATTAATATTAAATTATTATAATAAATTTTATTATAGTTTATTTATATGAAAAAAAAATATAAATTATATTTATTAGCTTACGTTATGGATTAAATCATTATAATTTTATATTTAAATATTTGTATTAAGACATAATAAAATCAAAATGAAATGACACAATGAAAAATAAGTAAATTTATTTGCCAACAAAATTATTAGTTGAGTTAATAAAATCACACTTGTTTCATTTCACAATCATTTAAACAATTTATAATGTGTTCTTTTATTTCATCATTTTTATTATTATTATTACAAAATTTATATTTTATACTTACAAATGTTATAAACTTTTATTTTCTGTTTTATTATAAATTTTTTATAAAGACAAAAAACTATGATTTTAAGTTAATGGAATTATATCTTCACTTTGATGTATAAAGTAAAATAGAAATCAATCATTTTAGTTCTTGTACAAAAATGAGGAATTTGATCTTTTTTTTTTGTATGAAAAATTTATTGCAATAATTGAGAAAAAGGAAAAATTAATAAACCTTAATAATTAAAACTTTCTAATCAAGTAGATAATATTTTAATATTCTATTTGAATTTTAACAAACTTAAATTAAAACCAGCTGAAATTTTTCCAACAACTTTGGAATACTGAATTTTTCATAATTTTTAGAATCTTAAACTTACATTTCATTGACTCAATTGCCTGTTATATTTGAATCAAAATTTTAACAGTGTTGCCAGATCAACGTTTTTTGTATTAGATTGTATGGTTATTTACACCACTGTTTCAAAATAACGATAATATACTTCATTCCCAATTCCAGCGTTCTCTAACGCTTTTAAATAAGGTTTTGCCTGAATTAAATTAATTTCTGTATTTTGTAAGCAGACAGAATCTTGTACATAACACACATTTCGTTTGTTTGCATCAAATAAATTATTTCGATATTTGTTATCCTTTGTGTTATTTATCCTCCATAAACTGATTTCATCCCAGCAAGGACATGAGAATGGATTGCCTTCAAAATCTAATCTAGTGACATTTGATAAATGTTCTAGAACTTCTGGTGTAAGGAATGTTAGCTTGTTGTATCCAATATTTAGGTATTTCAAAGAATCCATTTGCAAAATTTCACTCACTTCGATATTCTTAATTTCATTTCGATTTAAATTCAATGCACGTAATTTATTTGGTACTGTTAATCTTATAATGTGTGTAAGCCTGTTGTTGCTCAACTCTAAATATTTTAACCCACTTAATTTGCTCAAGAAATTTGATGGTAAAAATTCAAGATAATTATCTTGTAGATAAAACGATTGTAATTCATGTAAATCATTCAGTACATTTTCGGGAAGTTCTGTAAGTAAATTCCCACTAAGATCTAAAATTGCTAATTGATTGTGAATTTCATAAAATAAATTAAAAGGCAGATCAATCATAATACAGTCACTCATATTTAATTCTTCGAGTCTAGCAAGTCCTTTAAAAATTCTTGGATCAATAAAAGCGATTGGATTGCTAGATAATACAATATCCTCCAAATTTGGTGTTTGATTAAAAATTTCGAATTCCAATTCTCTTATTCTGTTATGAGACAAATCAATGTGCGTCAAATTATTCGTCTTGTTAAAAACACCCAATGGCAGATTTTCCAATTTGTTATAAGATAAATTTATAACTTTCAGATTCTCCAGATTATTAAATATTCCCACTTCCAATGTTGTCAACTCGTTTTTAAATAAATCTAACCGTTTCAATTTTGCATTTTCACCGAATATTCCAACTGGTAAAGATCTAAGATTATTCGATCCGAGATATAAGATATTTAAATTTTTTAATGCATTAAATACACCAACTTCTATGTTGGTTAATCTGAAAGGATAGTCATTCGATGAGACAGTTTTCTAATGATATATGACAGAAAATTGTTGGCATAACAAATATCTTTAATCGAATTTATGCTTACCTATTGAAACTAAGATCAAGTATTTCCAAATTTTCATTTATCCGAGAAGCCCAGTCAATTTCAATTCCATTTAATTGCATATTATGAAAATCAATAAATTGAATTTGTCGCAAATGTTCATCAGTTAGAAACTGAATAAAATGTGATGTCAAAATATGAGGCTATAATAAAACAAAATAAACATTATGGAAATATTAAATAGAATTTTTTGAAAAGACAAAAATAAAAATTTATAATTACAGAACCATCCCCAGTACAATATAAAATGTGTGCGTCCCAATAACAATTTAAATAATTATTATTATTTGACTTTATTTCTGTCAATACACAAGAAAAAACAAAGAAAATTAATAAAAGATTCATTGATAGGTAAAATGTCTTAACTGATTCGCGTTTAATAAATTAATGATATTATAATTTGTCAATTTCTGAGAAACTTATAATTATCAAATATTTCTTAATATTTATGTTTAGGGTCAACAATATAATCTGACCCCCTCACACCCATTACAGATAATTATTCGTATTTTCGTTTTTAATTTTTGTTAACGAACAGAATAAGTTAAATTTTGTTTAAAAATATAATTAGATTTTTGCTCAATGTCCAGTAATAAATTTCCAGTAATAATTCTAAGAACAAATCTGATGGTTCGGTTAATGAAATTTATACTGAAGAGGAATATGTACTTGACGAACACACCATATTCTGTATCGGCAAACACAACCCAGAACATTATGATAAATTATTCCACAGTGTCATTGTGTTAATCATAAACAAATGCATTGTTGTAAGTTATATATTATGTAATTATGGAAAACAATTTTGAAACGTTTAAAACTATAAAATTTAATTGAGATTCTATTAGTTTGATAAATTAAATTATTTTAAAATTTACAGTTAGAAAATATAGTCTGTGATTTAATCAGGAAAAATAAATTAAACGATAATTGAGTAAATTGAGTAACTCATCATTAATTTTACAATTTCTCTACAAAAAGGATTTATTATAAATAATTGTGGTATACTAAGAAACAGTTAGTGTTTTGTGAAAAGTAAACTAAGAAGCATAATGTTGTCACTTCTATTAACACTTTTTTTAATTTGTAACTTAAATTATTGTGAATCGACAAAACTTTTTGGATTTGAACCAACAGACAATCAAATACCAATCGTTTCACATGTAACGACATTTATAAAACAATTAGATAATTCGGTTAAAGTCCAATTAATTCAATCAGAAAAATCCAACAATAAAGTGAACGATATTATTGAATTCATTTTGAAAAACATAAAAAATCCAATTGTGTTAAATGATGAAAATAATTCTCAATTTGTGTCAACAACAAAACAATATCAATTTTATGTGGTTCTTCTGATTGATGAGATAAATTTGGTAATTATTGATTTATTTAAAAGTATTTCTATATTTTTTAAATAAACTTTGAATATTTTTTCTGTAGAAGAACATCATGAAAAAAATTTATAGGACTTCATACCATTCAACTCTATTCATTCTTTTTTTAAATTCATTGTCTGATGATGATATGAAAATTATTGCAAAAGTTCAACAAAGTCTAAGACCGCAACATATAGCAAACTATGTAATTATGTTCAAGAAGGATCAAATAATTAAAACATCGACTACAAATCTATACTTATATCCAAATTTTCAAAATGTTGATAATGTAACGCATATGATGAAATTATTTGATAGTCAAAGTAGAAATCTTAATAGACATCAAATACGTGTGTCATATCACAATGATTTTCCTAGATCATTTTCTGTAGAGGGAAGAATTAAAGGAATCGATGGTTGGGTAATAGATACTATTTGTAGTAAATTAAACGCAAGTTATGAAATAAGAAAAGTGTTAACACTTCAACCAGATATGTATAACGATAAACGTTTTCCATCATTAATGGCATTAGTATCCAATGTAGCTGATTTGAATATAAATCAGCAGCCTCTATTAATTTTATTTCAGAAAACTAGAGCAATTGACAGTTATATTGCTTACCCTTTACACATTGAAAAAGCTCGTGTATTAGTTGTGAAATCTAAACCCTTAGACATTATAACGAAAATGTTAAATGTTTTTGATTTAGATGCACTTTTTCTCTATTTGTTCACTATTTTAATATTGGGAATTGTTTGGTACATCCTGCTGAAAGTGAAAAGGAACAATAGGGAATCAGTATTGACAATTATTATTGATTTATTCCGTTCGTCAATTATGATTTCAATGACACAAATAATTGAAACCAGGAAAGAAAAATTAATTGTCTTGTGCATTCTGTGTATTAATTTTTTTGTTTTTAACTTTTTCCAATCAAATATTGTAACAAGTATGATTGAACCACAATATAATGAGAAAATAAACACAATTGATGATATAATGAAATATGAAATCAAATTATGGACTGAAGATGTCTCTTTAATGCAGTATAAACATTTGCAGATCTCTGTTTCACCCAATTTATTGCAAGACAGATTTAAAAATTCAAGTTATGAGAATATCGGTTATGTCATGGCTGAAAAAGATGCACTTAATTTTCTATCATCATCAGATAATAAAAATGAAGACGGAGCAACCTTATTTCGATTAATTGATGAAAGTTTATTTTCAACATTTTCCTCTTATCATACAGTTGCAAAAATACCCTATAAAAAGTCAATTGATCAAATTTTAATGAGAACTTTTGAAGCTGGCCTTGAAGCGTATTGGAAAGTCAAAACTGAGTACGAAATGTTTGAGTTTGGTCTAGCAGAATTCCGTGACAGTAAACTAAACAATGATAATGTTGCAGTTATGATAAAACTTTCTGATATTCAACAAATATTTGTCATTATGATTTACTGTTTGTGCATTTGCATTTTTGTCTTTATCATGGAAATTGTTTGGCACAAGGGAATTCTAAAACGAATTTATAAAAAAATTTGTTGCTGCTAAATATTAATGAAGGAGTTTTTTTTGGATGATGACAAATCTTACACGTTAGAATTTAGTTACTGTATTGAAATAAAACACACACACACACAAAATTATAAAAACGGTTAAACTACGTTTTTAAATTTTATATTTGTAATTGTTCGCTGATAAATAAAGAAATATTTAAAAATATGCTTCTTAAAAATTAATTGTTTGTTTAGAAGAAATTCACTTTCTGGTGAATCTCCTACTTTATTGGTTAACGATATATCGCGCACAAAATATCTTTTATTTGTTTTTATATCTGCTAAAATAAATTACAGAATATTTTATGACTAAATAGAACTTGATGGACTTTTTACGACAACTCCAGTTTTTTGTGACAAAAATTTGTTTCTAATTTTTAACTGCAACATTGTTCTTTAATCAAAATGAACATAATTTTTATAATTTTAATACAGCGTCATCAAAACCAAAACGCTTACGATTACAACGATAAATTTTTAATGACAGATAAATTATGTAATTATAGGAAATGATTTTGTATCGTTAAGGACGTAACTATAAAATTCAATTTAGATTCTTTGTGTTAGATAAATTTAATTATTTTAAAATGTATAGTCTGTGATTTAATCAGGAAAAATATATTAACCGATAATTCATGATTAATGTTACAATTTCTCTACAAAAAGGATTTATTATAAATAATTGTGGTATACTAAGAAACAGTTAGTGTTTTGTGAAAAGTAAACTAAGAAGCATAATGTTGTCACTTCTATTAACACTTTTTTTAATTTGTAACTTAAATTATTGTGAATCGACAAAACTTTTTGGATTTGAACCAACAGACAATCAAATACCAATCGTTTCACATGTAACGACATTTATAAAACAATTAGATAATTCGGTTAAAGTCCAATTAATTCAATCAGAAAAATCCAACAATAAAGTGAACGATATTATTGAATTCATTTTGAAAAACATAAAAAATCCAATTGTGTTAAATGATGAAAATAATTCTCAATTTGTGTCAACAACAAAACAATATCAATTTTATGTGGTTCTTCTGATTGATAAGATAAATTTGGTAATTATTGATTTATTTAAAAGTATTTCTATATTTTTTAAATGAACTTTGAATATTTTTTCTGTAGAAGAACATCATGAAAAAAATTTATAGGACTTCATACCATTCAACTCTATTCATTCTTTTTTTAAATTCATTGTCTGATGATGATATGAAAATTATTGCAAAGATTCAAGAAAATCTTAGACCTCAAATTATAGCACAGTATGTATTTATGTTCAAAAAGGATGAAATAATAAAAACCTGGACTACAAATTCATACTTATATCCAAATTTTCAAAATGTCGATAATGTAACGCATATGATGAAATTATTTGATGGTCACAGTAGAAATCTTCATGGACATCTAATCCCTTTGACATTTTATAATGATTTTCCCAGATCATTTTCTGAGAATGGAAGAATTAAAGGCATCGATGGTTGGGTAATGGATACCATTTGCAGTAAATTAAATGCAAGTTATGAAATAAAAGAAGCAGAAAAATTTAATGTGTTCAGCGATGGACGATTTCCAGCATTAATGGCATTAGTATCGCATGTAGTTGAGTTGAATATAAATCAGCAACCTCTACTTCTTCAATTTCAGAGAATTTGTGGAATTGACAGTTATATAGCCTATCCGTTACACGTTGAAAAAGCTCGTATAATAGTTTTGAAATCTAAACCATTGGACATTATAACGAAAGTATTAAATGTGTTTGATTTAGATGTACTTTTACTCTATTTGTTTACAATTTTAATATTGGGCTTTATTTGGTACATCCTGCTGAAAGTGAAAAGGAACAATAGGGAATCAGTATTGACAATTATTATTGATTTATTCCGTTCGTCAATTATGATTTCAATGACACAAATAATTGAAACAAGAAAAGAAAAATTAATTGTCTTGTGCATTCTGTGGTGTAACTTTTTTGTTTTTAACTTTTTCCAATCAAATATTGTAACAAATATGATTGAACCACAATATAATGAGAAAATTAACACAATTGATGATATAATGAAATATAATATCACCTTATGGACTGATGATATCACTTTCATCCAGAATATTCACGTATTTATCAAGATTCATATTTCAAAAATTTCATTGCAAGACAGAATTAAAAATGGAAGTTTGGAGAATATCGGTTATGTTATGGGTGAAAAAGATGCACTTAATTTTCTATCATCATCTGATAATAAAAATGAAGACGGAGCAACCTTATTTCGATTAATTGATGAAAGTTTATTTTCAACATTATCCTCTTATCATACAGTTCCAAAAACACCCTATAAAAAATCAATTGATCAGATTTTAATGAGAACTTTTGAAGCTGGCCTTGAAGCGTATTGGAAAATCAAAACTGAGTACGAAATGTTTGAGTTTGGTCTAGTAGAATTCCGTGACAGTAAACTAAACAATGATAATGTTGCAGTTATGATAAAACTTTCTGATATTCAACAAATATTTGTCATTATGATTTACTGTTTGTGCATTTGCATTTTTATCTTTATCATGGAAATTGTTTGGCACAAGGGAATTCTAAAACTAATCTATAGAAAAATTTCTTGTTGTTAACAACATAAAATATTAATATTGGAGTTTTTTTTGGATGATGACCAACCTTGTAAACTTAGTAAACCAGCATCCATCGAGCAGAATGTTTGTAACCACTTTTCCAAGTTTTGAAAATATCGGTTTGAATAAATTGGTTTGTTCAGTTTTATATTCTCTCGTTTTTGATGCAGCTTTAATTTATCCACAGCCATACAAGAAAAGTTAATTAGAAAGAAACAAAATCAATGAATTATGAAAAGGATTTAAATTTTATTGTTAATGAAAGAAAATTGTTTTATAGAAAAATCATTTTATTTATTCTTTTTTTTTTTTTTAATTCAAGATTTGCACTAATGTATAATTTTATATATTTTTTCTCTGGTTCCTCCATCCTCAAATTGTTAACACTTTTTTATAGCAGCAAATATTAATATTGTCGCTGATGCCGCCACAACACCAATAAATGTAAATCTTCGTCTTTTATCAAATAATTGTAATTGTTTATTTTGTGTTGTTTTATTCGAAATTTGTGTATTAATAAAAATATCTTGATGATGATCATTATTATCATTTATACATTTTGGAATTCTAAAATCAATTGAATAACATATTTCTTCTAGTATTAATATATTCAATTGTTCTATGCTACAAATAAAAAGATAAAAAAAGAAAAAAAAAAAATGATAGTGAAAGAAAATATTAGTTTTTTGAAAAAATTGAACTTATTAAAAAGCTACTGAAATATTAAAGTCACAAAAAATAGTTACGAATAGAAAATGACAGAAGTTATCAAAAGTTAGGAAACACACAGAGTAAAATAATAAAGCAACAAAGTTTAACATTTAAACCAGCAAACTGAACCAACAATCTGAAACTGACAAGTGAAAGTGACAGTTGACAGAAGCAAACCAACAAAAAAAAAAAGGTAGACGGATTTTTGGACATACAAAAAAAAAAAAACAAAAAAACAAAAAACACAAAGAATTAATTATAATTTATATTTTTAAACATAATTATTATATTTTTCTGTAATTTAGATAACATTTGTATTTTTTTTTATTAATTATATTTTGCGCTATTTTTAAGGAATTTCTCTTCATTTTTTTTTTTATTAATTTTATTTATTCATCATTTTTTTTATTTTTGTTTGTCTTCACATAAAAATATATATTATTATTATTATTATAGTTAATATTTATTTCATTAATTTTCATATCATTTTTAAACATTTTCTGTTTTACTTTCTTTTTCCTTTTGAATTATTATTTTTATTCAAGCTTGAAACACAAAAAAATAAGTATTGTCTTTCAGCCATTCTTTTTAATTAATGAAAAACAAAAATGTCACCGTAAGCACAAAGCTTTTAATGATCGTATTCACCAAAATATTTAGCTTATTTTCTTATTCTCTCATTCTTTATATTGAATATATTGCTTTATCTCTTTTACACTTAAATCTTAACAGTCAATGTAAAAATGTATTTTTTTTTTTAGTGAATTAACGATTAATTTGTATAATTTGTTCTTTGCTTTTCTCTTCGTATTTTGTAGATTAATAAGTTTTCATTTCACATTTTGTTTGCTGACGTTTGTAAATTTCATTACATGAAATCCGAATAAATTTCATTACATGAAATCCGAATAATTTTCATTAAAAAAAAAAAAAACAAAATCCGGATTACAAAGACTTGAGATTCAAAATTTAATAAAACTTTTTTTTTAAATTTTCATTTAATCTTTTTTTTTTTGTTGTTAAGTTTTTTTTTTCTTTAGGTATTTTCTTTGTAAGGTACAACTTTTTTCTATATTTTCTTCTTAATAAAAATTAATATTTAAAATTATTATTATATTTTTTGTGTTTCTTTTATTTTTATTTCTTATTAGAAATTAATTGAGAATGAATTTGTTAATTGTGAATTGTGGAATCTCTAGTTTCTTCTTTTGTTTTACAAAACAAGAAATAAAACTGATATTATGGAAATTTTTACTTTATTTACATTTTATTTTTCTCATTATTTAATAATTTATGTAATTTTCTTTTATTTAATATTTTTACTGTTTAACAATTAAAAATCTTTACTATGAAAATATTTTGATATTAATTTTATTAAATAGTTTTTAATTTGTATGTTAGAATTTTATTTCTTTGTTTATTTTCTTTTTTTTTTCAAATTAATTAATCATCCATAATCCATTTAGAATCCAGTTAGAATTTTTACTTTTATATTCGAGTTTACTCCTCCTTCTATATTTTTTTACCCACCCTTTTCTTGATGTTTTGGAAACAAGAGTTTGAAAATTAAATAATGAAAAAGTTTTCTTAAAAATAAATTTAGAATTGATTGATTTATGGGAAGAAAAAAAAAACTTGTCCATACTTTTAGTTATGTTTTCTACACTCCAGTTTCACTCCCGCGTACCTAAACTTGTCTTAGACTTTACAAAAACAAAAGGGAAATTTTTAACAAAATTCATTCTTTCAATATTTCAGAACAATAATTTGATACATAAAATAAAACCCAAATTTTCATGTTTTTTCCCCCCCTCTCTTCCCATATTTATTTATTTCTCGATTTTTTTTTCTTTGTTCTCTTTTTAAATAATTCCATTTTCTTTGTAAATAATTTTTTTTTTAATGAATATTTTTTAAATATCCCCCGACCCCCCAATCCCTTTAATAATTTATTATTTTCTTCTATTTATTTTTGTGTTTCATTTTCTAAATTTAAAAAATTTAATTAAATAATTTAATTTATCTTTTAGAAAAATCAACAAAATGTAGTTCTAAATAAAATGACGAAAACAATTTTTTACAACAAATAAAGAAAGAGACAAACAAATGGAAAAAAAAAAGAACAAAAAAAAATTATTATTTAAATGTATGTACAAAATACAACTCTATCATATCACAATATTAAAGGCGTCTGTATTCAAAATAAATTATTATTTATTTATTTAATTTGTGTTTAATTTAAACAATAATAATTAATAATAATAATAATATTGGGAAAGAAAGTTACAAAAACAAAATGGTGAATATGGTTTTGATGTTGAAGTTCTTTTATTCACCCGGTAAAAAACAAAAAAAATTCATAACAAAAAAAAAAAATATATAAAATAAAATCAATTTTCTTTTGTTTCTCTTGTTTCAGCCACAATAAATAATAATAAAAAAAAAAATAAGATAAAAAGCGCAGCATTTTCCATTATTGTATTTAATTTAAATTTTTAACTTTAAATTTTTAAATTAATCACAAATTAATTTAATAATATTCAAAATCAGACCCTAAATGTTTAAATATATTATTATTTTATTTCTCCGTTTTAGTTTTTAGTATTTATTTTATTTAGTTTAATTTTTATAATTTTAAATTAATTTGTGCCGTAACAAAAAAAATTTTATGAAAATAAAAGCAACAAAACAATAATCTAATTTGAATTTAATTTTATTATAAAATATTCCTTTTTCCTTCTACCTATCCTTCCCGCCCCACTCACATCCAAAATAATTTCTTTTGTCCAGCCTTTTTACATCAAAGTTCATCTTCATCACTTAAATTGAATTATTTAGTAAGCTTTTAGCTTTTAGCCTTTTGTTCTTATCTTTAATTTTCACATAACAAAATTATTAATTAAATAATTAAAATAATTTACTTTAAAAAAATCAAAATGGTTGACCATTTACACAAGAAGAGATTTTACGGTTTAAAAAAAAAATCATCAACAAAACACAAAAAAAAAAACAAAAACAAAAATTGTATGAAATTTGTGAGTCATTTATGTAATGGACACTTTGAAATAATAAAAAAAAATAAAATTTAATCTTCAAAAAAATACAAACAGAAAAAAATGTAAGGTACACATTTAATAGAAGAAAGAATCTTTATTATTACAACAGATATATTCTTTTAATTGATGCTGGGAAATCATGATTGAAATTATTATTCTACATGAATCTCATTCTATAGATTGTGTTCTTTGTGTGTCCTTATATTCATTTCACTTTGGATTCAACAAATAATTCTTTTAACACAAAACAAACATCAACAACAGAGAAAAAAAGCTTTCATTTAATTCTTTTCTTTTTTTTTTTTGATGAATGAAAATTAATTAATTTAATTCCTTTTAAAAACCAAAATTCTAATTAATAATAATTAAATGAAAAGACAAATATAACAAAAAGAAAAATAATAATTCTTACAGAAAATAATAACAAAAAAAAAATCTTTACAAAAATTAATAACAAAAGAAAACCAAAACGAAAAATCAGAAGAAAGAAAAACAATACGACACCGAAAATGATTTTCATTTTATCTTTGATCAATTGTTTTATTTTTTTCACAATCTCTACGTTTATTTATTATTTATTTATTTCTTCGATTCTTAAAAGCAACAAAAATATAACATTTTTTTTAATTCTCCTTCCCTCTCTCTCTCTCTCTTTCTTTTTCTGTGTGTATTTATTTATTTACAATTAGATCATAATCACCGAGTTAAAAAAAAATCAACGAACAAATGAATAAAAAAAGAAAAGAAAAACAGACGAGAATACAACAATAATAAATCTAATTTTTTTTTTCTTGTTTCCATTTTCATTTACCATCTTTTGTAAACAGGCGATAAATCAAGTGTCAGATTTCTGATTGCCTGATTTCTAGCTGTTGAACGTGTTTGACGTGATGATCTAATTATTTCTAATACTAGACCGCGACAATCATTACAAACCGCCATCATTTCACCACGTAATAATTCTTTTTGATCTGAATGTCCTGCTCCTGCTGATGATGTTAATGTGAAAGCTTTTGCAAAACGATTTCTATTTTAAATAAAAAGAATAAAAGAAGAGAATAATTAAAAAAAGGAATTAAAATTTTTTGTGAAAAGAATCTTAAGGTTAGAATTTATTCTTTTGTTATAATTTTAAAAGCAAAATTTTATGTAATAAGACGAAAGAGATTTTCTATTCCTTATTTAAAACCATTGTTAAAATAAGAATTACACAATGTATTGTTATCGTTCTTCAAAGAAATTCATTATATACTTGAAATTAGGTTATGTCAAAAGTATAATCTCATTTATCAGCGTCATTTTCAATGTCAAAAATTTTTTTATCTGAAAGATAACATATTATTCTTTCTACTACATTATTTTATTAAGGCTGCCCATTCATCATCCACAAGGTATAATAACTAAATATTTCATCTATCAAAATTATAACTTCAAAATATTTCTTTTTTTTTATTAAATTGAATTAATTTAAATACCTTCGATCAAGTGTACTATTATTTGAATGTGGTCGTGCCGGACTTTGTGGTGGTGGTAAACTTCTTGGACCTTCCATACTTCGTGACATTATTGAATTACAATTACTATTATTACTATTATTACAATTATTTATTTTGGCACCCAATACACCAACACCATTTGATGCTATTGATAATGACATATGATTTTGTTGTTGTTCAGGACCAGGTGTACTTGAGGCTGAACGTTGATGTTTTGGTGATGACGGAGCACTGCCTACAGTATTCCGAGTCTAATTCCATTAAAGTAAATAAATTATTAAAATATTTGTTGAAAAAAATGTTGTTCTGTTGAAAATTCCTACCTTTCGTTCTAACTCAGGTCGCATTAGACGCTCCATTAAAGATCTTGGAAAATTTTCATCAACTAAGCTAGATGGACCACCAGAATGGTGTGCATGATGACTTGGAGAAGGAGTTTGTGATGTAACAGGACTGTTCATTAATGATGGTGATAATAGTACAACAGGCACATTACGAAAATGTTCTGTTGGAATTCGCATCTGAAAAAAGTGCAAGCACAATTAGAAAGGTTAAAGAAAATTAATCTGTGGTTATTGTGTTTAAAGTCGATTGACTAAATTTTGATTTAACAGAAAAGCAGTCAAGGTTTAAATTATTACGAATTTAAGTTAATCCTAATAATCCCAGTTTTACCTCATTAGGTCAAAAGTTGAGAGTTTTAATCCAAGTTCATCTTGTATTTTAAGAAAACAAAACATTTAAGAACACAATTGATTTGTGAAACGAAATGAGCCGATTCAAAATAACCCTTTTTTTAAAGGAAATAAAAAAAAAACTTACTTTTGTGTAACATTTGGAACAAACAGTTCTATGACATAATTTACATTGAACACCCCATTGTCCGAATATACTGAAACGTGTACGTAAACAAAGGAAACAAACTTTTTTCCTTTCAACATCTTCTTTAACACGTACACCAACCGGAAGACCTTCTAGTTCAGCTTTTGTCATAACAGAACGTATATGAACAATTTCCTCTAATGTTAATGATAAACGATCATTAACATTCATTGAATCCTTCCACTGTTTCTCGTCTAATGAATTTTTTGCCCAAGTATCAGAACTTGAAGCACCTGATGTTGGTCCTAGTGTTGAACCAGCAATTACAGCTGCAACTGCTGCTGTAGTTGTTGTTGTTGCAGATAATTCAGATTGACGTGATTCTGGACGTGATGGTGGCATTGATTGACATTCTGTTGAACTTTGACAACCTACAATTGTATGACGTCGCATTGATGCACGTCGAGATTCACATTGTGTTGCCAAATCATATGCTAAAATAATAAATGAATTATATGAAATAATTGACAGACGAAAAATTATAAAATCTAAATTATACTAAAACTAAAATAAAATATGTAAATAATAAGCGTGCATTAGAAGAAGGGTTAATTAGTAAAGAAAGACAAAAATATAGAACACATTTAGTAAGGGAAAAAGAAAAAGAATTTCATAAAACGCTCACAGGCAACAGAATGCTTAAATAGGCAAAGAACAAGAAAAGTCAGTCGATTTCAACGGATATCCTTATCAGATTTTGACTCAACATAAAATATTGAATGACTGGGGCTTTTCAAGTTTAATGGAAATATATTTAGAAATAATTTCAAAAATGAAAGCACCGTCACAGAATAAACGTTCACAATCGAAAAGTTTTATGCAAAAAATCCAATTAAAACCACATGGAACAATTAAATAGTGTCAACTGTAATGATTAAGCGAATTTTAATATAACAATAAATCTGAAACTAACAAAATTTAAGTCGACACTAATGAGTAATGACTTAACGCAATATTTACAATTAACAAAATTTACATTTTCTGTTTCACTCTCATTAAATTGTTCCCGTAAAAAATAAAATTCAATTCTCTTTAAAAAATTTAAATAAACAAACAGAAATTTAAGATGTTCACGGTCAATTTCCGTTTATATGTGTATTTGTATCTTTACATATGAAAACGATTAAAGCTGAATATGCAAATTTATGTTGTTGTTTTTTTTTTAATCATCTTTCTTTCTTTGGTTACGTTTTTCACTTTGACATTGACATAATATAGAAAATGATCCGATTAATTTTAAATTAATTTTTGTCTGAAGAATATTTTTATGAAACTAATAAATATGAGATGCGCGCGCATCTAATCTAAAATTGTAGATAATTTCTTGCAACTTTCTAAAAAAAAAAAAAAACAAACTCTTGCATAATTTTTTTGTTTTAAACAGAAATTGTTTGTTAATCCGTGAGAAATAAATAAAAATTCATAAATATTTCATAAATAATAATTCTAAACGATTAAGATCATATTACAAACACTCATGTATTTGTTACTCTCAATTAATTTACTAAAGTTAAATACGACTTAAGTGTGACTTTTTCGTTATTAAAACTGAAATTTACAAACTAAATTCCAATTAAAAATAATAATGTTGGGTATGAACTGATAATCCTTAAATGGTAATTATTTAAGGGACCTAGTGACCCTAAAACCATCAGAAATAAACAGAAGATTAAAAAAGATTTAACTAAAGTAGGTGAATATATAAATTGTAGGAATGATGTTAAGGTCAGTTTAATATTTTATAAAATTCCATTATCTACTCATATTTTGTAATCATCTTATAGAAAATGGAAATAAGAAAATAGACAATTTGATGTAATATAAATTTTCTTTTATTCAATAAATTTCTTATTGGACTGAATTTTAGCAGATGAGAATTTTCTAAAAAAGCTTTATTATCCCAATTAATTTAAAAGAACAAAAGAGATTACGTTGCATTAAGATTTTATAAATTCAATTCCAAAATTTCGTTCAATTCAAAAATTAAAATTCAATTTTCTCAATTTTATTTTTTTTTAAAAGAAAAACGGAAAATCTAATTAGACGAACATTTTCTAGAATCTAATTAATCTTATAAAACTTGACACAAATTATTTTATGAAATTCATTAATAGAATATTTCTATTCACTTCTATAAAATTCTTCTAAAAGACTGATGATTAGTCTACAACAGAACTCACATAAAAACACACACACACACACATACACTTAGTAACAATAAAATTGGATGAGATAATCTTTATCATCAAAAGAGAAAAAGTGTCAATTCAGTAAAATTGATAAGATTACACAAAACAAATTCATTTTTCATTCTATAGTTTAGTCTTTAAGTAAGAATAAAAAAAAGAAGTTTTGATGAAAATCTTGTTAGAAGGAAATGCGACAAATTACATACGAGGACAAATAAAAGCAACAACAAATAAACAACCGCAGCAAAAAAATAAAAATAAATAAAAACAGAATGGAATCTGAGATTAATGATTAATTAATTAATTAAATAAAAAAAAAAACAAATATAAAGAATAAGGAAAAAAAAAAAGATGAAGAAAGAAAATAGATAAAAATAATTAAAAATAGTTACATTCAAGTGCTGTGTCGCAAAATCTGTGATATTCTTCTTGAGTTATTGTATTTCCTAGAATTAATTTATACGTTTGGTTTTTGTTGTTTTTTCTCTTTTTTATTTTTTTGTTTTAAATTTTAATCAAAAATAATTGAAATTAATTGAAATTTCACAAATATTTCGTAATATTTTTTTTCTTAATTAAATTAAATTAGTTTTTAATTAAATGAATTTATAAAAAAATAAAGAGCAAGAGTGAGAGAGAGAGAGAGAGAGAGTGATAGATAAATGGTACTTACTCGTTCGTCTTAAAATTGTATTTATATTATTTTGATTATTTTCATTATTTGTTTTAGATGAATGATGTTGACTCTGTGCTGATGCTGATGATGGTGGTAAATTAACAACAGTAACAGATGATGTTGATGTACCCATTATTGGACCATTGAATAAAACATTTTCATCATCCTGGAAATATACAAAAAAAAAAACAAAAATTAAGAATAAAATGGACAATTCTTATAAATATAAAATGTTTCTGTTTAAACGAAGATTAATTGAAGTGTCTCCCCTCGCTTAGAACGAATTCTTTTTAATTCAATATGTCAAGAAAATGAGAAAATTTGTATCTTTGTCATTTCACAATTCGGTTTTTTCTCTTTTTTTTTCATCCATACTGAAGTCAGTGACAAATTTTCCAGTAAAAACACAACAATTTAACTGCATTATTTTCATTAGAAACAATTAGTGACATAATTTCCAAACATTACACAAGTCGTTGCATTCCCTCATTAAATACATTAAATTATTAAAGACATTCGTAAAATATTGAATGTAAGAATGGAAAATTCCACAAGAAAAATATATTTTATTTTTAAAAACATTTTCACTTTAAACTAAATCAATAAATTTACAAAAAAAAAATTCAGATTTATGTATTTTTTTTTTTACGATTGAATAAGAAAAACCAAAAGTGAGAAAAGAAACTAAATAATAAACTCAAAATTTGTTTCTTTTTTTCCCCCCATTTTTTTTAAAAAGTAATTTTTCAACTTTTTCATTCTATCGAGAGAGAGAAAAACAAAACAAGAGAAAAAGGATCGAAACTTCTATAAAAAAATTTTACTAGAGCCCCAAATCGGATTGTTTCTTAACAATTTTCAACGAAGATCTCTCACTTATTTTATTATGAACGTTTTTTTTTTTATTTTTCTGATTTATCTTTTGTTGTTGTTGTTGTGTTTCTATTATTTTTTGTATTAAAACGGAAAAGAGAAGAAAACAAAAAAATTGAACACGAGAGAAAATATACGCAAAAAATTTGGTATTAAAATTTGGTCACGAAATTTCATTTCATTTTTTTTTTCGTTTTTTTTTTCTTTCTTCTTTTTATTTTGGGTAACGCAATTATAATATTTTTTTTTCTTTCTTAATTTTACTTCTTCTTCTTCTTATAAAATGTTAAATACAATTATGTAAATCTGCGTTTATAACGAACATAGTTCACTTTATTTATTTATTTTTACATTTTATGTATTTTTTTTTTCCTTCTCTTCTCTCCTCACATTTTATTTATTTTTATTTCAGTTCACCTGAGACTAATTCAATTTTTTTTTCTTTTATAAATAAAACTTTTTTTTTCTCTCTTCTTATTTTTTGTTTCTTTCGATTATGTTGTATAATCAATTGCCGTGTTTCTCAAACTGTGCGATGGTCCATTTGTTAATGGATGAAAATATTATTCGACAATTTAATAATTCAATTATTTAGTCGGTTAAAATTCAAACACCATACATATAATATTCGAGGTACTTTTTTATTATTACCGAAAGTAATTTTATACCAAATGATGATTTGTTCAACGGTAAGGTAAGACAAACAAGTATTTACGGTGGTCCATATGTACTGTTGACAAAAATATTGAGAAACGCTACTCCACTGTACTATACACTCTAGTCAACTTTACTGTATGTAGTCAAGTTGATTGTGTAATAAATTATCATTTATTACGTAAAGGAAATAAATTTATATAGAAAAAAAAAAAAACGGGAAACAAAACACACAAAGAACAAGATCATTTTATAGATTTAAATTTATTGTGTTGTGTTTGGTTATTTTTTTTTATTATAAGGATACATAAAAATAGATGTACCTTACTTAAACCAATATATAAGAGTGTCACATGACATTTTATGTTAATATGACGTCACAGAAAAAAATAAAGATACAAGAAAATATTATTCCCATATGACAGAGGAATATACAATAAATTAATCATTTTCAATCTAACACAAAATATTCATCATTCTTCATTCTTCTCTTGTTTCCTTTTCCATTTTTATTTTTTTATTTTTGGGCGTCAGTATTTTTGTATTTTAGGTGTTTGGGGGTACACACCTACATATTTCTTTTTTTATATAAAGGGATAAAAATTCATTTTCTTACAATAAGACAGATTGTGGTTTTTTTTTTAGGAAGAAAATTATGTCCCAGCTGAAATCATATTTTCTGTTATTATATGATTTTTTTTTAAAGACGTCTTCACATTTAAACTCAATCGATCTCATTAAAATTTAAAGGTACATTCATATATTATTGATAAAATTACAATCTCAAACATGATTTGACAGCTTTTAGTGAAATGGTTGAATTTTGTGTTGTTCCATTTTTCGAATTAAAATTTAAAAGCTTTTTGTTATATTATAAATTACACGATCACGAAACAGCTCCTTCATCACATCATCGTTATTATTTCAACAATCAAAACAAAAAACAAAAAATATCACTTTCACATCTTATTATTAATAACAATAATCATAAGAATAAAATAATGATGATGAGAAAGATGGTGGAATACAAGACAAAAAAAAATTGTAAAACATTAAAAAATATTAGCAAATGTAATAAACAAAAAAACTGTGTGAAAGTTCAATCAAATAAAACAATTTATATTCTCGCAGTCAATAATTAAAGTTTTCAAATGGAAAATGAAGGAAAACAAGAAACGGTGAGTTGTAAAATGGCAGATATTAAACGATTCTATTGTATTTATTTTCTACGCCATACTTATTTAATTTACGTAATGATTATGACGCCAGATGATGATGATAATTATGATGATGACAGAAAAAAAGCTTTTACTTTGATTTTTATAAATAAGTAAAATATAGGGGGGGACCTTATAAGAGGGTGAAAAAACTCATTCACCATTTCTTTATTATCCATCATCCGTCCGTACATTTTTTGTTCCGTTTATTTTGTATAAAGAAGGTAAAAAAAATTCCTATGCCCTAAATCAATATTCTAATTTTAAATTGACCAAAAAACTTAGTCAAACGAGACGAAAATAATTTTCTACACTGTTTTTTTTTTTTTTTTTGCAATTATTTAGAAAGAAAAATGTTAATGATTTTTTTAATTACGATTATGTGAAAAAAGGTGAAAAATAAATTTTTCGTTAAAGGATAACATTTTTTTCTATTATATGGTTCACCACTCCTCATTTAATTTCAAACAAAAAGTAAACTAATTAAAATAATAATTAATATTCTTACCTGAAATAATGAAAAATCAACAGGAATAAGTCTTTGCTGTCTGCGTGGTGAAAGATTTGCTTCATTCAGTTCACTTGTTTTCCTTAAACTATCTAATTGTGAAGTTGGCAACACTGTAAAGAGAAAAAAAAATTGCATTATGTTAATAAATTCAATTAAGAAAACATCGCATAAATATAAATAAAAATTATTTGACAGTTGACACAAATTAAAAAGAAGAAAAAAAATGGCCGATGAGATAATTTTATAAAACGATCAATTTTTTATAAATTTCATATCAATTTCAATCGATCGCATAAAATTTACAATATTTGTTTCTTTTCTTTTGCGTTGCATAAGAATGGAAAATGAAACATTATTAAATAATATAAAAGAGAAAAAGAAAGGAAATTAGTATGGTTAAATACAGTTTCAGTTATCGTGAGAAATTATATTTTAACAAAATTCAATTGAAAAAAATATTACAAAATAAAAGGTCATTATAGGATGTTTTAGTTCACCTTTCACCCCGTATTTAGACGGTTGGTAAGTAAGTGTAATAAATAATGTTGTAACAGAGAGGTTGGTTTTACGTCTTTTTTTTTATCCAGTTTTTTTTTTTTAATAATTTTAAAAACTTTTCTTCTTGATACAAGAAAAAAAAAATACAAGATCATTATTTCAATTATGATGTCAGAAGTAGGTATGCCAAGCGAAGCTACAAGCATTGGTGGTCTTTTTTCATTACTTTTGATCTACATTATTATTTCAATTCCAAAAAAAAAATTCAAGGTTTATTTTCATTCATTTTGTGTTATGATGGATGATGTTGTTGTTATTTTTTTATGTTCACACAATTAAAAAATTACTTTATTACAAAATACAACGAGATACAGACACACACACACACTTTTTGTCAAAAATATTTAAGAAACAAAATAAAATAAACTAAGCAAGAAAACAATAGCGGTAAATATGGCGAACGTGAATTAACCTTCAAAAGGCAGTAAAAAATTGTGATGCGGCTCTGTGAATGCCTATTTGTTTTGCGTGTGTTTTTTTTTTTCCTTGCCACTTAACGTATATTATTTTTCTTTTTGTTTTATTTTATAAGATCTAGATTATATTTTTCTCTATAGAAAATATATACAAGATAAAATAGTTATATTGTTTAGTTAGATGTTAAAAGATAATGTAAATAATAATGATAAGAACAGAGAATTGTATAAATATTATCTCTTCTACACACAATAATTTTTTGTCTTTTTTTGCTATATCTATTTTTTTTTTAGATGAATACCAAAAGAACGTTAACATGAAAAAAGAAGGTGACCTTTTTTTATATGGTTGTTTAAATAAAGAAATGGAACAATAATCGTCATCATATAAAAAAAAATATATTCAAAATTGTGTTAATTTTATTGTATTTTTTTAAATGACTGTAATAAATAACTAAAACAATTTACGCATGCGTTAAGTAATTTACGTCTTCCATGTAGCGTGTCTTACACACTAAATGCTAATAAACACTTATGATTATTATTATTATTATTATTATTATTATTATGAAGAAAACTTTTACTCAAATTTATATATTTTTCTTTGATCTACTTCAATGATTTTCATTGGTAGAAGGGAAATCAAAAGAACACCAACTGACCATGTATTAAGGATATTGAAAATTTAAGTGATTGACATTTGATTGACGTTTTTCTTTATGTATATTTGATGTCGTTTAAAATTCCCATTCAAATTTAAATAAATTGACATAAAATCCGATTCATAACAATAAAAATAAGAAATTAGTTTCACTTTTTATAATCAAATAATAACAACAAAAACAACAATTAAATGGCAGAAACATAAAATACATTAAAAAAAAATTATGCCAACAGGAAGAACGTTGAACGAAACATAAAAAACAAATAACTTTATTTTGTTATAAAAATATAAAAGTTAATTTGTTAAAAAAGGGCGAAAAAAATCATTTTACAAAGTTTCCCTCCTCCTTCTTTTAAATAAACAGTTTATTTATAACCCTCATCATATTTATAAACCCAAAACTAAAATTTGCATTTCACAATAAACTGCCTGATATGGAAAAAAAAGCACCAACAAAATGAAAAGAAATGAAACAGTTTATCATCCGCCATCAGAAAACCAAAGAAAAGAAAATCAAACGAAAAGCGATTTATAAAAAAAAAGAAAAGTCTCATAAATGTATGGAAAATAAAGAAGAAAATTCGTGACCTGTCGTGTAGATTTACGTCTAAATGCCAATCTAACTATTTAGCTAAATCTAAACAATTTATTTTAGTGAATAATACCGCATTAAATTCACTCTAAATGAAATGAAAAACATATAAAAAAAATTATGAAACAGAAAAGGAAAGAGACAACCACACATAGAATAGACAAATAGACTATAGAATAAACAGAAAGCAAAAAGAAAATATAAAGTTGGAAAAGAGAAGGCAAAGGAGGTAATAGTCACATATTTTATTCCATCTGATTAATTTACCATTGTTTTTTGTTTCATAATAAATATACGCGATTATTAAGTTACATTGAATCTATAAATGGAATCAATTTTATTGATATAAATCTGTAAAAGACAAAATAAAAAAAACAAAAAAAAAAACATCCGGGTTTATATTTCTAGTCGAGACACTAGACGAGACACAATAATAAAATGTAAACTGAAAACTTTAAGAGCTTTTTGACTCATATTCATATATGTTTAAGTTACATAAATAGAAGAGTTTTTATTTCTTTCATAAAGAAAGCAATAAGTTTTATGAATAATAATTTTTCTAATTAAATTTTCTATTCAACGATTTTTTAGATTTTTGTTGGAAATATTTTCTTGTATTCATCGTCTACATTCATATTTTACATTTTCTGCAGAAATGTATATAAAATAAAATATTCTTTTATTGTATAGTATCAAAAATACTGCAGTGTAAACCACATTGGAATACAATTCAAGTTCTTTACAAGGGGAAAAATCTTTTTATTTTTTTTTTTGGGAAAAACAAATTTAAAGAAATAAAAAAAATATATATAAATAAAAATTTCCTAAAATAGGAAACACGCCAAATAAATAAAACAAGAATTCCGAATGTCAATAAATAAAAAACGAAAAAAAAAAAAAAATAATCAATTTAAAAACAAAAACAAACAGAGACAACAAAAATAAAAATCGAAAGTCTTTTCAACATAAAATTTGAGTATTGAATGACTCGACATTCTCTCATCAACGAAAAAAATAAAAAACTGACAAACTCCCTAAAAAATTTTAGCCGCACACAACAACAAATGTTGCGTGTTTATCTAACGTATGTTAATGCGCGTTCAATTGGTACGTTTTTTACGTATATTCTGTCAAAATTCCAATCAAAAATATTAATTATTTTCATTTATCATTTTTCAAAATAATTATTCATCATCATAATCATCATCAACATCAACATCATCATCATCATCATCATTATTTTAAAATGAAAGTACTGAAAAACCCCAAAAAAAAAACGAAAATCTTTGTTCGTTTTTGTTAGAAAATAAAATCATAAATTCATCACACAAGATTTAATATTTTTCGATTATGAAAATCAATTTCCTTCAAACAAAAATTCATTAAAATTCTAAAAATGTAAAATTCGAGGACTTGACAGTTTATTTTTTCTGTTTTCATTTAAGCGATTAAAAAACAACAACAACAGCAACCAAGTAAAAAATGTTACCCTTAAAAATAATTTACGTTAACAAGAATGACATTAAATGTATTACAGTAGATGGTAAATGACGTCATCTAATCCAATCCATCCTCAACTTGATAAAGAACTTTTTTTTTTATTATTTTTACCAAGAAAATATAAATTCAATTAGGGAAATAATTTTTCCACTTTAAACTTAAACCAAAAAAAAAAAATATAAGAATAAATTCTCATTAAAACGTTATAATTTTAATTTTATAACGTAGAGAAGTTAGAGCAGAAAGCAACACTCCTCCATCCTTATACCCAAACCAATACAAAAAGTCCAAAACACCCAACAATCCATAAATATAAAAACATAGGGCTGTGTTAGACAAGTCATAAACCTATACAGAAAGTCCACCCCAACACAATTACCCCCCAATGTAATATGATGTGAGTCATACATAAATTCATGTTTACGTAGAGAAACGGACGAACGATAGACGAGACTAAAAACCAAACTTAAATTCAATGTGAACATTTAATAGAAGGAGCATATTTTTGAATGACTAATTCTCGCAAAATTGCTGCAAGTTTTGATTGGAGTATAAGCATAAAATTTCTTCTGAGGGACGACAAAGTAAAATTAATGAAATGGAAAAACTGACACAAGTTTCACACGACTGTCCCAGGTCAAAAACTTAAACTGTAAGTCAAAAATAGAAAAACATTGAATAAAAAAAAAGAGTTATCTTGCGTTTCCATAGTTACATCACGTTTCATTATGTTTGAAATGATTGAGTAAACACTAAAAGCATTTTTTGATTAAATTCTACAATTACAAAAATCATTTTAATCGAATTTACAATTTCTATAATGAATTTTTTTCTCTTTGATTCAAATAAATGAATTCACAAAAAAAATCAAATTTCCCATTTTTGTTTAAAAATTTCAGATGAAGGATTTCCAGGGTTTCACAAGGATATTAAAAGTTGACCTCAATTTTATTTCAGTCATCATAATACAAAGTGGATAGACAAACACAACAGAAAAACATAATATTTTGTTGGATTTTGTAATTAAACGATGTTAAATAAATTAGTATTCTCGTTTTAATTTTAGGAGGTGTGTGTGTGTGTTGGAACGAAGAGAAGAAGAAAATTGAAAAACAAAGAGAAACAGACAATAATAATGTGTGTGTGTGTGGATATTTTTGGGTGTAGACAAAACGTGCATTCTATTTTATTGTGCTATTTTATTTAGGGGATAGACAGCCGAATAGAGTTAAAAATCAATGCAAAAAATTTATAAAATTCAACAGAGGTTGAATGACCTGCTTCAACGTTTCCATTTATTAAAAAATGAAAAGAAAAATTTTTTCATATAAAAATTAAAATAATCCAATTATAAAAATTATATGCAAAAAAAAAACGTATCTCTTAAAGACGACAAGAGTCTATTTGAATTTAACTTCATACATTCATGTAAACCATATTTTCCCATTTTTTTAATTCTTCAAGTGCTTCTTATTGATTTTTCAATTATAGGTATTTGAACAGATAAGAAAATGCAATAATTACGTCATTGTACTTTAAGAAAGACATTTGGAAAATATAAGACTAAGAACAAATTAATAATAAAAGAAAGAAAGAAAGAAAACGTAAAAGAAAATGAGAGAAATTAAGAAACTACGAAAGTATAAGAAGAAGAAATGGAAAAGAGAACCTAAATTACCTGAACGAGGTTTTGGTGTTGGTGGATTACCTCTGGGTGCAGCCCTTGGTATTTTTGATGATTTCTCTTGTGGACAATACATTGTATCTCGTGCATCTTGTGCTGATTCTGGTGATCCTCCAGTACCAGACACTAGCATATTTTTATTTTAAGTTAAATTTAATTATTAATAAATTATTTAAATTAACGCTTTTGTTTTTTTTTTGTTTTTAAAGAATTTTAATTTATTTTCGAAATTTTTTTTTTTGTTTGGTTGAACTTTAAACTTTTTTAAATCACTTAAAATCTGCGACCATATTTAAGAATATCTTTCTTTTAATTTTATCACATCATTTTCCTTTTCTCTTTTCTTTTTCATTTGTTTTGTTCTTATTTTTAATGTTTTTGTTTTTTTTTTTTTTACTTATTTTTCATGTCTTAAGGGAAAACTTTCTAAATGTGTTTTTTTTTGTTGTCTTGAAAAATTTAATTTTTCTTTTTCCTACGTTTCAGAGAAAAAGTTGTAATATTTTTTTTGTTTTGAGTTTATTTTTTTACTTATGCTTTAAAAGCGGGCATATGGGGAGGGTGTTGAGGGTTTGGCACGTAAAAAATAACAACAAATACAACAACAACAACAACTGATTAATCCATGTTTTAATTTATTTAATCCTCCATCTGGCTAACGCTAAATTTATATAACGAGGTGTGTAATAGTGTGTGTGTGTGTGTGTGTCAGTGTAAGCGTGTGAGTAGGATTAGAATACAAAAATGAAGTGAAAAAAAAAAACAGAAGAGAAATAGGGTTAGGTTTTTAGGGGATAACCAACCTACCCTAAAAAAGTGAAGAGCAAAAGAGAAAAGAATGAAAACTAAATAGAAAAAAATGCAAACGTGAGAATGAAAGAATAAAAAAAACACACACACACACACACAGACACAAAATATAAAGAACGTGGAAACCTTTTTATTATGTATGCCCATCAGACATTTTCATTTTATCGATCGAAAAAAATCCGTATAAAAAAGAAAACAGGATAAACGAAAGAGAGGATGTATGGGAGGATGAAGAAGAAGAAGAAGAAGAAGAAAACGAAAAAGTTGTAGTGGTAGATATTCAGATTAAAGGGATGGAAAAGGGAAAGTGAGAATATAAAAGATGACGAGAGAAAATTTTTACTGGATAAATTCTAGGAAAGGCGTAAAGAATAAAAACAGCTGATTTGTTTGAAGAGAGAGAGGAAAAAGAGGAAAATGCTTCAATTTTTTTTTCTATTTATTTATTGATTCGAATTCAAAAAAAAAAAAAAAGAAAAAGACAAAAGAAAGAGGGAGAATTCACCAAATATAGAAAACGTTTTTTTTCTTTTTCTTTAAACAAAAAAAAAAAATTCGTCTGCAAATTTTTTCCAAAAGAAAAAAAAAAACACAGAAAATTTGTTGTTTTTTTTTTTGCAAAATTTGTAAGAGAAAAAAAAAATGTGCAAAAAGAAAAAAAAAGAAGAAGAACAAGAAGAAAAATAAAAATAAGAAAAAATGTTAGGAAAAACCTTTTAATTTATTGAGTACGGAATTATTCTGTAACAATAATTATTCGTTTTATGTTAATATTCACTTTATACAAATTATTATAAAACTGTAGACTAAAATTCACTTTCATTTTAATAATTTTTATAAAAACAAAAAAAAAATAATAACAACAACAACAACACAATATAAAAAGAAAAAGAACAAAAAAACAAAAATTGAAAACAACTTTTTTATCAACTTTTCTCTCGTTTAGTTTTCTTATTTTACGTACATTTATTTATTAATTAATTTATTTGTTTTTTTTTTTATAATTTATTTTAGCACAATAATAAAAAAGGTTTTTTGTCTTTTGATTTACTTTTTTTTCTGTCTTTTAAGAATAACAATAACAACAACAATAATAATAACAAATAACTAATAACACACTAACAATAATTTTATAAAAAGGAAAAAGAAAACTAAGAATAACAACAACAACTGTAATAAAAAGACAGGAAAAAAAAAAAATACACACAAGAGAGGATCAAATAAAGAGTTTTTTTTTTAAATTGTTGGTACTACTTTTTATTTTTTTTGATCAAGTGACATACCAGAGCATAAAGATTATTATTAAGGAAAAAACAGAAATTAAAAATTAAAGAGACAGACACGTTAACTGAACGTGTAATAACCGACCGAAAGTAAATTCAATACTGTAGTTGAAGTTGAGCTTAACAAATTTAAAACTTGCCACACCACAACAGATGAAGAGAGCAAGAAAGAGAAAGAGAGAGTGAGAGAAAGATACAACTTTTCCAACATGAAAAAATAATATTATAGAAGACCTAATTTTTGGCCTACGTGTGAGTGGGAATTGTGTATTTGTGTTTGTATATGACGTGTTTGTGACGTCGGCGCATTAAGTTTCCACTACTTTTTTTTTTTTATTATTATTTTGGTTGTTTTTAGTAAAGACACTTTTTTCTTCTTCTTCTTCCGCTCTTTTTATTGATATAAAATCTTATGTTTTTTTTTTGTTTTGGAGAGAAATGTTGTATTGTTGTTGTATTGTTTTGCAACAAGAAAAAAAAAACCAGAACAAAAATTTATAATATTTTTTTGGATGGTTTTTGTTTTTGGTTTGATTGTGTAATCTTATGTTATAATTACCAAGTTAACTATACCGTTTATAGAAATATTATGGGAAAAATGGCGGGAATACGTGAAGAGGGTAAAAACAAAATTTTATATTATATAAAATGTGAGAAACAAAATTTTGTATTAGTGTGTGTGTGTGTTTCTTTGTTTTCTATAATTTTAAGAGAAAAATTATTTCTTAAGAAACAAAATCAAAATATGTGTCAAACTTTATTATGTATCCATTTAATAAAAGCAATTAATCCATATTTGAAAAATTATTTCGGTAAATCAAAAGAGAAAAAAGAAAATGGCGTAATTAATTTGTAACTGTCAAAAATAAAAAATGGTAAGGTTCCCTTAAATCAAAACAGTTGAATTAGGTCAACGTATTGAATTTAACGTCATTAGTAAAAGTTTTCCATTCCATTTCAAAACCGATAATTTTTTCTTTATTTTATGAATTTGATTTGACCTCGACCCTTTTCCCATAATGTTTGCCAATTATTTTATATTTTTTTGGTAATTTCCATTAAATACTTTCAAAATTGTTTATTAATAATACAAAAACCTGTCTAAAGATACCCATATTTTTTATGGATACATTTTACGATTATTACTGAATTCCACTCCTACAGAAATACACACACACATACAAACATTTTCCTTTTCTATACATTAAATATAGTATTGATCGTCATCTTTCCAGTATACGAATTATTTGACCAAAATATTAAATAGGACAATTTTACTGGTCAATTTATAAAGGTTTTATTTGTGTAATAAAATTTTATGTTACCAAAAATAATAAGTGGGAGGTGGAGGTTGATTGTAAAATATAGGATTTTTATTTTGTTTGTATATAAGGTAAATAATTCAATACTGTTAAAAAATGAGAATAAAATTACAGTCAGTTCAAGGATATCAACAAATAAAAATATATATTTTTTTTTAATTTCAATCCATACTAAATTTTTTGTATCATTTGCATAACCAATAACCTCTCTATCTCTCTCTCTATCTCTCTCCCTCTTTAGTCGTAAAAGAAAAAAAAAGGTTTTTTTTATACAAAATTATTTAATTTAACTTAATCTAACTAAATATTGTTTTTACTTTTGGTTCGGGTTGACGTAAAAAAAAGTAACTTTCGATAAAAATAAGTTAAGTATAATAAATCGTGTACAATTACACGTTTCGCATACAAAATTTTCTGGTTTAAGTTTTCTTTGGGTATATACGTACAAAATTTGACATCCAGAGGATTATTTTCCATTTCCCTGCCACCCCGTAGCAACAACAAAATTTTTGTTTTTGTTTTTTGTTTTTGATCGTGTCGGTTCATTTGCTAAGAACAAGAAAACTTTAAACAATTTTCTTTACGCGATGACATTGAACATGTATTGTTTTTGTAGAATTTTGGGTTTTCCTTTTAAACAAAAATCTTGTTGTTGTTACTGTATTTAGGTAGATTATTAAGGTTGAAGGAGTGGGCGGAATAAATAGGTGATGGATATAGAGGACGAGTACGAAGACATTTTATATGGTAAATATTCTATTTTTGTATATTTTATAATGAATAAAATTAATCGGGTGACTGACTTATATTTATTGTTTTATACCTTTAAAATATCTTTAAAGAGTCTTATGTTTATCAAAATATATATAAAACAATTGAAATCACTTCTTCCTCATTCTACAAAGTTTATATTTTCATATAAAACAAAAATTCACAAAGAAGCGTAATAAATTAGAGAAGAAAAGAAAATAAAAGAAAGAGACAAAACTGTGACGTATGTAAATATAAACGAACCCACTAAATGGAAAAGATATTCAAACAGTAGACGACAACAGTGACGTTCGACGACAATACACAATCATATTTTATTACTGTTTTATTGTTATTGCCAAGAGTACCGTGTAAAGAAAGAAGTTCTATAATCAAATTCCTAACCTTAATCTGTCAAACTATCCATCCTAATAAACATAGAAAACAATTAACACCTTTAAGTTTATTCACCTTTTGTTTTAAGTTGTTTTTAAAAAAAAAGAATACTTTTGTCAAAAAGAAAAAAGAAGAAACTAAAAAGAAACAGAAAGAATCTCAACCACATCGTTAAATGGTCTAAACAGTGATACTTAATAATAAAAGATTAAAGAAAGACCACAAAATACTTCCATTGAAATTCTAAAAATAGAAAAATGTAAATGATTAAAACACTTTATGAAAATTACTTAGGCGCTCAACTGTAAAGTTGTATACAATAAATAGCGTTACCTTCTAACTAGGCTTAAAAATTGAGAGCGAAAAATTTAAGAAGCGAAAGTTAAAGATTTGAAGTTTAATGACATTTATTTCTATTAATTGGGTTATCTCTTTTTTTATCTGTCTATCTGTCTCTCTCTCTATCATTCTTTTATCATTTAAAATCGAGTCCAAAATAATTAATATTTAATCAGATGAAAAATGAATGTAAAAAAAAAAAAGAGTTGGCCATAAATAATTGATGGTCATCAAGTACAATCTTCTTTCCATTGAAATGAAAATAGAAGAAAATTATATACAAAAGAAAAAAAATGTGGATGACAGAAAATGATGAAACCTTAAAAATCTTATATCCGAAGAGAATTTCCGTTTCATAAAAATTTACAAAAGAAAATGTTAATCTTTTCGTCAGCATTTCCTTTTTTTTTTTTAAATTTATCAAATTTTTTGTCACTTACTTTTGCCTTTTCTTTTTAGTTTTCTTGCTTTGTTTCGGTTTTTAAAACAAAAAACAAAAAATGTCGTCTTAAAATAATTCTTTTGTTGTTGATAAATTTATTTCTTTTCTTTTCATTTACAATTTCTTCTTCTTATTTTATCCATAAAATATTTTAAAGATGATGCCAAAATTTACATATGTTTTTTTTTTTTATTCTTCCAAGTTCACAATGAATTCAAATATTTCGACTTTGGAGACACCAAAAAAAAAAAAAATACAATCAAATAATTGTTTGTTTCTCTCGGTTATTGTAAAAATCTTATTCCGTTTGTGTCAAAAAATAAAAAAGAAAAACTTTCTTTTTATTTTTATTAAAAAAAACAACAATAATCGATGAAAGAAGAATATTTTTGTTCATCATGAATCCATGATGATGATTCATGAATTTAAAAAAAAAAAAGAAACAAATTTAGGAAGTGAAGAGAAATATTGGAATGTTGATAATGATGATGAGTTAATCGATGTAAAGATGAAATTTCTTTTGATGGTCAAAAGTTAGTTTTTACCTTTTGATTATTTTTTTTTTAGTTTATGAATGAACAACTAATTTTGGGATTTCCTTTAAATTCTTTCTTTTTTTTTTACTTTGTCTTTTTTAGAAATTGTTAATTGTTTGTGAAAAATTTGATCGAGAAAAAAAAAACAACAAAGATAAATGACAATTTTTGTGCTAAACAAAATTACAACAAAATTCAATCTTTTTACTTGTTTTAATTATAATTCTTCTTCTTCTTTTTTGTGTTGTTCTTATTTTATTATTGTCTTTCTTCTTCTTCTTCTTCTTGTTTGCTTGCTTAATAATCACAAGAAAAAAAATTCCAAATAAAACAAACAACAGAAATAAAAAATATATAAAAGCAAAAATTTTGTATACCGAAATTTTTCAATTTAGTTTTTCTTTTGTTTTCAAAGGTTACTCAAGCGATTTATTCTTATTTGCCTTTAACGTTAGAGGAGTGGGGGGGGGGGGGGACAGACAAAATATAAATATAGAAAAATAAAAAAAATAAAAACATTCGACACAAGAAAATATAATAACCGAACACGTTTTCCCGGTTGAATTACTTGAATTTTTATCTTTGTTTTTTTTGTTGTTATTTGGTACACCTCGCAAATAAACAAACACACACACACACAAAAAAAAAAAATCTTTTCGTTCCATCAATTTAATCAGAAAATTTGTTATAAAGAAAAGAAAAAAAAAAAAAAAAACCTCTTAAATAAAACAATAGAAGAAAAATAAGCACAAAAAAAATATTATTTACTTATTATTACCGACAGTCATTGTCCAGCATCATCATCATCATCATCATCATCATCATCATCATCATCATCATCATCATCATCATAATAATGTATCTTTGATAGTTTCATTTGATATGAATATAAATTTCATGTTTGTAATAATTTATTATGTTGCTGACGTCAGAACAGAAACTGGACCATCATATTTGAATATGAATGCAAATTCATAAGCATTTCAATTTCAACTGACGTCAGAATAGAAATTCAACATAATATAATTTATAAAATGTAAATTGTAAACTTTTTGTAAAATTTTGATGTGGGTTTTTGTTGATCAAAATTAATGAAATCGTTACTTTCAATAAATAAACTTCTTGAAATTAAAAACAAAATTCAAATACGAGCAGTGTTGTGCTTATATTTTGTAAATCAAAAGTGATAAATAAATTTAATAATTAAAATCTAAATTCAACGTTTTTCATTAACATTAACTCAAGTGCCTATCGATCCTTTATTCGAATATAAACCACAAATCCGTGATTCTTCCCTCGCAAAGGAAAATCACAACAGCAGCAAATGAATTCAATTTAATTTCAAATAATAATACAAATTGTTCTATGTGAGAATTTGCAAAAACAAACAGACAAACAAAAATATTGTAACAATTTAATAACGGTTTGTATTTACAGAGATTTTTCACATCACCAAAATAAAAAATTATTGGGATTTCCGTTTTGTACCAAAAAAAAAAAAAAAAATATTTGTTTTTTTTTTTTTTCTTTATTTCTTTAAGATTATAAATGCTTGAATGACATTATTAAGTAGCCGTTATATACTATATTCTTTTTTTTCTATCTATCAAGAAGATCATACAAACCAAAAATATATCTATTCATTCTTCTTACACTCTTCCCGCCAACATTATTTATTAAAAATCGAAAAAAAAAAATAAATATTATTTCAAGTGACCTTAATTACATTTCTCTTCCATTTTTATTCGATTTTTTAAGAAAACAGAAAAAAAAAATCAAATAAACCAACAACAAACAGACAACAACAACAACAACAACAAAAACAGCAAAAATATTTTGTATCAATTAAATTAATCATTCGTAAAAACAACAACAAAAATAACAATCAAAAATAAAAAAATAAAAACAGAGAATCAAAAACGAACAAAAAATTAAATTCATAATTCAAAAATTGTTGTTGTTATTGTTGTTGTTGTTGTTGCTGTTGATTATAAAATCTGTAAGTGCAAAATATTTTCTTTAAATCAACAGAACTAAAATTATAAATAATTTTATGTGAATTCAGTTTATTTAAATTGCGTTTGTGAAAATAACAATTTAAATGTAAATTTTTAAACGTTTTCTTCGATTTTTCTTTATTTTCCTTTTTTTTTTTTTTTAGTTTTCCCATTACAATAAGATGAGAAAAACTGCGTATAAAAGGGAAATAAAAAAGACAACGATTTTCAATTGAGTTAATTTTAATATTCAAACGAGAGGATTCCAATTTTATTCCTGTTTTGTTTATTCTTCATTCTCATTTTTATCTGATCAAAAAAAAAAAAAAAATAACTACAAAATAGTAAAATGAAGAAAAAGGAAAATTTTCATTTTATATAAATGGGAGATTACCTTGCGAGTTGAAGAAAAAGCTTCTTTTATTTTTCGTTCCTATTTTTAGTACAGAAGTAGAACGATTCAAAAAAATTCAATACGAATAAAAAAAAGAAAAAGCGAAAGAGGTTAATATATTTTATTGATCGAATGAAAATGAAGAATTTTGTAAGAAAGTTGAAGGCACTTAAAAGATGATTTAATAAAAGTAATAAAATACGACTTTACCTGTAGTCACTTTAATCCAATTCATTATTCTTGAATAAAGAGAACACTTTTTTGTGTTTGTCTTTGTTCATTTATTTATTTAAAAGAAATTTGAGGAATTTACACAAACACATACACACACACACACCTGCACATAGAACCACAACAACAATAAAAGAAAAATAAATCAAAATTACATCAATCAAAATTTGTAATAAAAGACACAAATAAATGGGGTGGAAATGTAAAACGACCACCCACTTTCACACATGAAAACCACTGTTTTTTTTTTTTTTATTAGTAAATGTGAAATTTAAAAACGAGAAATAAATATAACGGATAAAACGTTAGATGCAAATACATATATGCGTTATTTCATCATGAAGTCATAAAATAAACTAAACAACCAAAAAAAAAAAAAACACAAAATTCTATCATTTATTCAACATTCTTCTTCTCCGTCTACTTCTTCCGCTTCTCTTACATACATATGTACATATATATATATGTATACTTTTCTTTCATTTTCAATTCTACTTGAGTTCGATTGAAGAAGACTGGTTTTTTTTTTCCACAAAAATAATAAACTGAAATGAAATTGAGGCGAATCGAAAATAATACATTATGTTAACGATTGTAGGCATGTCAGTACATAAAATTGTAAAAGAAGAAAATTCGACATTTTATTAACTTTGAATTTTTATATATAGAGTTTTTTTTTTGCTTTTATAAAACTTTACTTTTTATTCAACTAAATCGATTCTTCTTGTCTTGCTGTACTAACTAAATATAGAAATCAAAGAGAAAATTATTATCGAAAAACTTTATTTTACGGCGCGACTGAAATTTTTCTAACGTAAAAAACTAAGCTTTTTCATTTAGTTTTTATGTCCTTATTTTTTGAAGCCATTAAAACTTAAGAAATAAATCAACAGAAGGAAAAAGAAGTTGTCTTTTTAAAAGAAATAAACTTAAAACTGAGAGAAAGAGACAAATATAACAAATTAAGTATCTCTTTCCAAAGTTTTAGGTTTGTGTCACGACTCAAAAGAAAAGTAAAATAAATGTATGCGCCTCTGGCGAAATAAAACAAAGAAGGTCTAAAGCATAAATTTTTGCCTACCGATAGGCGAATAATAATAAAGCAGTATTTGGTGTGTGTCTTAGATTCATTTCACAAGTTTTTACCCGTGCTAAATGTAAGCAAAATAAATAATAAAATATGAATCAATTACTTAAATTAAATATGAATAAAACTGACACAGGAAATTGATTTTTACGTAAATAAAAAGGTCGATATAATTTCATGATTATATACAAAATATATTTAATTTAATGAAAATTTCCCTACATCAACAAACTGTCAGAATATATTTTTATGATAACTTCAAAATAATAATAGAACATTTTATTTTTAACAATCAGTAAAATCGTTTTATTTCCATAATTTTACGGCAACAGAAAAACATACAAAATAAAAGCGTAGGAAGAAATTATAATACATCAAATAGATACCGCTATAATCAGAATATGGACATTTGGAAAGTCACAATTAAATTTTTATAATATTCTCGGTAAATTTTCCTTTAAATGACCAAATATAAATGTTCGATCGTTATTATACATTTTTGGCTTGTACTATAATTTAATAAATAACAATATTTACTGAAAATTGACCAAATCTAAATACGTATAATAAATTAAATCAACATAAATAGATGTGAGAGTTTTATACCGAAAAACGTTGACCTCCTATAAACTGATTATCGCTTCAATTCTATTTATAGTAAGACCAAAGAAATAAATTGGACAATTTTCCTATAAATTTAATACATAAGAAGTACACAAATTTTAAAATATACCATATGCAATAAAAGCAAATTACATTGTCTCTCTCCTTATTAATTCAATTAATCTTTCATTCAGTCAAAAAAGAAATCATTTTATTTTTTGTCTTGATATTTAATAAATTCTCAAATCTTAAGAAAAAAAAAACATTGATTTGTTTAAAAATAAAATCGAAATAAATTGTCATCATATCACTGTCAACGACAGTATAAAAAAAAACGGAATTAAATACATAATCAATGATCAATAACAAAATAATACATAATAATAAAGAATTATAGCAAAAAAAAAAACAAAAAAACGACCGAAAATTTCGAAACTTCTTTTTGTTTATTATTTTATTAAAAAGAAAGAAGAAAAAGGTATAAAAAAAAATGTATATTGATGGCGCCATTATATTTTCGTTGCCATAAATATAAACATTTTTTTTTTATATTTGGAAAACAAAAAACAAAAATGTCGTTGAATTTTTAAATTGACAGATGTTACATTGCATTTGAATATTGAGTGAAGATAAATTTATGGATTTGTCAGTTTCTTATTAGATATTTGATTTTGACTTTGGTTCAATGCCTGAAAATTCCTTTTTAATTTATATTAAATAACTTTTTCTTTCATCTTTAAAAGCTGCTTCAATAGTTGCTAAAATTCAAATGTAAACAAACAAATTAAGCTAATGAAAAATGTGGAAGCAAAAGCATAAGTTTGATCAACTTAATTTAAATTTAAATTTGAAAAATAAAAATGAACTACAAAAATGCGTTACATCTTAATCAAATTACATTCTTTTTTATGTAATGATTTTCTTCTTTTTCCTCTTCTTCTTCTTCTTATGCCATACAGCGAGCCATGAAAAAAAATCTAATCAACCAATCATGTCATTATCACATTAAATAAAATCATAGTCATTTAGAAATAATGAACCGTGCGTACATTTTTCTATTATTATTTTTTTCTTCATTTTATAGCACTTTGTAGACTGAGAGAGTGAGAGAGAAATTAAAGGTGAAATAAAAGAGATAGGAAGAAAGAAAAAAAAAATTGACATCATCAATTATCACATTTTGAAATTCAAACAAACTTGAATTTAATTGACAACAACATCAAGACGAAGTATAAAAAAGAAAAAGACTGAAAACCATCGTACATTAAATGATAAAGTTTTACCTTTATTTTTCGTTTATAAATTGCGGTTACAAAAAAAGACTTTTTGAGAGACAAGTTAAAGATAAGATTTTCAATTTGTATCTCATAAATAATTCACTTCCGAAACAGGATTGCCAGTTTTAACTACATATTTTGCTCTCCATTGATTTTCTTCTTATTAGTATATTTTTTTGGAATTAATACAAAACAAAAAACATCGTCGTAAATGATGAATCTGAAATTGGGTTCGGGTTCAAATTTCTTCTTTGATTAAAATAAAAATAAATCTACAGACAGAAAAGAATCACATGTTTAAAGATATACACAAAAACCACAACAACAACAACAACAACAAAAGGTAAAATCGTGCACGTTTTCTGGTTTTCTTAAATATAATTTCTTCTTCTTCGCATTTTTTTTCTTTTTTTGGGTTCATTCAAGAATCAACATCTAATCATCTGATGTGAATCACGTATGTGTAATACATTTATGAATATTATATTACACTGAAAACAAATGGATATGGGAATTTATGATGGATATCATCTTCATCTCTGGATTTTTACTATTTAAGTGGGTTAAAAATAAAAAGATGAAAAGAAGAAAAAAGTAAAACGTAAATTGTAGCAGAGAGAGAGAGAGATTTATAAGTATCAATGGAATTGGTGCATGTCGGGAAGCACAATATAAGTGAATCATATTTAACTCCTTCATATAAATTATAAACTGAAAATAATTCATAATTTTCCTCCTATTTAATGGTAAATTTAACGTCAACATTTTTGTGCTATAAAAAAAACTTATATTATTTGGAATTTAGAATTTTGTTTGCTAGAAAAACAATAAACATTCCAACAACAGTGTTTTTGTTTTTTTTTTTGTCTGTCTAAATCAAATATCGCAGTTTTTTTTTTGTTTCAAATAAATAAGAAAAAATACATAACTACAACAACAACAAAATTAAACAAAACAAGAAACAACAATAATAAAAATAAAAACATAAAAAAGATGAACCACGATGTTAGCCAGCGCGCATAATATTAAACAATAAATTGATGATGTGAGATGCACGAAAATAAAATTCCAACAAAAAAAAAAAAGAATTTCTGGGTCAAATGAACAGGTTTATTGGGACTTTCAGTTCTATACACCAGACTCTCATCTTGAATAATTACGTTTAGGTCGTTTTTCTTAAAGAAAATTAAGTCAAAAGTAAGAAAGAAAGAAAGAAAAAAAAGAGGAAGATACTGATGCATCAATACCGTTATTATAAATAAACATAACTTATGGATGCCCATATATATATAAATATACTAAATGAAGTCATACGTATATTGTGTTGTTGTAATTGACACCCTAAAAATTTGCCTATAGCAACAATATTTCCTTTATCCAATTTTTATACTATACATTTTTTTTTATCATCATATGTCGTCACGTCACGGTAGTTTTTATTAGCGCCCAAAGGCGAACATATTTTTATTTATTCTTACGACAGATTATTTTCATCGTTACGGATAAATCTTCTATAGAATATAATTTTGCTAAACACAAAAACACCCACCCAATAAAAAGTCAGTGAAGTTGAAGGAAGTCTGCGTTAATATCGTCGTGTATAACAATTCATCCATCCCTAAATTATTATTATTATTTTTTCTTCTTCTTCTTCCGTTTTTAAAAAATTCAAAACCATGACGAATTTTTTTTTATTCTTTTCATAATTCAACCAAAACCACCTTACCTTATTTTCCATTCTTTCTTGACTTTTTTTTCTTCTTCTTTTTATAACAAAAATTGCGTGAATTTTTTTTAAATGCTTTTTTTAGTCTTTTTTATGGAATTCTTATAAGATGTTTTTTTTTCTCTTTTATGTTCAATGTCCGTTAGACTGTCTGGTTCTTTTTTTTTGGTATTTAATTTAATTTTTATTGATATTGAGTCTGCATCACAAAATCGTTTTCTCATTTGGAATCGTATACTTAAGAATGACACAACGCAAACTTATTAAATTAATTTTTTTTATGAGTTTTTCCTCCCCAATTAATTAAATTTTCTTTAATAGCAACAACAACATAAGAAATATTCATTCTTAGTTTATAAATTTATAACAAAGAACATTTTTTGGTATTTGATATTTTTGATTTATGACAAAAAAAAATTTGCATGCAAAAGAAATTATCGATTTGTTATGAAAAAAAAAAACAAAACAAAACAAAATAAAATGAAGACAAGAAAACACAATCACAAAAGAAACATAAAAATTTTCACAAAAGAAAAAAGGAATTAAAATTTAAGGCCAAAAAAATTTGATTAAATAATTTTGTCGCCTTACATAAAAATTCGTTTACGTGTCAGTCAAATGTGAATGTATTGTGTGTAGGTGGTCGAGTTGTTTTTTTTTCTGGTATTTTATCAATATGTTTTTATTCGAACAAAATGCCGCAATTTTTTTTTCTACAAATTTTGGGTTAAACATTTTTAATGTAAATCCATTTAAATTTGACATTTAAAAAAAAAATTAATAATTTTGATTAGTTTATTGAAAGCACGAAAATATTTTATAACCGGAAGACATTTTTTATTCTCTCCCCTCCACTCTCAAATAACGATTTATATTTTATTTATACTTCCTTTTTCTTGTTCAGTTCCAACACACAAATTATTTGGAACGATTTATTTATATTAATTTTGAATAATTAAAATTGTGTGATCGACAGAAATTGTCTAAAGAAATTGTTAAATTCGATATTTGAAATTGGCAAAAGTCAAGTGAAATGATATCCCTTGAGGCAATTCAGAAAACATAACACAAAATAATGTACGTTGCTTAAAAATTATTATACAACAATTTCATATAACAAAAATCAACGTCATTATGAACTCCCATCTGTAATCATCATCGTCTGCAGTCTGCAATTAAGTTGTATCAAAATTTGCTTCTGATCTTCAAATACAACAATAATAAATAAATTCAATCATCACAAATCATACACATACATACTTTTTTTTCACTCTTGAACTTCATTATAAAAATCAATAATTTGTTGAATCGATTACATGACCCTTAAAATTAAGGTTTCAAGCATTTATGGCATAAATCACAAATACAAACACAAATAAAAAAAATATAATTAATGGTTGATCGTGATCACTTCATCATCAAACAAATCCAACAAAAACAGTAAACTCTTGAAGCAATTTTTAACAACAAACATAAAACAAGAAATAATTTTTGATTTTACAAATGAAAAAGGGAAATTATTAATGATCATAACTCAGCCCAATAAGCACGATTTTTATGTTTCCCGCAATCATAGGGGCTGGAATTTTCAAAATTTTATTAATTGGATTGATTTGTTACAAAATTTTAGAGGCGACAACTTTAAACTGTTAACAATTTGGCAGAGTTTAATTTTTTATATCTGAATGTATAGATCCCATGATGGATCACCTGAATAATATAATTTGTGGGGAGTAAGGAACAAAGTGTAATTCACAAATAAAATTTAACATCAAAGGAAAACCGCTCTTAACTAGTTAGTCAGTTAATAATCATGACTCTAAATCAATAATGACAATTTATTAATTCAAAACAACTAAAAAAACAATAAAGAAACACGAACGATGATCTTCAAAAAAAAAATTTCCATTTTGAATTTTTGAATGATGTCGATGTGCAATCATCCAAGTATCGATCGATCGATCGTTTTAAATATTAGAAAAATGTTTCAATAATGAAATGGACCGAAACATTTTTCAAATTTTTTTTTATATTCCCCGTTCTTTCTTTCTTTCTTTCTACATAAAAATAATCTTCATCAAAATTTCGATATAAACTTTTTTTCTTTGTCTTTTTCTTTTTTTCTTCGTCATATAATTTTTATTCCGTTCATTGTATTGTTTTGTTTGCGTTATGTAAAAAAAGAAGAAAAGAACTATACTACAACAACAGAAGAAAACCAAGTTAAGACATTGACATTGACAAAATAAAATAATGAAGAAGAAAAAAAAAACAACAGAATTGAAACAACTTTATTTGTGTACCGGTACAGAAAATGTACATTACATCTTTAATTTAATTGGAAACTATAGAGCAATTAATGTACAATAGGGAAAAATTTTGTTTCAAGAAATAAAGAAAACAATCATTTATTATGTTTCATTCATGCATAACCCTTTACTACCAAAAATGCTACATTGAAGTAGTGAAGTTTAATTCAAACTGTAACATTTTGATTTTCATAGAAAAAATAACTTAAATTTTCGAATAAGGTTCATATTTCCTTGTCTCGTATTTATGATCTATATACCAAAACACAGTAAAGGGTTAAATATAAAACGAAATTAAATTCTTTCAACAAAAATTCAAAACACAAAAGTTACTAAAATCAAACTAAAAATAAAGAAAATAAAGAAAGAAACGTAAATTATTGTAGTTGCTGTTTTTTTATTTATTAAAAGTGTAAGAAAAAAAAAAAGGCAGTTATAGAATGATAATAAAGAGAGTGAAAATTTTCAATGGTTTTTATCTATAGAATTTATGTACGCATTAATAAAATGTAGATCACGATTTTGTTCTATTTTCTAATGTTGTTTGTATTTCTATGAGGGAAGTTCTTTATATGATCTCGAGCAAGACATAAGAAAAAAACAAACTTGTTGTTTAATTATTATTTCTCGACAAAGTTTAAACCAAAAATATCGTGTACATTTTTAATTCTTATTTCACACAATAAACTCTTCTCTTTATAAAGTTAAATGGTTTTTTTTTCTTCATAGGCTTAGTGATGCTTGATTTTCAATTAAATGAAAATAAGACAACAACAACAACATCAACAATGCATAAAATAATATCCCTTTGTTTATTCTGTTTTTTTTTTTTTTTTAAGTTTTAGTTATTCTTAACAAGACGTCACTTTTCTTATTAAATACAAATAAAATGGAACATATAACTTAATCAACTTTCTTTACTTCTTTCTATCTTTTTGTCTTTCGCCTATCAAAGAAATAAAAACAAAAAAAAATATATACATTAAAATATAAATACAAAATGTTGACCTTATCACATTATTTCATCAAACAGAATCAGAAAAAAGAAAAATAAATAAAACATTAATAAATGAAACTAAGAAAGATTTTATATAAGACACTCATCAATTCATTTATTTTGTTTTACTTTTTTTTTATGTTTTCGTCAGAAGTCAGTTTGAATTAATTCACAGATTCTTTTTTTTTCTTTTAATTTTAAATTGGTTTTTTTTTTCTGTAACTTTAAAGAAACAAACTCAGTAGGAGTCCCAAAAAAAACTTCTATAAAAAATTCATTTAATGAAATCAATTTGGGTTTGCGATCACATCTATTGTTGAAAGTCTAAAATAATAACGAACTTTAATAATGGCTTATAAAAGTTTGAAGATCAAGATCATCATTTCCTCTCGTATAAACAAAAAAACAAAATACAAACAAAGAAAGAGAGAGAGAGAAAAAAACGCATGTTAAACGTCAATTTCGAAATAAAAGTTAAGACGAAAATCTTTCTATATTTTGTAAAAAAAAAAAAATTTTGTAACATTTATTTCAGAGAAATGGTAAAAATATTTTTCTCGTCATCATCACAATGAACTTGGCAATAATTTTTTTAAGACAATTATCAAAATGAATCAATCAAATAAATTTTAAACAGAAAAAAAAACATCAATAATCGAGTGAACGTTTTTTGTTGTATTTTATAAAAGAAAAATTACGTAAATGAAAGAAGACAAGTAAGAATACGAAAAGATTCAATTAATGTACAGCGATTAATTATACATTTCCGATTAACATAAAACTTATATAATAAACGTAGAATTTGCAAAAATGACAAAATAAAAGTTATAAAAGAAAAAGTTAACCAGATTTTTATCCTGATGTCTAAATTTATAAAATATTGCATTTTCCACAGCTTCCTTACAAACATTTTCTTTTTTCTTTTCTTTAAACTTCAATTCAAGTAAAAAAGAAAACAACATTCAAATGTTTTTACCATTTAAAGATATTTTCATCGTGATAAAAAAATACGACGTGATATTTTAATAGATTTAATTAATAATTTTCTGTTTTAAAAAAAAAGTTTGATTTTTCAAACAATTTGATCGTATCGTTTTCTCTCGTAACGTGGAAAATGAGAGAATTTATCAAAAAATAAAATCAAAATTGTGTAGGAAAGACAAAAATATTCAATTCAAGTAGGATAATTAATATTTTGGAAAAAATAAAATTCAGTTTCATTAAAAACACCAAAGATAAATTTTCGAAATAAAACGCACGTGATCTTTGTCACATTATTATTTTTTTTTAGCTTTTGTGATTCAAGAAGTAAGAAAATTATTCTTTGGAAATGAAAGTGGATACATTTCTTTGTTAATAAATTACAATATTTCAATAACAGAAATTAGTGAGGCAAAATTAACAGAAATTGAGAAAGAATTTATTTTACATTTTATTCCATAACTATTAATTCAAAGTAAAATCTAATCAAAAACGTAAGTTGCTTCAAATAAGAAATTGGCAAAAAGTAAGAAATAATTATTTGTCATAACATTTTAAAAATGGTTGGAAGGAAAAGAAAAAATAAAGTGACAGTAAATTAAAACAATTTTTGTCAGGTTCTTATTCTTCCCTTCCATACCTAAATAAAAAATAAGCAAATGTGACTGCGACAACAGAGGTTAAAAAATTTCTTTTTAGCCACAAATAATTTTTGTTTCTTTTCAATTTATTAATATTAAAAATTTCGCGTGTTTTGTAATAATTAACCTTGATATGCAAAATTTTAATATTTCTTTACATTTAAGTGTTTTTTTATTTAAGTTTTTATCAAAACAAAAGAACCGCATTAATTAAAAAAAATTAATCTACAAAAACCAAAAAATTATTATTCAAGGCCAAAGGTTTTTCTTTTCTCTAATTTATTTTTAAAACGACGTTATCAGTTGGTAATATTTTTAAAGTATGTTTTTGTATATAGATGATTTTTTTTTTGTTTATAAAATGCAGTGTCCACAACGGTGGAACTAAATTGTTTTTCGGTTAATCTGGGAAGTCAAGTATGAATGATGAATCTATATTACCATTTTAACTCAACTTTAGAAACAGATGATTTAAAGCTAGTTTATCAAATAAATCGTTCTTGAATCTTAATGACTTCTTAATCTCAGTGCATGGAAGTTTTCTCTAATAAATCCGTAACAAGGTCAACTTTATTACTTTCATAAGATTTTCTCGCCATATGGCAACTTTATAATATTCAACTTCCGTAAATTTATTTCAAATTAATCAAAAATTGTAATAAATCAAAGAAATAATAAAACTTCCTACAATAAAAAAAAAACACCCCTTTTTTATAACGAAGTCTGACCTCAATATTCATTTTTCTTTAAGCCTCTATCACTCCTCCTTCGCCAATCTTATCAATTACATTTATTTATATAAAAAAAAGTCAATAAATAAAATATTCTACTCACATCGACTCTTCAATTTTGGTACCGGCTTCAATATTCTTCCCTGTCGTATTGAATCTAAAAGTTGTTCTCTTGGTGATGGATTTCTTTTCAATGGTTGAAGTTTTCTTTCAGATGCCTGCACATGAATATAAATATTTGGTTTTTTTTTTTCTTTTTTGCAAAAATTCAATTATTGGGAAAGAGAATAAAAAAGGCAAACACAACAAAAACAAATTCTTCAATATAAATTTTAGGATTAAAGAAAAAGTTTATTAATTTTTCGGATAAAATCAACAAAAGTAATTCTCTCAAAAAAAAACATTTTAATTTCTTTAAACAAAAAAATTTGTTTGTTGGTTTTTCTTTTCATCGTGTCAATTGATCCGTTTATTTGCTTCCAAACACAAAAAAAAATATTGAATTAAAATTAAAATTAATTTTCATTTTTTTTTTCTTTTCATTATTTTTCAATTTTGAATTTAATTTTTACAGAGACGACCTTCCAAGGTTGGTTTTCGTTATCTACAATTTCATATCAACCCAAAAAAAAAAAAAAAAAGAAGCAACAATAAAATAAACAAACATATACACACATGAAAATTGTTCAGATAAAAAATGTACGAAGAAGGATCATTGATCGAATAATAAAAAAAAAAAAACAAAATTTAAGTAAAAAAAAAAAACATTCAAAAGATAAATAATTGTTTATTTTCGCGATTTCCTCAAGAGATTAAAAACAAAAAAAAAAAGTGACAAATTATCGGTCGACAATTTTTAATTTTATAAATAAAAAGAAAAAGAAGAAGAACAAAAAAAAAACAGGGAAATTATCTTGGATTTTTTAAATAAAAAAGAAAAAAAAATTCATTTCTTACCTTTCTGAGTGGTGGACGTGATCTAATAAATTCTAATATAACTGCATGAGCATCTTTTTTAACTGTTTGCGGTATGTCACCATTGATCATTACTTTTCTTAGATTATATTTTCTATAAATAAACAAAAATAAAGTAAATGTGAAATTTCTAATTAAATTATCTTTTAATCCGATTTTCATGCATTTTTTCTAAAATAAAATAAAATAAAAGAAAAAACACAAAAATTTAATCACGACAAACGATAAAAATTAAATGACAAAAAAAAAATAACCTTTGGATTTTGTTGAAAATATTAAATTAGACAAAACTAATTTGTAAATTGTGAGCAATTTTTTTCTTTAATTGTCTCTAAAATTTTGCTTTTTCTTACTTTCTTTATACAAATAAAAACAGAAAAGAGTGGAGGAAGACGAAAGGGAATAATAGAAAAAAGATTGATCTTAAGTGCTTCGAAAACTGACATTTTATGAGAGAATCAGATTATGGTTTTAACTCAAAAGAGGAATAAGAATAATAGATATGTCAGTCACTTATTAAGACATTAAAATAAGATTATGTTTTCTTTTTCCACTTATTATTCGTTTCTCTCTTTCATGTGCTTTTTTTTTTTTGTTTTATTTGTTTTTGTTTCAATCAATAAAATAAAGTCAAGTACATTACTTACTTACAAGAATGACCAATTTAATTGATTTTAATCTTTCAAAAGAATCAATTGTGAAAACAAAATTGAGATAATTTTAAGACAAGTACATTTGTATTATTTCTTATTAAAATTGATAGTTTTATAGAAGATTTAATAAGATTAAAGAATGCAGTTAAAAATTATTGGTTAGAGAATTGGTTCGATTGACAGAATTTAATGTCAGTGTAATATAGTTTTTTTTTTATGATGAAAATGATGAAATAAATAATTTAATTAATTGTTAATCTTAATCGACTTAATTGATATATAAAGAATTTAAAACTGATAAATAACTTGTTTAGCTCATCATAAAATTAATTTGATAATATTTTTATGATCAAAGTTGAAAGAAAAAAAAATTGTTGTTTTTTCAAAAATAAATTTCATCTTAAAGAAAAATTTAAAACGATTAATAAAAATATTGTAGCTATCATGTTCAATTCGATTAAAATGTCGACAAGTCTAATTTTATATATTTTTTATGTGAATCGTTCAATCCGATCCAGATAATGGTCAATAGAGAATAAACAGATAGAGAAGAAAAAATATAAAGAATTTCAAATTATTTCATTTTATCTTTTTTTATTTTATATATAAAATGGAATCATGTTGTGCACTCTAAAGTCAAAACATCTGTTCATCATTCTCATGTGGTTGTATCGTCTTTTATCGTATTTTCACATAATAATAATAACAATAATTTAAAGCATCTTCTGTATAGAAGATTTTTCTTTATACCTTGTACGTATATCTTCCATTAAAATTTCATATGGTGTCAGTTCAAATTCAACAGGTGTCCTAGAGCAATTTGATTTTTTCAGCCGTACACCACGACGTAATTCATCAACAACTTGCATCCAAAAACGTGCCTAGAAACAGAAAAAAAAGTAGAATAAGAAAAGAAAAAAAAAAAAAACAAAAGCGAAAAATATTGTAAAATAAAAGAAAATTATATATATTTTACATTTTCTAATTTTCTTCTCCTCTTACACCACAAAAATAATCCCATCTCACTCACTATCACTAATTTTTTTTCTTATAAGCGATTTGTATATATTTTTAATAAAACAAGAGAGTGAAATGAGTGTAAGCGAGAGGGGAAAAACATGTTTTTCTTTTCTTCTACAGATAAGAGGTAAAAGGAAAAAAAAAAGAATAAGAAGAAAACGAAACAGTATAGAAATTATATTTAATATTTTAAAAAGCGACATGCATATCAGGCATAAATATAAAAATTAAATAAAATATAAGAAGACAAGACACATTATTTTTAAAATAAATAAAAAATAAAAAAGAAAAAAAAAAATAGACGCATAAAATGTCGTTGTCTCACTGACTCTTCTGATGGGTTTCTTGTTTTATTCTTTTTATTATTTTTTTATTAAATAAAGATCGTATTATACAAATCATATTAATGTAACTACCATAAATTAATTGATATAATTAAATAAACATTAAAACGTAGCAGAAACAAGAACACGATCAGTTCGAGTAACTTTTGCTCTTCATTACAGAAAATTATGTTTTTCTTGTTTTCTTGTTTGTTGTTATTGTTGTTGTTTTCATTTCATTTTTAATTTTAAAAGCGTGAATTTTTTTTTCTATTTTATCTATTTTACTATTTTATTGCAGTATTCACATTTTAAATTTTGAAAAATTTTAAAGAGAACAAAACAACAACAACAACAACAACCAAAAGAAAAACATGAAAAATAATAAAACAAAAAACAAAAATAATTATATTTGATTTGTTGTCATAATAAAACACTTTTAATGTAGTTAATGTTTAATATTATTTCAGATGTAAATTTAATACGACTTTTAGTTACAAAAAAAAAAAAAAAAAAATACGTGATCATCTTTAAATGACAACAAAATTTTTGTTGTTGTTAAATGAATTACTTTCGGTTAACATAAATGTTTCCAGTGCGTTGCCTTCAGTTGAGACAATCTTAAATATTTAAAAAAAGAAAAAGATTTAGATCATATCTTTACATTAATATACCGTATTCAACTCCGATGAATATTAATCTCCACACACTTTCTTTATATTTTACATTTAAATGTAAGAAAATCAATCCTTACGATTTACTAACCTTTGCGTGTTTTCCTTTTCAAAGGAAATTTAATTGTGAAAAGAAAAATATAAAAAAAAAATGTGCAGAATTTCAAATAAAAAATCTTAATAGGGTTAAAATAAAAATGTAAAAGAACGACATTTAACATTCAAGGTGCGTAGACACAACAACAATAAAAAAAGTAAAAAAAAAAAAAAAGTTACAACAAGTCAAGGGGACACAATTTTATAGTTCTTCATTCTGTTAACATCATAATAACGTTTAATTTAATAAATCAATTGATTCCCATTAAGAAACTCAACATTATTATTATTATTTGATGTAATAATTATAAATAAAAAGAAAATATGTCCAAGAGAATCTGTTATAATTAAGATCATCTCTCATATTATGAGACGACAGACAACATAATTTATTATTACATAATTATAGATTATCGATAATAATTTTATGTCATGATTAAAAAAGAAAATATAAAAAAGCTAAATAAATTGTACATCGATAAAAAAAAAATGTTCATTTTGTTGTATTAAAGGCACACACACACACATTGATATTTAATAATAATAATTAAAGTTAGTTATGTATTTTTTTTTTTCTATTTTGTTCTTTATTTAATTAATTTTTTTTTCTTTTTGTTTTGTTTTAAATTGAAATCAATTTACTTTATATATTTACATACTTGGAGCGCTCGCCATATCCTAATGTCAGACTATATAAACACAACAAAATTATATTTTCTTTTTTTCATATTGAAAAATATAAATAATTTATAAATTTTAAGAAATCAAAACAAAAATCAAATAAAAATTTAGAAAATAAAAAAAGTAAAATTTATAAAATTGAAAAAAAAATTATAATCGCCCGATTTAATTTGCGTCAAAAATTCAATTACAAAAGAAAAAAAAAAGTTAATTAAAACAGAGAAAAAGTTCAGAAGTTTAAATTTGAGCACGCAATCCTTAAATACCATCAAAATAAATGTTAACACAAAATAATAGAAAATATAGACTGATTGAGTTTAGTAAATGAATTCGACCTTTTCGGATTAAAAAAAATAACAACAAATATATTGATTCTTTGATAATAAAAAAAAACTTGCTAATCCGAATATTATGTGTTTGTGTATTTGTTATGAGGATGAGAGGAGTCATTTATAAAAAGTTACTTTAGTTAATTAAATTATCAGGTATTACGTAAGATATGTGTAAGAAAAAAAGTATATGTAGATTAAAGAAGAGGAAAGAAATTAACTTGATATCGATAATGAAGAATAAATAAATGTAAATAAATATAATACGATCAATAAATAGGGGAAAGTAAAGTTTAAATATAATTATAATTCAACGTTATGTCATTTGTAGTCTGCATATGCTAATTCTATATTAAATGAAAGCAATTAAAGAAGAAAAAAAACTGGATTCTACAGAATTAAAATCATCGTACACATTTTTTCTGTCTTACGTAAAACAACTAATCTGATAATCTGAATAAATAAACTGGATTATTTTATAAATAAGGAACAAATTTAATGACAATTTAAGTTAATTGATTTAAGATATTGGGACAGCTATGAATATTAAGGAGCACAACTCTTCTATAATCTAATATAATCTACCAGGGGAATTCTCTAATGCAATCACATTCCAATGATTTTCTGATTACATATTTTGTAATTAACAAATTAATTGTATCCAATAAAATCCAATCAAAGAAAAAAAATTCAGTCAACTTTACTTTCGTTTCAAATTCATTTAAATTATTAATTATTTTTAATAACAAAAGAAAAAAATGTTGTAACGTACGTAATGTAGCCGCACAAGTTTAGCAAGAAATAAGTTGTGATATTTTCAATTGCGTGAAATGCGCGTATATACGGGAAAGTAGGAAGTAAGACGAACAAAAAAAAAAACTAATATAAATAAACCGACAGCAAAATAAGAAACAAACAAGTATAAGAATAATTAATAATAAAACTCTCTTAACTATTCTATTGTTATCTATGAATAAAAGATCTATAGGTAGTTTTAATTTAGTTCCTCATCTAAATAAATGAAAATAACCATAACCATAGTTTGCTTCTTCTTTCTTTTTTTTTTTATTCATTCTTCTTTTAAATTTTAAATGCTCATCTCATCTCATGAACTCAACCAAAACCAATAAAAAAAAACAGAATTTTCTCTATCATTTTTTTTTTTGTTTTTTTTTTTCTAAAACAAAATTTTTGATGAGAGTGAAGGAAGAAATAAAAAAAAAACAAACAAACAAACATAATAATAAAACAATTGAACCATTTTTTTTGATTATATTGCCATAATAAATTTTCTTATGATAAGAAGAAAACAACCTCAAATAAGGTAATCTACTGGGTCAAATGGTCGACTTATTACACATTAAGGCCGATATACAACAGCTAAAGATAAAGCAACATAGAATATTGACTTGGGAAAATTATTCTCGTTAAAATAAATTTCGTCTTTAATATCCAAGACAATAAAAAAAAAGAGTCAAACAGTAAAAAAATTTATCTTAAGTTTTAGAGCTTTAAAAATTTAGGGTAAATAGAAGGCTGTTAAAATGCTTAAATTAATCACTTGTAATGATCCCTCTTTCTTCATTGTCTCTTTATTTAAAAAGGAGAGTTGAAATTGTAATTTCACAAATAAATTTGCACCCAATTTATTTATTAGAAAAAAGACAAATTGTCCTCATTAATCATTATTATTCGATAAACCAATCCAATTTAGATAATTGAAGGTGATTGACTTCCATTTTTTTTTCTTCGATATCATTTTTTATTGATTTATTTGCTTATTGAATCAAAATTTCAATTGATATGAAGTTATCACCACTCCTTATTTTATTATAAACTGGAGTTGCCATAGATAAAATATTTTCCATATATAAAAGTTCAAATATACATAAAACGATCGTCTATTGTCTACATACGGCGCTCCCTGTTTTATTTTTTGAATTAAATTTTAAATAATTATGTAAATTGTAAGAAAATTGAAAGAAAAGAAAATTATTGTTATTATTATGATGGATAACAATTGATAAGGAACAACAAAAAAAAAACGATATAATTTCTTATGTTAAATTGTAAATTATCGATGCATATAAAATAAATTGAATAGATTGAAATTAAAAAAACAAAAATAATGCAACTAATTTGCATCTGACAAAAATCTATGATACAAAAAATTATTGAGAGAAAATAAAAGAATTTCAGGTTGAATTGAATTTCTTTCTAAGAATTTCTGTGTGTTGTGTATATCTGGTGTGGGTAAGAATGTCAGTCATATCAATATTTGTAGCCGCGGAACATTTTACTTTATAATGCAAGTAATTCATATAAATTTTTTTAATTGGGTTAAATAAATGCATTTTTCTATCAAAATTGACAGCAGCTGGTTGATGTAGTAAATTTATTGTCGGCACGATAATATGAACAAGGGTGAAAGTTATCTTGATGTATTTACATTTGTGTATTGTGGAGGATGATATTGATGATGGTAACGAATTAAAAAGGAAGTTGATTGAAATATTGTTTTTATAAAATAAAACAAGAAGAAAAATCAACTAAATTTTATGAATTAAAAAAAGAAAAAATTACTGTTGGTTAATTGGAAAGTGTATTTTCACCTGCACAAAATTCACAGCATTCAAATTAATTAATTGACTTTAAAGCCGGATATTGGTGAAGAAACAAACTGATAGAATCATATATAAAGTGTGCAAGTGTGTGTGATTTCTAACTTCTTCTAACTTAATTAAAAATAAATAAAGAAACAAAATAAAGTAACTTCTTATCTAACTATAAATTTAACTTTTAAAATAGAAACGATTAAAATTTGTTTTAATGTTTTTTATTTATTCATGAGGACAATTTTAATTTTTTTTATATGACTTATGAGACCATCAGCAGTTAATAATCAATAATTTTATATGATCAGAGCGTACATTATTATTTTATTTTTTTTTTTTGATAATCGATTTTATTACTACGAGTATATTATTGGAAAGGAATCTATAAAAAAAATATGTATGTGTATAAGCAGTTAAATAGATTGTAAAGATAAGAAAGTTAATACATATATTTTTTGTAAAGTACTGGCGTCTTTAGTCTATGACTGAATCTCAGGGTTTTTTTTTATAAAGAAAATTTATTCTGATACAAATACTCGATATAGTTTTGAATAATAATCATTGTTTTGATCTATTTGCTCTGTCCGAAGAGTAAAAACAATTTTTAAGAGAAAAATATTTTACTTCCCATTGCCGCATACAACACCACTACGTTAAGTTACAAAAAAATTATTCATACAACAATATTTAATTAAGGCATGTCATCAACTTTAAAGTTGGAAATTCTGATTATAAATTAATGATAAATAGTGAAGGTTTTGCTGATATTTCAAAGGGCTTAATACGAACCATGACTCATAAATGCCGATACCATTCATAAATTTTTTAAATTTAGGTTAAGAACATGTGTAAACAATAGAACTACATAGATAATTTCTTCATTCAAAAATTTCGGCAGTTTGTATTAAATTACTTCTTTAAAGAAATCCGAAATTTAATTATTATCTATTCTCTAAGATATAACTAATAATCAATAAGCAATCAATCAATAATAATAACGAAAAAAAAAAAGTAAACAGTTAAAAACATTGATAATAAAGTCTTATCAATTGAACGTTACTGCCTTTTAATGTTTCAACTAAGGATCTGTCACAATTAAAATCTTTAACGCAAACATTCACATTGAATGTTTGACCAATTTCTTTGGATTAATTAGTTTCTCGATAAATCTAATAATAAATCCAAAACTTATTTATCTGATATTTTTCTATAAAAATAATTTTTAAGTTCAACAACAATAAAGCAGAATCTCTAAAGAATGAATGTAACAATGACATGACTTTTAAAGAATAAAAAAAAAAAGAAACAAATTAAACTTATCTTTATAAATCTTTAATTAACTTCAAATCACCTTTTAAAACAAAAATTCTTTTAATATAATTTCCCTGCCCCCTCATTTTTTTTACCATAATTTATTTGTTTATTTTGTATTGTAGTTTGTTTTTTTTTTGGTGTTAAATTCAAAGAAAAAAAATTAGGTTTAAGTTGACTGAACACAGTGTAAAACTTATACTTTATAAATCGCAAAACGAAATAAAAAAAAATATAAACAAAAACAACAAATTAAATTAAACTACAAAATAAACATTGTAATATGGATGGAATCATTAATGATAGAAAATTACATATTTTTTTTAAGGTACAATAAACTTAGAGGCACACACACACACCCAGAAATATCAATTCTTAAGAACGAACAAAACCAACAACAACAAATCCAGAAACGGTATTCAACAAAACAAATAAACTTCGTTTTATGACGAAGTAAGGTAAGATACGTAATAAACGATCACAAAAATTCTTATAACAAAAATCTAAGAATTTCTTTATAAAAGGAAATGATTGTTAAAAAAAGAAGAAAGAAAGAAAATAATGTAGATAAATAATAATGTGTAAGGTAAGGTAAGGTATGGTAAGAGCAAAGGTATAAGTATATGAGGGCAAGAGAAAAGGGTAAGCTCAAAGGTATAAACAATGTAATAAAAATAATATAAGAGATAAAGATAATCGACATTTTGTTGAGCTCATTTTTCGCTTCTTTTCATTTTTTAGTTTTCCTTCCTTCAATTTTTTTCTCTTTTAATTTTTTACATTAAAATTTTTTTTTTTTTGTTTTGTGAATTCATTATTTTATATTTGTAATATTTTGAGAAAATATAAAATACAAAATTACCGAAGAAACTGGAAATAGCGTGCACAATTTAAGTAATGTATAGAAATGGGGAATAGAACAAAAAGTACTTAAAAAGAATAAAAACCTGATAACAGTTCTTTCATTCTTTATTCATTTAGCTTCACGATAATCCCGTGTTAAAGTCAATATTCAGTTTTATTTAAGTTGCTAACAATTTTTAACATCCCGCTTTTATAAGACATACAAAGACATCATATAATCATAATAATCATCACATAATCAAAATCATCATCATCATCAACAGCATCATAAACCAACTGTTTTTATATTTAAAGATCTATCTGGGAATCTTATGGCATCTCATCATAATTTTATTTGCTGTTTCTTCTGATATTTATTAAAGCAAAGCTAGTTGATTAATGGACATCAGAAATACAACAACAACAACAAAAACAAATGAACAAACGGAGAAGGAAATTATTAATATTCATTCATGCAACTGGTAAATTGTTTTTGTAGTTTTTCACTTTTTGTTGTTATTATTATTAGTGTAATCGCGTAAATACAGAAAATAATAATAATAATAATATGTATTGATAATGTAAGAACAGAATAATTGTAATAATAATTGCATGGTTTGATTGTTTCATTGTTTTTATTTTTGTTGGGATTCATTTATGTAAATATTAACTCATATTTTATAGATTCGCACCATCGATTTAAATTGTTTAATAATAAATTGAATTGTTACAATTTTTAATATTAAAACAAAAATATTGATTAGGAAAGGGCCGACTAGACTAGAACGATTATTTGAAATTTTTGCATAAATTAATTGAATAAAATGAAAATAGCAGAATTAATTATTTTTTTAAAGTTTATTAATTCGTTGAATTAAATGATTACAGATTTTAATTTGATAAACAAAAACTGTACAAAACCAATACTAAACTTGGTCACTATTCACTAACTAGAGAACTTTTTCCAGAATATTTACATTAATTTTAACAAGAATTAATTTTCTTTTTAAAATCAAAAAAAAAAAAAAAAACAAAAAAAAAAAGAAATTTATTTGAACGGCGGAAGTTATATTCCGCACAACAAAAATTAATCCGCAAATTATAAATTTATAACAAGAATGAATTAGCATAGTGATTATTCCGCAATTGAATCTTTTCATGAAAATAATTTTAAAGAAAGACTACGAGTATTTTTATATAGAAATGAAAATCCTTGTGTATATTTTTCATTATTATGCTCTAAATAATAATGCTGTCAAATATAGAAAGAGAGAAAAAACAATGAAAATTGTAATAATAATAATAATAATAAGCAACAAGAACAAAGTTAAAAAGGAAATTATGTATATTTTTTTCTTTATTCCATTCATTATGAATGATTATGAAGTAACTTTAAAGTCAATTCGATTGTATTATTCTTTTATTTTCTAGAAGTGAAATGAACTGAAGGTAAAAAAATAAAGAAGATGTTGCGTTTTTGTGTTTCTTTATTATATAAAAACAATTTTTTTCTTTTTCTTTTAAAGAAGAAACACAAAATAGATTTATGATAAAGATAAAATTTGAATTAAAATATGAAACGTCCTTGATTAAAATAGACACAAACGTAACGCTACTGAAGTTACCTGCAATTATTTGTAGGTGGATTAACGTGTAACAAAATAAACGATAAATAAACGTTTAATTGCGCAACCAATAGTTAGGATTAGGCCAATCAGTAAATAAAGACTTTGCCAAGTTGTGGATATTCCTAGTCATACACTGACTCTTCAAATTCGCTTAAAAATTACACGCGGTAATGTCTTTTGTCGCGCACGTAAATTTTTTCTAATTTATTATTATGATTGACAAAATAGTCGATTAACGTAAACACTTTCATTTTTGTTTAAAACAACAACATGAAAAAAAAAAAACACCACGTAAACCAAAAAAATTCAAAGAGTCATAGAATTTTAATTATAATTATTAGTAATGATTCATTCATATAATTAAATACTTGAAAAATTTGTATAAAAATAAATAGAAATAACTTTAAAAATCAAATATAAAAAGTTATAATTATTATTATTTATTGAGGAAGAACGACAATAAAAAAAAAAAAAGTCAAACAAAACCAACAAAAAATAAATAAAAAAAAAAAAACAAAAAAAAGCAACAACAAACTAATTCATTTTTTTATTTTTATTTTTTTTGTTTTTCGCGCATAACTTTTGGTTGTTTCAGTTTATTTAGCGACACAAAACAGCTGGAAAAAAAAATACAATTTTTATAAAAATAAAACAAAAAACCAACGAACCGTAGATTCAAGTCAAGTGCAATACTAAATTACACGATACGCGATACGATTTAATTTTACTCTCGTACCAAATTCTAAATCAACTAACAGGTGGAATTATTTTATTTAGATTTGAATTTTCGTTTTATCGGGGTAATCTGTATGTGAAATTTTTGATTATAATTTTCTGATTTTTAAAATAATTTACGATACAACAACAAAATGGTATCATTTATGTTGGAACTGAATTTTAATCAATGTTATAATTAAAAATGTTTTTTTTTTTGGGTTAACCATATGGGGTTACGAAATAATTACATATGTAAAAACATAGAATCAATATAGATAAGCTTTGATTTGATAATTAAATGTTGACACAAAATTAATTGAAGGGCACAATAGAATGAAAATATTTTAATTGAAGTCTTAATAATTTTGTGAAAATCAGATGATTAATTAACAATTGTTTGATATTCTGGTGCACTAATTTTCTTGCTTATTTTTAATATTAATTTAAAATCTAGCGATTTTGTGGCCGTATACAAAGATTTCTTGTAATTAATAAAATAATAATAAGTTTGTTGCAGATTTAATTCAATGCTAAACATAATTAATTTTTTTTAATTACATTTTTGAACTTGTCAACTTTAGATAATTGAAAAAATTAATAAGAAAGTAAATATAGATAATAATTCTTTGTTAATTTACTGTTATCAATGAAAGTTTTAATATTTAATATTCTTATCCTATACTTGCCTTTGTCGTACTTCCTTACTTATAAAAAAAAAAAAAACAACAATGAAAAAGTCAACTTTCTATTTATAAAAAAAAAACTGATAAATTAGGAAATTAATAAAGTAAATAAAACTTAGTAAATTTTGCAAACTAACAAAACGTCAGTCGTACAATACAGAAAAATAATAATAATTTGATTCCGTTTTCTTATTTATGTAATTTAAATAAATTAGATATACAATTATTCTAGTCAGTTGGGTTGAGTTTTGAGTTGAGACAAACCAATATTTTTACTCAATTTGTCGCACCTTCATCAATATCATATTTTTATTTATTTTTGATCATTTGGAATTTTTCTTGTTATGCTTTTATTTTGCGCGACATTTAATATATCGGATTGACTTAAGTCAAATTAAAAACTTGATTTTTAATAAATCATAATCAATATAAATGGTTTTGTTAATTAATTAAGACATTTTGTTTACATTTAATAATAAAAAATAAAATGGAATAAATACAATAATTAATAATAGAATGTGACTTAACGTTAAGTCAAGTTTAATTTAATTTATTACATTAAGTGTAGGCGAAAGAATGTCGTGAAAATAAAAATGTTTGGGTGAAAATTTCTTACATAAATATAATTATAATTTCAGAAGATTTATATAATTTTGCACTCATTTAATGAGATAAAAAAAATAATAATAATAATGAAAAGAATAACGAACAATCAGAAAAAAAGTGTTTGCGGGAAAGTTAGCAACAAAATTCATTTTATTTTTATTTTTACTTTTAATGAGCAATCAGCAATGACACTTTGCATAGCACTCTTTTTTTTTATAGCATACAAAAACAAGAATTGAAAATATAACTTTTTAATTAATTATAATTTATGGTTCACAGCCAATTAGCGTCTTCATTTTTAATTTAAAACAATTATTTTTTTATTCTCTTATTCCATTTTCAATTATGAATTTATCGAAATTGAATTGTGCTCTTTTCTTATCTATAGTCTTTCACCACCTTCCATCTAACTTTTAATCTCAGATAATTTATTTTCTTATGAAAATGGAAAATATGTCGTCGCCATTTCGTTATTGTTGTTCTTGTATAGTTGTTTTATTGAAAGTTTTTGTTTTTGTTTGTAGAAAAACAAGTCACAGAAATATTTTGAATAGTTTTGTTGTGAAAATTTCGAAAAATTGCAAATTGTACAATTATACAATTATAATTTATATTTTTTATAAAAATAAATAATAGAAAATCTCTTTACATTTATAAAAGAGACACAAATAATCTTTTTCTATTATAACTGATTTATTTATTTGAAAGTTAATAATAATAAACGGATACAAAATACAATCTACGCATAATGAATGTTTACCACTTTTTTTTCTCTAATAATTTTCTATCAATTCCATTTTCAATAATATTAATTTTCTACGATTATTAAAGAAAATATATATAAAAAAAAAAGTAATATTATTCCGTTTAGTTAATTGCTTTCAACAAATAAACATAAAGAGAGAAAAAAAAATTATAGAGAACGTCGTCTTTGTATTAAAGTAAATAAATTTTAATGTTGATTGATTTATATCTGGACGACTGTCAAACTATTTAAAATGTGACATCACAAACTTCTGTCTAGTCGATACACAAACATTTTCAAGAGTCTAACTATATAAATACCTACAACCTTATGAAACGCTCTTAACCCCAATAAGTAAAAATATTACGCACGATACTATAGAAAATTGAAATTATTTTCTTTCAAAAATAAACCATTTCTAAAACGTTTACATTTCTCTTCTAATCTTTCTATTTTTTTTTTAATTAACTTTTTATAATTCGTAAACTTCACTTGTGACTTCATAATTGTTTATTTGTAATTATTAGTTCATCGCAAACGTAAATAATTCAAGTTTGATTATAAAAAATCAATAAATTGGATAAATAAATAATAAGAACAAATTCATAAACGATTATCCTCTCTTATCATCATTTGTTTGCTTTCTTAAAAAACACACAAATAAACGTCACTTCTTTAGATCAAATTATCAAAATGCCATTGACATCAGCAATTTCAATTTTTTTACGTTTAAAATTTCAATGGAAGCAAAAACTAAAAAATTTGTAACGCTTTAAATATTTTAAAACCCGGTAGTTTTTTTCTTTCTTGTTGTAACAAATCGGATCAGAATAATTTCTCATATTTTATGCTGCCATGATCATGTTTAATGAAAGAACTTTAAATGACGCAGGCGCATTAAAATAACAAAAAAAAATAATAACAAACAAATAAATTAAAACAGAAAAAAACGAAAGGAAAGTTTCATTCAAAAAATAAATTAAAAAATAAAAAGGAAATTACTTTAACGAAAGAAAAATGTTTAAAAACAAAAGGAAGAAATAAAGGAAAATTAAAAAATGTAAAAGAAAGAAGAATAAATATAAAAATAAATAGAAAAATCAACTTTAACTTACCCAATCAGAAAAGCATAATTTTGAAAGTTCTAATTGTGATGTTTCAGCATGTGCTTTCAGTCGTAATGATTCAGCATCTGAAATTACAAAAAAAAATTGTTGGTTTAATCCATTCATTTGTAATCTCTGCTTCCTCCCTAATTAAAACAAACCTCCTTGAAATACTTTCTGCAGAAAAACTCTTAAATCAAGACTTTCAGTAGCGAGTGCACGACAAACAGCTTTATAATGATCCTCTGGATTTGATGAAGATACCCGTGGCTTACAAAGCTGTTCAAAAATAAAAAATAACAATTTAATCATCTATTCTTATTAAATCTGTAATTTAAAATTTATCACATCCGTTTCTACAAATAAAATAAATCTTGATTTTTTAAAAAAGAAAAAATTCTGAACACAACCCAAGACACCAACAGAGTGAAAAATCAGACAAATATAATAATTTATCGTTACGATTTTGGTTGCGTATTTTCTTCTTTTTCCAACAAACAAAAAAATCTAACGCAATAAATAAATAGACAAAAAGTGTGATTCTAATCTCTAAGAAAAAACAAGTTAAACGAAGATTATCATCAGAGAGGATGTGCAAATATGTAATTAATTGTGAAATTTTGATTGCATATTAATTACAGGTTATCTAGTTACTATTCTATATAGACATCAAAATTACAAAATTACTTAATTTTGTGTACAAACCGAAAAATAAAAACAAACAAATCAAATAAGAAAATGAAGAACAATTGAAAAGAAAAAAATTTGTATAGTTGCAAATTCTTTTTTTTTTTTTAAATGGAAATGAAGTAAGTTGTGCGCGCATGATTTAACGCCGTCCATTTAATTTATGGTTCTGTGCATTTTTTTTTCTTTTCACGATAATTTCTTAAAAACGAGAAAAAAGTTATTTAATTTTTCATAATTTTAAATTTTGATGAAGAAAATATTTTATTGAAATTAAGAGAGTTCAGTTAGTAGAGATTCGTAGCTCACTTTTTACTGTAAATTCGAATTTCTCCCCCTCCCCTAATTGATTGAAAACCTATAAATAATATATAAAAGACTTAATCCTTAATCCTTAGAACTACATGGATTCATACACTAATTTTAATGTAATGTGAAACTAAATAAACAATGATAATTCACCTTGTTGCAATATTCAAATAAACACACAAGAAGGTTCAATCATAATAAGACGTCATATTAAATCAATGTAATAAAGAAAAAAAAAATATATATCGTATAATAACACGCGCGTGCCGTGTGATTACAAGCCTGTCAATAATCTGTTAATCACGATTTTTTTTTTTGTAAAACGTATAAAAAACAATATTAATAATAATCGACACTCTATTATTCAATGACTTTTATCTATCAGCTTACTCTTGTAATGTCTTTTATATTTAAGAGAAAAATAAAAATATTATTTAAAAATTTCCTTCAAACAAAGATTTTTTCTGTAAAAGGCCCCCCATACTTTATTTCAAGGTAGTAAAATGTGTGTTTGTGTAACGAATGCGAGCATGTAAATTCCGGCATATTTTTCCAACTATAGAACAACAACAAAAAAAACTCAAGTTAAAATTAAATTTAACGTTTCAGCAAATATGCATTAAATATAAATTCAACAAAATCGACAAGAAACTATTTGGATGAAATCAAATTAAATAATAGAAAATTTTTTAATTTTAAAACAAACCTTAAATTTTAGATCTCATAATACCCCTCGACACCCGTCCACATATAGAAAATACCTTTATTATTTAATAATAAAATATTCAATAATAATCGATCATTCTTTCTTTAAGTCCTCACCCAAAAAAAAAAAAATTATATATAAATAAAATTGCGGGTGCAGTCAAAATAATACTCAACAGAGACAGACACATATAGGTAATAATTGAATAATTGACGATTGAATTTCAGACAAACTAATAATAATAATAATAAATTCTGTTGGGTCGCTCGTTTTTTTTTTTCTTTCTCTCTCTCTAGTTGAATTATAAACTTCTGTATGGCTGTCGCTTTTGTGTTCGCAATTTTTTTTTTATGTTTTCATTATTACGCATTCAAATATATTCAGATATTTGAAGGTAATTAGATGTTACACAATTATTCTAACAAATACAGAACAAACAAACAAACAAACAACAACAATACGACCACGTTTAGATTTCAAAAAATGCAATTCAATTTTCATCTATTTAAGGCAAATGAATGTGTTTATGTGAAGTAACATACGATATATTTTTATTATCACATATTTTGATCATTAATTCGTAATTCATAAATTGCCGCACACACAAATTTTATAAAAATTCTTTTAGTAAAGCGCCCCCATACATAATTACATATAACATGTAGAGAGGTAAAATTGTGAATATGGGTTCAGTGAACAATAACGAGGTGACTTTTAAATATAGTATTTTTGTCCTTAAGGAAATATTTAAAAATTGTTTTTAATCAAAAATTGTTATAGGCTCATGTGGTACAATCGATTAAAAACCACTTAAAATACTTAGCATAACTTAAAATTAATTTAAAAAAAATATGCCACCCAATTAAAGTTAATTTATTAGATTCTATAATTTTATTCTAGAGAAAAATATCGTTAAATGATTGAAGGGAAAATAATGAAAATTCACAATAATTAGATAAAAGAATTAATTAAAAGTTAATGTTTTAGTCAAAGAAAAATTAATTAAATTTCAATAGAAATTGGGGTTTATTCAATAAATTTGACTGTAGAGTACCCGTGTATTTGTGTGACGTGTGAACCAATATGAAGATTTACATGAAATTCCAAATTCGAATAAAAAAGAACCCAACCTTAAACTTTTATTTTCTGCGTAAATTGTTTGATAAAAACGTACCGAGTAATTAAAATGTTTAACAATCAAAACTATACAAATATATGGGAGATATCCGAAAAAAGCCAATAAAACAAAAACACTTGATGTAAATCAAGTACAAAGAAAGAAGAAGAAGAAGAAGAACTATACAAATAATCGTCATAAATATCCCAAATATTTCGACCCCAATAACTTTGTTTGCAAGAAATAATTTCAACTTTTTTTTTTTATTGTATTCAGAGTTTTGCCATAATTATTTTGTGACACAAATTTTTTTTTTTTTTACTTGTTGTAAAATTTACGTAATTCAAAAAAGACCTAAAAGACTAAAAAAAAATAAATACAAATAAGACAACAAAAAAAAGGTTAATTGAATTAAATATTTTTGAAGTTTTCAACGCGCGCACGCGTAATCTATAATTGGTGACAGTTTAATGGCGCCAAACTATTTCTGTTGTTGTTATCGCTTGTTGTTGTTATCGTTTGTTGTTGCCTTTATAATATTTATATAATCAGTTTATTAAATTTTAAAAGTTAATAATTATCTGTTAGCTGTTGCAGTCAACAAAGGTATAACGACGAAAACGAAAAAAAAAAAAACAAAACCTTTAATCTGCTCTATAAATTCCAAAAAAAAATTCAAAAAATCAAACCCACTAGCGTAGTATTACATATTTTTTTGTATTTTGCAAAACTGAATATTTCAAAATATTAAAATTTCGATTAAAAATTCAAAAGACGTTTAATTTTATGAAAATAAAAAATTTAAATTGAAGGGATTTTGTTGTGTTGTTGTGGTGCAATCTGCGTGAAATCTAATTTTGTTTTTGTTTTTTTTTTTTTTAAAAAAAAAAGACAAATGAAATCTTGAGAATTTGTATGAATTTTAGATAATCTTTCTTTGGTGTAATTTACAATCTGTAAGTGTCAATTTTTGTATCATTTAAAAATTGGTTTTTATAAAAAAACAAACATTTATTATGTTAATTAATGAGTGAAAGTTCTCACCCATTTCTGATGTGATCTTTTTAATAAATAAAAAAAATACCAATCACTTAATTTTGTTTTATTATTAAAGGTGCTTTAGATAAAAAATAATAATTTATTCAGGCAGAAAAACTTTTCACCTTGAAATTTATAAAAATAAAATAAAATAAAAAGAGTGTAAAACGATGGCGGCGGACGAACATACTGTTCTGATGAGGAGGGAAAACCTCGATGGACCCAGGAAGTTTGTTTAAATAAAAAAAAAAAAAAAAACAAAATTAAAACAGAAAACGAAAAGCAACAACTAAAAAATTTATTGTCTATTGTCAGAAGAGACAAATGAAAAAAAAAACCATTAAAAATTAATATCATTATTGTAAAGTTTGTAATCAAAAGATAGAAATCTTAATGAGAAAAAGAAATTGAGACATTTTTGTTGTTGTTGTTGTTGTTCTGCTTTAAAGCCTTTTTTTTTGTATAAAAAATCAAATAACAAAAAATACAAAAACAAAAAAAAAACGTAAATTAATAAATAATTGTCTTATACATTTTATTCCCTCCCTCCACCCCACAACACTACCTACTCTTTAAATAAAAATAAAAATAACTTTTAATGTGTATTACTGTGTCACTCGAACATTATTCTTATGTTTTCATTTCTTTTGCTTTTTAGCTTCTTATACTAAGATGAAGGTGGAGAAAGTGAAACCTCTTTTACGTTATTTTTCATTCATTTTGTTTGTTGTTGTGGTTTCTGTTATTTCATATTTTACATAATTTAATTTTTCTTTGGTTTTTGGCGTTGGACATTTTTCTTTTCGGATTTTGATTGGTTTAAATCTGTCAAAAGCATTGTATTGTTGATTATGAGAAAATTATTTATGAAAATTGAAATTATATATTTGTTTCTGTCTCTTTCTCACTCTAATTTTAGACTGCAAAAAATTGTATACAAACGAAGCTGATTAAAGATGATTGTGTGATTCGATCAAAGATTTAATAAAATACAATTCGTTATTTTTTTTTTATTACAATCTAATTGTGACATAAGATAATTATGATAACGGCTTCTTTTTCTATCAAAAATAATTTATTTAATCAATAAAAAAAATCGAGTCTGGACTAAAGACTCTTATGTTGTGGTAATTTAAAAACCTTTCCGATTTTTGTTATCTTTTTTTTTTTTTTATTTGATTTGAATAATTTTGTTACTCGCGTAGATATATTTCTTTTGATTCACTAATTTCATTTTATTAATTTTAAAAGACGTAACATAATCAAAATCACCAAATAAAGATTTTATAAATAAAAATTTATCTTATAAAAATTCAATAAAATTTTTTAACGATTGATTTTAGGTGTAAAATTTAAAATTTATTTTATTTTTCAACAAAATTTTTATGCGTTTTTAATTTTAAAATTTAACCCAGAAAGACAACATAAAATTAAAATTCATTTGCATATTGTAAGATTAATGATTCCTCAATAGAAAAACAGAAAAATCACATCTTCCATTTGTCCCAGCTGGATACATTAAAGAAATTTCAAAAACATTTGAAAAAAATTGATCATGAATTGTTAAATCAATACAATCTTAAGGGCAATAAATATTTTTTTTATGACAGAACTGAACAAATAACAAGAAACTATAAATGAACGTTATAGGAACGCAAGAATATAATACAAAAGTATAGGAAAAAAAAAACTAAAACCTACAACTCATAATAAATTTGTAGCCTTGAGCCACAAATCAATAAAATAACAAATTATAGATAACGCCAATTTTTTCTGAACCAAACACAAAAAAAAAAAACCTCAAAATTCTTCTCATCAACAAAAGTAATAACAACAACACCAATAACAATAAGAACATAAAACAAAAAGAAAAACAACATTTTTTTTATGATTTATCAAACACTTCCGAATAGACAAAAAAAAAAAACAAACAAAATTCCGGAATTAACAATTATTAGAGGAAAAAGAATTCTTCTAATAAATTGATGGAAAATAATTTCTCTTCACAGAAACAAAAAAAAAAAATACTCATCTTTAATCTCATGATAAACGCACGAGAACTGATGGAAAGTCACATAATAATTAAGAAGATACGCGATTAAAAACAATAGAATTTGTGCCAAAAAGAAGTAAAAACAAAAACAAAAAGCAAATAATAAAAACCAGAAAAGAGGAAAAATTACATTTTCAATAAATTAAAACAAAAAGAAAAAAAGAAGAAGAAGAAGACAAAGTTAAGAGTTAAGATGAAGATGATGAAAAATCGGTCAAACCAACTCCCACGACTATTATTTTATTTTTCTGTCTTTCTTTCTTTATTTTTTGCTTGCCTTATAAAAAATTAATGAATAAAAAAGAAAGAAAAAAAAATATGTGAAAAATGAAAGAAATAAAAATTCTAAATGTTTATGATTTTTTTTTTCTTTAATAAATTCTGTCTTTAAATACAACAAAAAGAATAAATAAACAACAATGTTTCATGGGTTATTGTAAATTGTAAAAGAATTTACAATTTATTCAAGAAAATAATAATAAAAACATAAACATTTTTATTTATATAAAATCAGAATAAAAATTAACTTAAAATTTTTGTATACAAAACTAACTAACTAACCTACAGTAACTTACTAAACTAACTCCATCATCATCATCATAATAATCATCATCATCAATTAGCATAAGATTAATAAAGATGTGTTTAAATTGTCTTTTGACTCATTAATATGATTTACAGTTTTCTTTTATCTCTATCCTTTTTCATCGTTCGTTTTTCTTTTTCTCTCTTTATTTCAGTTAGATTGTTGATAATTAAAAATATGGAAAAACATGAGGAAAAAAAGGTGTTGTTGTAGTCATATATTTTTATTATAGAGTAAGTTAGAAGTCAAGTGTTAAAATGTAAATTATTGGCAGACATTTTTATTATTTATCAAATTTATCTCTACAACAACAACAAAAGGGTTTAAAAATTATGTTAATTTATCATCATGTTTTATAGATGAGGCCCAGCAACTCCCCCCAGGCTATACAATACTTATTTTTTTATTTTTTTTTTCAAAGTCTAAAAGTTCACATTATCGATTTTACAATTTGAAAGTCTAATAATGGTCGATTTAAATTTGTAAAGGACTTTTATCCTTGCTTTTATCAGTTCATATTAGGCTGATATAAATTCTTAGGTTCATCTTGAATGAAGATGTAGAAAAGGAAAGTTTAGGACAAAAACTAAGAATGAGAAGCTACTATATTAGCCTTTGCTATAAACCAAATGTTCAAAATAATTTAAAGTTTCTATAGAAAATTCATTTTGTCGACAAAATAAAGAGACGTCAAATAATCTATACAATACAATTAAGTTGCTCAACTCACTTCCAACTTTATAATTTTTTCGAATTCTGACAGGTCAATTGAAATTCTGAAGCTTGTGTTTAAATTCTATTGACAATCATACAAGTACATTCCTCCTATATTTTAAATGTTTTTTTTTGTTTTCAAACTTCTAAAAATATTTTAAAAATTTTGTTTTCCATAAATCATTGCGGTAAAGTTTAAAAAATTAGCTAAACACTTTAACTTTTCAAAATTCTTCCCACAATCGATTCCAGACTAACATTTATTTTTTTTTTACACATAAAAGGAAGTTTTTCTTCTAAAAAGTTTATTCATCTAACAATTTTTCAGCATTCAATGATTTCAAATAAAAATCTTTTACAATAAATAATGAAACCAGCTTATTGAAGAGAGGATCAAGAGAAGAAACTCATAAATAAATAAATAAATAAAAATTAAATGCACTTACCTCTAAAACGTGATCTAATTCTTTGGTGTCAACAAATTTTTCATCTTCAACATCTTCTGAGTCTCTTTCAATTCCTTCATCATCGGCATCTATTCAGAGAAAAGAAAAGAAGAAGAAAAATAAATCATGAAAATTTTGTGTTCATAATTTTTAAAAGCTTTTGAATTTTGTTTTTGTATTAAATTATTTGGAATTTCGAAAAAATAAAGTGAAATTGTTTTGGCTTGTTCATTTTGTTGGCTCAAGTGTACACTTGAATTTTACATTTTTTATTATTGTATTTTCATTTTTAGAATGAAATAATGAAAACTCAGCACAAAATATAGCACGTGTTATGCTATCAAAAAATCCAAACGATTCTCAACTCAATTATTTATTAATAAAGAAAACCTGGAAAAACTTGGAAATATACAAAAGAAACGTGACTTCCCATAATAAATTCAATTAACAATCTTTTTCTATAAAACAAGAATTTTTCTTGACAATTCAAAATTATTTTCATATTATTATTATTTCATATATAAAATCTGTCAAAATTAAAATGACGTCATTGTTACGCACCCGCGTAATCTAGCGGAAAAAAGGGTAACATTGATGACTTAATTAATTACATACATCCTTTCTACGATTATTATACAATTTTTTAATGTTCTCGAGTTATGAATAAATAAAATCATAATGATTCAAATACATTAACCGAACACTTTCATACAGACGCAATATGATCATACAAACACAGTAAAAACATGCTTTTATAAGGAAATACCAAACTTAATTACATTTTTTTTTTAATTTCCATCCATCTCTTAAAATTATATTTTTTTTAATGCATAATAAACAAACTCTAACCATTTTTGTTTTTTTTTTCACGTTAAATATAATTATTATATATTATTGAAAGGAAATGCGTTTCCGGAAGCTAAATAATGATAGAAAAAGAGTATAAAAATATGTTGTATATAAAGAACAACAAGCATTGTAACAACAAAATATCTCGATATTATCTATTGACTTTATAAAAATTTATAAATAACAATTTTATTATTTTTTTGTAAAAAAAAATCGATCATACACAATTATAAATTATAGAAGGTAAAAAGGTGTGCATTATTTATAAATAAATAAATAAATATAAAATTCACACAAGCAAACACATATGGAAACACATATATGCAAATCTTAATGCAAACAATTTATAACAATTTTTAGTAGTAACATTTTCGAAAAAAATATATAAACACAATTAAATATCAAGGACAAAGCCGGTGGTATTTCAAATTGACCATAGCTCTGTCAGAATTATTCAGAAATGTTTAATCAAAAAAGAAAAACGAAAATAATAAAAAACAAAATAAAATAAACAAACAAACAAAACGTGGTTGAATATTTTGTATTTGTTACAAAGTAACAGAAATAAAGCTCTCGTAAGCGCACTTTACAAAAATTCCATAAAAATAAATGTATTTTGACAGATTAAAACACAAAAGAGTCACAAACATGAATGAGAGAGAAAGAGAGACAAAGAGCAAATTTAGAGATAGAGAGAAAATACATAATAAAAGATGAGCATGCGAACAAATCGAGATTACATTTAAATCTGGAATACTGGAATGGAAATTAAAAAAAAAGGGGGAAAAAACTAAAATTAGAATTCACACGAAATTCAGCCAAGCGTGTCAAAGAATTTACGCTCTTATTAGTTTTTCCATTTTTTGTACAATTTTTTTTTTTTATAATTTTTAGAGACGAATCTTATTTTTCGGTCTGGAATGGAATTCACCGGATTTCTTATAGATTTTTATCCGTGATAAAAAAAACTCATTATTAAAAATATTTGTTACTTTTGACTTCCACAAAAAAAATAAAGTATAAACAAAAGGTTCAAACTTGCGAGCACAAAAACAACAAACAGAAAAATTAGAAGAAAAAAATATATAAAAACAAAACAGAAGCAATAACAGTTAAATTAATTAATTATTAATATCTCCCACGGTTAATTCAAGTTTTTCTGTTTTATCTACGGGTACCATTACCATTTTTATTATAGCACTTTTCTCTTTATAGCATAATAATAATTAATAATTATGCTATAATGAAAAAATAAGAGGATAAGGCCTTGATTTTGTGCGACAAAACAAAAAAAAAACACGCATTTATTAATAATTATAAATATTTTCAAAAATTAAATGGTGTCTGTTGTCCTTCACAAACAAAAAAAAAACACATTAGAACATTTTCAAAGAGACAATAAAAATTAAAAATTAAAATAAAAAAACAAAAGAATAACGTTAATCAATAATAATAATGTCAATTTTCTATAGTAATAAAATCAATTCGATTCAATTTTGTAATTTTAACTTCCGATTTTTGTACAGCGAATCACTACTGAATTTTGTTGAAGCTAACAAAAAAAAAAATGGAACCTTGCCACCTTTTTATCGTTGATGTTTTTTGATGACAACAACAAAAAAAAAATGTGCGATGCTATCAAATGTTTAACATCACTGACTTTGATTTATAATTTTTGTAGTTTAAAGCGGAAATCAGTGGCGTTCAAAATTTCTAAATAAAAAATGTTTAAAACTCCCTAAGGAGTCAATATTTCAAGTGACATTGGTCAAGGTCGAACCTGAAGAAAACTATAGAATTTTTATCTGTCTCGTAATTTAGTTGGATCAGATTTGAAGGGTTCCAAATCTGGTTGATGATTAAAAAAAAATATTTACCGTTAAATGAGAAAAATTATTGTATCAATTCTTTTTCAATCAATTCCTAAATTTTCCCACAAGAAATATCTACACAATTAATATTCCCGCCACTGGAGACCCTAAACTAAAAAAAAACCATTACAAATTCTAACAAAATACAAAACCAAATAATTGTTCTGTCATTGTAACAAAAAAAAAGCTGAAACAACAAAAAAAAAAGAAAATTAAAAAACCGTAGAAATTAAATTTTGAACAGTTACGAAAAAGAAGCAAAATTATATAAAAAAAAAACGTCAAACTTTAGATTTTAGAAGAAGAAAAAAAATGAATTATAGAAAACAGCAAATGCGTTTTTTTTTTCTTGCCTCCTTCAATTAAATTTCAATTAAATAAAACAAAAAAATAATTTTTTGTTTTTCTCCAATTCAAAAGTTAAGAGAGAGAAAAAAAACCAACTTTAAAACAATTCGCTCAAGTAATTATGAATGAAAAACAAAAAAATTAAATCTGAAATTCATAATTATAATTATAATCTTTTGTTGATTAGTCTCCCCGACTGTATGAAATTCTCTTAAAATTTATTCTAAATTTATTGTTGTTGTTATTGTTTTGCAAATATCGCTTCACATTATTTTCCATCGAAAATTTTTCATCATATTTACTTGTTGTTGTTACCGAAAACAAAAAAACAGAAGAATTCATTGACCGCAGGTGAATTTTTGTTATTTATGTAAATAAAAAAAAAAAAGAAAACAATAACATTGCAACAACAACGTTAAAGAAGGAAATGAAGATAAAATGTAAAAAAAAAAAAATAAGTGTACATATCGAAAGATCACATCTAAAAGAAACACATCCAAAAGACGATCTTAAAAGGAGGTAAAGAAAATAATAACACTAAAAGTAAGTATAAAATGTAGTTATAAATTAATGTATAAGGATTTTTTAATAAGATAATTTTAAAACAATAGATTTCAATCTGTATTATTTTTGTATATATATTTATTTTGATGAGAAAAAAAAAACAACAACTAATTATTGTTTTGTTTATAATTAATGTTTACAGTGTTTTTGTTTCCCATACAACATACAACATAGAAACATTAAACAAACAACAACAAAACATAAAACTTCATCTAACAAATGTAAATATATAAAACCTATTCATCTTTCTCATGTCATGTGTGGATTGGATATTCTTCATTTATATCGCAAAAACTAAACAAATCCACTACAATGCACTTCCCTTTCTTTTTCTTTTTTGTAATTTACCTTCAATACTTTTACATTGCACTATTAAGTCTAACTACATTTATACAGAATAAAAACTACACTAAACTAAAATTGTGTACAATAAACATTAAATAATCATTGTTGTGTCTGTTAAGAGTCTGTCTGTAACAGAACAACATATTTTCTTGATACAAGAGAAGATATAAAGAAATTAATTTATAGAAATAAAAAAGAAATAGTGGATTAAACAAAAGAATCACGATATATGTCATTTAAAAGAAAATTAATTTAATTTTCATTCTTACCTTCCAATGTCATGTAATTGATTACTTGTTCCAATTCTGATGATATAATACATTCTTCATCTGATGGTAAATTATAATCTAATGCCTGGTACACGACTAATCCAAGTTTTAATAAAATCTGTAAATATAAGAACAGAATTTTAATTTAGAAAATTATTTGATTGAAAATGATTTTGAATTGTTTGAAATTTAATTAAATTGTGAGAAAACTTAACAATACACAATAAGTTCACTTGAACTTTATTAAATTTCTTTAAATGAATGTCATCTTAACCCTTCAATTATTTATCTAAAGAATAAAAATAATCATGTCCATCAAGATCCATCTAGGAAGAAAAACATCTTACAGATTATTAAATAGTTATTACTCGCAAATACAAGTGCAACTATAAACTTGACATTCACTGACTTTTTTTTAATTTTATAACTTTAAACAGTTATTACGCTAAAAGTGCACATTAATTAGTTACGAGAAATGTGCAGGTGTAAATAATGGTTGAGTACATAAAATAAAATATTATTTCATTCCATAAATCTACACACCTTACATAAAAAGAGATAAAAACGGGCAAAAAAAAAAATTCCATAAATATCTTAAAATAAAATATTTCTTCATTTTGTGTAAAGATTTATTCATCATTTTATGTCAACAAAACGTACTACACATTACTACGAACATATAATTTGAATAAAATTTCCATAATTTATAAATAAAGCAATCAAATTCAATTAAATAAAATAAAAGGCGATACTTATGGTAAATAATATCGATTATCCATTGGTAATTACTCCGCACACACAAACACGTACACATTTATTTGTATTTTCTAAAAATAAATATTTTGAATTCTCATTAAACAATAAAAATAAACCATCTAAATGTAAGTTAAAGGTGAGGATGGGTGGGAGTAATAATTATTCAAATTATAAATAAATAAAATATTTATTAGTGAGAAAATTTATTTGCTTCAAGAAAATCGATCTGCCGTTTTATCAGAATCAATAAATTATTACGGAATTTAAGGTTGAATAAAATTTACGAAAATAAAATTTAATTTTTCTATTAAAAATTAATTTATCTCATCCGCATTCAACACACAGAAAAATTTACGTTTGGTAATAAATAAGTTCCGGCTACCAGGGTCGAACCTTTTGTAAAAGAGACCAATTATGTTTCCCTTGAACCCTGAAGGTAATGTTAATTTTAAAAGGAAAAAAACATAAGCTTAGATTCAATCGCGGCACCCATTGAAAATGACCAATATTGATTCAAATTTTAAAGATATTTTCTAAGGTCAGTGTGAAAGATCAAATCGAGATTCTGTTAACGAAACTTGAGTAGGTTCACAAAAATAAACCAAAAAAAAAGTCGTGAAAAAATTAAATGGATTTAAAAATGTGTGTGTGTCGCTGTACAGCAATTTGATAATTGCTTTGATTTCAATATTTACAAGAACGTAATTTCAAAAAGATTTATAACTAAAACTTTTCCAATAGATATAATAAGTTTAAAAATAAAATTCACAGTGCCTTATCTATTGCTTCTATTTAATTTTTTAAGAAAAAAAATACAACGTCTCTGTACTCCTGGGCCCAATAAAACCATACTTACTCATCCTCACATATAAAATTTACGTTAGACACGAAAATAGGCATTAAAAGTAAATAATTAAATAAACAAATATAATATTTGCAAATAAAAAAACAAATAACAAATCTTAAACCTGAGCGTATAGGTACCATTTATTTTAGTTTATTAATATTTAGTCAGTTTACTGCCACAAAAGTGCCAAAATATGTATAAAACGAGAATATGTAAATACTTATTTATATGTATTCACATTTACGTTAACCTATAAAGGTGCTTATAAACAACAACAACAACAACTAAGAGTCTAATGTGTACGTGGGTATGTATAAACCATTTAACATTATGTATTTCTCTCAATGGGATTTAAAACTTTTTCTATTGCGATACGCGGTTTTGGTTCTTATTCTTTATTTTATTTTATTTTATTAGAAACAAAAAAAAACGCACATAAACATGAATAAAGTCAGATACAAATGTGTATGTGATTCGGTTGAAAGAAAGAGATAAACAGTGTGGAATGAGTGAGTGTGGTGTATATTATAAATATTAAATAATATCTTGACAGATTTATAAAGACAATCAAAATATATATATATCTAGAACCAAAAATATCTATATTTAAATTATTCAATGTAAAGATGAAAAGAAATAAAATTGAACCAACACAATCGTCTTACAAATAAGAAGAATGATCAAATTTGCCTTTAACGTAAATGGAGAAAAAACGATTGTATTCAATGGAGTTTTATATTTCCTTTATATTTATTCTCTAATATTTTCGCGTTCAATACATTTTAATACTTTATTATTTAAAATGAATGAGAATAAAATATATAGAAGATGATTGAAATGTCAGTACTGAACATAATAATATTTTATTTCTGTAGTAGAGTGGCAACATGTATGTCTGCAACTCATCCCGGTTCAGCTTAATAGAAATAATGGTTTTAGATTTCATTATAATAATAGATCCCATGTCTTTCATATAACTCCTGGCGTTATATAAAAGTTAAGCTCAAATTATTTTTAAGTAAGTTTTGTCATCGAAAATCGCGTCATGTATTCATGTGACGTGCGACACGGTTAAAAAATGTAAAGTTTGGGAGGAAATGCAATGTAACCAACAGGAAAGAAAGGTCAAAAAAAGAAAATCTCAAATGTTTGACCACAGATAGGTTAGATACGACAGGTAGAGTTAGATGTAGGTAGCCACCTAAAAACCTACATAAAGTTAAGGTTTCAGTGTTTTTTTTCTTTAATCAAATTCAAATCATAATATTTTTGTACAATGTCACTCATATGTGTGTGTTTATGAGAGAAAAAAGAAAGAGGGGAATAAAATGTAAGTCACGAAATTCATTTAATTTTAAACTTTATTATTATTTTTATTGTTGTTGTGGTTATTATTAACTGACATCTGACGTTTTTTTTTGCCACAATTAAAATTATATTACTTAAGTGACCTCTTACATAAAATAAAATAGTTGTCTTTGATTTTATTTTGTTTTTTCTCTGTTTACTGATTTGTTTTCAAAATGTTTAATCTTAAATTTCAAATCAAAACTATTTTTTTTTTCTTTCATAATTTTTGCCATTTTATATTTCACATTTAAACACAAAAATTAATCTATATACTCAGATAAAAATCTAAATAAACTATAACAACTCCGGTCATTTAATAATCATTTAATCAATATTAATATTTTGCGCTTAATTTTGTGCATTGCGTTCTTTTTCTCTCTTTCTCTCTTAATTTATTTTCTAAAAAAAAAAGTCATTTAAATTCTTTCTTTTTCTTATTGTTGTTGTTTTTTTTTTGTTCATTTCATTTTACATTAAATTTTATGTTAATCAGCATTAGAGCAACAACAAAACAACAACATTAATAAAATAAATAGAAATGAACACGAGAACACGATACTAAATATTATACGTAAATGCTCTCTGTAGACTTAGAGTAGAGTATTGAAGGTGTTTTTTTTTTTTCATTTCATTTTATATTCCATTTTTTTGTTGTTGCTTATGTTTTTGTTGTTATTTTTGTTTACAGCCAACATTAACATTGGATTCTCAAACTCTGGACCTAAAAAGGAGGATTTTCCTCAATGTTTTCATTTTTATTGAAACTATTAAATTATGCTTTGTTGTTATCATAATTTCTATGAAATTGGCAATCTTCAAATTATCGATAAAAACAGAAACGAGAAGTTTGAGAATCTTTGATACAAAATACTAAAGTCAGTCACAATTTACTACAGTGACTGAAATTCATTTAAAAGTTCATAAAGTATTTATGAGTTTAGACCAGGTTAAAAAATACGACCATTAAACAACACTCCCAGTACACTAACCCTCTATAATATCCTCATAAATCAGACAAAATCTTTTTCCTAACAAACTGCCAAAAATTTCCCCAAATTTAACCTCACCCTAATGCCCGCCTTGAACTCCATTCACCTAAATATTCGTCATATAATTTCTAAATATTTAATTGCGCAAAAAACATTATGAGTTTCTCATTTATTTTAACGCGAGAATAAATGTAAATTTTTATGAGGATTCATTGTCAAAGTTTATTGTACTTTCGAAAAAATGTTCTATTTTGTTTTGGGCAAATAAAAATTTGACACTCGCATGATTTTTGTGAATTTTAATTGTTTCTATTTTTCTCAATGATTTTGCGACAAAAACTTTTCCCTTTATTTCTAATTGTGACTAATTCTATATATTTAATTTGATTACAAGAGCAGCAATCATTTTTCTTAACAAACATTAAAAAAAAATTAATGGAAAATTTAAAAGGGGTTTTGTCGATTGAACATTATTATTAGATATATATTTACATTGCAAAATATTCTTATATATGTAGTTAGATAAATAGATAAACAAACAGACTATAAAGTATATACATAAGTCTGTATCTCACTTATAAATCTATAAAGCCAAATAAGAGAATCAATATACCGTAATCATTTTTATCTTTAACTTCTAACTTCTTAAAAAATTTAACAATAACAAACAACAAATATTTTTAAAAGTTCCTAATGCCCAAGAGAAGCAAAAAAAATTACTAACAACAGAAAAGTTAAAATAAAATTCTAAATTATTGTAAGTAAGTTAGTTAGTTAACTGAATTTGTGAATATGACACGAGACGTTTTTTTTTAATCATCATCATCATTTATAATTAATAACTGTCTAAGGTACAAGTTTGTCTACTTTATATAATAATCGTCATCATCATCCCATCTTTATCTTTATTTAAAATTTAAATACAAAAGAAAAAGAAAACACAAAAAAATGCATTTTTTATCTTTACAAAAAATTCAGAAATTTGTTTTTATTCCTCTTCTTTTTGTTGTTGTTTTGCTTTTCAAAAGTAAGAATGAATAAAAACAAAATACAACTACAAAAATAAAAACAACAACAGAATGTACACATTTTCAAAAGAGAGAAAAACGAAAGGAATTATAATTTAAAAAAAAAGAATTTAACTTTTTATAAAAAATGTTAAAGAGCTTTGAATAGAAAAAAATTATATTAAAATGCCACTTGACTTATAATATTATGCACCGTATCGTATTTATTGTTGTTGTTTTGTTAATTATTTGTTGGTTGGTTGCTAAGTTAAAAAATTGAGGGAGTGGAATGTGGGAATGATCAACAATTTATTTTACATAAAATTAACATTTTTTGTTTGTTTACATTTCATCAAATGAAATTAAAAAAAAAAAACAACAACAAAAGGAAAAGGAAGTGATGAACATGAAAGGTGAGAAAGGGTATATTTGTAATTTTGCAAAATAATAAAATAAAAGGAAAGGAAAAGGAAAAAGGCGTTCAAATTAAGACGGGTTATTACTTTATTATTATTGAACCCGGTAACCTCAAATGTTCATAAGAGAAAGATTCTCCAGAAAGACTTATCTCAGTAAGCGAATTTTCTAATTTACTTTCTTAAAATAAAAAGTGTTTATATGAAAGATTTTAAACTAACTTCTTTCCTAACTTTTGGTGAAGTACTATTCAAAGAAATAGTTACCTACAGTTCTAAATCACTAGTCACCTAAGTTAATTATATAACATTAACTAATTTCATTACAAAATTTAACTCAACATCTTATTAAAAAAAATCTATTTTTCACTAACAATTGAAAACTTTAATCCACTTTAATCTCATCAGCCCAATCATCATCAAATCAGAATCTTATTAAATTTATTAAACCGCTAAATAGGCGAAAGAAAAATTAAAAACTTAAATTTATTTAAAAAGAAAGAAAGAAAGAAAACAATTCGTATTTTTTATTCTAATAAAATTTTGATTGATCTTATAAACAGACACACACAAATATAATTTTGTAAATCGTATAAAGAAAATGTTTATAATAAATATTTGACTTTTGTATTAATACAATTTTTTTTTTTGGTAAATGAAAATCAAAAAAAAATGTCTTAAATAATAAAACAATAAATCTGTTTGTTCAGTCAAATGTTATAAACTCACATGAAATCGTTGATCGGTTGATCGCACGATCGTGATCATAAAAAATTATATGATTATTATATAAAACATTAAATATAAGTAATAACCCACACACACATTAGACATTAGATCTTAAAATCTTAAAATTTTAACATTTTCGTTCCAATTAAAAATTTTCTTAAAATATAAAAATAAAATATAATTAATTTTTCTTTTTTATTGTTTAAAAAATATTTAAGATCGACGAAACATTTTCGACGGAAAACAAAAAAATATTGAACAAAATGTTGTTTATTTTGACGCTAAAATAAATGTTTGGATTCTTAAAATTGGTTGACCTTCACTTCTCCTCTACAATTATTTCTCTTTTCAATCTCAATAACAACAAAAAAAACTTAAGAGAAAATAAAAATCGAAATAGTTAAAAAAAATTCGATAAAAATTGTTAATAAAATAAATAAACGGAATAATAAAGTAAATTATACATAATTTTGTATTTCGCATTAAATTTAATAATAGAAAGAAAAATAATACTTTTAGAAATGTTAAAAAACATAAAACTAAAAACATAAAATCATCAACGTATGCTTACTACATTCATTCTATTTACAACAACATCAATAGATTTTACAACAAACAATTTATTTAATAATAATAATTATTTTCAAACTATTTTTTCTTCTTTTTTATATAAATCAAATCAAAATAAAAAAAAAGAAAACCTAAGAATAAGTATTGAAAATTATTGTTCGTGGTTATCACACGCTGAATTTACGTTCATAAGTACAAAAATAAATCCAGTTATCGAAAAAATTATTTATACCATAAATATTTTAATAGAGATAGAAAGAGTAAGAGAGACACTTAGAGAGAGAAACTAGAAAAATTATAATTTTGAATAAAATTGTGTCGATAATAAAAATGATTTTTTTTTTATTCCAGATTCAAAGACAATAAAGAATTAATTTTTTTCTCTAACTACCCATTTTTATTTATCTTTCTTGAACTTCAATGATTCTCATCTTCGCAAACATCTGAATCTATATAGAATTAATTCCCATCTAGCTATAAAATTTAAATTAGATGATCGAGAATTCAGAAATAAAAAATAATAATAATAATAAAAACATTGGACGGGTGGGGTGTGAATATAACATTATATGGAAGCTTTTAATTATGAAAACACTAATGATGTTCGGTATAGACACGTTGTGATTGTGTACCATCGATGATTATATGGAATAAAAAAATCGTAAGTACTTATTAAAATTATGAATGCATCCAACATCTGCATATAAAATACAGTTAACTGATTTTATCATGTAATCGAGCTGTGTGTATGTGTTTAATGATACAAATATTCAAGGTGAACGCAATTGATATTTTCAATTATTATTAAAGCAGATTGAAAACCAGAATCTGTAAATATAAGGAAAATTCACATGACTAAAGATACTGTTAAAATTATCATATTTAATAATCGGGTACGGGATCCAAATTCAGAAATTTTAGAAAAATACTTCAGATACTGATCTGATCAATTGAACAATTCATTATAATTTCTCTAATGCAGAATGAAACGGGAACTTATACATCGTTGCTCAAAACCTTTGAAAAACGGAATCTTTAATTTAATTTTTGACAAGTTCATAAAATATATTACATGAATCATTAATAAAATTGACAATGAAAATTTTGTTCATTACGCCACACAACACACACACACACACACAGAAAATCACAAAGTCATACTCAGTGTCAAAGTTCACAATTATCGTATATATAAAGAGAAAAAGAGAAAAAAAAAGAATAGAGATGAGAGATGAATGACAAAAATAGGCATAGAAATTTATTGACAGAAAACGTACAGAGACAAGAATTTGTAGAAGAAATCATCAAGCAAAAGGAAAAAAAAAATTGTATGTGTGTGTGTTCCATTCATCTTCTTATTTTTAGAATTCTTTTATTTTATATGTTTTTTTTATATTCAATCTTTTACCTTTATTCTTTCTCTCACATCTTCTTCTTATTTACAATTACTTCATATTCTGGGTCAAACAAAGTTTTATTCTCACGCCCCTGCAGGCTATCCCAAGTATTAAAAAGCAACACACACACACACGCCACACATAGCTAAAAATAAATAGTCGTCTTGTAAGAAGTTTCATATACAAAATATTACAAAGAGAACAAGACATAATAATCTGCATAACTGACATTGCAGATTGGATAATAAATTAAATTCTAGAAAATATTTTATTAAAATTGGAAAAGAAAATTTTATTCATGATTTTTGTTTCAAATGTTTTCAAAATTTAAATTGATTTTATTTATATAAAATACAATTGAGATCGATTTTTGTGAGAACAATTTTTAATGGAATAAAATGATTTGTTAGCAGAGGGGGGGAGTCTGAAAGAACTGCTAGAGATTGTTGTCTTAAAAGTTTTAAAAATTAAAATAAAAAAAAACAACTAAAGTGTGCAAAAAAAAAAAATTCAATTAAATTCAATTGAATTTTGTGATTTATTTTCATAAGTTTCTTAAGTTAAACCAATGTTAACCCATATTTTTGCCGTCTTAAAGAAATTTAATCTAAAATAAATAATTCAAAATCGAATTTAAATATTTCAATCTATTCAACACCTCTCTTGAGTGTAGAAAAAAAAAAGTAAACCAAACAAAAATATGTACTTAAGAATGAGGAGAAGTGAACAAAATAAAAAATTGCATTTCAATTTCAAATACGCGGAATAAAAGGAAAAGACGAAACTAATAAACAAACAAATAAACAAATGAATAAACGAATAAACGAAAAACCAGTAGTAAAAGTTGTTATTAAAAGATACACAAGTACTTTGTTGTACCAGAATCATGAAATTTTACCTCTTTATTTTTCGATTTTTTTTTCTCTTCAAATTCAAACACGAAAAATGTTAAAGAAAGATGTAAATAAGGTTGTATCCGAAAGTGACATTCTATCCATAAAGTATTCAAAGAACTTCGAAAGCTCTATCCCCTACTCTACATCATTTCCAATTTTGATTCGATTTAATAATTGCTTCAAAACGATAATTTTGTAAATTTTTAAAACTGGGAAACAAAGATTGGAAATGAGAAGATTCGTGAAACTTTCGGAAACAGCCTAAACACCTAAGTAACAAGAAAAATGCAATTATTATAAAAAAAAGGAAAGAAACAGAAATAAGATCAAAAGGTTACCGGGTTAAATTTACATACAACAAAACTTTTACCATTATATTTAAGTGTAATTATTAACACCTACTTTTGTGGTGTTTTATAAAATAAGAAGAAGAAAAACACCTAATTTGGTGTTCATTAGACTTGATGGTTTAAAATTTATCTACACACACACATATATATCTTTATTATAAATAAAGTGAACACGATTTTATTTATAAAAAGAAACAGCATAAAACTTTTTGTGAAAAGAAAATTTTTGTAAGGAAGTAAAAAATTGTTAAGAAAAAGTAAGAAAGAAATTCGAGTTATTGTTGTTGTTTTTTTGAAAATTAAATATTTTTTTTACTTTGTCGCAAAACATACAAAAAAAATATTATAGTTTTAAATTAATGCAGATCCCAGATGGTATCACTGGAAATTTCAATTTAGATTTAAGTTTAGTTATTGTTGTTATTTTTTGTTATTCGTAAAATTATTTTGGTTTCATTTAAAACACGATTTATTTGTACTACGTTAATTCCACTGGAAAAAAAAATGTCACCCACATTGCACATTTGTAAATTGGTTGATTTCTATAGAACATAAAGGGTTAACTGGACCGTTATGTCCTTTCAGGAATACTAAATAATTTATTCATTTACATAAATTTTGGGAACCTACCAAAAATTGACATTGAACACAAAAACTTAAAATGATAAAAACAAAATGTAAGTTAGTCAAATTTAGTTTTTCTACAACTTAAGAGAAAAAAAATCGGTCACCAAATTAATTTCTCACCTTAAATAAAAAAAAGTTTAGAAAGTAAAAAGAAATAAAAACACAAAGTCTAATCTTTTTAAAATTTAAAGATTTATTTTTTTTTATTTTAATTAATTAATTAAACACAAATTATAATTCTTCATTTTTTAGAAACAGAAAATGAATAAAAATAAGAGTGAAAATTTTTTTTAAAGAATTTTTTATTTGTGTCTTCACTTTTGAATATTTTGTTAATTCTTCTTTTTTAGTTTTTTTTTTTGAGGTTAATCCAGACTAAAAACCGATCAAAATTTTGTAAAAAATTTAATTCTAAGATTTATCATTCATTAATGAAAAGAACAAATTTAAAATGTGTGTAACGATGCGGGATATAAATTTGTAAAAAATTATCATCTTCTTCTTTCTTTTTATTGTTGCGTTTATATTTTTGTGTTATTCTCTCGCGAATTATTTTTTTTTATCTTATTAAATTTTTCTTTTCTTTTTTTAATTTCATTTTCTATAATTTTTCCATATATTACTTATGAAAATTAATATTATTGAATTTTTTTAAGCCTCCAATATGTGAGTGTATGAGAGATAAATTTCACTGTTGTGTTTTTAAAAAAAGAAGAAAAGTGTTTTTTTTTTTAATTTTGGAAGAAAACAAAAATTGTAAAAGTCGATTATAATCAAAACTGATTTAAACGTATCCAAAAATTTGGTGACGTCACCACCCACCAAATAAGATTCACATAAGAAAAGAAGAAGAAAAAACCCATCCTAAAATTCTAATGCAGATAAATTAAATATTGATTTTGTAAATATGAAAATAAAATTAATCCTGGAGGATAATTTATGTAGACAACGACTAGAAACAGCCGCAACATAGTAACATGTGCGATAAACGATACAATACTGCAAAAATAACGCCAAGAACAAAACCACAAAATTCTTCCCTTAAAAATCTTTCCTTCTTTTTTTTTTTTTTGTAAATCGAATCGATAGGCGCACAAATGTGAAAACAAACATAAATTTTATTAGTTTTTCATTGATATTGTCATAAAAAGTTTTACAGTCACTGAAAACAATTTGAAAAACCTGAGATCTAACAAAATAGACAAGACAAAATAATCCAAAATAGAATTTGGTTCAGTGAATATTATGACGCGATATACATTTTTTTTTCTCTCCCCTTTATGTTGTCGTTTTTATTCATTGCTTTCCTGATAAAAAATAAATGCAGTCACGTTTTTTTTTTTTTTTTCATTTTTCTTTTCTTTCTCGATTACGTCTCGGTTGCATTTTATTTTTCAGTAGAGAGAAAAAAAAAACAGAAATGGAAACGATTTTGTTTCATACAAAAAAAAATAGTTTCTGTTGAATATTTTATTTTATCGAGCGAATAAAAATGAAAAGATGAGATTCATTTCATTTCATTTCTTTTCTTTTTATTTGTTTTTATTTATTTCATTTATTCTTGTTGTTCACCTTAATAATTTTATTGTCAATTTGAAAAAAAAATTGATTTGAAAATAAACCTGAAAAAAAAGAGAAAGACAGAAAGAGGAAAAGAGAAAAAGAATAAAAAAGTTAAATGAGGATAATTCGAGATTGTAAAAATATATTACAAATTTGCATTATAGCAAAAACAGAACAAAAAAAAAACCAATTCACTTAAACTTTAGTTTACAGTAAGGTACTTAAATGGAAGTTAAGAAAATGTTCAACTCATTTAAGAAAAACACAAACGATGACAAAATCAAATTATTTTACACTAAGCTGATACTTATCTTCAACACTCTCTAAGTACTCCTTCTATAACTACTTAATTAAGTACATATAGCCTGTTATGATTGTAATTATATTTTGATGACTGATGTGAAGTCAAAATGTCAAAATAAATCTAAAAAATAAACAAAACAAAAAACCAACAACAATTTCATACATTCAAATGAGTTCATTTAACTTTCAAGGATCATAATATTTATATTTATGCTGTGTGTGTGTGTGTTTGTTATGTTATGCTTGAGAAATTCTTTGCCAAAAATATATTCTTATATTAGCGGCAAAATTACAAAAGCTTTAAGAACAGCTTAAAGAATCTAACCAGAGTCTTAAGAGAAAAATCTATCAGCTGTTAAAATACAGACAATTTTTTTTTTATTCTTTGATCCGATTTAAATTCAATAAAAAAAATATAGCAAAATATTTAGATAAAAAAGACAAAACACTTTTAAGTAATCATTACAAAAGAATTTAATCTTACATAGTTCAAAGACTAGACAAAAATCTAATAAAATCCAACAACAAATATAAAAACAAAAGCATTTAAATATTTCTTTTATTTTTCTGCATGAAATTTATTCTCTCAAATGAAAAAAAAAACATAATTTCTTCCAACATTTTTATATTTATTATTGTTGTTGTTTTTATTTGAAATTCCTAATCCGCAAGTGAAATTATTTATTATAATTTTTTGTAGGTTTTTTTTTTCAAAATTCATAACGAAAAAAATATATTTCCCATGGTCGACGAACATGATTTGTGTCTGTTATGTCTGGGGCGCTGCTCTATTGAATTGTTCATTCATTTTTTCAAAAACTAAAAAAAAAAACTCCAAACTCCGAGATACGTGATTTGAAATTTAAAAAAAAAACTGAACAAAAATTATATTTTTTTTTTTTACCATTTTTATGAAAGAAAGAAATAAAGACGTTACAGACGTTTCAGTGACGTATATATTATAATTATAAATATTCCTTTATTCTTTATTATTACAAAGCAATTACCCACGTACAAATTAAACAATTATCTATTAAAATTATGTAAGTAAAGTATTAAATAAAAATGATGGTGAACGCGTGCAGTAAAGTGTCTTCGTCCGTGTATTGAATTGTGGCGTTTCAAAATCTAAATAATTCAAATCTACGTTCATTTTTTTTTCAATTAAAAATGAATAAAAAAAAAGTGAAATGCATCGTTGCGCGCATACTTAATTATGAACGCATCTCTACTGATGCCGACTAATTGTAGAGTTCAAATACCCATTCATATAACATAACCATATCTAACTATGTGCAATTCTGGAAGAACTTGAGAATCATTATTTGTATATGAATCTTTTGTAATGAGGGTCTTCAATTTTAGATTATGTAATTTCTCGCATCAAACATTGATAAAACTAAATAAATTATCGGCACAACTACTGTGCACAAAATAAGGTCAGATTCAAATATAACCTTCGTCTAACTTATTAAAAGAAACAACAAAAAATTATGAGAAAATTGAGAAATTTTCTGAGATTTCATCTTCTCTATAAGGAGAAATATAAAATATAATTCATTGCAATTTAAGAACAAGATACAAAAAAAATATGTTTATTATTATATCGTCTCTTCCTCACTATTCATATTTACGTAATTTAAGAAACATTTTCTTGTAATCATATATTTGCAATGTTTCAATCGTTAGACATTTCTTATATTCAATTACAAAATAAACATCCATTATTAGTTTACTATATAAAATTTTCGAACTTAACTTAAATTACGTACTTAAATTACATTAAATGTATTAATTGCTGCAAAACATGAACACCATCATGGACACAACAACATTAGGTGTGCATCGAACATGTAAAAATAAACAAATATAATAAATGAAACATTCTTCAAATTTTCTAACGTCAAACACTTTTCTTTGTTGCAATAATATTTTTTTTATTCCATTCCAGTCACCTTCTTCTTTTTTTTAAATTCTTTTATCAACATATTGTGTTAGTTTTTTAGTTTGGGCAACATTTCTAATAATTTACGATCGATCATAGATCACAGACGCATAAAAAATTTATTTGATTATAAAAAATAAAAGTTCATAATCTCTATGATTCATTAAATATTCAGCCTATAAAATAAAATGATAAATCTCTTTAAAAATTAACAACAACAACAGGCGACAATAAGATGGGTCGTTAAAAAATATATCTAAATTAATAATAACTTAATAATTTCAATAAAAAAAAATTTGACAAATTTAGTTTATGTCATTTTTCAGTTTTTTCAGTTTTTGTAATTTTTTTTATAAGAAAATAAAATGAAGAATAAATGTTACGTCACGAACAATGTTCAAGAAAATTTACTTAACACAACATTTATCAATTGATCATATTTACATTTACATGTATGAAATTTCAATAGAGATCACCTTCAAAATTAAAACAAATAGATCTGTCCATCTATAAAAAAAAACCTACAAACAAAATAGACAAGACAGGTAATACAGACAAGGCAACAACACAACTCAGATAGATAAATGCACTTGAATCTTGAATTTAGTTCATGTAACCATAATATCACATACGGACAAATACGGACACATATATACTTACGGAGGCATAAAACATATAATCATATTGAATTTCATTCACACATATTTTTTTTACCTGTTACCTGTCGATTTATTTTATTCTTTCAAGTTCTGAGACTTTGAAATGTTCCAAAACTCACAATCGGTTTTTATTTATTTATTTTTGAATATGTTTTTGTTGCTGTTGTTTCTCTTAATGTTACAACGATGTTGGGTTTTCAATTTTTTTTTTGTTGTAACAAAAAAATATAAAAAAAATGTTTGATCTCTTGATCAAATGTCAAAAAAAAAAGTAAAAAGTAAACAGCAAAACGATTTAAATTTTTTTTTTTTTTTCATTCAAGTGTATAAGAAGTGAAGGTATCCGCTCTAGTCTAAGTTCAACTCATAGCACTTCACCTCCCTCCCCGAACCATTATAATGTCTTATTTTTCTTTGAAGAATAAGAAAACAAAAACTAAATAGCCCTAAGGGATCTTCTCTTCAACTTCATTACTTAAAAAAAAATCAAAACAAAATATGTTTCTTTTATGATTCGTTATTTTCAAAAATTGAAATCAAATCAAATGAAGGGAATACCCAGAGGGGGTAAAGAAGTCCATTATATTCAATTAATTTCAATTCTGTTCGTTACTTCCCCCACCTCAGAAAAACAGTGTTTAAAATTAAATATTTTGTTCTTACCTTTTTCTGTGACGTTGCTATGCATTTTGTCTGATCTAAAATAAAAGAAAAAAAAAAACAAAATTAATACAAGAACAAAGAAAAAATATCAGTTTAAATTTCGATATCGGGTTTCACAATAATTTTAAGTGACTCTTAAATTATATTTGCTCACTTTTTCATTATATTCTTGTAAGTATAAGATTTTCTTTTTCAATTCTTAAATAAAAATTTATTATCATAAAATCCATGATGGGTCATTTAAAGAGAAATTTACATACTAAATAAATTTTCGATGTAAAAACAAAACAAAAATAAAAAGGAAGGAAAATATTGTTGAGTTCTAATTTAAATAATTATTACTTGGGCGGATTAAAATCGTGTGTAAGAAAAGAAAGAAAAAAAAAATTCAATACAATTATTATTATTTATGTATTTTTTATGAGTTGTATTTAGAGAAGAGCAATAACCTTTTCTTTTTATTTTTTTATTAACTCATCTAACTACAAAGAACAAAAAAAAAAATTGTATTTTATTAAAATAAAGAAGAAGAAATATAAAAAAAAACATAGCGCCATCCATAGTTTATAAATCTATTATGACTGGGTGTTTTTTGTTTGGTGTGATGAATGCCAATTTTTTTTTACCACTTTTATATATATTTTTTTATAAGTTTTTAGGTCGATGTAATTATAATTTTTCACTATAGAAAACTTAGTTTTTTTTTGATCTGGTTGTCAGATTTAAATAAAAAAAAAAGATGATAAAAATTTAATGGTGAAAAATTTCACAATTGAAATATTGAATGAAATATTTCAAAAAATTTATTGGACTATAAAAAGTTTCATTGAATCAAATTATCGTAATAATTCACAAAGATGAAATGATTCAATTGAAAGTCATTCTAAAGAATTCATTTCAGAAATGAATAAAAAATTAACAAAAAAATCAAATCAAATCTTTAAGAGTCCAAACAAAGACAATCAAAAAAAAATACAAAAATTGCAAAGAAAAAAACGGTTCCGACAAAAATTCTTCTATAAATTATATTCTTTTTTATCAAGTCATTATCCAAGAAAATTGACGCAATAATAAAAAAAGAATAATAAAGCCACCCAAAAGAAACAAAAACAACAACAACGAACAAAAAAAACACGTCGTCGCACAAAGTTTCATAATTCTGTCAATTTTGTTAAGAAACAAGAAGAAGAAAAAAATAAAACAAACGAGCGTAGATATCGGTGGGCCTTTAGGTGGAGAAGAAAAAAAGGTGGAAGGAAGGCCGTCGTTAATTTTGTGACAAATTTTTTTTTTTGCGTTTGTCGTTTTTGTATTTTCGGTTTTTTGATCTTACATTTGGATTCCTCAATTACTGTTGCGGCAAAAATAGTAAATAATTGTAATAAAAAAAATTGTAATTTATTGCCTGTGTTTTTTTTTTCACCTCAATAAAGTATTCTTCTATGTTTCAGTTTTGTTTTTTTTTTTATTCTTTCTGCCCATTCCATAATTCTTTCGAATTCATAAAAAAAACTCGTGGTCTTCAGCTGTTTTTTTTCATCCCAGAGTCGTTAATACCCCCAATAAATTTAAATTGACTTTATAATCGACAATAGTTTATTCTTTCATCCGGCTGGTCTGATAAAAAAAAACACATGACTCACAAAATTTAAAGATTAAAATCAGATAAAATTCTAAATTCCACGAGATATTTGCGCACATCACTTAAGTCTAAACTCTTACACTTAGTTGAGGAAGAGGAAAAGAAGTAGGAAAAAGACCTCAGACACATACACGAGTCCCACAGACCGTAACATAACAAAAATAAGTATAACGTGAATATCAATTAGAATTGAATATGTAATTTATTTTTATTTATTTATTTCGTTCATTAATGAAAGGTAAAATTAATTAACACATTTTTCGTCTTTGTAAAAAAAAATTAAATTCAGATCAGGAAAACAAACTCAAGCCATGATGTTGAAATACATTTTTTTTTATTAACTTTACATTTTTTTTTTCTTTTTCACTCTTTAATAATAAAAAAATAAAAAATTTTATCAAAAGTTTCATTTAAGATTTATGATTATTAAGATTGTATCAATGACGTAATTATAAACTATTAAGATAATTAACGCTGGGATTCTTGTGTTTTAAAAATGTAAAAATTGTGTATTTCCGTTTGCTGGAAAAAAAATTAAAAATTAAATTTGTAAACTTAATGGACAATCCAAGTAAATGTAAAAGACAAAATTATATAATTCAAACCAATTTTTGATATTAAATTTTAACTTTCAATTATTATCTGAGAGAGAAAAAAAGAACAAAATCTTCAAAAGGGTTTAATGAACAATTTTCCATTAAATAATTAAGAGTAAGTCAGTGAAACTAACATACAATAGAAAATCGATTTATTTAAATCCCACACAAAAAGTCTTTATAGAGCCATGTCTAATTCTAATGTCTAAATTCTAGACTCTCAAAGAAGAAACTAAATTGTGCTTTCCTTTCTGATCTCTCACATAATCATATAATTTTATTACTTATTTGTAATTTTCACATTGTTTCACAGAATCAAATTATTTCTATTCTTTTGTTTCAGTTTTGCTAAATTATTGTCTTAGCCTTTTACTATAGATAGGTACTTTTGTTCTTAATTCTCTTTTATAAAATAATCTTTGATTGTCTTGTGATTGTCTTACGTAAGTAGTAAAACTTCTATATAATTAAGATAAGCATTTTCAAAGAACGAATATATTTCTTACAATGAAAATCTATTTTTGAATGAAATCCTCTTTTTTTTTTCTTTTTGGTTGTTTAGATTTTCTTATCAAAATTCAACAGATAAAACTGAAGTCAATCTATTTTCGCTTTTGCAACAAAATGATAAAATTAATAATTGAATAATTAATAAGTTTGGATTAACTTTGACATTTTCATCAAATTTTTATCAATTGAAGAGGAAAAAGACAGGAAAATACAAAAATTTATATCAAGTTAAATTTTTATTATTTTCAAATTTGTATAAAAATAGAGAATATAATTTCAACTGAAAAGCTAAAAGAAATCTTAATACAGATCTTAATCCAACACAAAAATATTTAAGGAAAAATCAAAACAAACTAATATATCACATTTGAAGCAATAAAATAAAACAACTTACATACATGTTACATGTAATACCTAAAGTTATATAGAGATAAGTCAACTAAGATAAGTGAAAATGTATTGAAAAAAAAAAAAGAAATAAGGTGTGTGGGTGGTGGCGAAAGGGTGTTTCCATGTACATTTTATTAATCTTTTATACAGTGAATGTATGTGTATTTGGTGATTTATCATCGTTCATTTCTAATCTGATTTCATTTTATTCAAATTTATATCTGCATACATGTAAACGTAAGTTTAATGCGCGAGGATAGATATAAATACGCGTAAAGTTATTTTTTCAATAAATAAAAAACGAAACAACAACAACAAAAAAAGAATAAACAAAACACACATTTGATTTAATTGTGGAATGTTTGAAAAATTTACAAAAACAATTAAAAAAAAAAGTTTGATTAAATAATGTAAGTGTATGTATGACTTTTGTACCTGCTTAAACGTCAATTGAAAACTAGAATTAATTAAATTCAACTATTAGCATGGCAACATTTTAGACTTGTCAATATTTTTTTTTGAAAAGTAGTTTTGATGCTTTGTGACTGTGACTTTTTGTAGTTGTTTCTATTTTGGTCATTTCTCAAAATAAAAACAAATTTTCATGTTACAGCCGAGATCATGGTTATAAATTTATTATCAAATAAAAAATATTTTCAGAATAATTTACAAAAACAAATATCCGATTAGAATCTATACCTCAATAAAAACAAAAACAAAAATTAAAAAAATCTAATCGAACCACAAGAAATTGGCTTAGAAAAAACCCGAAAAATATTTTCTCAAACATTCCCAATCATTTCTATCGGTTGAGAGTTGGAATTGGTGTTATCGAAGAACCATATCAATTATACAACAGAAGACGGTCAATTAATCTAATTTTCGCCTATTGCGGTTTTATACTTTCTTTTCAAAACAGTTTAGTTTATATCGTCAATCGCTTCAATAAAGATTCATTAATTGCCCAATCAGTAACGCTGTCAAAAAGCCTGAATAATGAATAATCATCTTAAAAATCTCATTTCAAAATAAACAACAATTTCATTAAAAAATATGATCCATGTGAATCCATCAAAAGAAGGTTGTAACACGCAGATTAATTTTATTAACTCTTATCGAAGGAATCATATATTCATTGATTATTAGGTCAAACTTCACAAAAAAAAAAAAAGAATAACAAAGACCAATCACTTTTGTCTTGAAATTTTATATCCATATATTTAACACTTAAGTAACTTAAGTTAAGTCACTTAAGTCATTTATAAATATTGTATTTGACCATGGTAGGTAACTATATCTACTATACTCTTGCAGATATATTTTTACCTCCTTCTATATACTATAATACCTCCTCTATCTGCCCATAACAATCACATACATTTTTATATTGAGAAGAAATTATGTTTAATAGCCTTTCACTATTATAACACTTAACTTGACCTTTTTCTATTTATATTTTTCTTTCTTTCTCTCTTTCATAATCAAATTCAACATATACACACACACACAGTATATGCACGCAATGTATTTACAAACATACACACACAATTATTAAAGAATACATTACATGCAATTATTTACAAGATTGGAAGAATAAAAAGCTCTCATGAGCAAGAGGAAGATACAAAATAAAATTATTCTCCTTACTTATCTCCCCCTCCCCCCCTCGTATAAGAGTAAGACAAAAACAATCAAAATAAAATGGTAAAATATTCAAAATACGTGAAATATCGAGAAAAAAAATTGGAAATAAAGAAAATCAACAACAACAAACAGCAAAAGAAGAAACAGAGAATTGTGTCATTTATTGACAAAAGGAAAAGACAAGAAAAAAGAAACAGCAAAACAATAAAATATAACAATTTATGTTCTTACGCCAAAGAAATTGAAATAAGAAAAATGAAAGATGTTGATGAAAGAAAAGAAACAAAAAATATTTCTATCCTCCACAACAACAACAAAAATATTCCATTACACAACAAAAACCGTTAACCGTTTATTTTGTGCAAAACTAAAGACACCGGAGAAATAAAAGAAATACAAGTAAGAAAGAGAAAGATAACACAGAAAAATAAGATAGCAAGAATATAATGACAAAAGATGATGATGATGATGATTATGATGAGATGAACAAACTTGACAGACAGACGATAGACACGACAGGTGTATTTATCTACCTGCACTCATACTGACTTAACGAAACTTTAAAAAAGTTGCAAAAAAAAAAGCGAAACATTATTTCAACATCATCTTTTCTGCTGTTGTTCTTAAAGAGTATTTTACATTTTATCAATGTTATGTGTACTTAACCTCTTATCAAATTTCATTGATATGATTGAGTCGCTGCGACAAGCATGTTACTTTTGTAATGATTTGGAGTCCGGATTGTGGTGTAGTAACAATATGATGTTTTCTGTTTGCCTTAAATTTGACAGTGATATGTCAGAAATCAATGTCAATAATTATGCAAATAATTAACAAAAATCACATGTCCTGAGCCACAGTGGGATTGATTATATATATTGAAGAAGCTCTTAGGACTCACATATGGTGATTATTGATTTTATTATTTTTACTCTCAAATTAATGATTTTCTCATCAAAAATTTCCCAGCCAAAAAAATCGAAAAATATATGATTATGATTTTATAACTAAGGAGTATTACCTAGACCTACGTATTAATTTCAAAAATAAAATGAAGAAAAAGAAGATATGATGAAGTAAAAAATTAAAATTTGATGAATAAGTACAACTGATACACAGTTAGTGTAATAGAATCATTTAAGTAACATACTTACTTAAAGTAAAACGGTGCATACTTATATTGTGACATGATTATATATATTTAACCTGAGTAAAATCCATCAATATTTCTTCTTCTACCTTTTCTGTTTCTCTCTCGCACATGCAACAGTATTAAAATTAAAAATTAAAACAATTGTTAGAATTTCTGTGGGTGGTCGTAGTATGATGCCATAGGATAGAGACATTAAAAACAAATGCCATAAGTATAATATTTTACAGTAAAAAACGAACGATTAAATAAATAAGATGGTTGAATTATATAAAAAAGAATATATCCGTAAACAACAACAATAGCATACCTGAAAAACAAAAAAAAATACCACGCGCAAATCGGATTTTTTTCATTTAATAAATAAAACCTTTACTTAATTCAAAACTGAGATGAAAAAAATCGTGACTTAAACAACGAAAAAAATCACTTTCGTTTTTTATTTTCTTCTCTCTTTGAAAGCGCCAAATTTAATAAAACAAGAAAAAAAAACGGAAAACAATGCAAATTTATCATCGAAAGAAACATAAAAATGTTTCTTTTATTTTTCGTTCTTTAATAAGTAAGTACTTAGGGAGATAAAGTAAATTAAGTAAAGAACAGAGTACAATTGAATGTCATAATTACCTTTAAATACTTGAGTACTTACTTAGATATTGCATAAATTAAACGGGCAAAGTGATTTTATAAATTCAGAAATTTCGTGACAAAAAAATTCTATTATTTATTTTTGTAATGAATTTTTTTTTCTCTTTTGATTTGCTTAAACAAAACACGCGCGCACACATTAAAACTATAATTTAACTAAAAGATTATTGATCCTAATCTTATGAATCGTCTTAATTAAACATAAAAAAAATTATGTAATTTAGTCAATGATTCTAAGTTAAATAATACAAGTACTCATGTGGATTCCGTTAACATCGATTAACTTTATAAGTCAAATAAAATTCTTTGCAAAAAATTCGTTAAAAATAAACGATCTTTCGTTTCATTCTTTTGTCAAAAAAAAAATACAGAATTTTCAAAAGGTCGATACCATCAAAATAAAATCCGTGAAAATTACAAAAATTGTAGAGTAGTCAACACTTCAAATGCGATTCATATACTTTAGTTTTATATTTTAATTTAGTTTTCTTCACCCAATCAACTTAATTTATTTTGCACTAGATTTCTTTGTTTAAAAATGAAAATAACAGAATATGTTTGAAAAGGTCGATTACTCTAAGTTCAATTTAATTTTAACGTTGACTCATGTGTTTAAAGTTTGAATTTATATTTTAATTCAGTTTATTAAACCCAAATGTCTTCTTACGTGAAAAAATTATTTTTCCAAATTTTCTTTTATTAACATTTTATAAATCAAATTTCCAACATTTTTGATTGGTTTCAATGTTACTCGAAAATAAAATAAAAATTTCAATTTTTCAAAATTTGATTTGTTTTTTATATGTGAAAATTTCTCTTCACACGCATACACTTTCTGGGAAAATCATGAAAAAGGGGGGTAAGGCTTATCATTATTTAGCGACGCAGCATTTTCTAAAATTTGTTTTTCCACCAAATAACTAAACTTTGAACACAAGCTGATCAACATTATTAGAGTAAAAGTCAAAACGTCAGAAACAAAGGTCATCCAAACCTCCTTCTTCTTCTTCCTTCATAATAATACATATTTGTATTTATATTTATAGAGCTTGTCTTTGTCATCCTCAATGTCAAAACTTTTGGTTTTTATTTCTATTTCTATTCAAAAGAAAAACGGAAAACATATTTTGTTCTTTTTTTCTTTGGGCAAAAAAAAAGAACGCAAAAAAAATTACATAAAAAGTAAAAAAAAAAATAATTCTCACAAGATTTTTTCGTTACGTCATTAGTTGGTGGGTTTCAGTTACCAACTTAATTGATTTTTAATAATCCACATAAACTGCACAATAGTTAAAAATTTAAATTCTGAAATGGATTGTTATTATATTTTTTTTTGGGTGAAGGTAGATTCCCCGCCTCCCTCCGAAAACTTAAAGCTTAGCTAAAAAACATTAACAAGAATCAACAAAAGATAAAACAGAAAAGAAACAGAAGAAACAGTGAAGAAGTTAAAATAAAGAAAAGTTTATAAAGTACTCAAGTTAAGTACAAATTCGCCGTTTCATGAAAGTCAAAAAATAAAAAAAAAAGTAAGATTTGAAAGAAAACACAAAAATGTAAAACAAAATAATCATCATAAATCATAAAAATCAATGATAGATCAACACAACACACACACACACAGTAGCAGTTATTTTTTAATCTAGTAATTTTGATATGATTTTGATTTTGTAATGACATAAAAAAAAAATAATGCTCCTCTCTCACTCTTTGTTTCATTTGGCGTTAAACCGAGAGAAATAGAAATGAAACAGTCGGTCATCAATAAAAATATTAAGTCACTTTAGTTGTAGTCTCGTCATTTGTCTGTCCTTGAATGTCGCCCTTCTAAATCAATTTCGCGGCTGCCACATTTCTCATCAAAAACAAAAACATTCTTATTTTCTCTTCTCTCATCTAATCCAAAATTTAATTCACAAATGTTCGATGTTTTTTGGATGATGTCAGTCAAACGAGTTCAATAAATGTATGATTTTTTTTTAACTAATTTCTGTTAATCCAAATTTGAACGTTGGAAGTTCTAATGTACCCATTTTTAATCAACCACAAAAAAATACGCTTTCAATAAATTACAGAAGGTAAAATTAAAGATTGCATCATCGTCCCAACGGACAAAATTCTAATAAAAAACACAAAAAAAAATTCAACTAAAAATTCCTTCTTTCAATTTGAAGTCCAAAAGCAAACATAAAATAAGACAATGTCGTCGTATGACGTGCGTGACATCATTTTTAACGAACTTTTCTCCACTTCAACATCTTCTCCTCCTTTTTTATCATTATTCTTTTCTATATTTAAGAATCAGCATCAAAAAAAAATCATTGGGGCAACCCAACAAACAACAACAACAATAAAGATTTATCGTTTATCGCAACAATAATAATAACAACAACAAAAATACAAGAAACAGAGATATTTGATAACCGTCGAATTTGAAATGATGTCACGGTAACGTCTTTTTATTAACAACAACAACAACAAAATATCGTACATTTTCGATTTCAACCGACTAAAAAAAAAAAAATACATAACAACAACAACAGCAGAAAGTCAACAAACTCAACCGAAATACGTTTTTTTTTATTGACAAAAAAATATCCATATTTTAGTTTAGACTTTAGAGTTTTGTTTTTTGTCAGTGGAGACGTTTTTTTTTTCTTATTGATTATTTTTTGGTACAATAAAAAAATTGACGGTTGGTAAACTTTTGTGCTTTTCGCATGTTTCTTTTTGGTTTGTGTTTATTTTTGTTTATGATTATTTTTGCGCGATTTTTTTCACATCAAAAAAAAAATCAATTTTCTGACTGTTGAAGAAACAATGCAAACCAAAGGAATAAATAATGTTACGTTAATTTATTTATGTTGATGATGATCGTAGTGATAATGATCGTTGTGATAATGATCATTGTAAAATATAGAAAATGTTTACACAAATCTAAAAAAAAAACATTCATTTTAAACGGATCAATATTCTAGTAAATTTCTCAACGGATTTCAACAAAATAATCATTATCATGCTGACGGAGATGACGATGAAAATTTATTTTATTTTTTTGTTATTTTGCATTTTAAAAACTATGAAGAAAGAATTATAGGTTTGCAAAAGAAGATGAACAAAAAAATTCAAATAAGAAATTTAAGAAGTTTTTTGAAAAAGTTAAGTAGCTAAATTGAAGTAAAATAAATAAATGGAAGTGAATATTGATTGACATGTTTGAACTGAAAGGAGGCGTGTGTATTTCTTCTTTTTTTTTCTTGTTGTTTCTTTTTATTGGTTTTTTTGCTTTTATTCACGTTGTATGTGTTGTTTTTGTTGATGTTTTCGTTGTTGGTGTAGTTGAGTGGGCTTTATAAAAATAAATTGATTTTCTTTAAATGCAAGTAAAAAAAAAAATATAAACCAAACCAAACGAAAGCATATTAACCTAATTCCATAACCTCTAAACTATACTAAACTATAATAAAGTTAAGTGGGATAGAAGTCAAACGTTTCTTATGGTAAGAAGTCATACGTAGTTTATGTGCTGCTAGGAAAAATTACCCCAATCATACACCCCACTCTATTTTAAAATATTAAATCAGTTTGCTGTTGTTTCTCTTTTACAGGTAGAAAAAAAAAGTTTATTTTTTTTAACCTGATCGATGCAGTATTTTTTGGTCGCATTGCATGCAATTCAATCATTAGACGAAAATTTATTTAAACGCGCCATAACGTCAAACTTAAACAACAACACGAATCCTTTCTCTTTATTCTTCTTCCATTTCTTCTGTATTTCTTCCTCTGTTTTTCATTATAAGGTTAAAGAAACAAAATATCAAATCGTAATTAACCATAAAAAAAAACTTTGTATTTTGCAACAAAATAATTATTTTATTCTGTTCCACTTACATATTTTAATACAATTCAGATACTTACTTATGTTTATACGTTCGTTCGTACATTCAGTTTGTTCTAATTTAAACAAAAAAAAAATGTCAATATGATTTCTTTGTCAAGGTCAATTATGGTTTTTGTGGTCTTGAAGAGTTTATTATTTTTCTTATAATTATTAATAATAATCAAGTAACATTAAGTATAACTCTTATCTTAGAAATAATAATAGAAAATAAGTACAGATTGTTTTCTATTCTCATACAAATAAAATAAAATAATATAGAGATAATTATTACAGAGACAAACAACAAACGTACAAACACAACAAAACAGAAAAGATAGAAACAAAACAAATAAGTACAATCAGAAAATATAATTTAAATTCAGTTTATATGTACTCTTCCCAAGTTAATTAATAAACTTTAATTAATTATTTTTCGTTTCAATTGGAGATTTTGAACTGATTTTATTTTTTTTTGATAAAAATATCTTCACAATTGAGAATTTAAAATTTTTTGAAGAAAATATTGAATAATGATTAAGTACGTAAAATTTGCAAAGAAAACAAGATGAGAGCAATTGAACCCGCATTAATGGTAGAAAATCCTACAAGAGGTCATCATTATCATGAAATTTATTTGTTCCAAATAATTTCATTAAAATTATGAAAAACCTTACGTTAACAACTTAAGTGTAAGTAGGCTAAAATCGATTTTATAATATTTTCTTTAAATTAAATTATAAAAATTTACTTCCTAAAAAATTCAAAAAAAAAAAAAAAAAGTTGTCCAAAATTTTTTTTTATTTAAATTCTTGTAAGGAAATTGTAATTTTATTCATCAAAATAGAAAAAAAAAATATATCGTTAATATTAGTGATGTCACTACGTGTGTCGGCCTGTCGTCTGTTTATTCGCAATCAACGAGCACAACAAAAAAAACAACAACAACAAAATTGTCTTCACTAGAAAAAAAAAAGCCAAAATTGCCGCATATGAAATTAATTTGGAATTTTTTTTTTCTTTTCTTATTTTTTTTTTTATGTGCGCGCGCATAATTTTATTTTTATACACGAAAACAAAGAAAAGTGTAGTCAAACACAACACACATTATTAATATTTCGCGATAAATTTTTTTCAATTTTTGTTTTTTTTTTCTTTGCTTTGCTTTTTTTTATTTGAAGAAAAAAAAAATAGAAATTAGCATTTTTCATTAATAATCTGACTTTCTTTTTATCTTTTTATTTAAGTTTTTTTTTTCTAATATGATTTTTGTTGTTATTGTGATTTTTATTGTTTTTCATTAAAAAAAAAATATATTTGAGACGAGAAGAAATCAAAAACAAAAAAAAAAAAATAACTAACGAGATTTTTACGCGAATTGTTTGGTTATTTGTTGTTGTTGTGATTCGGTATTTTTGTTGTTTTTTTTTTTTTGATTTATGAAAGTGCAATCAAAATTTATGGATTATTTTTTTTACCATAAATAAATAACATAACTATGAATGTGTTACGAATGTTACGACATGTAAATTTATATAAACAAAACAATCACCCGAATCCGAGAGGGTAAACCACTATAAAAAATATTCGTATATGGATATCAATTTGATTTCGTCCATGCACACCCAGCACCCCTCGGTCGAATCGTGGATCGATAAAGGCAACCAATCTTTGAAATATTTCTTTACTCGGCATTTATTAGTAGTGTAGAAAATCATGATGTAAGTACTTGGTTAACCCATTGTGTTAATTCTGTTCAACTAAGTAAATGACTACAAATACAATAAGTACGCAAACAAACAACTTTGTAAATTTTGGTTACATAAAAAAAATAGAATAAAAAATTTCTAAAAATCATTTTCTTGATTTTATATAAAAAATATAAAATTTATTTAATTTTATTTCATTTAATTTTTTTTTTTTGCATATTTACAGACGTTAAGTCGCGTAAAATATATTATAGACAAAGAGGCGACGAAAAAAAACACAAACAACAAAATAACAATACAAAAATATAGAAATTGGGTCACGTACGAAACAAGAAGAAGAAGAAATCACAATTCATTCAAAAAAAAAAAAACAACAATCAGAAAAAGAAGTTGAAGATGATGAAAAATAAAACGACAGCTTGACTTGATGATTCAATCCAATTCAAATGTTCCAAGTCATGTGAATATGCTTAATTTTTGTTTTACGAATCCATTTCTAAATTAATTTAAATTTTTCTATATAATATTTGTGTAGAGATAGTTTATTCTTATAAAGCATATAGAAAGAAGGGATAGGAGGGTAACTACACTCAATGAAAATAATGGAAATCATTGAAATATAATAGAAGAAAATCCTTTGAAAAAATCTCAGTTTTAATTTTAATTTTAATTTTAAAATCCGAAATCAATTGAAGAATGATTTTATGACCCCACAAAAAATTTAAAATGTGATTGTTTGATTATAAATAAACTGAGAGAATTTTAGTTTGTGTTTATTACTGCGGTCAAATCAGAAAATATGTGTGTGTGTGTGTTTGTACGTGTGTAACTTAATATTTGTGTTACTGTAACAACAAATAATCCATACTTACTTATTTGTATTTGTTTGCAAACTTACATTCTTAGTTTTACATTTTTGCTGATTTAGTTTTTTTTTTACAAAAGCAGAATTAATTTTGTACTAAAGACCAAAGTATGAACGTATCAACATCACCACTTAAGCTTAAGCTGAAGAAATTGAAATTAAAAAACAAAAATACAGAATTGAGATCAAAAGAATTTCACACCATAAATTCAAAATAATACCAGCAGAAGAAGCAGCGAAAACCTTGAACTTTAGACGCCCTTTTTCTGTCATTTTTGTTCATTTGTTTGTTTTTTTTTTGTTTTTGTTTTTGTTTTTGTTCTTATTGTTTTTGTTTTCTTTGTTTATGTTGTGATGTTTTTGTATTCATGATCATGACCACAGAATAAACTTTTTGGTTCGATAATTCTTTTTTGTCCTTGGTAGAATTTTGTATTTTTGATAATGACGCGACGTCCTACTATGAAATTCTCTCTCTCTCTCTTTTCTCTTTTTTTTTTTTGTATTTTTATGAAAAAAGAAAAATTAGAAAACATTTTCTGACTTTTTTTTCCAAAATTTTTACTTTATAAAATTAAAAAACCAAACGGAAACTAAACATACAAAAAAAGTGCGACAAAAAAAATAATTATAATCTTTTTAGATAAAAGAATTAATTTACAAAAACAATAACTACAAAACCACACCAACAGAAATAACAAAATAGACAATTTTTTTTTTTTAATTTAATTTAATTTTTTTTGTCACCAACCAAAAATAGAAATAAAATTAAATACTTCAAATAATAAAGTACACGAGACGAAAATATGGGGAAAAAAAATCAGTTTCTATTTTAAAACTTCAAAATAAAAAACAAAAAATCAAAAAAAAAAAGTAATTTACGCGAAACAACAATTCAAAAATTGTTACGTCATTTTTGATTGATCGATTAATCGTTCTTGATTTCATTTCACGTCACTTTTTTTTACTTAATCTAAAACTTGTAATTTACAAACACAAAAACAACAATGTTTTTTTTTTTACTTCTCTTATGTCGTTTCAAATGTAATTTCAAATTATTTACGCTTAGTGAGAGAAGTGAGAGATCCGAACAGTATTTTTTTTTTTCGTTTTCAACGGTTAAATATTCATTGGACGACGTGAGCCTAAAGGTGCACATTATATCTTAAGTTCAGTGTTAAGTAACTTATCTATACCAACACACACACAAACAATTCTATTTTCAAAAAGCATTTGAAAAATTCTGATTAAAGCTGCATTGTGTTGATTTTTTTTTTAATATTCTAATGATTGCACTTGAATCTTGATTGACCTTAATTTTGTTCGTAATGAAATTTATAATTGTCTTGTTTTATTTTTTGTATCAATTCATTTGAACAAAACAATTCAACTTATAAAAGTCTCATAATAAAATTCTTCCAGATTTGATCAAATAATAACTTATGCGTTTACGTAACTAAGTACGCAGGTTAAAGTGAAAGTATACGTAGGGTAAAATAAGGTATATTTTGGAAATTACCGAGGACCTTTAACAAAATTTCACCCCAACGATTGGACATTTGTTTTATTTCTTGTTCCACCGTTAAATAATTTAATCATTTTTTACTGTCTTAAGTAAAATATTAAAGTGATGAACTAACTAATACAATAAATATTTTAAAAATTATCTATATTGAAACTTTTTTTCTGATATACATTATACGTGCCTGCTTACGTCGTATGCATATTTGTCATCAAACAAACACGATTTTTAATCATAAGTACTTACTTAACGATATTCATTTATTTTGATACAAAATAAAAGATACAAGAAAAAAGAATTTAGTAATTAAGTACAAGAAATAAGGTAAAATGTTATTTATAAAAATGTAAAATATAAGATATTGGTACTTAGAGCAATGCAACAAAAAATTTATAATTTTTTCCACATATACGTAAAACAATGTTTTTTCTCTATTTTGTTGTTGTTAAATTTTTATTTTGTCTTTTATGACTGACGTTCTCCAGATTGTTAAATTATTTATGTTTTCAAAAAAAAGAATCTTATCAATTTTATCAGTAAAAACCCAAATCTATTAATTATTATTTTCTTTGATAATATTTGCGTCAAGTCAAGTAAACGATGATATTTCAATAAGAGACCCCCTTTTTTTATTGGATGTACTTAATACACATTTAATGACTCGTTATTTTGATATTTATCTAACTTTTAAATATTTAGTACTTATTTTCATTTAACTTATATTAATTAATTCTATTAACTATTAAAACTGTTTTTCATGAAATTCAAGAGATAAAAATTTGTATAGCAAACTCCAAAACGTTTCGTGAAACTAAATATTTTCATTTAAACTTAGCCGAAATTTTTTAAACTAACTTTAAGTAACTTTTTGTTAACTTTTCACGTTCATTCCACTCGTAAAACTCTATAAACTGCTTTAAATTAATAATTTTGAAACTTTTCGTTAGAAAAGAATGAGGCCAAATATTAATTAAGTAATTTTTATAAAGTTTTCAAATTGGTTTATCAGTACCTAAAAGTTAAGAAGTTGGAGTACAACAAAATAAGTCATATAAGTTAGACGACATTTTGGTTGTTTATTTATTTTATATTGTATTTGATAAGAAGATGTTTATTTTTCTGATGAAAGATCTGACGTTCAGATAAGTATAAAGTGTGTTAGTGCGTGTGTGATTTATGTGTTTGGTTGGATTACAAAATTAAATAGTTACGGGTATAAAAATTACGATTATATTTTTCTGAGATTTATGTGTTGACGTAGACACCTATAGAATACTACTTATGAGTAATTTCAATTAGTATTCTTCATTTTTATATAAGTATGTTCAAGTGTTGAAAGGACTTTAAGTAACACAAAATCATTCTTTAAATTTTACTAAAACATGAATAAAACCAAATGGAAATATTTTGTAATTAAAAAAGCAAAATACTTTCCATCGTTCAATTTTGAAAAAAAATTATAAAAAACGAAAAAAATTCTAAAAACAAAAAATGCAAGAAAATAAATAAATAAATTTCCAAAGATTAATCTTTTTCTTTTCAACTAACTGAACCAACCTAAATAACAGAAAACATAAAAAAACAGAACAACAACGACACGATGCGTATATTCTTACGCTCGATATTTCGTCACATCATAACTCTTTCTATTTTTTATCTTAAGAAGAAAAAAATACAGAAAAATGAGGAAAACAAGTTTACTAGAGAAATTTACTCTAAGCAACCCCTCTCTAACCACAACTTCAATCAAAACATAGAATTCTGGAGACAACTTTCTCACACTTTCTCCTCTACCCCTTCTAACAATAAATTCTCTTTACTTACATTAAAAGAAAATGAACAAAAAAAATTCTTCTTATTTATTGAAGGAAAAATCGAGAAAAAATTTTTACTTAACTTTATACGTTCATTTAATGGGTAATAAAAATGCGTAAGTTATCTAAGTTAATAAAAAAAAATTATGCAATAAAACAAAAGGAAATTGATGGAAAACAGAAAGAGAAACAGGAAAAAGGGATAACAACAAAGCATAACGCGAACATTGACTTATGATATTTTATTGTGGAATAAAAAAAAATTCGTCCCTTTCATATAAAAGCTTCGCATTCACAATCATTTTTAAATTTATAAAAAAATAAAAAAACAAATTCAATTCAAAAATTATTTAGAATTATTTTCAAAAAACAAGAAGGAAATATTGAGAATAAACAAAAGTCAATAACCGTGGAAAAAAACGTTTACTACCGAATGCTCTTCCATCTACAATCAAACATTATGTGCTCTTCATTTCCATTTAAGTTATAATTAAATATCATTGTCCGTCATTGTCATTGTTGCCTTCTTCTTTTTCATCTTACAACATATTTTTGCTTAATAAAGTCTTCCACGATAAAATACACGCAAAAATAAAAAGTCAAACAAATTGTTAAATACAAAAAGAAATTGTTAAATTTAGAGTTTTAACATCAATTCAAATGACTCTTTTTTCAATCTTTAATTTAAAGAAAAACTTCTAATCGTTACCATTCAAAAGTCAATTTATTTTTTCTTCTTCGGTGCTTAACAATTTCCATAATTTGTTTTATTTTATTTAAACTTTTTTCATATTATGATACAGAGAGGTAGGAGAAAGATATTAAAATTGTTAAGAGTTTAAATTAGACTCTTGACAGATAATTTTTGTCCAAAGGTAACACTAATAAGGAAGGAAAATGCTTTTACAATAAATACGTTCGGAGAAAATGTTGGAAGGTGAATAAACTTTCTAAACTAATAAGTACTTACTTATTTGTTTATTTTTCAAAATAAAAATTCTCAAAAGAAATCAAAAGATAGTGTGCGAGAGAGAGAAAGAGTTGGGTAGATAGATAAAAAAATGTTCCTAGAATCAATTCTTTAATTTTAATTATCATTTAATTACGCATCGATTCTTTGGAATTTTAAAAGATAAACAGAATTGACGTTTTACTTAAAAATCAGTTAATTTGACCCAAATAGTAAATTAAAGGAAGGGGAAACCTGACTCTAGGAATTACTTATCAAATCAAATAAAAAATCAACAGAAGAGTTAAATTGCATACAAGAGGCTATTAATAAATTACACGCCCAACACAAACAGGAACTACAAATTATATTCCCCAAAATGATTAGATGAGTCATCAAAATGAATGCCGCCAAAAATCAAAGCGCTCACATTTATTCGGAAGAAAAGGGATATTTACTTTTAGTAAGTATGTACAATTTTTACATTTTAGCATAAATTCCAAAAAAAAATTAATGAAAAAGGTAATAAAAGTTTGGAGAAAAAAAAAAATTTATTACAGACAATTTGTCGCCACAATTAATTTTTTGTATTCTGTTTACAAATTTTCCCTGCAATACTTACTTATATTTTACCTAATTCCTTCTACTTTTACTACATCATTTTTTCGTCTATCCCACTACTCTGTCTCAAATTTTCATCAGGGAAAAATAATAAATTTTTTCGAGTTCATCGACTCTTTTGGTTTTTCTTATTTTGAAAATAAAAAACCAAACAAAACAATTATTATAAATTATACTGCCAAGCCAACACACCACAACCTCTATACACATATCCAAGAATATACTCGGTTACTTCATTGGTCAGCAGCAACCACCACACAGTTCCAGCCAAATCAAAAATCATTAAAACAATAACAACATAAAAATAACAAAGATTTTAATTAATTTCGCGTGCGAAGAGAAGTTGTTGTTGTTTTTATGTTTATTTTTTTTTTTTTTTTCATTTTGGAAAATGTTGATTTTTTTCATGTTTGAAAATTTATTTTATTAAAAAAAAATAATTATTAAGGTTATGAGGACATTTTTTTGTTTGTTGTTGTTTGTGGTGTTGTTTTAGTTGAAACAGATAAAGTAAAAAAACGATAAAATAAACGTTTCGGTACGATTTTTGTAGTCGTTTTTTACGTCATCACGTCATAAAAAACATTTTATTTATTAATTTAATTTCTTTTTTGCTAAAAACAAACACGAAAAAAATTAACAAATATTCGTAATATAAAAAAAACAGCAAATTGAACCGTATTAGGTTCTAAATAATTAGGTGTGTTCCGTCCGGCCACCAAAAAACCCGGAATCAGTTAAAATGTAGAACAAACCTATCTGATAGTTTCTTGTAAGTTCAACTTTATTATTACTTAGTTCAGAAATAAATAAAAATTGTTAAAGAGAATTTTTGTTCTACAAAAATATGAAATAAAGTAAGTGCCTACATACTTACATCCTACTATTTTATTTAAAAAAAAAGTAAGAAAGAGAGATAGAAAGTGCGAGAGAAGAATAAATCTGTGATAAGAAAACATAAAAAGCTTGAAGTATATTTTGTATTTTTTCCCAACATTAGACCAAAGTCATTTAAAACAAATTTTAAATTTCAACTGAATTCCGGACGAGGTATAACGACGTTACTATTTTATTTGCCTCATGAAGTTCGTAAACCAATGAGAAAATTTTACCTCACAGATTGCACATTTGCAGATTAATTTTTCCACCGTTGGTAACTCCTCTGGATTCACAATAAAAAAGTTCTACTTAGTGATGAAAGTTTACCAAAATTCAAACAAAATTGCATAACAAATGACGCAATGTTCTTTGATGCAAAGGAAAACAAATGACAGAATGAACAAAAGTAACGTAAAATGGTACGTGATTACGTGTGTATGTGTGTCGTACAATCAAAATAAAAAGAAAATCAAAGTGGAAAGGTGGATGAGAAACATAAAAAAAACTTCATAACAAACAATAATAATAAATTTGTACGCATGCGTTTACACACACACAAAACCATTAATATTGTTGGTTCTGCAAAAATTTAATGGATGACGTATTCTGTTTCTCTACTCCAGCTTAATGTGACGTCACAAGCGAAATTTATTTATAGGAATTAAATATATTTAAATTTAAAAAATCTACAAAAATACTGAAAATTTTAACTGAATTATTGTTGAAACAATGTGCTTTGGGGTTGGGGTTGAGTAGGAAGTTGATATGACACAAATTGATTAAGAAAAAAAAAAAATTGGAAGTCAAATTAATTATGAGGGTGAAGTAATGTAATAATACACACACACACTCCACACAAATTGGAGCCCTACATATATGAGCTACATAATTTATTCAACGTTGAACTCACGATGTAAATATTATGAATATTTTCTCTGTATGTATCGAATGATTTTTATTGTTTCCTTTTTTCTATGAAAAGAATAAAAGAAACACAAATAACACAAAATTGCTTACCAACTTAAATCAATAATTTATGTTCTGTTTTCCAACTAAAAAAATATTCATATCAGAAAAGAGTGAGAGTTAAATTTGTTTCTTCATTGAAGTTACAGAAAAAATAACAACAATCGAATATCCACTATTGATTACACTTAATCGTGTACGCAGAAAAATACAAAATTAAATCCATTAAATTTTTATAATCAAACAAAGGTAATCATCCCTTTAAAATTTTTACGTTAATTAATCATCGATAGAAAACAAAACTAATTCTTTTAAGTATAATAAACACAATAAGTAAAGTTAACTTCATCCATTAGAAGGTACAGTATTCCTAGAAACCCACACCCATAACTACATAAGGTAAGATTGATACACCTAATAATAACCCTTAAGCTTTTTAAGAACAGCAAAAAAAAAAGTAGAAATAAAAATTATTTTTTTGTTCCTGTCGTTTAAATTTTTCTATTTTCGTACAAAAAGCCAACAACAACAACAAGTAAGAAACTGAATCTTCTAAAAGGTCAGAAATTCATCATATTCTTTTTTTGTCAAAATTTTTAGTCTTCGTGAAACGAACATCGATACTCTTTAAATGAAAGGATGCCATCGTTTACCTTCAACAGACTTACTTACTTTAATTGTTAAGGGTTCGTGTGGATATGAAAGTTTTTAAATTGTATTTTTTAAGCGTTGAAATTGGTAAAATCAAAAAAAAAAAAATATATACTGGTGTTAAAAAAATATGTAAAAAAAAAAGTACTTACCATTTCTATTAACAGTTATATGAACAGTACCATCCTTATGTATATTTAAATAATTAATATCTAATGGTAATCTAATATCACGTATAACACAACAATTATTCTGTTGTTTTTTTCTATCATTTAATAAATCATAATAAATTCTTATTGATTGATAAATAATCGACCATGCCTGTTCCTCTGATATTGGTGCATTAAATGATTTTAAAATATCCTTTAAACTTAAACATGATATTGGATCATTACAATATTCCACTTTATTTATTATTGTATTTGTTGTTGTTGTTGTTTTATTATTTCTTGAAAAATCATAATTATTATCAATATTATTAAGATTTCTGCTGTTGTTACTATTGTTGTTATTTCTATTTATTAGTTTATTATTGCTAGTGCTTGGGTCGGTTATGACGTCACTAACACAACAACTGTCACTTAAGAATGATGATGAATTTGCCATAATTTTTTTTAATGGTACAAAAAAACTAAATTTAATTAATTTTTTTTTTTGTTAATGAAAAAAGGGTTTTTTTCTTCTTTTTTTTGCGCTAATCACAAAATTTCAATTCAATTTTTCTCATTGATGATAATTTCCAATACATTTTTTTTTTCACTAAAAAAAATTCGCACACACAAAAAAAACACAATACCAAAAAAAAATTATTAAAAAAGAGAATTTAATTTATTTTCGTTTTTCTAATCGTCAGAAATTCGAATTTTCCTTCTTTTCTTCCTTTCAAAAATAAATTTTCAAATCTGAAGAAAGAAAAAAAAAAAAACAAAAATACTAAATAAATTTTGACAACACCAAATACGTTGCGTTTGTGACAAGAGAAAAAAAACACACACACCAAGGACTACTAGAAACTAAAAAATTACGTTTTTTTTTTAAAAAAAAACTACAACAACAATATAAAACTCACTTTAAACAAAAATAAAAGAAAATCTGAAAAATCGATTTTCTTATTTTTCTTTTTTATTTATATTTTTTTCACCCACATTAAGTTAGTTGGGTCAGGTTGGTTGTTCTTCCCTATTTTTCTTATTTCTCTCTATCTAATCACTACTTCTCTCGCTTGCACTCTCTTTTTATAGATATATTATTTTCCTCTTTACGCAATAAAATAATAGCAGTAAAAAAAAGGAATGCACAAAGAAGTGTTTATGAATTTTTAACTTTTATTAACTTTTTTTTAATTAATTTTATTCAACTTTATCAAAAAAATTATTAATTATTTATTCAATAATACAACAAAATTCACAAAAAATCAGGAATTCAATCCAAAATAATTCTTGATTTTTCACTTTAAAGAAGAACCGTCAAAATTGTGTAATGTATGTATGGAAATGAAAGGTGTGTGTGTGTGTGTTTTGTGTGAAAGAAGAGCAAAGCTATAGAAACATATAGTAAAAGGACCCGGTTTTTTTGTTTATGTTTTATTCTGTTTTCTTCTCTTTTTCGCTCACTTAAATATTTTTCTCTTTTTATTAAAGGCTTACTAATTTTATCTATAATTACAATAAACTAATTATTTTCACAATAAAATATTAAATTTTCCTTTTAGAGTGAAATGTTTCAAATCAAAGAAAAAAAATGTGTAAAACAAATATTATTAAACACGTGCATCAACCGTGTTTCTGTAGTTTATTTTTTATTATTTAATAAAGACACTGTTTTTTATTAAGATTAAATTATAAATCATTAATAATCGATCAAATTAAAAATATGATTAATTTGGTTTTGTTGTAACCGACACGGATAATTTAGATGTGTTTGTTTTATTTCCTTAAACAATCGAACACAACATATCTCCTCGAAAGTTTTAAATACACTGTTTTTCTTTACTTTAACTTTTAACAATTATGTTTTTTAACTTTTTCTGATAGAGAATGAGAGAGACGCGAATAAAACTTACGCAGTGACAAGTGCAGAAAGAGAAAGCAATATAAACAGATGACTTTGTATAATATTTCTTGTTGGAGCGTAAGAGACAAAAATAGTAATCAGATGTTCAAGAAATGAGAGAATGTTTGTTTGCGAGAAGAGCGTAAATTTTGAAGTGGGGAAGTCATTCTCGGTGTTGCCGGTTTAATGTTTTTTTTAATAATTTTAAAAATGAGTTTAAGAAAATTCAATTTTTAATCCTATTAGAAAATTACATCAAATGACTCACAATAATAAATGAGTGTTGATCCTTTTTTCTATTGTTCTTTTCTTCTTATTTGTTGATTGGTCATTTTTCAAAGATCAATAAAACACAATTGATTCTTAAAATCAATAAAATATTTTATTTAAAAAAAAATTAAATTTTTACAAGATAACACAATTAATTTATGGATTCTCTCAAACCGTTCTCAAAATATTTTCGAGTTCTGTAGATCCGTTGTGTCACCTCTCTGATCTTTTTAAGTTCCATCTTAAAAAATATAAAAATTATATTCAAAATATAAAGAAAATAATGTAACAATAAATTACATCATTCAATTCTGGATCACTATTGTATCGTGTTATTTTTGATGATCTAGAATATGTTTCACGGAATGGTAGAAATAAATTGTTATTTCCTAATTGATCACATTGCTAGAAACATAAATTTTAATTTAAAAAAAAATCATAAATTTATTTATGTAATAAAAATGTACCCAACCACTTTGTGAATCTTTATATTTATCCAATTCATCAGTTAAAATTAAAATATCACGATGCATTTCATTTATTTTTGCTATTAACAATTTACGATCATCCAATAATGTACGAATATGTTCATTTTGTTTAAATATTTTCAAGCTAACAATTTTTTCACGTTCTGAATGTTCATTTTGCCATTTTCGAGCTGTCTCAAGTGCAAATAATGCTTGCTCTTTCACTTCTAATAGATTTCTAAAAAACAAACATTTTTTTATTTTTATACTTTGAATTGTTCATTCCAGTTCAGTCACAGCGGGTTCAATGAGTCATTTGAACTAAATATTTTTATAATAAATTTTGATAATTATTTTCAAATTTCTAGAAAATTGCACAAACATTTTTTTTTTAATTTTTAAGTAAAAATAAATATTTTAAAATTTCAAAAATTTAATGAAAAAATTCCCAAAAATCTTTTATTATCTTTAATTGATAATATTTTAGTTAAAATAAAGTTTAATGAAATGAAAACGTGACTGAACTGTATAAAAATATAATTAAATAAATAAAATTAGAATATATTTGTCTTACTTATATTCATCACGAATAATCACATAATCCTTTTGTAAAGTTTGATATTTTTTTAAAAGTTCTGTATTATGTCCAATAAGACGTTTATTATTCTCTTTTGCTAATTGAAAATTTTTCTCAGAAACCGACAGACGATTCAGTTCTTTATTTTGAAATGTTATTTTATCTAGATTTGCTTTAAATAATTCACCTAACGTATTTTCACGTCCTTCAAGCACTGCCAATTTTTCTTTTAATTTTTGTCCGTCGATTTTTAAAGCTCCGTTCTAATTTTTTAGTTTTATTGATACAAATCCAGAAGAAAGTAAAAGTAGAATAAAAAATAATGTAAATTATTGTAATTTTAATTAAACAAAAATTATACCTCGTACCTCCTTTATTAAAATGTCAATTTGTTGTTGTAATTTTTCATTTTGTTTTTCCAAAGTATCAGCATTTGTTTCAAATTTTACTTTTGTTTGTTTTATTGTTTCCAATTCATTAATTATTTTAAATTCACGACGTTTCAGTTCTGTTTTTGCATCAGCCACTTCATGTGATAAATCATCAACAACTTCACGAAGTCTAAAATTTAAATAAATAAATAAATATTAGAAAAATATACAAAAATTTAAATAAAAATTTAAAACAGAACTTGTAATCCTCATGTTCTAATTGTGTTAAACGATCACTTTTTTTAAGAAGTTCAGTTTGAAGATCATTTTCACGTTGTGCAAAATCAATTAGTTTTGCGTTCATTTTTGTTAGTTCATTATCCTTTTTTACAATTGTCATTTCAACCATTGAAATTTTACTTTTTAATTTTCCAATCTGAAACAAAAAATAAACAATAAAGTTTGTTCATTCAAAATAATTGAAAATTAAACAAACCGTTCCAACTAAATCTGAATGTTCATTTAATAAACGTGATTTCTCCTCAGTAAAAGATTTCTGTTGTTTTTGTAGTTCATTTGTTAATTTTTGTATTTTATCCATTGCACGAAAACTGTCCATTGTTTTTTGACTAACAGTTTCTTGTAAATTTTTCATTCTTGAATTGTTGTATGAATTTCTATCCTAAATTAATGTAAAAAAAATAAAATGGAAAATAATCAAAAGTTAAATTCAGTAGAATTCTGCTAAACAAATATATATATTTTTATTACTGAATCAGTTGATGATGAACTTTGATGATTACAATGGCACAAAGATTTTTGTAAATTAATTTCCATTATATATTTTTCATTTTCTAATTTTAAATTATAAATTAATTTCTCCTTATCCTCTAATTCATTTTTTAATTCTGTTACATGTTTTTTCAGTGTACTATTTTGTTGTGTTATTGTATCCAATTGATGTTCAGCATCTGCTAACTGTATATCATATGTTTCAATTGTTTTCTTTAACATATCATTATGCTCTTCAATTTCAACAATTGACTCTTCTAATGCTGCAGTACCTTTCATTAATTCTTCCTGTTGTTGTGATGCAACTAATTGATCAGAAAGTGATGCTAACTCTTCAGATAATTCATTTATTATTTTACTATAATGTATCTGTTGTTTTTTACAGTGAATATCCTAAAATTAAAATTAAAAGTTTAAATATAAATGAATACTATCATAACTGTTATAAAAGTTTGTCCTTTTGAAAAAGAAAAAAGAAAATGGTCTCAATTTATTTTATTTAAAAAATTAAATAATTGAATAATTACCATTGCTGTTAAAATATTTGTAATCCTTGTAATTTGATGATCTTGAAATAAAATATCTCTTGTTTGTTCATTGAATAATTCTAAATCTTTTCTTAATAAAATGTAGTCAGAATTTGTTTTCTTGTGTAACTGGAATGAATAAGATAAAAAAACATGTTATTTGAATTGTAATAAAAAAATAACAACAACTTTAAAACAAAACGTAGAAAACAATAATAAAAAAAGAATTCACTGATATAATAACGACAAAAATTGCATTTACATTTGTTTTTGGATTTCTGATTGTAATCCATTTTAAAATTTAATTAAAAACACGAGAAAAACCTATAATTCTAATCTAATTTTCTTCTAATAAATATTCGTGACTTAATAATAAAAATTATATACTTTTCATTTTCCTTTTAAAATATTATTTTCTTTATTCTTTTTAGTAAGAAACATAAATAAAATATAATTTGATTTAAACATGAAAATGAATGAATTGAAAAATATAGAAAAAAAAAATTGTTAATAAAAATTACAATGAAAAATTGTATATTTTTATTATTTATCTCAAAGAAAGGAAGCAGATATTAAAGATGGAAAAGAGAAAAATAAAATGTAAAATAAAGATAAAGGATGAGAAGGATGAAAAGGGTGTCAACATCAAAATGATTTTTTTTATCTTATAATGGAAATAAAATGGAAACATAAAAACAAAAGAAAATTGGATAATTTCATTATAACGAAGAAGTGAAAATTTGAAGAATGAAGTAAAATTGTAAATTCATTGCTTAAATTATTGGTAAATGTATGTTGAATTTGAATCAACATTTTTCATGTTTTTAAAACAACGAATGACGTCAAACGTTTTATAACTGAATAAAATTCCAAATATAAAAACTTTTTCCAATCATTTTATTTTTATTAATTTTTTTTAATTAAATTTGAAAAATAATTTTAATTAAAATATTTTCATTAATTCTTCTTTAAAATCTTCTTCCAACACTTTCATATTAATTATTTACTTGATTTCTTATTTTTCATTTCACATTTCTTCGCTTATTAAACTTCACTATTATTTATTTTTGTTCTTCAATATTTACCTTTTCTGTAATTGTATTATCCAAATTACTTCCATTCTTTAAAGTTTTTTTTCTACTTTTTTTTAAGTTTTCTTGATTACATTCCTGTGATTTTTTTTTCGTTTAACAAAAAAAAGATAGAAAAATTTCATTAAAACTTTCATAAAATAATTTCAAAAATGAAAAACTAAAAAAAAAGTCAATCAAACAATTCGTACAAAACAAACAACACAACCAAAACAATAAGAAACAGTAAAATGGTAAAAATTTACGCTATTCTTATAAAACAATACAAGTCAACTCAACTAAAAAAATCCAACTGAAAATGAAAATGAAATCAAAATAAAAAGGAATAAAAAAAAAATATATAAACGAATAAAAAAGAAAAGAAAGAATCGACACCTAGAAATAAATAGAAAATAGGTAATAATAATAATAAAATGCAATGACTGGAAATTGAAAATTTATCGCAAATAACGATTTCTATTTTTCTTTTTTGCCTCTTTTTTTCCACAATTTTTACACATAAAAATTGACATAAATAAAATGTTTAAACGCGATCAAATGAATGGCGCGAAATATTCTCACTCTGCATGTAATATGAGTATATGTTTCATTTGTTTTTCCTCTACATTTAATTCTTTAAAGGTCGAAGATATTTTAAGGTCGAAAGGAATAGGCAACAATATCAAAATGAAACAAAAACACAATCAAAAAAAAAAAGAGTTAAAATAATCCTTTATTTTTCCTTTGAATAGATATATTATCATTTTAAAGCTGACATATTTCTCACGTCAATATATAATGTGCGTGAGTCACGCTTAAAATAAAAAAAAAAATAAAAAACAAATTCAGAAACTAGAACTCAATTTTCTTCTAATTTTTTTTCTTTTAGGTCGCCATTTTTGTTTTTCTTTTCTTAAAAGTTAAAACAAAAAAATTAAACTATTCAATTTAAATATAATTATTGTTTTTTACATGTTAAAATTGTAGGACAATGAACTGTGCACCGTATCTTCCCAAAAACATAAGTCCTTTAAATTTAAATGGCTGATCTCACAAAATTTATGTAAAAATCCTTTTAAATTTTACTTTTGATCAACGGTAATTTTCTTAAATAATTTTTTTTTTGGATATTTAAATGGAGAAAACTGAAGGTAAACTTTATCAGCACCCTTTTAAAGCAAAAATTAGTCATAAAAATTTATAGAAAGCACTTTTTTTTTTTTTGTATAAAGCAAAAACAATAAATGTATGAAATGAAGGGGATACGATACGTGTTTGACTTTCATAAAACAATAATTTATACATATCAATATCTTTCACACATTTTCATTCTTTTTCTTTATTCATTTTCCTTTACAGTTTTTATTTATTAGAGAATTGTGTAACCAAACGTAAATAATTTGTATTGATTTAGAAAACAAAAAAAACATTAAGAATAAAAAAGAAGTGAAATCAAATGGATAAAATAAATTATTCAATATTTATCAGTAAAATATTGTGATTTTAATCTAAAGACAAGTACGACGAAAAAAAATTTCCATAAAAAAAAAAAATCACAATAAATGTGACAGGGAAAAAAGGATTCAATTATTGAAAGTGTTTGAATATCAAATGAAAATTTATTCGTGAAATTGCTGTTGCTCTTAAGACTGAAATGGATTTAAAGAAAAAAAAAAAAATATCAATTGAATAAAATCGTGTAAAAAAAAACTTCTACAAATATAAATAAAACGTGTCAAAAAATATTATTCCATTTCGATTTCATGTCTAAAGTCAAGAATTTATCAATCATCAAATTTCTCGTTTTTTTGTTTTTGTTTTATTCAATTTATTTATTTTCTTTTGTCAAGACTTTAAGAAATTGAAAACATTTCTTGTTCGTTCATTGGAGTTCAGTTCACAAAAATAAAAATTGAAATGAATTTATTTTTAAAACACAAAATTTTCTTTCTCTTTCTTTCAAATTAACCCTTTTTTTTCCGAATGAAATATGAAAATAAATTCAAAAGGAATTAATGAATGTCACTTTTTTTTTTTTGTCTTTCTATTTTTATTGTTACTTAAAAAGAAACATACGATTACCGATTACGACACACATCATAAATATAATTTTAAAAAGGGAAAGAAATTATATTTCTAACATCTAATTTTTACTCATCTACTTAATGGATTAACAATTTCTTTCCCTCTCCGTCTCTTCCTCATTCAACTGATGAAATAATTAATTTGTTAACAAAAACAAAAAAAATGTCACTTTAAATTTTAAGTCAGAGGATTTTTTCTTTATGCTTTTTTTATAATTTAATACATGGAAAAAAATATGTTCAAATCCATTCATCTGTCTTTTGTAATTTGTAATTTTTGTAGTAAAGAAAAAGAAGAAGAAGAAGAATAGGTGTAAAAAGAAAATCTATTTTCAATTCAAATAAAAACAAAAATATTTTCTTTTTTTTTTCTTCTTATTTTTGAATACAAAAAAAAAATCAAAACAGTTTCAAATTCTAAGAAACGATCATTTATTGGTCACTTTAAAAATTATTCCAAATATTTCAGAGTCAGCGTACAAGTTTTAGATTTTAAATTGAAAATAATACAATTGGAAAAAACAATCGAATGAGCATGATTCGATTTCATGTCAAAAAAAAAAAAAAAACAAAAAAGAAAAATCCAAAATAGATTTCCAATTTCAAATCAATGTTTTTGTGCTAATAATAAAACAATGTAGTAGAGTAGACCAAGATCAATTTGCATGCAAAAACGGATTACTTTTTTACACCTTTAAAAACATTCAAAGTACACGTGGAGTCATATATACACACACACACATTCATAATATTGTGCCAAGAAAATTAAAAATTATTTTGTACGATTGTATTAAAATAAAGTCATTTTTAAAACTTACTTGATTGTCTGTGTGATTTTTATAACGTTTTTCCAAACAAATATAATCCTGATTCATCTCAAATATTTTACTTTTTAATTCAAGAATTTCATCTTTAAATAAATCTAATTGTTTCTCTTTTTTCATATTCTGTTTTAAAAGAAAAACAAAATTAGTTAAATAATTTATTTTCTATTTTTCTGATAGGATTAATTTTTATAAAATCTGTAAAAACAGATGTAGAAAAATATTTACCTCACCAAAAAAATCACTCAATTGTTCACTCAAAACGTTTATCATGATATCATTTGATGACTGTGAACACAATTTATTAAATTAAAGTTAAAAATTAATTTATTTAAATATTATTTGATCAAATTAATAAAAAAAATTTTAATTTAGAGAACCTTAATTTAGAGAACCTTACCTTTCAGCCAAAAACTACAACAAAACAAACAATAACAAAAATTAAAAATAATTAAACTTTAAATTTAGTTTCCCCACCCTCCCTCGTTTGTTTTTTTTTTTCTTTTTTTTGAATAAAAATTAGAATCCACAATATTATTATTATTATTATTATAATTATTATCTGTTATTTTTGTCTCTTTTTTATTGTACAAAATAAATAATTAAAAATAAATCAAATTTTGTTGTTTAAAATATTTTTCCTTTTATTCTTAAAAATTAATTTCAAAAATTAATAAAAAATAGAAAATCTTTTCTAACAAAAAATAATAATTAATTAAATTTTCCATAAATATTTTATATAATTAAAGGCACTGAGTTACAATTTTTTATTTCTGTTTTTCTTTTTTTTTAATTTTTCTCTTTTAGTTTTTTTTTTTTTTTTTGTTAACGATTAAAAATTTTCAGCCTAAAATTAAATGCAAAATTATAAAAACCACTAAAAAAAAGAAAAGAAAAGAAAAGAAAAATGAACAAATGAAAATCTAAAAAAATTAGAAAACAGGAGGAAATATTCTAACATAAGCAAATAGAATCATTTCGAATTTCATTCTAAATTCACTTTAAGTGAAAAATTATTTTTCATCCGTTACAGATTTTTTAATGAAAAAAAATTAAAAACAAATAAATGGAATGAATAAAATTGATTAAAATAAAATTAAATACAAAAAAAAATAAGGAACAAAAAAAATATATGTAAAATTGAACAACCGAAAAAAAATCTGTCACAACTGGGAACGAACGTTTTTTTTTTTTTTGTAAATATTTATTGATTACAACATAACAGCCTCTCTATTCTTAAATAAATAAATAAAAAATAAAATAAAATATACAAAATAATAAAATACGAAAGTTGCGCAAAAAGGGAAGAAAATAAAACAAAATTAGTATTGCCGCTCCGGTTTCACTTAAATGAAAAAAACTCAAAAACAATTTCCTAACTAAAAAGGTACATTTTTTTTTTGAACATCTGTTGAAACAGTTAAATATATTTTCTGTTTCAATTTCATCATTAGTTTACGGATCTCTTACACTCAATGAAATCTTGAATATTAAATAGAAAACAAAAATGAAATTAATCAAGATGTAACATAACAAAAATAATCTAAAGTTTCATTTCATTGAGAAAATCAAAGAAAAAACAAAATAGGAGAACTTTAACATTTGTTCAAAGTCAGAAAATGTTAGGTTTCGTATGTGAAAAAACCGGAGCATTACAGTTAGAATGTTATTTTAGAGATTATTGTAGGGTTATTCTTATTGGAAATGGAAATGAATCAAAATAAATATCAAACATCATGCACATTACGAAACCAATTCCACATTGAGCTACTAGTATTATTATTATTTTGTTGTCCGCCTTGTTGTTGGCCAGACAATGTTGTTGTTGAATCAGAATTTGTTACAGACGATTTTAACTGACTCACTGTAACATTATTTCCATTATTACGTTTTGCTGTTGCCTCTAATACTTCACGTAAATTATATATTGTTGTTTGTTGATTTTTACACTAGAATAGAGAAAAGATTTAAATTTTGTATTTTTAAAAAATACACGAAGAAAATTCATTAATAAAATGTTTTTTTTTATTAAAAAGAAAACAACCAAACATAATCATAATAATATTATCTACCTCAATTTCTAATTTATCTTTTTGTTCACGTATTCCTTTTGTTTTGTTGTCAAATGATGTCAGCTGATTATTGTTTTGAAAAGAAAATATAAATAAATGTAAAAATAAATATCAGAAAAAAAAATGTTTTTCGTAAAATTAGAAAAAAATAATAAAAAAGCACAACACAGAAAGCAAAATTAGAAAGGGGCCGTTGAAGGGACTAAACAACAAAATTGGATTAAGAATATTTGTAAACATGAAGGTTTTTTTATCCGGTCTTCTATTTTCGAAAGAAATTTTAAACTGAATTTTGTAAAAAATATTTCCTATTAACCCACATCAGCCTACCCGTTTTATATTGGAAGATTTAATACTGAATAGTAACTTGAAAAGAATTTTATTTTTATATGGGAACAAAAGATGATTTTTAATAAATAAACAATTAATTATTTCTTGTTCGTTTTAGAAAAAGTTCAACAATTTCCATTTTGTGTTTCTCTCATCAAAATAAAATTCTGCCAAATTAATTTGTGTTACTCATAACTATTTTGACCCACACAATGTTTTCCTCCTCCACGGATATTAATATGTCACTGTTATTTCATCGAAAGCATCAGTGGGTTTAAATGGGTTAAAAATCAGACGAATGAATGAAAATAAAAAATTTTAAAGAAAATAATTTCAATGAAAATTCAAAACGTCTGATTTTGTATTTTTCACATTAATTTTTCTTTTCGTATGTCATTGGATAAATTATTATGTTTTCACTAAAAAAATAAAAAATCAAGAAACACATTTTTCCAAATCAAAATTCGAAAATGTTTCATCTTAATTTCTCGCATGTGCATTCTTCAATATTGTTTACATTTTTCATGGTTTTTCATTTTAATTGACTGTAAACTTTTTAACTCTTAAAATAATAAAAAAAATGTTAAGAGGAAAACGGAAAATAAATATAACAAAAAAACAGCGGGTGAAAGACACTGGAAATCGGATCAAAAAAAAAAAAAATATTGACCCAAATATTTTATAGATAAAAACAGAATTCAAAATAATAAAAAAAAAAAACAAAAATAGAATTGGAATAAACTGAATATTAAATTACGGAACTTTGGTTTTATTATTATTTTTTTTCTTTACAGATGAATAATTCACGAGAACAGATAAACTGAATAAAATAAAATTATAACCAACTCGTTTAATTAATTCAAGTACACGGATAATTTATTTTAGTGAAAAGGAAAAATAAATAAAAATAAAAAGATTTCTTCACTTAATCAAAAATATTAAAGTAGAGAAAATAAATCGCATGCGGAAGAAAATTCTAAATAAAATAATTGTAACTGTAACATTTTAATAAGAATAATAAAAAAAAAATTCTTTTTATTTTAGAATTCTATTTTGAAAATTCATTTGGGATGTTACAAATTACCGAGTCAAATTTCTGGACGTACATAATCCAATTAGTAGTTTAGAAATTTCGTTAATTTCTATGAAGTAGCAACAGTTCAAAATTCTCATAAGTATAATATGAAGTAAATCTCTGATGCTTATGAGAAAATTTTGTAAAGCCAACAGTGAAATAATAAATTTCAGAAAGAAATCGACAGCGTTAATTTAAGACAACAAATTTTTAAATAACAAAATCCACAAATACTGAATTTATTTCAGTGCTCTGTTCTTTTAATGCAGAAAATAAAATTAAGCGCTTCAGTTAGCAAACAAAAAGCAAACAAACAAAAATTACTTACCGTTTCATTTAACTCCTTTAATTCATATTCCAGAATATTTTTATTTGTTTCAAGTTGATAAATATTATTTTCTTGTATTTTAATAAAATTTCGTAAATTATTTATCTAAAGAAAAACAAAAAGAAAAAAAAAAACAAAACAAACAAAAAACATTAAAACCAACACACACACAAGTAAACATGCAAAAATGGAAAAAGTGTAAAAGAAATCAACAAAGTTTTTCCTCTAATTTGCAAACCAAAAAAAAAAAAGAAAGAAAAAAAAAATGGGAAAAACCAAAGAAAACAAAATAAATAAAATGCAAAAACTCACCAATTCATTATTTGCTATTTTCTCTTCATCCAATTTCTTTTGTAAATTTATTAATTCATTGTCTTTAATTAAACAATTTTGTTCTTTATCAAATAAAAGACGATCCTTTGTTTCAATCTCTTTTTTTAATTCCAATATTAATTGACTAACTGGACTTAAATCACCAATTGATAATTTTTCTAAAACATCATTACTTAATTCTTTTCCAAACTGTGTTAAACCCATTTTTTCAAAAGTTTCAGGTGACCACACAGAAAGAAAGGAAGAAAATATATAAAAGAAAAAAAATTTATTTTAATTGGTTTTTATTTTGACAAAGAAATAAAGTAAAAAAATATTTCTTTTAAAAAATTAAAACTCAAAATTTCCATTAGTTTATTTTTTTCACACACGACATTTTCTTTAATTTAATTTTTTCTGTTTATCTTTTATTTGAATTTTTATTCGTCTAAACTTTTTTTTTTAATTTCAACCGTTAGAATTTAAGTTAATGATTTAATTTAAAATTTAAATAATGAATTATTTTTTGAGTTTAATTATTGTAAAAATGTTCACTTTATTTCAACATTTTTCTGATTTAACACAAAATACAATAAATTCAATAAAAATCGCGCAAAAAAAAAAAAAAGCGTCAAATAATTTTCCACATTTTTTTAATTTGGACTTTTTGTGTTTTTTTTTTTCTGATTTAACCGTACCGACGACGTTCAACGATAAACTAAAACTAAAAATCACATCTAAACACCGAAAATGCATTTTGAAAAAATAAAAAAGAAACAAAATTTTCTCTACTTTTACTTTTTAGTTTGGCGAAATATCAAAATGTTTCAAATGAAAAGAAAAGATTTTCTTCGTCGTAATAAAAAAAAAAAACGGAAAACGTCTTCTTGACGAAAACGTAAAAATTTTCAAATCAGACAAATTTCTAAAATTAGAATAAAGCAAATTGATAGGAAAATCTAAATGAATTTGTATTCGTGTATATATTTTTATTTTGTTTGTTTGTTTGTCTGGTCCGCTGAAGAAAGAAAAACCGGGAAATGTTTCTTCTTTTTTTTTCCCCCTTTTTATTTTGAAAATAAGAAAATTCAAAAAAATTATCTATCTGTCCTACTCTAATTGGAAATAAACTCTTTCACTGTTTTGTTTGGTTTAAAATATTTCCATCAATAAAAAAAATTCATGGTAAATTATTAAGTCGAATTCTTACAACTCATTTATAGATTTCTTATTCCAGTCGGAACCAAATAGCGAATTTTTTCATTTGTTAAAAAATAAAATAAAACATTTCCTTGATCTTTATCTTCTAAGCGGACGAAGATAACTACAACTTAAATGCCAATCAAAATTGTTATCTAACTCAAAAACCGATTGACGTGAAAATTAATTAATTAACTTCAGTTTTTTTTTCTTTTATTGAAATTTAACATTGAATAATTGCGAATATTATTTTTTCTTTGTGTCTACATATTGTGCGTGTGTGTTTGTGTTTAGCTCATAAAATAATTAAATTAAATTTGGATAAATACCAAAATCTGATTGACGCCGATGAATAATTTACTTTTTACTTTCAAATCTAATTTATAGTTTTTCCAATTTTATTTTAGCATTTTTAACAAACAAACAAAAAAAATCATTAAATCTAAAAACAAATTTTCACACCAAAAAAAAAATAAAACTCCCGTCACAGAAGAAAACTTAAAAAAAAAAATTATTTCCCTAAATTTAAAACCTAAACAGACTTTGTTTGTGTATTTATAACCGTTAATTAAGTTTGATGTATATTTTTTGTCAGAAACTCCCACACTTAAATCACACTCACTCCAGTAAAATTCCAGAAGGCAAATAAAAATCATTACAAATGTTCTTATTTCTATTGTTGATGTGACTTTTATTTTAGTTTTCGTTTCCTTTTACGTTCAAGTTGATTTAGTTAATTTTAATTAAATAATAATTAGAATATGCGTAAAACAAACAGAGAAGATGTGTCATTTTTTTAATAAGATTTCATAAATCATATTTTTAAATTTTTACTTTTGACATTTTTATGAATTTTTTTTTTTTATTTTTCTTCTTTAGACGATAAAGTATAAAAATAAATAAAAACCGAATACTAAAACATTATTCTCAGCTTGTTAACAATTTTGTCTCACATATGCTAGGAATATAATTATGAGTTATTTTCTTTATCTTTCACCACAAATTTTGTCACATTAAACGTAACTAATGGAACAGAATATAAATTTCATTTCACATTATAGATATTTTTATATGGAAAAATATTAATTTAATTTTTAATGAAATCCTTAAAACATAATTCAAAAACTGTACAGTACTTACATTTTCAAAAAGTTCTTGGAAAATATTGGTAATAAGTTCTCTTAAATGTTGAGTCTAAAAAAATGAATGAATAAAATTTACAATTAATTTAACCATTTTTTTTTTCTTCATTTACTTCTCTTTCATTTTCATCATCAAATTTCACAGAAATTCCTTTATCGAATTTTATAACTTTATCTTTTAAGTAATCATCTGAAAAAAAATTGCAAAGAGGTAAAATGAGTTTTTTTTTACTCCTTTGAAATTTTTCTGACCTTTAACTTGTTTCTTCAGATATTTCAATTCATGATTTTCTTTTTCTAACATTATAATTTTTTCATTCATTTCCACGAGAAGATTTTGAAATTCTTTAACTTCCGTATCAATTTTAAGATCTGATAATTGCATCAATATTTTATCACGATCAGTGGTCTACAAATATAATTAAGATAAATTATTCAATAGATATTTTCTTTCCTAGATATTTTATAAGCTGTGAGTTGAGATTTGATTGTGCAATTATAATTAATAGTAACTTAAATATTTCTAACAGCAATCTTTCAACTACAGATTATTCTTAATTTTCTTACAATTGTTTTTAATTCAATACGTATCTTATCTAATTTATCTTGTGATTCCAAAATCATACTATTTTGATTCAATATATGAGTTTCTCTTGCTCTAACCTGTTGAACCATTTGTTCCAATTCTTGACGTAAAAGTTTAACTATTTTATTTTCGTTCTCGTCATTTTTTTCCAATTCACTGAAATTCAAAAAAAAAAGTTACTGATTAATTTTTACGGCAAGTAAAACGAAAAAAAAACGAAACATAGAAAAATAAATTTAATTCTTACCTGTTCATCAGTGTCCTATCAGAATCATAGCCGCCAAGCGTTGATTCCTTAAAAATTCAAAATAAAAAGTAGAAACAAATAAACTTTATAAATAAATAAAGCAAATAAAACTTACCATATCACCTTCATTATTATCCTCATAACTCATTGATAATTTGTCATCAAAACGACCATAAACAATATTTAAATTTCTATCAACTGATTGATTTGGATCATACTTTCTACTAAACATTGAACCCTACAAATAATATTTTTGATAAATTGAAATTCTGATTTATGTAGAAAAATGAATAGTTAAAAATATATTATATTAGTAAAAAAAATGTGTTAATATGAATTAAATTTAATTGAGATTATTAAATATTAGTGGGCTATTCACTAGACACATTTATATTTTTTTAATAATTTCTTAATAACAACCTAAAACTAATAATAAATACTTTTGTTATTTAAACAGAAAAATACAACCAAAAAAAAAACAAACATAACTCAAATAAAAACTTAAAAAAACAATAACAAATAATTGTAATTACCATAAAATTGACAGCATTTTAATAAAAGTTAAATAAAATTGATTAAATTAAATAATTTAAATTTTTTTATAATCGCCAATATTTTCTACAATTGTGTTATTAACAATATTATTATGTGTTTTAATATTTCTTTCATTTATTCCACATCTTCTTCTTGGCCTTCTAGTTTTTGAACGAGAACATTTTTTTTGTTCCTGTTCAGAATCAGATTCTAATTCAGATTGATTGTACTACAAAAAAATTGCATTGAAAAACTTTTACATAATTTTATAAAGAATTTAAGCAGTGAAAACTGTTGATGTAAATAATTAGTAACAAACTTTAGAATTATAATTCGTAAACAAAAGCAAAAATAAAAATAGCTAGGTATTTTGATTTGATTTATTTATCAAAACGAAATAATTTTTATTCAAAATGTTTTTCACAAGTAAGAAATATATCCTTTATTTTATTCTGATATTTTAGATTGTAGTATAAAAATAATTCCATTGAGTTATTGTCTGTTACACCCTCATACCAAAATAATAAAAATTAGGCAGAAATAATAAATAGCCACATCACAACATATAAAAAAAAAGCCACTAGATAGATAGAAAAGAAAAGCTACCTGTGCTAATTTTCTACAATCACGTCTTAACCCTCTGATGACATCATCTTTAAAATGTGTTTGCATATCGGCTTGTCTTAAACGTTCTTCTAAAATATTTATATCTGAACGCAGTTTCATTATGGTATCATGTTTGCTAGCAACTTCAACAACTAATACATGTGTGTCAAGTGATGCCTAATTTTATTTTATTTTATTTTAATTTTTATTAACAATTTTTTTTATCATTTTTATATTTCACAGAAAAATAACAGAAAAATATAAAAATATTGAATTTCATTTTTCAAAACTTTTTTATGAAATCTTCTTTCGAATTTTACTTACCTTGTCTAATTGTAGTAATTGTTTTTCTTTTTGGTTTAATGTTTCTTTTAGTGTTAAAATATCATTGGAAAGTAAAGCCTTAAAATAAAATATAAGTAATCATTTAAAAAAACTGAAAATAATTATTTGTAACATACTTTATCTTCAAATACATTTCTTAGTTGATCATCTTTCTCATTTATAATAGACTTCAATTCTTGAATATGTTTATTAAGTTCAATTTTATCACAATCAACATCATTATAAGTTTGCTTTAAACTACTTGGAAGCTTTAATAAAGATTTCGTATATTCTTCTATTTGTGCATCCTTCTTTTTCATATCAATTCGTAATTGTTTTAGTTGCTCTCGAAGTGATTCAATTTCTCTATAATAGATTAATAAATAGTTACAGAACAAAAAATATAAGAAAAACTGAATTTACTGGTCTTTAAAATTAAATGTTGAATTTGTGTCAATATATAAAGGCTCATTAGTTATTTTAACATTCATGGAAATATTATTTTCTTGGGTGATATCACAATTTTCTCTGGAATACAAAAAAAAAATGATCAGCAGGAAAATAACATTTTAAAATCATTTTATAAATACGGTTTCTTTCCAAATATATCTTCATATTTAATATCAAAAAATTCAAGACCATCAGCATTCCACCTTTGCTCTTCACGTGCTCTGCGTATAACTTCTAAAATATTTTTTAAATCATTTTCTAATTTATGATAATTGTTATCACCATTAAAATATATTGTATCTTTTCGTAACTTTTCTTCTAACATTAGTAATCTTTGACATGCTTCCCTTTGTAATTCTTCTAATGTTTCAACAAGTGTTCGATTTTGTATAATTAAATCACGCACCCAATCACAGTAAACAGGATATTTGAGCTAAAAATTAAATTAAAAATACATAATATTTAAGATTCAAAAATTTGTAAAATTTGAACAAAATCAATAACACAATGATTGCAGCCATATTTTTTTATTTTTTTTTTTGAAAAACAAAAATATTTTTATTTTGACGTTTATTACAGAAGGTCGCAAAAGTCATGATAATAAAATTTATATAAATAAATATACCTCGATACATTCACCACCAACTTCTTTTTCAATATATTTAATACGATCCTCATATGTTTGATTAAATTCATCCATTATTGATAATGTTGTTTTACATAAAATTTGATTATTAGAAACTTCTTCATGTAAAATTGATTCAGAAACTTTTTCTAAATTTTTACTATTATTCATTTTATATATTATTTTGTTTTTAACGACTAATAATAAAACAATATAACGTTTTCAATAATATCTTTAGATTTTTAAGATATAAACAAACTAATTAATATTTTTTTCACAATACATATCTTCCAAATAAATAAATAGAACTAATAAAAAACTTGCAAGTTTTCCATGCAAAAGAACAAAACAATCGAAACACGAAAAAACACGAGAATAGAAAAATTGGCTACCGTCATTGTTATATCTTAATCTTTTTTTGCGAAGAAAAACTGAATAATTTGATAAATAAATAATAAATTTTATTAGAACCAATAAAATAACCTAATAAGGGAAAAAAATTAATTTACTAATACAGATTTATTATGCAATTGGATTGGAATGAAATAAAATTAATAAGGTACATTGACAAACTTAATGTTAGAAAGTAAAGCTGACTAAGTTATTATATTTTACAATTTCTAATCGGACACTGTACAATCTGAAGAATCATTCGAGTTATTTGAATTCTCTTCAGTTGAAGTACTGTTTTTTCTATTAGATTGTTTTTTATCTTCAGCGGCTTTACCATTTTCAGGACTTTGTTCCATTTTTTTGTACCCAACCGTTGACACTTCAGCTGGTTTCTTATTTTTGTCTAATTGTGGGTTCTTTTGTTTTGACTGAGAATTTATTTCTTGTAATTCCTCCTGTACTTGCAAACTTTCAGCAGTATCTTCTGCTTCTTCAGCAAAAGAATGTGTTTCACTAAATGATTGTGGATATTGTGAATTGAGTTTTGTTTTTATTGTTCGAATTTTTTTAAATACAATATCGAGATCTTTTTTCATATCGCTCAGTAATTTTATATGCTTTTTGAAGTCTTCACCAGCAATTTTAAGTCTATTTGCGCTTAGGGCATTACAATTTAGAAGCATTTCATTGGTTTTTTCAAATCTTTGTAGCCTACAAATTTTATATTATTTACATTAAATATTAATAATAAAAAATAATTTTAGCAAGTATAAAAAATATTTCAATACCTACATTTGTTTTTGAGCTCTAATCATTATTTCCACATCTGGCTGATTCACAATCCCAGCTAAACCTATCTTAATTTAAATATTATAGTAATGAATTAATAAAAATGAGTATGAATGTGACTGTCAGTCAAAAAATGTTTACTACAAATTTTCACCTTGTACAAAAACTTCTGAAGCTGTGTAATTTTGATATATACTAAATCCTTCACTTTCCTCTGGTGTATGAGGAATTCGTCTAGAATTAGTCATTTCGTTACTCATTTTAATTAGTTTTTTAATTAATGAAACCCCGATTTAAATAAAAATGTTTAATTACAAATTTGTTTAAACCAATTATGAAATGATTATCATTGTCAAAATTAATGTTCTGTCACTTCATCTTCTCTTACTCGTGTATTGGTTTATTCTTCTTCAAAACTCCTGACATCTAGCGTCGAAAAATATTGTTCATGATGACTATTATATTTTCGATGTTATTTCTTCTTAGACTTTGACAGTTTAGCATTATTTTTTAATTTTGAATAATATTTGTTTTAGTAAATCGGTGGAAGCTTATTTAAATTATGGCAGATACAGAATTTCTAGAAAAATGGAATAATATTATACCCTATATAATACACGAATATGATTTAGCTCGGCCAACAGAAGGATTTTTGCGTAATGCATTAATAAATTATGTTCAAGTGTTGCATATCGATATTGCTAAGGTAATTAATTTTTTATCCCGCTTTTTATTATTTCAAATAAATATGATAATCATATAAATCATTAATTAATAACAAACCAAAATACTAACTAACCAGACTAATTCAATCTCTAGTAATAAGATAGTTTTACTCTATTGTGTATTTTTAATCATTATAGTAAGAATGTATTCTTTTCAGCTTAATTTAGATACTTCAGATGGAAGCATGAAATTATGTCAGTACATAAATCATATTTATAAAATTTCCAATGATTCAAATTCATTTTGTTGGATTGATTTATGTCATCCATGTAAGTTTATAAATTTAATAGATAAATTGATTGTTTTTAAAAATTATTAATATGTGTTATTTTATTATTTTAGTACCCAAAAAAACGGCTCATATGCTAAAAAATATACTAAATTATTTACTATATTTTAATATGTTAAAAGAAGACATTATTGATGAATCACTACAAAAAATTGAAGCTAAGGATGCAATTCAATTAAAGAAAAATCAACTTGAAATCGAAAATGAATCAAATAAAATAAAATTAGAAACTGTAAATACATTTTGTTCAATAATTTTTTTTTTAAGACAGTAATATTTAATTCTTATTCCAGATTGCTAGAAAACTTAATGAGAATGAAATTTTAAAACCAAGATTAGAGAAATCAATTAAGAATTTACAAGCTGATAAAATTAAATTATCACAAAAATTTGAAAATATTGATGAAGAATTAAAATCTTTTGATTATAAAATTCTCCAATTACAAAGTGAAGAAGAAAAATTAAAAAGTGAAATTGTACAAGAAACAGAAGCTGATAATCTTTTATTGTAGGTTAATAAACTTTATATCCTCAAAAACATAATTTCGATAAAATTATTAATCTCTTTTTCAGGCAACAGGCTTCCATTTTAAAAAGTATTGATGAGCAAAAAGAAATTGAAGAAGCACGTCGTGAAAATAATTCAAAGTTATCAAATTTGAATATTGAACTGGAACGAATTACTAAAAAAATACAAACAATTCTAGATATTTTCTCTGATAAAGTTTTAACATCAGCAAGGTAAAATATTGTATAATTAATTTGGAACAATAGAATTAAATATTTTATCATTTTTAGTAAGAGAAAAGAGTTTGAACAATTACTGGAAGAATTTGAAATATCAAAAAAAATTTATGAAGAAAAAGAAGCGGATTTGAACCATTTTCAAAGTTTATATAAGGAAAAAGATTTAAAATTTATTGCCGAAAAAAAATTGGGACAAAAACAAATAGATCAAATTATTAATGAAATTAATAAATTGAAAACGTAAATATTAATTTTTTGTATTTAATTTCATTCTTTTAAGTTTAATTATAGATTATAAAAAACTTGAGATTGTCTGTTTTAACTATGTACAATTTTTTCCATTTTATTTAAATTATTCCTTTTCTTCTAGATTGATTGCAAAAGATGACAAAATTTCTAAAGAACAAAAGGAAAAGTTAAATGATGCTGATAAATTAATTTCAAATTTAATAGAACAAAGAGAATTTATTATTGCCAAATCAACAGAAACCTTTGAAATAATAATACGTACATGTATTTAATAAAATGAATTGGTTTATAGCAAACACTTTGGGTGAAACATAAATTTTGTTTTTTTCAATTTTTATTTTCAGTTCTTTAAACAAATAATTATTTATAAATAAAAACACATGTTTTAATTAAACAATACAATATAGTATATGATTGTCAAAAGTATACTTTACTTATGTATTTCATTTTTAAAATTTATATTCGTTTCTCATTAAATTCAAAATACATAACTTTTAAACGGAAAAAAATAGATAAAGAGTTCACGTTGGGTTCAAATCTCATTTATTATTTTGATTGTATTATGTCTATGAAAAAATTCTCAATTCAGTTTTCAATTAAGTTTAATAAAAATCACTGTTTAGACATTTCTGCTTAAAAATTTATGCAATAGAATATGAACTATTTAAAGAAATTTTTTGTGTTTTTATTAGTTGCTGCAATTCAAATAAATTCAAATAGAGGATATTCGTATTATAACAATAATAATTATTTGAATTGTAATTTAGTACATCATCATTCGACTATAATTTGTTATGGTGAGAATTTTGTAAGTTTCATTTATAAAATGCATAAAATTAAAAAGTTATTAAAACCATATTTAATTTAATAAACAGAATAAATCAATTCCTTAAAAAATAATATTTTATAATTGTGTTTTATATAATGACTGAGAATGAATTTTACTTTTAGTTATAATTAAATATTTTACAATAATATCTATACTATAGGCACAACCATTGAGAAAATATTTTATAAATCATTTCAACAATAAGTCAGGAATTGATGTGCTTTTTTTAAACAATTCACTTATATATGAAATTGAATTGGATTGGACATCTGGATTGCGACTTGAAGAAAGATCGTGGAAACATGTAAATTTCAGTTCTAACAGGTCAATAATTTATAAGAAATCTTATGAAAGCATAATTCTAATTTTAACTTCTAATTTAAAAGGATGGGATTTCTGATGGATGGTATTTTTGATTCAATAACATATCTTGAAACGTTGAATCTCAACAATAATCAAATTAAATTATTACCTGTTGGAATATTTCACCAGAATACAAATCTGAAAGAAATTGATTTATCATTTAATGCGTTAACTTCGTTGGAACTTGGTCTTCTGAATAATCTACTAAAATTGAGAAAACTTATGTTGGGAAATAATAAATTAAATTCTTTACCACTGGGGTTATTTAATGGATTAAGTAATTTAGAAAACCTTTTTCTTTGTAATAACAGATTACTTCAATTGGAAGTAGGGATATTCGATCAATTAACAAATTTATGGTTTCTTGAATTATCTTTTAATCCAATTTCTGTAATAAATTCAGGAATATTTAATAGACTCGGATTACTTTCATTATATTTAAATGATTGTAGTTTAACGGAAATTAGCGCTGAATCATTTAATAAACTAATCACATTACATAAATTAAATTTAAATGGAAATTATTTAAGAGAATTACATGAAAATTTATTTTATCAACTGAAAAATATTCGTGAACTTTATTTAAATAAAAATTTAATAGAATCTTTACCAGACAATATATTTACAGAATTATATTGTTTAAAGATTTTAGATTTAAGTGAAAATCATTTAAAAAAAATACCAAAAATCGATATAACTAACAGTACATTAATAGCACTGAATTTAAATCGAAATGAAATATCAAATATTGAAGTAAATCATATTTCGGAGAATTTTTACAATTTGAAATATTTAAATATTGGATACAACAAATTAACATCATTAAAAATGGAAGTTTTGGAGAAATTAAAAAATGTGCGTAGAATTGATTTAGAAGGAAATCCTTTTCATTGTCCTTGTTGGAATGAAATAAGTTTTTTAAGGAAATATAATACAGAGGATAATAATTATGAAAATAATTTATTTAAATCAGGTAAATTGCCAATTTGTTTCGAAGGGGATTTTTCAATTTGTAATTATAATAATGAAGCTATTTATTCATTTCTTGCTAAACCATATTTACAAATAATATCAAAAGGTAGAATTCATAAGGAAGTTTATTATTCTTTTATAAATATTCATAGGTGGTTATTAAATTTTTGAACAACATTTATATATTCTTTATAAATAATATTCGATTAATTTGATTGTAGTTGAAGATCGATAACTTTTTATATTCTTTTATATAAATTCACACTCTTGAATTTAAAACCATACTTACCTATATATAGGGATCAATATTTTTATAAATATTAATTAAAAATTATCATTTAATTCATTCTTCTTAAAAACAATTATGTATTCAGTAATTACTAAATAATTAAGAATAATAAAGAAGAAACAAAATTAAACTTAAATTCCAGAGATTTTATATTTAGTGTTAACGGTTGTTATACTTTAAATTTAAATCAAATACTAATAGTCAATTTAATTGATCGATATATTATTTGTATGTAGTTGTTGTTGTTGTTGTTAAAATTAAAACAGTATTTTTTTATTAATACAAAAAATTTTATTATGATAATTAATTATTTATAAAATATGTTATAAAAAGTTATAAAAAAAAAACAAAGATAGTAAAATTTTAGTTTATTTAACTATTTTGAAAAAAAAATGTAGAAAATTAATTTAGTTTAAAATGTTTTTAAATTAAAACAAAAAATCTGAATGGAATAATAATGAATAAATAGTTGTCAAATTAATTTGAATAGCCGGCAACATAATATTCTTCTAATGGAATATCAGAATCAGAAGAAGAATCATATGCAACTGATGTGCTGTTACTTTTAGCTGCTTCCTTTTCTTTTTCTTCTTCTTCTTTCTGTAGTTCAATTAAATTAATTTGTGATGATGCCGGATCTGATAGAATAAAAATATACAATTTTTTTTTTTTAATCGACTTCTTTGCTGTATTCAGATTCATTATTTGCAACCCAATAAGCTATTATAAAAGAAAAAATAAAGTAAAAAATATAAGATCAACATTTATTTTCTTGTTTTATTTTTTTTTTTTCAATGAAATTGTTTTTTTTTTTTAACATAACAAATATTTCTGAATTAAATATATAAGAAGAAAAACGAGTAGATAAAGAAGATAATCTGCAAAACCAACATATTAAAACGGAAGCGTGAATAATAATTTAAAAATTTGATTTGTTAGAAAATTATTCAAAAAAACTGCGAAATTTATATTTCTCATTTTTTTTTTTTCAAGAATAAATTAAAATAATAATTACCTGAGTTTATATTTTTCAATGGAACATATTTCATTGAATGAATTTCATCATAAGTTATATTCGCATATGGATCTTCTTTTTCTTTTATAACATTTGTTGTTTTTTCTGATACCGCCGGTATGGTCAATTTTGGCAACATATTCTCCAAAGTGTTTACCTATTTTTAAAGAATTTATTGTTAGAAAAAAAAATTCTTATAATTTAGGTTCACTTAATAAATTTATTAACAAAAACCTGAGTTTCTTGATTATGATGCTTCAATTTCTGTATTATTTCTTTTAGAAAATCAATTTCCTTTAATTGTTTCTGTAATTGATCCTCCATTGTATCCATAAACTCTTGGTTCCTTCTATATGTTTCTATTTCCTTCGATTGAACCTTAATAATTTCTAAAAGTGCATTTTGTACATCCCAAAGTTTTTCACTCATTTTTAATCTGTAAATTATTTAGATAAAATATAAAGTAATTAGTTAAAATTATAGTAACAACAAAACAAAATAAGTAGGTATGGCAAACAAAAATTAAACATATGTTCCTTTGTGTTTGAATTAAACAAAATGGCGTCTTATTCAAAATTAAAAAAAAATCATTATTTTCATTATTAAAATCAACTATGAATCCATTAATTCTATTATTATAAATTTATTCCATTCGTATTCTTATTTTTATTACAAAATTGGTTTACTTACTATTATTTTATATTTTATAAAATTAAAACAAATTAATCTTTTATTATTTCCTTTGTTTAAAACTCAAATTTCGAATAATATTTTGGTTGAATAAATGAAAATGAAAATAACAAATTTCTCAATGAACAAACTAATTTATAAATTCTTTCCAATAAAAAAACCTTAAATTTATATAATCACAATTTCAGATTTTAAATAAAGAAAATATTTATTGAATTTTAAGGACTTACCAGGATGTTAGTTTTGTTGTAAAAATAAAAGATGTTGCTCGTTCGACTGAAGAATAATATTAAAACAAGTTTTGTCTAGTAAAAATAGTTAAACGTATAATTTAGGTATAATATCCCTTTCCAAAAATCATAATGAATAAATGCTATATTTTTTTCCACCTACACAGACACAAAATAAAAAAAGGATCAGGATCACACAAATACTTTGACAAAATTTATTTATTTTGTTTATTTGATTTTGCATTGATGAAGGTACAAAAATATTGTTATTTTTATTTCCCCTTTTTCAATATAAACAACTAATTTTCTATTTGAAATTTTTCTTCAATTATTAGGTAAAAAAGTAGGTACCAAAATTGATCGTAGAATCAAATCTCACCTTATATTATTTGAAAAGGAAATTATACAAAAATTTTACTTTGACCATTCATTGGTATAGAATAAATATCAGAAAGAGTTAAATATGAGTTTTTATAAATCATAAAATTAAAAGGAATTCTGAATCCTAAAAAAAAAAAGAAACAAAATATGTTATTAAATTTTTTATTTAAAAGAAAAAAATATTAAATATTCAGTTTTGTATTTTGTGTTTTATGAAATAATAATAAAAACAATAAAAATAATTAATACACAATTTCAATTATTATATTTTTTATGAAACTAATTTTTTGAGTAAAAAAAAAAAACAGGAACAAACAAAACACCAATCAAATTATATATTATTATTAAATAAAATATTTTTTTTTATTGTATCTGGTATTTGAAGTGACATAATTTTTCTAATACCAATTTGATCTGTTAATGAATTATTTTTAATTATTTTACGTACATAATTTATACATAAAAGTTGAAGATTTAAAAATTTTGATGGTATTATTTTCATTTGTTTCAATTCTTCAATATAATTATTATTTGTTTTTTCTAGAAAATTATTATCATTAATTATTGAATATTTTTTATTATAGAATAATATTAATGAAAATTTCTCCAACAATTCTGATTTGATACAATATAAATTTAAAAATTTTATATCATCTAAGAATGTTTCCCTTTTAAATAATTCTTCATTATGTGAATAATTTTGAGTTAAAAAGAAAATTAATAAATTAAAACATTTCGTTGTATTCAAACCATAATGATATAGAATTTTAAATGAATCTTTAAATTCAATTAAATTATAATTTTTACTTAATGAATATTCAAAAACACTATCATGTTCTATGTTGTAATTTAAACCTTTCGACATTATTTCTGGAAAAATTTCCAAAGATAAATTAACATTAAAAATAGTGGAAATATTTCCAAAAATACGATATAAAAATAAATCAGAAAAATTTAAATCATTTATTGTATTTATACGATCATGCATTATAAATTTAATCCATTGAATTTTAGCGACAATAGATGGTTCATTATTTTTTTGTAAAGCCTCATCAATTAAATTAATAAAATATTTTTTTGAATTATTGACAGTATAAAATTTATCAATAAATATTTGTAAGATTTTTGGATTTAAATCATCATTAGTAGAAAATAATTCAATAAATTCTTGCACTTCATCAGTTGGATAATTTTCATCAAAGAAAAAATCGAGAAATAATTCAATTGTTTTAATGGTTTCATCTAAAATATTAGGAAAATGAAGTTCTGGTAAAAAAAAGCATAACTCTAAAGGTGTTATACCGTATATATTTTCGGCTCGAGTATCAGAAGTAGTAAAATATAATAAATATTCAATAATTTCGTATGATAAATTTCTAACAGCAATATGAAGTGGTGTTTCATCATCTAAGTCTGTAGCATTTTCGTCTGCTCCATTTTCAATAAGTAATTTAATAATATCGAGTCGTTTTATTTCCATTGCTTTATGCAAACAACTCTCTTCTTCATTATTAAGAATTTCAACTAAAAATGGATCATACTTTAATAGTTCCTCAACAATTTCAATTGGAACATTTTTATCCATACACGCCAGCATTAATCCTGTACATCCTTCATATGTTTTAATTTTTAATATTTCTAAGCCTGCCATTTCAATAATAAAATTAATATTCTTTATTGATGTATGAGATTTAATTCCATGATGTAAGATTGAAAAATTATGATTATCAGTCAAAGAAAACGACCCTTTAGATTTAAATTTCTTTAAATTTTTTTCAAAATCATCCTTTAGAAAATTTATTTGGCGTTTCGACATTTTTTTTATAATTAAATAAATAAATATAAAATTTTGTCGTTCTCTTCTATCTCTTTTTGTACTTGACTAATATCAAGTTCAAGTGATTGTTTTTATTATCTTTTAAAGACACTCTTTCTTTTATCGTGTTTAAATTCTCAAATGAGATTGACAGTTCTTTTTCTTATATACTTGAGTAAAACTAATAAATAAACTTTACATGCGTAAATATAAACAATAACAAATGTATTGTATGGTATGAAGTAAGCAATATTACAGTGGTTAATGTGGAGATTGTTGTGAAAAAATGGAGATTTTCAGAGTTGTGTAAAATAAAATATTGAGAAATATAATTTAAAGCAAAATAAATCAAAATGTAAATAAATAAATGAATAACAAAAGTATTATATCTTTTTCTTATAATTTAAATTTTATTTTATTTTATTTCATTTCTTTCATGTTTTACTAATTTTATATTATTATAATTAAATTTGAACCGGAAAAAAAATGTTTTAAAATTTTAATAATATTTTTTTCTTTCTTTTCTTTTTTTTTTGTTTTTTAAACAATTAAAAAAATATCATTAATTAATAAATTAGGTAATCAATTAATTAATTTCAAGTTTTTTGTTTTATATTTATAAATTCTTCCGCACATCGTTCGTTCACACAATGCATACACACACTATAGAAGAGAAGGGGTGAGCGTTATTAAAAAATATTCGAGTGATCTTTTTTCATGTTTTATTTGTTGTCCGCTGAATGCTATTTCCCTCATCCTCGCTCCAACTTTCATTCAAATTTAAATTATATAGCTATTTCTTTTTCTTTTGTTTGGACAAGAATGAATGAAAATTTTTCCTTTCATTAATTTTATTAATAATTATTTTTTATTATTATTTATTAATTAATTAATTAATTATGATGAATCCTTTTTATCTTCTTCTTTTGACCATGAAATTTTTGTTTTTATTGTTGTTGTTTTGTTTGATTTTGATTATAAGAAATGTTTTATTTAATTGGATTTTCTTTAAAATATTTTTTAGGTTGTTTTTTATTTAGTTTGCCAAATCTTTCGGCGTTTAAGCCAAATAAACATAAACTTTTCTATCTTCTGGCGTACGCGCTAAATATTCTCGCTCAATCAGTCCTTCAATACGTTTTTTAATAACAACTGGTGATGGCAAAAAACGACTTCTTAATTGTGTTGTTACATCTGATATTAATAAATTATGCTAAAAAAGAACCGTGAAATAGTAAATAAACAAAAAATACATAATAATAACAATTTGTATGTCTCCTTTCTATCATACTTACCGGAATTCTTTTACGTGATTTCATTATTCTTACAATAGCTGCTTCAATTTCATGTTTACGATCTTCATCAACTTTACTACGTGTTTCACGACGTTCTGGTTCAGATTCACCTTTAGCGGCAACTGTTTGAATTTTAACTCTTTAAAGAAAAGAAGAAAAATGTAAATCATCCGTTTTTTTTCTGATTTAAAACGAATCAACAGTTTCTAATCAATGTCATATTATTATATAAAATTACAAACCTATGAAATTTCGATACAAATGCATCATTTACATAAAATTCATTAGTAGGTTCAATGTCTTTTGTTTTTGGTGTACGTAATAATAAACGTTGTGCTGCTTTTCCCATTGATAGTGACTGTAAAGCACGTATTAAATCTTTTTCTGGAATATCCGTTTCTTGTTGTATCTCTTCATATGTTAATCGATCACGTGTATTAAATAATAATAATACGCACATCTAAAAATAGAAAAAAAATAATAAAGGAAAAAATAAACAAAGACAATTTATTAAAGCACTTTTGTTGTTAAAAGAAAAACGACAACAAAAATAAATAAAGAAAACCAAAAAGACAGAATAAGGTACAAAGAGAAAAATAATAATAACATAAATAGTAAGGAAAAAGTTTAGTAGCAATGGATCAAAACAAATTTATATATCGAATTTCATGAATTTTCTTTTTAGCTGTCACCCTTAGAATTTAGATTCACTACAAAATTATAGCAATATTAAAATTCCAATTAGATAAAATTACTTCATTAAAAATAATTCGTAAAACTCAACATATAAATCAATTATTTTCTAAAATTTGTTTTACTAATTCGCTGTTTTTTTTTTTAATTTTACTAACTTGATAAGTTGATACTTGTAAAATATGTTTACGTGTTGTTGTTGGACCTATAATAACAATTGATGAACTTGAACTGGCACCATCTTTATTATCAGGATCACTTTTGCAACCATAGAATACAGCATTTATATATGCTGTACCCATTTGTGGTTGTAATGTTAATTGTCTTCCTGAATGTTTGGCCAAATAAAATCTTTTAAAGGTTTCAAAGGCTGCCCTCGGTGACGCAGGTATATTACAATTGGGTGTTGCTGCCTAAATTTAAAAAAAAGTATTATTGGTAAATATTTGAAATTTGAATTTAATTATTCCTTAAACTAAAATAACAAAAATAAATTCACCTGCGTTGGCCAGAACCCAGTTGTTAATATCCTTACTGTTAAATCTACTCCGCACAATGAAATTCCCTGATTATTTACATGATTTTTAAATTCATCCATAATTGTGTTTGATACAGACATATCCTTAAACATTCCTTCTAATTTTGAGGTAAATTGACAACCACATTCAGTCTATAATTTAAAAATATTAAAATAAAAATGATTCAAAAATTTATATTATCTTTTACCTTAAGCTTTGAAATCATATTCTTTTCTGAATCATCTGAAACAGATTTATTAAGAAGTAATCTCTTTGCAAGATGCGTTTTATAATATCTTTCAAATACATCCTTTTCTAACAAATATCTAAACAACACCATTGTTTTATCTAATATTGTCTCTATCTCTTGTTCCGTCATCTAAAAATAACAATAAAAACTTTTTGATTAATAATTAATATTTTTTTAAATAAAAAATAAATAAAAACTAGGTACATTCGGCAAGTAAATATTATTTTTTTTTACAACAAAAACACTAAAATAAAAATATAAAAAAAAAAGAAATTAGAATTTCGTCAATTTATTTATGGAACAAAATTAGGAATATTTATTTATATTTAAATAAAATTGATTTTAAAGAATTAACGAAATTCAATTAAATATGAATACCAAATTATTAGATCCATGATAATGTTCATAATATTCTTCAAAATCATGTGTTGAACTTGAACACTAAATATCAATAAACAACAGAAAAATTAAATAAAATAAAAAAAAGAATGATGTTTGGATTTTTGATTTTATAAATTTAATTTTTAAATAAAGAATAATTCAACTTACACCTTTTCCTCCTTTCTTTAATTTATCATCAATAAATAATGATAAATATTCTGGCGATTTACTATTCAAATTAAGAAAATGTTCAAAATCAGATGAAATCATATGCTTAAATATTTTGTCATTATTAAATGAATTATGAAGAAAATGATCAAAACGATCTTTTAAATCTAGTAAATTTTGTACAAATGTTATTGGATTTGTACCATTATCCTCTTCTTTAACTAACATTCGTCCTTGTTCACGTAAATATGACGACACACAATCAGATATTGTTTTAAGTCCATCAACAACACGTGAAAATAATTTATACATACAAGCCAAATCATCTGTTTTATTATTTTTAAGCATATAAACAACACCAGAATTTTCCATTTCAACAATAGAACGCATATGTTTTTTTATCAATTCATTTTCAACAACCTCAACAATATGTGTTTCTGTACTTTCATCTAAATATAATTTAGCACGTTCAGCTTCTTCTGTTATACGAACCTAAAATTTTTACCATTTAATTTTGAGTTACTATTTTTTTTTTCTAAAATTAAAATAAAAAAAAAATATCTCACCTCTACACGTTTTATATAAACACTAGCACTATTTTGTGATAAAAATTTTTGTGATTCCATTTTATAAAAAGCAGCAGATTGTGCTAAAAATGGTCTTTCAAAATCTTCTTCATACACCCAACGACTATTAATACCCAATACCATTAACATATGACAAGCATTTTTAATAGCAATGTGATCAATTACTTCTCCTTTACGTTCAGACATAACCATGCCTAATAATGTTTCACGTAAATGATCACGTATTATACCAAAACGAACAACCTAAAATAAAAATAAAATAAATAAATCAAAATTTTATTTCCAAATAGAGAAACAAATGGATTGATTTTTTACAAAAGAATATAATGAAACTTACTTGATCTCTAAATATAATCAAACCAAGATTATAAACATTATCAACATCATTTTGTTGGACATATACACGATCCATATACATTAATATATCTCTAATCATGACCATTGATGTCTGATGGTCAATCCATGATTGATTTAATGTTTGTAAAAAATTATTATGAAGACATCGAAGTACATCCTCACGAACCTACAAAGAAACAAATAGATTAAATAGTTTCGAAATCAAGCAATTTAAAAATCAAAGTTAATCAGAGTTTAAACAAATCAAACCAATTTTGAAACTTTTCATTTATTAAATAAGAAAAACATTTTTTGGAAATTCTCTTAAGATTTATACAAATAGAAAATAATATTTACCTTTTCTAAATGTTGAGTAACAACCTCTTTAAGACCTAAATATAGTCTTTCACCATGCTTATGCAATACCATATTATATGCATTACGATAAAGTTCTTCAAATGATAAACCAGAATTATTCTTTTTTTGTATTTCTTGAATTGCATTTTTTAATAGTGCCCATATTGATTCAACGAACTTCTCGTCCATATTCGTCTAGAAAATTAAAAAATACAACATTAATTATAAAATAGTGAAAAATTGTATAATCAGTGAATTAAATTTAGTGAATGAAATTTTTAAATTAATTAAGACGTTACCATTAATTCCGACGTATCAATGTATTCAATAATCCAAAGAGGAATTCTTTCATTAATATTATTTATTCGTGTTGTATTATTGTGATTACGAAATGTCGTTAAATTTGACATAACTTTCAATTATTTCTTTTGATTTGATTTTTTAATTTTGTTTTAATTTAGAAAATAAGTTCAATGTAAAATAACGAAAAATGTTTAAGAAATAAATAAAAAAAAAGTGGAAAAAGATATAAAAAATAAATAAATACAACTATTTTGTTTCCCCAACAAAAATGACACTTTTAATTTTTTTTTTTTTTTGTTTTCAAGATTTATAAAATTTTCATAAAAAAAAAAAAGAAAAGAAAAATAAAATTTAACAGAAAATTCAAAGCTTCTTAGTTTTTTTTTTTTCAAATTAAAAAAGATACACCAATAAAAAAAAAACAATAGAGTAAAAAATATAGGATTCTTATGTCTGTCTTTTGTTCTTTTTGTGTATTTTCAGTTTTTCTCTTTGTGATTGATTTGTAACAAAAAAAAAACAATAATTAAACACGCGTATATTTGCCTATGTGTGTTAAGTGCGATTAACTGTGAAAAAATAAACACATCGTTTTGTTTTTGTGTTTGCTAAAAACTTTTTGTTTATTTAGAAAAAAAAAAGTTAATTTGTTGGATTGTTTAACGAGTTTTCCACAATAATTTTTATTTTTGGAATTTAAAGAAGTGAAACAAAAACTATTTTCTAATAATGAAATTATTTTAAAAGAAGAAGGAATTGTGAAAAAAAACGGTGAGTGAAGAAGGATAAATACGGGAAAATGTTCGCTTTAAATTTTCATTTGAACCAAGAGAACAACAAAAAAAAAATAACAAAAATTTAATGATTTTACTGTGACCTTGATTACGTTTATTCAACTAAAGTAAAATTGATTTTTGTTTGCCAATTTTTTATTTTTTTATGTTTCAAAAAAGAAAAAAATTTCATTCATTTCATTAAAATCAAATTCATACTACGCACTTAGTAGTAAAATTCAGCAAATATTTTGATTATCATTTTTAGATGTTTTTTAAATAAAAAAAAAACAGAAAAATGTTTTATAAAAATTCTAATGTTTACTTCTAACTACTTCGACATAAATTTAACTTGCAAGAGAAAGAGAAAAAAAAATAATAAAAGTAAGTGAGAATGAGAGAGAGAAAAGTAAACCGGAAGTAATTGACAGGAAATATATCAAAAATTAGCCTTGAGAAAGAAAAAAAAATTGTGAATTGTAAAATATTGTAGGATAGAAAAATATATTAGATAAAGAATTAGAACATTCTGACTGAAGTCATACACATCCTAATTTTTGTTCAATTTTAAGTCAACAAATGGATATTTTGTCATTAGATGTTTTAAGCATTGATTGATAGTGATTGGCCAAAAACAATGAAAAAAATTATTTTTTCTATTGTTAAAATTTGCAAATATATTTAATTGTAATAAATCAAAACATCAATAATATAAAAAGGTTTTATATAAAATTTGCATTTTATTTTTTAACATCTATTCAGTGACCATAGTTTTGACACATTTATCAAAATTTGAAAGTGTATTGAAACAGTATTCAACAACTTGTGATTATATTTGCGAAGAGGAATAACCCCAGCTTCGACTTAATATATTTTCGCATTTGTTTTTAATTCAAATATAAAACTTATATCGAAATAATGTCAAATAGGATAGGATAAATAGTCTTTCATATTACATTAATCTCTATAACGCGTTTCTTTTTCAATTAAAGGTAAAAAAAATTAAGCGACAAGTTCAAGGTTCTCATAAAATTACAAAAAATAATTCACTCTATAATCAAAACTTCATTATGGAACCGAACTCAACTTATTGGCTTACTAGCTTAAAATTTTCTTTCTCAAGAACAAGAAACTTATTTTTCTTATTACAAAATTGCATGGACAATAATAAAAATCTAATTTATCGTCCGACAGCCTAATTAATTATGTTGGAAATCTAATTAAGTCAGATGAATTCAAAAAACTTACCGGAAATGATCGAATTCTCATTTTGCCTTCTTTCTTTGGGGCTGTATTTCGAATCATTTTGTATTACTAATAAATAAATATAATTTATCCTCCCACTCCCTCGATTCTTTAATTGTTCTTGTTTTGTCTCTTCCTCCTTGTAACAAAATTTTTACACCTTAAACGAATTTTTAAAAATAAATAAATTAATTAATTAAACAACAATAAAATCTTAAAAAGCAAAAAAAAAACAATATATAAAAAATAATAAAACCTTCACTTCTTCTTATCTTGTGTTGTGTCCAAGTTTGTTTTTCTTTTTTTTTCTCTTCTTTTACTTAAAATCTCATTCTTATAATTATTATCTTTTATTGTTTTTTTACTTAATATTTTTTCTCTCTGAAAATTATAAGAAGAAATGAGTTTTAATTTATTAACCTATTAATTATTTTATTAGGTTTTGTTCGTAGTTGTTTTTGTTGTTGTTGTATTGTTTTTGTTGATAAAATGACAGTTTTTCTATTCTTCTCTCTGTATGCCAAAATTAAAATTCTCAGTTTACATTTTAATAATAATTACAACTATTGTGAATGAAAGAGATAGCATGTGTTTTCATAAAATATTGAGCAACAAAAACATAAAAAAAAATTTATTTATGCTTTTTTTTAAATAAAAAATGAATTCTCCTGCAATGGAAATCATTGAGAAGAAATTAGTTATTTTGGAATACAATATTTTTTCTATTGTATTTCTCACCTTTTATATTTTATTGAAAAAAATACAATATCATTTAAAAAAATTAAATAATTTTATGAGGTGGATAAAAAACGCCCACAAACTAGAAGAAATTTATAATTAAGTTTTTTTTTTGTAATTTCGGTATTATTTGGGCTGCTGTCGGATTTGAACATCAAAAACAATTACTACTACAAAAAAAAAAAACAAATTATTAAGTAAAAGTTTGTTTTATAAATTAACTTTACGATAATTTATAATGACAAAGAAATAAGAGAAAAATTAGAATTCAATAATGATTAAATTAACACAAAATAATAAGATGAGAAGAAAAAAAAAAGATTTTTTTTGTCTTTTAAGAACTTTCACTTGAATAATTTTTTTTTATTTTTTTCTTTATTCTCACTTCAAAAAAAATATTTTGCTCGTCTTTTTTCACAAATCAATTATTTTAGTGTATTTATTATTAAACAAACACATGCACACATTCTATGTAAACTATTCATATTAAATATAACTAAAATATTGCTGATTATTTTATAAATATTAAATATTTTGCAATTTTTAATGCATTTTAATTTTTTTTGCCAGCCATTTTGATTATTTTTTTCTCTTTTTTCTTATTGTTGTAAACAGTATTGCCATTTGTTAATTTTTTTTCAAAAACTACTGTTACCGACATATTGACTGATCCAAATTCTAACTTATCATATTATTAAAATCAATTCTATTATTAAAGCCAAATATTTGTAGTTTTCGTTAAAAATAATTAATAAAAAACAATGTTTTATATGCTTGAATTTTTTTATATATTTGTAATTCCAGTTTTTTCTACTTGATCTAATAATAATTGTAAATTTGTATCGAATAATTCACATCTGATAGGCATTTCCAAAGAATAAAATGGATTTTTCAGAACATAATCGGCATACAATTCATATATTTTCTTAAGTAAAATTTCCATTCCATTTTGAATTGTTTCTGAGACTAACATAAATTTAACACCAGTCAATGTTTGAAAGCAATGAAGTTTAAAAGTGTCTGCTTCCAATACTTCAATTCCTGAACTCTTTGGTTCTGGACTTAATTGACTTGCAATGGCAAATAATGGGTAGAACATACTGGCGAGAAAAATTTTCTCATTTGTTGTCATTTTTGGTCTGTTAAATTTAAGTTGTAAAGGAAAATTTTCAGGATTTTCCAGCATTTCTTTTACATCTCTGCCATCTTCCAGCGCAGCATCATTTACCACTAAACCATTAACATGTGTAAGAATGTGACCAACTAAAATATAAAAATGGTTATGCAAAATAGGAAAAGTTATCCTCCCACAATTTCATTTTTCATACCATTAATTCCATCTTTTTGTCCGAAAGCCACAGACACTTTTTTTTTATCAAATTGTAATGTTATATCTATTGGATACGTAAATGTCTTCTCTGTTTCAATTTTAGGTATATTATGGTCATGATTAAATATTAATCCTCCGGATTTACTAACAATATAAACACCGTAAATAACCATTACTTTATATATTAAATTAAATTAAATGTAAATATTGTTTTTATAATTCTAGTTTGACTTTGACAGCAAGGCTGCGTTTTAATACAAATTGTAGAATTATGGAATTTGAGCAAAAGAAATGAGCTCATATGTTGTTGTTGCAACAAATAAAGAAACGTCATTTCATGATAAAAATAACAACAATATCAAGAAGCGAAATAAAAGAAAACAATTCAATTTACACATCAAAAGCCAGAATAATAATTCAACACAATAATTCAAATGGATAGCATACGTGTAAGTTTAGAAATTACATAAAATATCAATAAAGATAAACCACTGCAGTGTTTGAACCATGTTCTAATTTCTCATTTTTTGAAAAAAATTTTCAGAACATTTGTCAGAATTTTTTGCAAGGCTTTTTTGATAGCATAAAAGGAACAATTGTTGTTTTTTATTTAGATAAAGAAATGAACAAACGGGCATCAGTTAATAAAGAACAAATACAACAAATACAGAAAAATATAACTGGTGGTGGCAAAGACAAAGAAAGTCTGAAACGTGAAGAGTAAGTTTATCTTTAATATTTTTTTTTCTTTCAAAATTATAATAATTTACAATTCATTATTTTTTTATAGAGAATCAAAAGTTCTTAAACGAGTTTTACAATGTTGTGCCTTAAACGGTGGTGTATTCTGGGCTAGCATAATGTTATTTGAATATTTATTGTTACCAACACTTAAAATATTATTATATTTTTTATTTGGTAGTAATGATAATGGTATTAATCATATAATATGGAGTTGGATACAACCAATATTATCATTATTATTTGGTATGATATGGGTGTTACCATTATTTATATTAAGTAAAGTTGTCAATAGCTTATGGTTTCAAGATATTGCTAATTCAGCATATAAATTTCGTAAAGGACGTCGACAATTAATGCCTAGTATTAGTAAATTAATTGCGGATACATTATTTAGTTTATTAGTGCAAACATTATTTTTAATACAAAGTATGTTGATTAGTTTATTACCAATAAAATATATTGGTAATATATTTAGTTTTGTACATATTTGTTTATTATATAGTTTATATGCATTTGAATATAAATGGTTTAATATGGGCTGGGAATTACATAAACGTCTTACATATATTGAAAATAATTGGCCATATTTTTTTGGTTTCGGTATGCCACTAGCATTGTTAACACAATTAACAAATTCATATATTATAAGTGGTTGTATATTTTCAATATTATTTCCATTTTTTATATTAAGTGGTAATGAAGCAACAACACCAACGCAAACAATATGTGATATACAAATGAAATTATTTTCACCAGTTGTTGCTATTTCAAATACATTATTTAATAAAACATTAAATAATAGTAAAACTCAAATATCAATACAAAATCAAACACAAAATACAAATAGATAGAAATAAAATCATCAAAGATCACCACACGAATAGAATAATTTATTAACAGAAATAATATATTTTGATTTTTGGGAAATTAAATTTTTATATTAAAATAGAGAAAATTAAACATATTTACATATTTTGAATTATTTTAATTGTTAAATTACTAACTTGTTTGGTAAAGTACTTACCTTTTGAAAAATGAGAATAAAATTTATTAAAGATAAGTCAATTTTTTTTTAAAATATTAATAATTAAAACTGAATCAAAGGAATGGATCATATTCAATAGTTCAATAAAATCCAGAACAATGTTTAACAATTAATTTCTTCATGCTTCCTAAAATTTAATTTTTAATAAAAAGATGAAATTAATTTTGTTTTCAATCATTTTATAGTTTTCATTATTAAAATGAATTCACTGAAAATGAAGAAAGTTTCTATTTATTAGAAAATATATTATTTCTGTCTAAAATAATGGCAGCGGCAGGGAAAATAGATGGGACGATATATACAAAAAATATTAACGAAAAAATTCGTTTTTTTAACTAAAATAAATTGTGTAAGAAAAAATATTAATTATTTATAAAATAATTGTTAAGACTGTTTTTTCTGTTTTCGTGTTTTTTTGCTACTAATTATTTTATTTTTATTTTCTTTTGTTAAAACAAACAAAATGCTTTTGCTGGATAATTTTGTGAATAAAAAATTTATAGATATTGTAAAATAAATTTTAATTTTTGGGTTTTATATTTTTTCTTTATTTACTAAAAGAAGAAAAATATCATAATTAGAAATTAATTAAATTTATATAAACAAACAAAAGAACAAAACACGTTCAATCATGACGAAAATTAAAAATGTTAAAATAATAAAATTTTATATATAAATATAAATGTTAATAAATTTCAAAATAAACGAAACTCCATACATTTATTGAATTTTTTTAATGTTAATATTTTTTACTAGATGACCATATTTTGATTATTTATTTAATTATGTAATTCTTATCTTTGAGAAGTTAAAAGGAATGAAATTTGTTGTCATCTTTATAAAAACATTTTCTAAATTACAATATCATTTAATATTCTTGTTAACTTTCGTGTCTTATATGTTGCCATTTATTTAAAGATGAATAAATAACACAAAAAACATATTTAATAACATAATAAATCATCTGGTGGTTCTTCTTTAATTTCTGGTACAGTATGATAAGCAGCAATCGCAATATGTTTTTGTAATGCATCATAATTTAATGATGGATTATTTTCAATATCTTGATGATATTGTTGTTCTTCATTTGTAAAACCTTTATAATTAACACAGTTTCTAGCATTTACAGAATTTTGTATTAAATTTATAATAATTGGATCTGCGAGACCGAAAAACCAATCACCTTGTGAACGTATATTTATATTTCTCATATCAGTAACACTATTTATTTTTTGCAATAATATACGATGGCAATAATCAGCTGATGGTCCAGAAATTATAAAATTTGGATCACATTCTGGTATTATTTCAAATTTAGGTTGATCACCATTATCTAAAATTTTACATGTGTACATACATTTTTTTTCAGCATCTTTATAATGAGAATAAACACGAGTGGATATATAACCAACTGGATATATTAAATTTTCTGTATGATACCCAGGCCGATCATAAATTTCACCTAATGAGTGTAAAATATAGCCAGTCATATTGAGAGGTAATACAGGTTTCCCTTCAGTATCTAATGGTATGGTTTGATAAGGTGTTGCTTCTGGTGTGGTTAGAGTTGCCGGTGGTGTTACTACTACTGGTTTTTTGTTATTACTTATATTATTTTGGTAATGAGGAATTTTAATCTTTTTATTGATTACATTTCCTTGTCGACTTTTTCCACTTGCTTCAGAATTTGCTTCCGATATTGAACGTTTTTTTATTTGCTTTTTTATTAGTAAATTACTATTATTCGCCGAGTTTAAATCACTTGATTGTGTGGTTGATGAAGTTGTTGTGATTAAACTTAAACTTGGTGGTTGTGTATTACAATCAATTTCATTTTCATGTTCAATTAGCTTTTTCAATAAAAATCTCCGTTCTTCTTTTACACATAAAATATTTTCTTGTATTTGTGCAACTTGATCACATAAAGCTGCATTTTCCTATTTTATATAATTAATCATTTACATTATTTGTTTTATTTACAATTAATAATAATTTGTACTTACATAAACAAGATTCTTAAAACGGCGTTGCAAACGTTGTAGTTTTTTTTTATAAATTTGATTATTTAACTCATGTTGCTTTTGAAACATAAAATATTTATCGTTCGTCATTTTAGCTACTTCATATATTACAATAAATTTAATTAAATTTATTATTTTTTGCTTACTTAACAAATAACTAAGAATAACTTTTTGTAGCTGATTCTAGCCACAATTTTGACAGTAGTCAAACACAATTTTGACAGCTAAGCTAAGGCAAAATTGTATGGTTAAGTAGGGGCATGAATTTTTCATACTGAAATCATGATACAAATATATTTATATATATTTATGAATAATAAACTTTGTTGTAAATGAAAATCTAGGGGAAAATATATTTAATATATATATATTAAATTACAGTTCATTAAATCTATTTATTTATTAAAATCTTTTAGAAAATAAACTTTATTCATATTTTGTTTCGGTTTTATTTTTTAAATCATAAAAAAAGAACTTTATTGAACGGCAGAAAAAGAACCATTTGTTGAATTAACATTTTTATCAGCTTTTGTAACATTTCCATCTCTCAATTGTAGTAAAATAATTAAATATGTTGTTGCTGCTCCCACAATCTAAGGAATATATTAATTATTAGTACAAATTTTATTTAATAAAATCTAATTCAAACTGTAAATATTAATGAATGGTCAACTGTAAATAATCCCCACGCTGTAAATTTTATTTTTCGATGGATCAGTTGAAGAGAAAAATTCAGAAGCTAAAGGAAAAACAAATTATTTTTTAGGAAATAAATCTTTGTTTTAAATAAACCTTTTCTTTTAATTCATTGTTGTTTGTGATATTCATTAGTTTGTGTACAAATCCAGCAGTTTTTTCACTCTTCCAAGTATACAAAAAAAAAAACAAATTGGAAAATATTCTTATTATGTGATTTAATAATGGAAAATAACAAAATACTTCTATAGATGTTGAACTTGCACTATTAACAATTAAAATAATTCCAATTGAGTACATTACTATTTGATATGTGAAAAAGATAACAAATTCTAATGTGCCAATATTTTGTTTTTCATTGCTAAATAAAAGCTCAAGTACGTAATAAGAATTGAAAACAATTACTACAAATGAAATTAAAATAATTGTTAATATTTGTGTTGAAAAATATAGTTCAGCTAAACTGCAAGCATCACATAATTGATCATATAATTTTGTTACAGTTACAATTATATCAGTTGAATTCATTGGTGTTGATGTAAAAACAGATGATATTTTACATGAAGGGCATGGTTTTTTAATCTGTTGTAACTGAAGTGATACTGAACTTTCAGATGGTGAATTTTTTTCAGTTAAATTGATTCGATCATCAACATTAAAATTAATTAGAACCTATAAATAAAACAGGAAAAGATTAACAAAATCCAAGATTCATATAAAAATAATTGTTTTATTAAGTAAACAATTATAAAAATAATTATTAAAGGAACATTGTTTGCGTTGGAATTAACGTAAATTTTTGAATAAGTTAATTAATTAATTTTAATAATTTAAGAACGAAATTTATAAGTGTAACATAAATCCAATAATCTTTTATAATTTAGCAGAATCAGAAATATATTATGAGAATAAATTGTTTTTCATATTTATACAAATTTACTAAAATCAACAATATAATTTTATCGATTGTTTTTTTAAATATTTAATGTTTAAAAATTATAACATTATTTTCAATGGATATTCTAACACGCGATACTGAAATTCAGTAGATAAATGCATATTTATAAAATAAACTAATAATATAATAATAAACCATACCTTATTTAATAAATAAAACCGATAACGTATTTCTTTAATTAAACATGAAAAATTTACAACAACCATTGATATTAAAAAATGTGGTAAAAAAAATGATACCCAAATATAAATGGATGGATAAACATTCACACTTTTTAATAAAAGATAACTACCAATTAAATATGTTAAATACATAATTATTTTAATTAATAAACATATGCAGTTTTTTATAAATGTTGATTTATAATTTATTTCAATTCCAATTCCCTTAAGATTATCATCAATTTTTGCTATTAAATGAATTAAATTAATCATTTTATAACGTTTTATTAAGCAACTTAAAAATATAATTGTCGTTGCAGTAAATGATATACATAATTGAATGAAATCACCAAATTTAGAAATGTTTGTTTTAAAAAAATATCCAATAATATTTTCTTGTTTTTTTAGTGTAAGTACAAAACATATTCCAAATAAAACAATGTGAACAATTGTATTAATAAAACCGAAAATTGTAACTTTAAAACGTTTTATATTATTTGTTTCTTCAGAAGAACCCAATAAAATTGAAAATGGTGCTATGCCAATTAAACGTGATAATTTTAACATCGGTATTATAGCGCTGTAAATATCTGAAGGATTTAAAAGTTCTTTGAAATAATTCATTCTATATAAAATATTAAATTCTATTTTTTTTTTTGGTAAATTCAACAACTTATCACATCGAAAAGCAACAAACTACTGACATCCATTGTACATTTTTATTGAAATAAAATATATTTTTCTTATCAAGTTATATTTAGAATTAATATCCTCAACGGGATTACACGAAACCTATAAAGTTTCCACTGTGTTTACTCTAATTAGTTATAGTCTACAATAATAATTATGATAACGAATCATCTAGTTATACCTAACTTTAATAAACATAAAAATACTAAACAATATATACATTAAAATATTTGTGCGCATGCTTTTACACTGAATTCAACACATTTCTTCTTAAAATTCTTATAATAGAAATATCTAAATTAAATAAAAATATGTTGATTATGGGTAAACAAAATGATAATCAATAAAATTTTATTTGTTTTGTAATAGAAGACGAATCTTCCCTTATATATTTTTTTTTGTTTCTAGTTTATATTTTACTGCTTCTTCCAAATTATTTAGAAGGAATGAATTGAAATGTTGATACATAAAAAACACGCACCTTTGGAATTTGATAACGTCACCACAATCAGAAAAATAAATCTGTGTTTCCTATGATGTACTTTATATATTTCTTACTTAAAAATCGTATCAATTTTAAAATTAATGTTCGAATATTTGAGATTTGAATTAAGTTTACTAATATTTAACTAAAATGATTAATAAAATTAGCTATAGAGATAACTTTAGTCATTACTTCGTAGCTTTCTATTAAAACTGAAACTTTATTGTGAATTTATAAACGAATATATAAAATAACGACAATATATCCTCAAAGGATATAAATAAATCCTAAATAAACTCCGCGAACATTAAATATAAATAAAAATTAAATGAAAGGAAATGAAAAAAAAACTGATCATAAATTTTCTAACCACTCCTATTTTTTTAAATAAATTTTTTATTGTGACAAAAATACTGTATTAGTGCTAGAAGTTTATTGTTATTTTATGTTATTAAATTGTTATCCCACGAGAAGGTGAATCTATTAGAATGCCGGATATTTATTTTTTTAGTTTTATTTCCTTTCATAAATTACTGCAATTTTTTTGTAGTTGTTCGTAGTATTTTAATATTTCTTCATTTGTTTTTATAAAATTCGTGTAAGTCCATTAGAATCTAAAGCTTTAAATCTATATTAACTAATATTTGGACAAATATTAGTTAATATAGACAGTATTTTTGTCACAATAAAAAATTTATTTAAAAAAATAGGAGTGGTTAGTATCACTTCAGTTACAACAGATTAAAAAACCATGCCCTTCATGTAAAATATCATCTGTTTTTACATCAACACCAATGAATTCAACTGATATAATTGTAACTGTAACAAAATTATATGATCAATTATGTGATGCTTGCAGTTTAGCTGAACTATATTTTTCAACGCAAATATTAACAATTATTTTAATTTCATTTGTAGTAATTGTTTTCAATTCTTATTACGTACTTGAGCTTTTATTTAGCAATGAAAAACAAAATATTGGTACATTAGAATTTGTTATCTTTTTCACATATCAAATAGTAATGTACTCAATTGGAATTATTTTAATTGTTAATAGTGCAAGTTCAACATCTATAGAAGTATTTTGTTATTTTCCATTATTAAATCACATAATAAGAATATTTTCCAATTTGTTTTTTTTTTTTGTATACTTGGAAGAGTGAAAAAACTGCTGGATTTGTACACAAACTAATGAATATCACAAACAACAATGAATTAAAAGAAAAGGTTTATTTAAAACAAAGATTTATTTCCTAAAAAATAATTTGTTTTTCCTTTAGCTTCTGAATTTTTCTCTTCAACTGATCTTTAAATCTATATTAACTAATATTTGTTGAAATATTTAAATGGGCTTTAAATTAAATCATCCACAAATAGTTCAATTTAATTCCACCATAGAGTTAACCTACATTTATGAAGATAGTTAAATGCATCACTTCATACAATGAAAACATTTTTCTTCTTTGTTTTTTGTTTCTTTTTTTGGGTCAATCGAAGATCAGCTGAAAACAAAACTAAATAAAATCAAATCCAACTATAAAGACATTCTCAAATGAAAGTTGATAGTTATCAGCATCATCGTATAAAAATAATAACAACCATAATAATAAATTATTAATAATGAAAATTTTTTTTAACTATAAATAATAAATATATAGAAGATATAAATAAAAGTTGTATTTAAATTTTATAAAAACAAAAAATTCTAATTGACTTTCAATTTCAATTTAAAAAATAAAAGAATTGAGGTTAGAATTAGCAGAAATTATTAATTAAACAGTGGAGTAGGCGATGATAAGAAAAAGTTAATATAAAACATTAAAAACATCTTAAAATTCTACACTGCTTTAAATACATTTCGAGATCAAGAATAAAAACCGGACAACATTATTTTTGTGGTCTGACATAAAAATCAGATATAATCTTGATCGTGAAATTATAAACAAAACATTTGCACTTCATAGAGATTTACTTGCATATCGACGCTACTGAATTTAAAGAATAGTAAAATCTAATGATGTGTAATTTTACGCAAACAAAAAAAAAATGTTAAAGAAAGAGTATCAATGAATTAAAAAATGTTTGTCTCCATTCATTTAATTATACAAATCAAAATTAACTAACCATAACATTAAAAGTGAATGGATAATTTTTTTCTTTATGTATAAAATATTGATTTATAAGATGAGCCTGAGAAGAAGAAGAAGAAGAACAAGCCAAAGTAATAAAGTACAGTATTGTAAAATATTTAAAAAATGACACATAAGTAAGGTCGAACCACCAGTCAGTCAGTCATTCGTGCTTTGATCTCAATTTTTTTTTTATTAATTCTTTAGTGCAAGGTGATTAAAATTAAAATTAATAGCATCATATACCTATATAGAAGATGAATCAGATTATAGTGGGGACAGAACATCAATGACCATCACTAATCGATTTTTTTCTCTTACATTTTAATTTATTTTATATTTAATAAAAGTCACTCTGTAAATGAATGTTTTTGTTTTTTTGATTCGTCTTTTGGAATTATTATATAAAATTGATTTTAATAATAGGGACAAGGTGACTTTTTTGTTAAAAAAAAAAAACAAACTAAAACACAGATATGAAATTATCGCATATTAAGCCAATCTCCAAAACTTTCATTCTATACAGAAAAAATTAAATAAAATGGTTTGATAATATAAAAAAATTAACACGTTACCACCACTAATCTTCCACTTATATATTTTTATTACATTTCTCTAGGCATATAATTAACTTACTAAACAGTTAAAAAATTTCCATAAAATAAAATATTATCAGTCTATACAATATAATATTTTTATTTATAATTTACAATACTTTAGGTAATGCAAGTATATAAAAAAATGAAGAAGAATATATTTAAAAATACGATTGAAGAGAGGTCATCAAGATTTAAAAATAAGAAAATTATATTAAAATAATTACAAAGAAAAAAGAACAATAAACAGACAAAAGGACATTAAGAGCGATTTAATTCTTTTAATTTAAGATAATTATGAGGTAACAACCCTAATAAACATTATTAAATAATGTCCGAAGTGAACGGAAATTCCTTGCATATTTTCTGTTCTGTGTTTATGGATAATAGTGATTAAGTTGTGTCTTATTAACTTATAACTTATTTCATATTTATTTATAGTAAATGTAGATTCTAAATTAAAAGTAAAAGTGTATATGACACAGTGGCACACTTTAGAACTTTGTACAATAAATATAAAGTTTTATGATATTGTGAATTATGCGAAGTCTTGCTGTTATTTCAAATAAATTATTATTTGTATTTAATAAAATCATACTTTTCATTCGTTGGTCTTACTTTTTGTTAAGATGAAGAAAATATTCGGATTTGCTTTAATCAATTTAAAGTATTATAATTGAGATTTAATAGAATAATTTCACAGGTTCCTCTTCAATACAGCACAGAATTGTTTTTGAAGTTTCTTGAATGTTTGTTTATTTATTTAATAGGATTAATTTTTTACTATAATTTACCATGACGAAATGAACCATCTGCAAACAGACAAACAAAGTTTTCCGTTATTTAGCATATAAACTAATGATTACCAAAAATTTAGAACAACAACGACAACAACAACAAAAATTAATAATAACACAATTTCCAAAAAACAAAAAAACAATGAAAGAAAAATGAAAAATTGATAAACTACAATTACAAGCACGATTTAGTTATGACAGTAACAAATACATGAATAACTCAAAACTCAAAAATGAATTCCAAACAATTTTTAATTCAGTACATTTAGAAAACCGTCGATTAGTCGCTCCATTTCCTCATTATTATATACTGATGACCCCAAACATACATGCAAAAAAAACACAAACAAACTAAACAACAAAATTAAAGAACAAAAAATAACAAAACAGCAAGGACATTCATTCATTCATTATAGGCTCTTGTGTTCTGTCTCGTGTCTTTGTAAAATTTCTTTCATTAATAGAAAACAAAACTATGACAAGACAAACCAAAACGCATAATTTTTCATTATTTAAAAAAAAATCATAATCTTAATTTTTGTAACAGAAAATCAGGTCACTGTCAAAAAACAAGAAAAGAAAAGAAAACAAAACACGACAATTCAACAAAAAAAAATGAAAATAAGTGAATATCACTCTTGACTCTCAACTCAGTTTCAGGCAGCATATCAGACCAAAATATTAACTGGTACATATTCCACGCATACATACAATCATACATCATGCGAAAGGCCTTCATCAGGTGCGGTCAATTTTGTTAAATTTCAACATTTTTTATTGTCTGTTCTTTAACAGCGTTACACCGATGATAATTATGCCGATGATGATGATGATGATGATGATTGTGGTAATGGTAATTAGCATTTTTTATACGCAAATTTGAATAATAAAAGAAATGAAAAAATAATTTCATTTTTATATTTTCAGTTTTGTTTCTAAAATATTTTGATTGATTGATTTTGATTAATTTTTTTGTTTGAATAAAAATAAGATAAATCAGTTCATAGATTTTGATCTATCTCAAGCCACTGTCATTGAATAAACTTGACTTTCATTGTTTTTGTCAAACGACTTTTTTTTTTGTTAGCCACATATAGAAGTGAAAGTGTTTTTTAAATTAATAATTTACAATATTTATTTTTGATTAATCCAAACAAAAATGATTTATTACAATTATGAGTATGATTGTCGCGTCTCAAAATTTAAAATAAACAAATACAAAAATTATAAATAATAACAGAGACATCTCCTCTTTGATCAAATATAGAATAGCTCTATGCTCTATTTTTATAAGATGAATTAATATAAATTTAATGGAATTCAGATTTTACCCCGGAACTTCATCATTTAGTTCATAATGTGGAATAAATAAATATAATTAAAAGCTATTCAAATAATCTGTTTATTTGATAATAGAAAATTCGTTTTACTTAAACTCTTTAAGTTATACTTAGCTTATGAACTTGTAAATATTCATTACATAAATTATAAAATACATTTAAAATTATTCTTTAGCGATGGATGCTGGAAAGAAGATGGATCTCTTATGTAACTTATTTGTTTAAATTGCTCATAATTAACCTGTCTCTTTTATTTGTATTATCTCATAAATTGTATAAAGTCTTCTTAATTTATAGCAAATTATTCAATTTATCTTCAGTTCATCTTAAATCCATTCTATTCTTTAAATTATAAATGATTGTTATAATTTATGACTTTAAACTCTTAAAGCATATTTTTAAAGCTAAAAGGAAAGAAATTTTTCATTTTTCAATTGTCTATTAATGATTTTTTGACATAATTATTGTTGTTTAATATGAACATTACACTAATGACTAATCACTGTAAAAAATGAAGGGCATGAGATAATAAATAATTTGTCATTTATTTGTTCCAAATATAGTCACGCATTTTTATAAAAGCAAACTGTCCTCGTGTTTTCTACAAAATCAATATAATATGCGTGTCACGTAAATATATAGAGATCAAAGTTTTATGGTGATTCTTATAGTCAATTCACATAAGACTGAAAGGGACTTTCATTTTTAATCTATAGAATATTGAATTGCAAAATTTCTTCAATCTTTAAAGAACAACTTTAATTGGTTTTTCACGATTTTTTCTGTGCGAGACTGTGCGAGACTATAAAAATACAAAAGAAAATATCAAATAATAAAAGAATAAGTTTTAACAGATGATAACTTCACCTCCAACTAATTCCTAATAATAATGAAATCTCCAATTTATTTCGAATTAAAAATAACAAATTTGAGAAAAGATGAAACAGAATAAAATGTAAAATTACTCAACAATAAAATTCATCATTTTTTATACATGCATTTTTACATAAATGTAAAATTACAATTCGGAAACATATTTCAACGGACTTAAGTAAATTAGACCAGAAAAAAAAATGTCAAAACTAAAGAACTCCCGTGATCATCATCATCATCAACAACATCATCATTATCATAGTCAAGTGTTATTGCAGAAATTTGTAAAATCGTTTGAAAAAAGACAGGTAAATTAAACAATATATATTTTTTCTTATTGTTTTTAGTCAAATTCTATTTTTTTTTTAATCGTGATTATTTATGACATGAGATTTTGTAATCGACACAACAGAAAATTACAAAAAAAAAAATACAAAAAAAAAAACTGATCTTCTTCTTTGATATTAAACAAAAACTAAAAGTCTGTCTGAACTGAAGTCTTTGTCTTATAAATTAAAAATAATAGTAATGTCAGAAAACTGAATATGATTTGTTTTGAATCTCACATTATACGTGATTATACATCACACAACACGTACATTTTATATTTTTTATGAAATATTCTATTTGTTTGTTTTTTTTTTTTTTTGCTTGTTTTGATTTATTAAAACTGATTAAATATATTTTTTGTATAGAGTTTGTTGTTACAATGAATTTAATAATTAATTGTATAATTTTAGACTTAACGTACAGTATAAATCATTTATAATGTAATTGTGATATAATTTCGTAAACTCTATTCATAATTACTTTATATTATTTAATTTCTCTGTTGAATTTCATTCATTAACAATTTATTCATTAAATTATTTCAAAATATTTCAGAAGAAAAGTTGAATGACTTTTTAACATTTCTAAACGATTTTAATGACAAAAAATTTGTTAAACCAAAATTAAATGAAATTAAATTTCAAAATCATAAATGCAATTTATATTAAAACATTTGAGTTTGATATTCAAATTAAAAATAAATTCTATGAGGGAAAACAAATGAACTATCTTATGTGTTTATCTTGTGGGAAGATATTTTTGTGTTTTTTTTTATAAAATATGGTAATTTTTATTTTCAAAAGAAAGTGAAAATCATATTAAAATTATTTATTTTGCCTTGTTGTTTTATTTTCTTTATAATAATGTATAAAGGTGAATTATGGTTTTGAATATTGTGTTAATACACGCCTATCACACTATCATCCATTATAATATTTTTCATTTTCTTTTATAAAATGCTTAACACAGAAAGAAATAAATTGTTTAAAAATTTATTTTACATGTTAGTTAAGTAGATTTTATGTAGTGGAAATTTTAAAAAATTAGACAAATTACCAAAATTTGATCTATTTATAGTCAATGTATTCAAAGCAATTAATTTAATATGTTCAGTGGATCCTTTCACTGAATTTTTTATTTATATTTCAACGGTTTTTGATTTTCATCAAGTTTAAAAATGAAAATTAATCAAACTTAAGTTAATAATGACTTAAGAAAATAATTGAGAAATTTTAGAAGAAAATTGGAATAAGCGATGAAAATTGTTTGTATTATCATTAGTAAAATGAAGCTTTTATTTGAAATAAATCTCAATAGCGAATAATTTGAAAATATTGTTAAGAAAAACCCTAAAGGTAAATTTGTATATTTTTCTTTTTTAATTTTGAGATTTAGAATAAAACATGCCTTAAGCTTCGGCTTAAATTGCAAAACTTTCGCATTTTATGATTAATTCTGATATAAGCAAATTGGGTCATTTAACATAAAAGATAATTATTGCAAACATTTATTTATTTTAAAAATATAATCTTTGTGATAAACTGTGATGTGTTTAATTCTGAGACGTTTTAAATTCAATAAAGTTTAAATAAAACTTTACATAATTTTATCTTGATGACTTTTTGCTTAATTCAATAAAACGAATTCCAACAAGCAAATTTCACAATAGTCTTAAATTTCAAAATAATAAAAATCTGTGAATTAAAAAAAGATTATTCTGAAAATATAACTTCATATTTGATCGTACAATATTTCTATTAGCGTCATCTAAATCAAATTATTTTTATATGAAGAAATTTCATTGTAAAAAACCAAATAGTTATGAATCAATCAATTCTATTATTGGTATTTATTTTGACAGAAGTTAAAAAAAAAAACCTGCAACCTATTCATATAGAAATTGACCTCCCCTTTCAGCTACTCCACACTTCAATAAAAAAAAAAACATCATCACGATTAAAGATTGAACAACAACAAGAATTTCTTATTTCTTGTTTCTGTTTTTTGTATAACTTCTTTCTTGTCAATGAAATCTCTTTTTTCCTTACAAATCAAATAAAAACAAATCAAACAAAAGTAAAATATTCACACACACACACACAATAAACTTTAAATACAAGAAGAAAAAAAATACAAGTCACAAGTCAATAAAAAAAAAAAAAAGAAGTAAAGAAAGAAAGTTTTCTTATCGCGCGCGTTGCGGAATGTCATAAAGTAAAAATAAGCAAGCAAATAATTACAAGTACATTGTAACAGTTTTAGATATTTTATTGGTTTTACACACGAAGCTTAAATATAATATTTTTTTTTGGGTTTATATTAAAAATGTGTAAATTGAATATATAAAAAAATATTTAAGTACGTTAAAAATTATATTTTTGCAAATGGAAACAAAAACAAAAAAAAAAAAAAAAAAATGGCAAAATAAATAAATTTCACTTTTTGATTAAATTTGAAAAATTGTTTTGAAATTTGTTTTGTTTTGTTTCTTTGAATAAAATATCGATTTATTTATATTTATTAAATTGCACGGTTTACCTACACAGATTTTTTTAAAGATCAAACGTCTAGAGCAGATATTTAGAATAATTGTTCGATTATCATAAATAAAAATTTTCGATCAAAAGAAAATTTGAAAGGGAAACTAATTTCACAGTAAATTTAAATTAAAGTTTATTGTTAGTATGAAAAAAAAAAAAGGAAAATTGATTAAAGTTCTTCTTTATGAAATTATATTTCATTTCATTTATATCGCACGTAATTATGGTGGTTTGTTTGTGATTTCTTTAATTTGTGTTTAGTTCAATGAATGTAAAAATAAATGAGTTCTGTTTCTGACTACAGGTTGGGCATAATTAAAATTCAAATCTAACACTTGTCATGTGAACTTAATTAATTAATGTTTTCAAATAATTTTATTTGTCTATTCATTATAATTAATTTAATTATACAATTATATTGTTGATCACACCATTTGTGTAAAATACTCTAACAAAGCTTCTGATTTGATCAGGGTTTAAATTTAATTGAATAGCGTTTATCTAATACTCATGTAATTACATTATTATGTGGAGATTTCAATTCGAGATTGCTTCTTACGATGATGAAAAATAGGAAATGGACAAAAATTTGTTGGATTTATAAATTAAAGCACTTTAAATCAGCTCAACTTAAATATATTTAAAATTTCACATAAAGTAAAAATAAAAAAAAAGTTCCCTTCAATAAAAATAAAAGTCAAACAACAAAAAAAAAAAACAATTTCACAAACTTATGAAAAAACTTAATATGAGGAAGCGATCAAGTTCAATAAAAATAAATGAGGAAGGAAAAAAATAACAGAAAATCATGCATTAAGAAAAACCGATAGGTTTGTGCGTCTGGGGTAAAAATGTGTGTGTGTATGTTTTTCTGTTATTTTTTATTTTTAAATCAAGTTCAGTAACCTTAACTTTTTTTTGTTTTCAATTAATTAAAAATATTTAAAAAAATTCAAAATACACGATAAATTATTTAATTTAACCAAAATTCAAAAAAAAAACAAAAAAAACACGTATAACGTTGAATGAGAAAAAGAAGAAAAATAAGTTATGATCAGTGAGTAAAAATGAAAATGAAAACGTTGATAATTATGATAATGATTATTATGATAATAATGGTGATGTTTATAAATGTTACGATCACAACTTCCATGTATGATGATGATGATGATGATGATGATAAAGATATGAAATAGGTAGACCTATCGAACATACCACGGTCATTGTCATGTTGTGCGAGAATTCCATTAATAATTATTAATAATTAATTAATTTATTCAATAAAAATCGTTTCTTTTATTATTATCGATTTTATATAATCAATAATTTCACGTTTATTATTCAATATTATGTGAATTTTTGGAAAATTTCTAGTGATGGCTTATGTATAAAGTTTTGTTTTCTTTTTATGTTTTATTTAATAAAATTCATAAGAAATTCATAAAAAAAAAATAACAAACAAAATTCTAAAGAAAAAATAATAAACTTATAAAAAAATTTCACTTTCTTTTGATGTCTTTTCTTTACAATATTTTCTTGTATTTGTAATTTTTTTTTTGGTTTTGTGTACAAAGTTTTTGGTTTTTTTCTTATATAGTTGTTGTCATTGTTTGGACATAAATAATTATAAGAAGAAAAAAAAAACGCATAAATAAAACAAAAAAAAAAAGAAAAACAATCAAAAAAAAAATTGTGTCAAGATTTTTCATGAATGTTTGTTTTTTTCCTTTTCGTTGGTCGTTTTAATTTTTTTTTTGTTCTGATGAATTTTATTCAACATATTCATAAGGTACAACGGAACAAAAAAAAAAAGTGTGTTTGTGTGTGTTTTAATAAGATGATTTATATAAGACTACAGTATATAATTTTTACTCAAATAACAATCAACAATGGAAGAGTTTAATGTACCAATGTGAGTAAAAGGTTGAACCCTTTACCTTTGTTTAACAATTTAATAATAACAATTTTGATAGAAAATTATAGTTTGTTGTCTTCAAACATTTAAAGTTTTTAAAAATAAAATTTTATAGATATTTATACGGTCCAGGTTCACAAAGAATTTAAAACACTTTTTACACTTTAAACAATTGTTTCACTCGCATTGGTGCATTTGAGCCTAAATTATATGAGAATAAAATTACATCAATCATCATCAATCATCAATAATACACAACATATACGGTCTAGTCTTTTTCATTTTTCTGTTCCCATCATTTTCCTTTTAAATTTACGTCTTGTTTTTTTTTTGGTTCTTTCACTCATTTTAATATTTTATATTATTTTGCAATTTTTAAAAATTAACAAAATAAGAAAAGAAACAGCAAAACAAAATAACAAACATAAAATAAATAAAGATGAAGAAGTTGTGGAAAAATTACAAAGAAACTTTTGTTTGTGAAAATATAAAGTAAACCTTATACTTAGTGAAGTGGATGAGAATAAGATTGTGACACTGTTTATACTTTTGTTCATTTGTCTTTATTTTTTTTTATTTTTTGTTGGTTGTTGATTTATAAAAATTATTTTTGAAAGAATAAAAGAATTACTTAAAAGTTAAAACTAAATTTCGATAATTTTCTTGTTCTTCGTGTTTCGGTAATGTAACTTTTTTGTTTTTTCTTTGTAAAAGAATAAACAACTTTTTTGTTCCTTAGAAATGATTTCATTTTGTCTTTAGTGAATCATTCTCTTGTTCAGATAATATGCCTTTGGTGTTCATGGTATACAAAGTCAATTTCTAAACCTTTGACACCTTCCCTTTTTAACAATCCCAGTTCTCTTATCCGGAATGATGAAACAAAATAAATTTATTTAACAGCAAAGGGAACAATTTCTAAACCGGATTTTCATAAAAAAAAATTATTGAGGAAATGATCTTTTGGACAAATAATAAATATTTTGTACATCATACACCTTATATCGATATTTATTTAAAAAAGGAAATAAACTTGACAATATTTGACGATAAGACGTGTGAAGAATTTTAATTTGAACAAAAAAAAAAAATGTTGGTATGAAGTGAAAGTGAACAAAAAATAAAAAAAATATAAAATTGAAATGGGTCAAAAATATTTATAAATATTTTATGATTTTATCGCAATTAAAATGCAAATAATCAAAAACGAAAACAATGAAACAATCGATTAGTAATAATAATAATAAAAATTTATAAATAAATATTGTCATGAAATATTGACGTTTTATCAGACATCAGATCGACATTAAAAATTTTTTTTTTTTATTCCCGATGATTTTGTTCACCTTCAGAAAAATTCTATTAAAATAATGAAATATTTCAATTTTATTTCAAATATTTCTCAAAAATTGTCAATAAATAAATAAAAAATGCAATCAACTAAAAAGATATACCAAAAAAATTGTTTGATTTATCGATTAATCGACATTTTCATTATTTTAGAGATAAAAAAAAAAAAAAATAAATAAATAAAAAATTTCTTGAAATTTATTAAAATTTTTTTCGTAATCAACGATTTAATCGAATCGGATCAAATCGATAAATTTCTGAAGAGAAATATCCCATTAAAATACAAAAGAAATAAATTTGTTTTTTTTTTTGTGTGTGTTGATTATGATTTCTTAAGGTGGAAGCGTCCGTACGTTTGTCTGTCCTCCTTCTCAAATCAACGACATGATTTTATTATTGAAATTTATGTTTTCTATTGTTGTTGTTTACTTAAATTTAAATTTACTAAGAAGGTCGTTATATTTTTATTGCTGCTGCTGTTGTTGTTGTTGTTCATTCCTATCACTTTCTTCTTCTATTAAGATTATTAATTTTTTTTTAAATGGTTTTTTATTTGTTTTGTTTATTTTTTATTTTTTGTCTTTCTTTCTTTATTATGCGACTTTTACGCGCGCGCGCTTTTTTTTCTTTTTCTTTTTCTGTTTTTTTTTTCCTCGTCCATTAAAATGGTAACGAAACAACCATAATAGTCGCGTATAATAACAATGACATTGAATACAAATTATATAAATTTCAATAATTTAATAATATTCTTTATTTATTTAACTTTTAAAAATTAATTCAATTGATTGGGTTATGTGTGTGTGTGTCTGTGTGTTTTGTTTGTTTATTTTATAAAGTGAAGAAATAAAATTTTTCTATAAAGAAAATAATCGTTATAAATTGTTTACTTTATGATTTTCTTATAAATTAATTATTACGAGTAATAGGATAATTGGTGACTTGTAATTTATCGGTCAATTAATAGTTGAAACACAAAGAATCTTCAGTTCTGAAAAACAATTGAGTTTATTTAATTGGATTTTTTCAAAATTTATTCCAAAGGACTTTGAAAATTATTTGAAGAACTTTCAGATAATTGATATCCGCTCTTCATTTGTTGTTTATTAATCCGATTTACTTGAAGAACATAGTACAGAGTTATTAGTTTCATTTCATTATCAAATTAATATTTATTGTCAATAATTAAATTATTTTGACATTTTAATGTATACACTTTTCATAAAATACTTCATAGTTTATTTATTTTAAATTATAAATAATCAAATATGATAAATTGTTGAATTATTGTTTTAACCAGAAATTTCATTGAATATATAAGTACAGTGAAATTTCCTGTACAAATTTAAATCAATTAGTTTTGAAAAAGCTTTATTAAAAAATTGTGCATCAATAGATATGGAATCGTATGTCGTTAGACTTTCATTTATGCAATGACATTTTTTCACAACTTTCATCAATATCTAAATACAACAAATTAATTATGACTCAGCAAATGATGACAATACTTGTTTTGTTTTAATTTTATAACGAAAAATAAAATGAATTAGAAAGATTTAATAGAATCAAATTAATCGGAAGTATAATGAGTGAAGATTTCAAGGTGGTTGTGTGTTCAAATTAAAAACATCATCATCTGTTTTGCATCAAAATATGTAGATGACGTTAAATCTCCCATTAAATTTTAATTAATTGTTGCATCCTACCCATAAATACACCTTCAAAGAAACCATAACTTTGAAGTTAATTTTTTTATTCTAAGCAAAAAAAAAAAAAGAAATAAAAATAATTTAAAATGCCAACAAAAAAAATAATTTTTATTACAATTCCGCAATTACCTTATTTCCGTCTAACATTTTTAACTTTGTTTACCTTTCATCATTTTTATTTTTTTTTTTCCATTCTTATGAATATGACAACCAAATAATTCGACACAGAAATTTATAAATTTTATCTTAAAGAAGATTTCTAATGTCAAGTTTAAAAAATTCAAAATCTACAATTTATTTATTTCAAATTTTTGACATTTAATATTTTCTGATGTTTGCACAAAAAAAAAAAATTTTAAATTCTTACAGAAAATAAAAATATTGAGGTTTTAATTTTTATTACAATTATGGCCTTGATTTTTTTTGTTTTTTTATAATTAGCAAATAATAATATTCTTATTCTGTTCTTTTATGATTACAGTTTGGAGGTTAAGTAAAAATATTCTTTTTTCCTGATTAAAGTTTTCTGTATAGAAAGCATTATGGGATATACAGAAACAAAATTTTATACCTAAATTATAATTAATAATACTTGAAGGGATTTACAACTTCATTTAATTTATATTTAAATATGTTTGTTAACCTTTACGTTTTTTATTTAAATAATTTTTATTTTTTCTATTTTTTTTTATTTTTGCTGAAAGCTGAGTTCAATGACATAAATTATGCAAGATAAAAAAATTGTAAAAAAAAGAAAAAAGCTGTGAAATTATTATGATGATGACCACAAGATGAGATGATAGAGACACCTTAATTATTTATAAACTAACTTTAAATCTATAATTATTTTATTTATATTGAAATATAAATTACCAACATTCAACATTTAATTATAATATTTTTTGTTTTTATTTTGTTCTTTCGTTCATTTTTTATATGACTTGATATTTCTCTGATGAAAATTGTGAAGCTTTACTGATTTAAAGAATAACAAAAAAGGGTCAAACTAATTACAATTAATTATAAACATTTATGAGAGATTTAAGATTTAAGAGAATATCAGAATTAGATGTTATCCTGACTTAATAATGAATATAAATTATATATAAGAGAAAATTCAAAATGTTTTCAACAAAACAGATAAATAAAAGAATTTCAAATTTTGTGAAATGTGCGACTAGAAAATATATTTAAAGTCGCGCCATAATGTGAACACAGAACAAGACTAAAACGGAATTTTTGTTGTTTACAAGAAATAATACAATATAATAAAATGACGCAAGAACTTATTTAGTTAACTAAAAAATAGGAACAATAGTAGTGTAAATTAGGAAAGAAAAATTTAACCAGATTATTAATAAAAGAAAAAAAATAATAATAGATAATAAAGGGGCGACACTGAACTTAACTTTAGTCGCATTCTGGAATTCTTTAGTTTTTGTATTTTTTTATTTTATTTTGCAAAGAAACCTGATTCTGGAATAACAACATCAATAAAAAATACTTAAAAAAAAAAAATTTCTTATGGTTTTCTTTTTATTTCTTTATTTATTACTTTTTTGGGATTATTGATCTCTTGATTATTTTTAATTTCACATAATCTAATGAAAAGAATGTTTTTTTTTTCAAGGTTCCCTATAATAAAATCAACACATTTATTTCTACACACTTTATACAGATTACAAAGAGATTAATAATTTTTGGTGTGTTTACATTTTTATTGTTACATACGTTGATTGTTGTTAAAGTAAAAAAAATTAATTGAACATTTCAATTATTATCATATTTCTTTTTTTTTTTATATACACAATTCACAGAATATTTATTAAAAGTAAAAGGAATTTATGTGAATGAGAATGAGCACAATTAAATATATGAACTAAATATTAATAATTAAATATAATGAAAGTAAAAAAAGAATTTTTTTGTGTATCAATTCATAAACTAATTTTTATAAAACAATAAATCTTTATTTCAATATGTGTGCGTGTGTGTGTGTGTGTGTGTCTTATATCTATCAATCATCAGTCTGCATCGTCCTTAACCGAATTTCATATTTTGTTTTGTTATTTAAACTCATTCACACTATATTAATTTTCTATCTTATTTTGTTGTTGTTGTTGTTGTTGTTGTTATTTGCGTATATTATATTTAAGATTCTCAATAGAAAATCTTATTACTTGAAGAAGAAGAAAAAAAAATGACACAAGTGAACAAATACAAAAAACAAAAAAAAAAAACTGTTTCATTTGAATAAAAAAAAAAAAAAAAAGAAAGAATTACAAAGAAGTGGCAAGGCCCTTCACGCTTAGACGATAAACTCAAAGAACCAAAAAAAAAAAACAAGAAGAAGAAGAAGAAAATTTAAAGACAATTGATGCGGGAAATATTGTAAATTTTTTTTTTTTTTTCATTTAATGCGAAAGTATTTTTTTTTCTATTTGTCTTCTTCTTCTTCTTCATTTCGTTTTTTGTTAATTAACATTGAAAATTGTGCAATTGAACTTTTTCTGTGTTATTTTTTGTTGTTGTTGTTGTTTTTTTCGTACATTTTGATTTGCTCACAATAAATAATTATTGAAGAGAAAAAAAAAAAGCTAAAATTTAAATCACAAACATGTGTAATTGATTGATTGTTCAATTACGTATACTTAAAAAAATGTAAGGTTAAAGACGCGTTTGTTTAGAGTTTTTTTTTTTTTGGTTCGTGTTTTTTTTTTACCTTTTTTTACAAATTGATTTTCTTTTTTGGTTTGGTATGAGACATTTGCACTTTTAAACGCGTTTTTTTTTTTATTATTTTTTGAATTTAGTTTAACTTCACATATTTCACATAATCTATCAATTACTTAAGAGTATTTTACGTTTATTAAATTGAATTTGTATTTTGTATTTGTTTTTTTTTTTTGCGCCTTTGAAGAAAGCAAAACAAAAAAATTATTCAATAATTAATTTTATAATTTAAAATTAGGTTGTCTGTGATGACTGGGGTAAACCTAAAATTTATTAAATGTTTTGGAAACAAAATTTTCTAAAGGTGAAATTGACAAATGACTTTTGTATTTAGAAGTTTAAATTTTCTAATGAAGAAATCTCTATATAGAAAACAATAAAATTAAAATTGTTTAGAATGAAAATATTCATAAAATGTAGTTATTTTAAATAAAACAATATAAATAATGATGTGTATGTTTTTTTTTTATCATAGGACATTATTGAATAATAATCCCATTAAAAAATTTCCTGTTTCACAAAATTGGTTTTTTTCTATAAAAAAAAAATCATAAAAAAAAACAAAACAAAAATATTAAAAAGTTTAAACAAAACAGACAAGATTTTAATATTTATTTATATAAATGCAGATAAAATCAATGAAAATACAATTTTTATTATGTCATCCTTCTATTATTCATTCGTTTTTTTATTCTGTATATTTTTTTACAAAACAAAAAAAAAACTAAATGAAAAAGGCATCTTTTAATTTTAATTTTAAATCCTCTAATGAATGACGTACGTACTTTTAAGCTTTTAGTTCACATCAAATTCAATTAATTCATATTTTCTGAGATAAATAATTAAAAAATATTATTATATAAATTATTATTAAATTCATTAATATTAACTGACGGAATTAAGTTCATAAATGTCCCTGACTCTTTAAAAAATATTTGTACGTTAAAAAAAAAAAAAAATTACTAAATTTCCGATGCCAATCAACACGACAAAAATTTTATAAAATAAAAATGCCGCCACACATATAACTAAATAATATTCAATTGTTTAATTCAATTTCTAAAAGAATAAACATCTTAACATCATCTTATTATTTCAGATATTTATTATTTATTTTATTATTATTAATTGGTAGAAGATTAACCTTTACCACTTAATATATACTCAAGTACTGTCAAATCTAAATCCATATAAATGTCTACACAAATAAATAGCAATAACAACAACAACAACAACAAAAATCATTACCAATAAATCTCATTACGATATTTTATAGGAAATTTGAAAAAGAAAAAAAAACTTGTACTTGATTGTGATTTGTCTATATTTTTTTTTCTTCGTTCATTTTTACAAAGTTTTATAGAGAGACACAAGAACATTAAATGTCTTTAAAAAAAAAACAACATAAATAACAAAATAAAATAAATTATAATACAAAGAGAGAGAGAGAGAGAGAGAGAGAATAAACATTTAAACATCCGTGTTGAAATATTTCTATAAATATAATAATGTAAAGTAGCTTGTTAGCATTTTGAACTTATAAACCACCTCCTCAATCTTATTTCGCCTCCTTCAACACAACTAACAACAACAACAACAACCACAACAACAAATAATATAATAACTCAAATTTAACAAAAAAAAAAAAAAAAACATCGATGAAACAGAAGAAGAAGAATAAAAAACAAAAATATTCATTGTCATAATTTAATAACCTTGATGTCATATGATAATATGACACACAAAAAATATTTGTAAAATCATTCGTGGTAACCGAAAATTTTTAACTTTCGCATTGTTCACAATTTTGCTGTTTCTTATGTTTGTTTATCAATTTTAATTTGTTGCAGTGTTGGTTACATTTTATTCTTCTTCGAACTGATAATTTAATTTAAATTATGGAAACATAAATTAAAAAATGAAGAAAACAAAAAAAAAAAATTAAGAAAAACAAGAAAACAAAACTTACAAATGGAATTTTATAGTTTTTTGTGCAACATTCACCAAAAAAAAAAAAAATTTAATGATTTATAGAGAAAAATGAAGAAGACACTATCAAAATTAGAAAGAAATAAAAAATAATAATAATGATAATACAGAAATTATATAGCTAACTAAATTCCTTTCGTCGCCTTGTCCCATATATTTATGAGTTTTCTCAGACCCGAAGAGATAAAAAAAAAAAGCAAAAATACGAAAACTAAGAAGAAAAAAAAACAAAAACAAGATTTATAAAATGTATTTATTTTTTTTTTTGCTCAAATGATCGGAGACAACGTTTTTTTTTTGTTTCTTCATATAAAAAGACGCAACCGATTCAATTATGTCATCTTTTTGGCGCCATAAAAAAAAATAACTCACTAGAAGCAAACAAAAAAAAAACAGCAGCCAACGAATAGAAAAAAATAATTTGCACTAATGCAAATATAATATTCATTTGGTCTGTCTCAATCTTATTCAATATTATATGTAGATGAAATGAAGTCAGTTGATTATTAAATAAGAAAAAAAAAATCTATTCACTTTCATGTAAATTATTATTATTTTATTATCAAATATTAAATTATACGATTTTAGTAAAAAAAAAAGAAGAAAAATGCAGCAATTAAAATACATGATCTGGTATCGTCGTCATTACACAGAATATATTTTATTTTATTTAAAGAAAAGTTGATTGTGAATGCGATCTATGTAATTATTATATCTAAATAATAATGCACCACAACACTTCTAGAAAGGATTATTTTACAGATAAATTATATTTTGTAATAATAAAATAAAAAAGTCATAGTCTGATTAATTTTTCATCAGGGCCGTGAATAGAATTCCCCTCACCACCATCTTTTTTTTTTTCTTAAAATCATTTCTGGTACTCATAAGGAAAACCTTACAAATTCTTTGTCATGATCACTCTATAAATTTTATTTATTATAGAATTAGAATGAAAGATTTTATTTAATGGACGTCTATTAATAAACATTATTTTAAGATTATAAATTCAGTAAAAAAAAAATTAAAAATTAATAAAATAAAATACATAAATCTGAGGATAAAAATAAATAATGTTACCTAATTCGCCCCTGATTATCTACAAAATTGATGAACGCCTTTCTACATTACATATATTTTTTTTATTCCTTTACTTATTCATTTCTAATCTCAGATCTCATGGATTTTTACAAATTAAAATTAAATTAATTAAAATAATAAATTTAGATAAATCTATAATACATTGGAGCCTTCACGTTTGGTCTTATTATTTCATTCCAAGGTATAATTAAAAAAATTATATAAAAGCAGAAGAATGTGAGCAAAAAAAAAAAAAAAAGCAAACTGCAATTCAAAAAAAAAATCTAAATATCCCAATTTCTCATTATTTCCATTATAACAATACAATGAGTAATGAATTGAAAAAGGCGGCTTGCTTCCTCTTCCTGATGATTATTCTCTTGTTTGGCGCGCACGTATGTTCATTCAATTAACCTTCTTCATTCTTTACTTCATTATTTTTCCTATAATCATTTGTGTTTTTTTTTTATCTTCTCATCTTTTATTTAATAAATTAAAGAATTTCAATTATAAATAATAGAAATAATACTAATGAAGTTTATTTTAAATATTTTGTGTAGTGTTGTTTTTTTTTTTTCACAACAATTTTAATGCGCTTGATTAGATTGTTAAGTGCATCTAAGTGAAAGTGTGTCTACATTGTATAAAGATAGGTAAATATGATTACTATTAATATTTATTTAATAAACGCAATATTTATATTATCCCAGCATTATGACATTATTTCATAAAATCTTTACTATGTGTGTGTGTGTGTATGTATATTTGCACGATTTAAAAATTAAAACTGTAATAATATTCAATTGATAAAACTGTTTTTTTTTTTTTAAATCTAATTTTTTTTATTGTATTCATTAAAAAAAATGTTTATTAAATGTAAAAAAATAAAAATTCATCTTCTAAAATGTGTAATAATTTTAACATTAAAATGGTTGAATATTCTTTAAAAGGTTAACGTCCGGTTTAAACATTTATATAAATGCGATTTATGAAATCTTTTAAAAAGCAAACCTATATGTTACATTATTCTTATGTTGCACTATAATGAAATTATTGCAGGTATAAAGTTTGAAAAGAAAAAGAGAAAAAATTGTACGATCATTGTCCTCATTAATTTACAAAAACTTTTTAATTTAAAAAAAAAATTATTTAGGGATTAAGATCGCGATTCTGATCGTTGATCGTTAATGTAAAACACCTTAAATAAAAATAGGCCATAACGTCTACAATTAAATTGATCTCTCGTGTTTAGATGATGACTCTGTCTGTCTGTATATCGTCAATCAAATTTAATTTTTTTTATTTTAATTTTTAATTTTAAATTTCATTTCAATTATAATCAATTTATCTTACAAAATATTGAAAGTTAAAGAAAAAAAAAATACAGAAGAAAATAAAGAAATCAAAAGTTGAAATTGCAAATATTTTTGTCTGCAATTTTTTTTTTCTGAGTCAGCTAAAAAAATTAAATTTAATAATGTAAAAATTTTATCTATACCTAAATTAATTAGTTTTAAGAGGTTGGAGGTTAGATAATTGCAACAAGGTTAATAATCTGAAAAGATCTAATAATTTTTGTTTTCTTTCTTTCAAATGATGCCAATTTGAAATAAATTTTTTTTTAGAAGGTAGATTGGACATTAGACAATAGTTGAAAATGTTCTGATGGTCGCATATAATTTTCTATTTGTTTCTTTTTTTTTGTGGGATTGTGGAATTAATTAGAATATTTATGAAAGAAAACAAGAAAAAAAAAACTAATTAAATTGAACAAATTTTTTTGTGTGTCTAGGTTGAAAAATATATTTATTAAAATAAATTTAAGTGAAATTAACTTTATAATGAGTTCTGTTTTTTTTTTAGTGTTTGAAGATCATTAATTTAGCATTAAATTTATTATAAAAGACGAGTAGTTAAATCTGTAAAGTCTGAACTTTTCTTAAAATTTTGGGTTTTTTTTACCATCTTTCTTGGCATGAGCTTCATTCATATTTTTTTTTTTTTTAACAAACCCAATTAAATTATTTTCTGTTTTTCTTTTTTTCTTTTTTTGACTTTTGTAAGCAGTTGTTTTTCTTCTTTAATTATTTATTATTATAAATAACAAGAAATTATATAGTCGAAAGTTTGTGAACAACCAAAATGAAAAAAAAATAAAGAAGTATATTCTTAAGTAGTTTATACAACCGGCGCATAATTATAAATATAAACAATTAAAAAAATCTTCACCTTTTTCTGCATATATTTTTTTTTCTGAAGAAATAAAAACTGTTTTGACGAAAATTAAAACTGGAAAACCTTACAAAGTTTCATTTAATTTTATTTCTTTTTTTAATATAATTTTATTTTATATTTGACTCTTAAATTTATGTGTGTGTGTGTGTATATATAAACTCTTGCTATAAAAATTATTATCAAATTAACCGACCATTAGAGATTAAATAAAAAGCTGTAATTTTAAGTGAAAACAACAACAACAAAAAAAACAAGAAAATAATAAAATTATAAACTGAAGAATTTTTCTGGCATATTTTTTTTTTTTTTTTGATAATATTAATTATGATAATAAAACAGAAAAAGAAAAGATTACATAAAATGTTGAAGGTTCATTTAATATAAACTAAAAGGAAATGTATCTGAGGAAGAGCTCAGGGTTTGTATTTCTCTCTTCACAAAAATTCTTTTATTACAAAAAAAAAAAAAGAAGAAGAATTCTGAAAGAAAATTAACCTTCTTTTTATATTGATTTTAATTTATAATGTAATGATTTTTTTTCCCAATGATGTCCTCCTATTTTGAGGTTAAGGAATAACATTAATATAGACAGTAGGTAGTTATAAATATCTGGAAATATTAAATGACCATGTCATTCATCTGTATATATAGAATTCTGCAGTATCATTTATTTGTCTAAGAAATATTTTAGCTACTATAAATTTTCAATGCATTTATGCACGATTTAATTGATAATATTAACAACAGAAATATGAAATTCATGAAATTCATACAATCCGTTAATTCCTCAAAAAAAACATAACAAAAAAAAAATGCAATCTCATCCCTCTCATCTCACATCATCATATTTGTTATGAGTTAAAGATTATTTTCTAAATATACAAGAAATACTTAAAACTATTTTTAAGATTTCAACAAAATAAATACACACCATTTTTTTTTTGTTAAGTCAATTTCCATAACTAATCTTTCATAAGATGCAAAATCTTTAACTAATATGCGTAATAATTAGAGAGAAAAAGAAAAGAAAAATGAAACAATGAACGTTGATGATTTAAATTAAGTTAAGAAGAATAAAAGAAAAAAAAAAGGGAATTATAAAAAAAAATAAACTCATAAGAAATATCATCAAAATTGAGAAATCAAGATGTACGAGAGAAGATGATGAAGAATAACAACAACAAAAAAAAACATAAGAAACTTTAAGTCACTGAACTGATAATAATTTAATTTCTTCCGTTATAATATGAATATAAAAATATTATCTTTATGAAAAGAGTTTTGTGACTTTAAAGTGAAAGAGTTTGTAGAAGACAAACTGTTAATTGCATTTGACACCAACCCATCCAATCATCCAACATTATTGTAACCAAACAAATTTTTTTTTGTTTATATAAAAAGAATGTAATTGTCGTTTAACATTTAAGAAAAGATAAATAAGAATATTATTTATTATTATACAATAACACCATTTAATGTTCTCTTTTTTCCGTTTTTTATTTGGTTTTTTTGGTATGGAATTTTAATTACGTTCATTTTTTTTATGCGGGAAGGAAACGCCACGCGATAATTAAAGAAATCTACCTTACCCGCTAAGCCGCTAAGTTTAAAGATTTTAAGTTTTTTTTTTTCTTTATTTCAGAACACAATCACACAAGATTAAATTGAATAAAATTCATTGGAGAAATGAAGATGAAAAAAAAAAACCATAATTACTTTAAAGCACAAATCTGCTTCAATTTGCCATAAAAAATATGATAAGAATTCTTTTTTTTTTTATTAAAAATTCAGTTGGTTTAGTTTAATTTAAATTAAATGAATTGGATTCGCCTCTTGTTTAAGTTTGAATATTTATAAGAAAGAATTTTATAAAAGAAAAACTTGATTGAAAATAAATATTACGATGGACAACGAGTACAAACAAACAATCGCATCAAATCGCACATAAAATTCAATCTAAACAACCATAACAACAATTCTTTCGTGATATGACTGATTTTATTAAAATAATATATGCATGTTATATCGACATATACACTCACTCACACACACGCACAATACATAAACATATTGACAAATCGCGTAAAAACCGCGATGTCTCTCAATAAAGATAAAAACAACAACAACAACAACAATCAACATTACCTACCAAAAACAAATTATAAAAAAAAAAATACAAAACTAAAAAACAGAATGAAGAAGAAAAAAAAAAAAGAGTTTTTTTGGGTGGGGGAAAAGTCGCGAAGTAGGTTAACCTCCATATATTATATTCATACACTCAATATATTAATATTGGTTTTGATTGCTGTTGCCTTTGTTGTTGTTGTTGTTATTCTTTTTACTTTATTTTAGTATAGGTTGTTATGGATGGGATGTGTTAAACAGAATGCAGACGATGAGGAATACATAGGATGGGGGCACATTTTGAGGCTATAAACTCACATCAAAAACGTTTTTTCAACAGTCATCTGTTGTATTTATACTGACGATGAGCTTCTCTTCTAAAATCTAAAAGTTAAATTTGAACTAAAACAAAAAAGAAAAGAAGAACCTTTGTTTTTCTTTTTAATTAATTTAAAAAAAAAAAAAGAAAAGAAGAAGTTTTTTTGAATAAAAAAAAAAGTTAAAAAAAGTTAGTAAAGTTAACAACAAAAAGAAAATAATTGTGTTTTAAAGTGAAGTTGATTTATATTTATTTTTTTTGATTAAAGTGAATTAATTGGTTTTGGTTGTTAATTTTTTTTTTAAAAGAAAAAATTACATATAATTCCAGGTAGGTGTTTTTTTCTTCTTTTTTCTCTCATTTGTATCCGATTTTAACTTCTTGTTTCTTTTTCTCATAAAGTCGATTTTATTTAAACCGTTAGATTTTCTGAAGTCAATTTTATTTTATTAAGTCAATCTTCATTTTTTAGTGGTTTTATAATTTCTTAAATATTTAATATTTTCGTGATCTAATTTGAAAATATGCAAGGGAAATTATTTAAACAAATATAGGAAAATTTCGTGATTTTTAAATTTTCCAATTAGAAAAATTATCCTTGTGTTTTGGTGTATTATTGAGTGCGTATCTTAAATTGACTGTGAGTTTATCCAATAAAATTGATTGGTGTCCTTATGAAAAAATAAAAGAGTATAATAAACGAGAATATTAAATTTTATCTGGTTTAACCCAAAATTTTATCTGAATCCTGAAATTCTTTATGGAAATAATTTTCAACAAATAAAACAGCATTTAAAGTCAATTTTAAGAGATAATAATTTAATACTTTATTGGATCGACCAAATTGAATTTTTGGGTCTAGACATCATAACTTTTATTGCATTTATTTAAAAAATTTTTTACCTAAATCATTTACATTATATTTTATTTGCCATTTAAAAAAATATAAAGTTAAGTCACAAACTCAACAAATAACCCAATCGTTTTTTATTAATACAAATAAATCTTTTAAGAATTGAAAATATTTTCTCTTTTCATATAAATATCGTTCCCTTCAATTCGACAATTTCTATTCAACAATAAAGAAATGGATTACGTATATAAGTTGCTTGCGAAATGAAACAACAACGAGAACAACTATCTAAAAAAAACAAAAAAAAAAAAAAAAATTCTGGGAAAAATCGTAAACTAAAAGCGAGATTAAAAGTCAAGAAGAAACTCTTTTTTTTTTTAAGCAAACTGGAAAAATATACAACAAAACAAATAAATAAAAATTTAAACAAGAATATAATTTATTTAAAAAAATTAATCAATTAATATTCAGATTTTTTTTTTTTATTCATCTTCTGTTGATGCTGCTTGCTACTTCTATTCATTTATATTATTATTCAAAAGAAAGAGAGACTAATGAACTTTTTGAATTAAATTATAATTAATTAAAATTTTATTGATTTTTTTTTTCTTTATTTTTCTCTCCTTCTGTTAATATTTTTTTTTTTTTTATTAAAAAAAAAATTCAATATTTGAAGTGAAGTTAATCATCAATTCATTATTTTACCTTATAAACTTTTCCTTTCAATTAAACAAATAAAATTTGATATTTATATAATAGATTTCCGTATTTTGAATAAAAATAACTTCTTTTATTTAAATATATTTGTGTTATGTAAAAGATTTCAAATTTCCAACAATAATAAAAAGTATTTTTGTTCAACAAAAAGAAAATTAAATTAAAATCAAAAATTGGGATAGGTTTTTATTTTATTTTCAATGTTTAATTGACCGTGAATTTCATTAGAATTTCCTCAAAATATTTTTAATTCATTGGTCATTGGCATCTCTCAATTTTAATATAAAAACACAAATTCCCAATGTAAACAAAACAAAAAACAAATAAATTTTCTTAAATTAAAAAATTTATATTGTTCTTTTATACAAGAAACATTTGTAAGGTTAAATTTATAAATTAAAATTAAAATAATTTCAACAAAATTCCGTTTTAATTTTATATTTTGTTCCTTGACAGAATATTAAAAAAAAAAATATATTCAAGAATCACACGGATCCGGATGCTGTTTATATCGTTAGTTAGTTACAAGTTCAGTTAACCATGTTCATGTTAATAGAATTTCATATAAAATAGAAGAAAAACAAGCTTTATTTACAATTCTTCTTTCGTTTCGCAGAAAGAAAATATATATATAGATAAATAATTACACAGAAAATTAAGCGTAACTTAAAATAAACAGAACACACTATTTTTTTAATTGTTATAAACAAAATATTTTTATAAAACGGTTATTTTGTATTAAATTTTTTTAATTTTGTATAAAGCATTTTTGTATAAATGAACTCAATCCAAACCAAATATAATGTAATATTAAATGCATTTCATAAAGGCAAAAACAAAGTCGTGCATTCACCTTTATTAATTGCGATTACCTAAATTTTATTTATAAAGAATTTCGTGTACAACATTACCTATATAATATTTTACAAAGTGTTCGTGTTCAGTCAGCATTAAAAGAAAGAGGAATGAAATTCTTATTTTCATCTTAAAATTAATTTTACCAAATTTGCCTTTTCGTCTATGGGTTAGTGCGTTCGAAAACAAAAACAGAAAGAAATGAAACAAAAAAAAAACAACAATCGGAGATGACCTAATTTATACTGTTTTTATTTTTATTAAGACTTGATCTGTGATGTGTAACGATGTGTACAATTTATATTAATGCCCAGACAATAATTTCGCGCTTATAGAATTATTATTTTGTAATAAAAAAAATAAATGTCTAGAAGATGAACAAATAATTTACAATTGGTTTTATCCACATGTGTATATGTGCATGAACACCTTCCATCTATTAAAATCAGATCAACAAGATGAGAGATCACGATCGTACGATTAAAGTTTGTATTGACATCCTCAACAGTGATCTTAACATATTTTTTACTTGCGATTAATATTTTTCTTTTCTTTTTCTTAACAAACAAAAAAAAAAGGTGTTTATTATTGTTGAACGTTGGTTGATTGTTGTATTGTGTGACTAGGTCAAAACTGGGTCAATAGAGATCTTTATATGATCACTATTAATTATATACACAATCGTGATCCTCGAAAAGGAAATCGCAATAAGAAGAATTTTTAAAAGAGAGAAAAAAGTATAAATTCCAAATTTGCGTCTTTCTAGAAAACAAAAACAAAAAAAAAACAATGTGCACAATCACAATAATTCTTACAACATAAATATAATAAAGTATATAAAAAATTATATTAAAGTAACTTAAGTAAATAATGATGATGAAAAGAGACAAGGCATATAATGATTCCATGACGATACCGTTACATTTAAAGAGACTATGCCAACGTACGTTGATTTAACCAAATATAACAAATGTATGAAGAAAATGTACACCACTTACTTCTATACAAATACACAAAGACAGAAATCTTTAAACATTCACAATACACAACCACAGGTGATCGAAGATTATCTTAAAGAAGCCAAAAGAAGAGAACAAATTTAAAAAAAAAAAAAAAGAGAAGTAAAATGGAAAGAAGAAGTCGAGGAAAACGAGTAATACCTTACCTTTTTTTCTTTCTTTCATATACACAATTTTTATCGTATATATTTTGTTACATTCGTTTTTCTATAATAACCATAGAAAATGTTATTTTCTATTTATTTTATTTTTTTAATTCTCTCATAAGTAGTTTGTTGTTGTTTACGTTTAACATCTTTTTCGTTCTTATATTAAATTAAGTACAATATCTTAGATTATAATGGAATGGATACATTTGTGAGAGATAATAAATGCTACATTGGTAAAGTTATAAATTTTTTTATAACTTTTGCAATATATGAAAAATATAATTATAGAAGATTATGTCCGAAATTGTTAAATTTTACTTTTGTCCAATAAGAATTGTAGAATTTTTTTTATTATTTTATTTATTAAAAAATGATTCATTTAATAAATGATTCATATAAAAAATGTAACATAATTAAATTCAGAATTACCTATTTATGTAGAGGAAGCATACCATGACGAATTTTTTCTTAAAAAAAATGAAGAAACAATTCATTTATGTAGGTTTTTAGTACTCATCGTAATCAACGAAAGGCATAAATGTATTTAATGAATATGTGACTGCGCGCGAATGTTATTTTTAGATTAAGATTGACATACAAAACGTGATTAAATTTTCTGTTTTTGTTGCTGTTTTTTAACTTTATATTAAAGGAAGCAGAAACTACAATTTTATTATAAATTAAATTAAAATATGTAACACGCGTGAACTTTTTCTTTTATTAAATTCCCTTCAGGACTTTAACCCCTGCAGTACTTAACTTTGAACTTTTCAAAAATTTGACATAATAAATCTAAAATCTTTGTAATTATGAAATATTTATAAAAGATAAAAAAAAAAAAAACAAAAAAATATTGACATTTTGAGGATGAACTCAATGACGTACGTCATCGTAAAACTTAATTTAATTTCTTCTGTTTTTTTATACTTACCTACGTGCATTAAGTGCGGTATTATTGGTATTGTCTCATTTGTGAAATTCCAGGTCAACAATTTTCTTATACGAGTTTTTTTTTTTTTTTTGTTCTTTCTTCTTTTAACTGTCCATCCATAATTAAATATATTTAACACTAATCAAATATTTTATAAATATAGATAAACATAATAATAATAATAATAATTCCACGTACCACAAAATATATTTTCATATATTTTTTTTTTTCTTTTCTATTTATGAATATCAAAATTACACGCATTATTTTGTCAATTAAATAAATGGAGGTCTGACTTTGTATACCTAACCTACAGATATTTGGAGAAATTTTTCCTTTACATTTACTAAAATAATGACAAATATTTGCGTTTAAATTGTCTTCTAAAAATAAAAAAAAAAAAACGAAAAATATTTAGGTACGTGTGTGAAAGTGTGAGCTTTTAACGTTCTTCTTCTTGATTTCAGTTTTTTTTTTTTTTTTCTATTTTCTGTTTTTGTTTTATTAAAAAATTTGTCGTGTTTATTCAATAAATTGATTTAATTATTACAAACAAATTTTCTCTCATAAATTTTTAAACTAACTAAACCAAACCTTTTTTATAATAATTTATTTTCTTATTTGATGTGAAAATTGGAAAATTATTGTAAAAGTAAAATTTATGGGAAAAAACAAGAGAAACATTTCTGTTAAATTTAATTCAAAAATAACAGGATAGAAAAACAAAAAAACGAGAAAAAGTGAAAGTGTTTTTTCATTTTTCCAAACATTCATTTTATTTGTATTGAGTTTGGAAAATTAATTAAATTGATGAAAATCAAAATGTCGAGAAATTCAAAAAAAAAAAAATTCTCAGTTTGAAAACAAAAATGAATCAATAAAAAAATGTCTTCTTCTTTTTTTCTCAATAGAAAATAAAACTCTACAAATTTGTACGATAAAAAAAAAACCCTTACAAATTTTCCGTAATAAATTTAAATATTTTTGCATCACGCAAATACCGTAAAAATAAAAAGTTACATAAAAAAATTGCATTTTTTGTTATGTTTGGTTTTTGTTTTTTTTTTTCTTTTTATTTGTTTAACTTTCGCCTTGGCATAAATTACTTAATTTGGTTTATCATGAGAGAGTGAAAAAAAATAAAAGACTAATAAAAGTTATTATCGATATTATGCGAATGTGCGATATCGGATTTACATTTAATTATTAAAATTTAAACAACGTAAAATACTTTCACCAATTAAATAAAAAAAAAAAAAAACGAGAACAACAAAGAAAAAAAAAAAACATTTGTCATCGAATACCCAAACTTTTACCCATACATAATATTTAAGAGCTTTTGAAGAATGTCAAAGCCAAATCAATTATAAAATTGAAATTTTTTTTTCATTATTCTCATGAAATTATATTGACCTAATCTATTATTTGTCCATCTTATTGTCCATCTTTATATTATTTCATGTTTTTTTCGGTTGTTTTAATAATTTTACACATTTTTACAACAAATTATATTTTTTTTTTCTAATATATAGAAAAAGAAGACAACAAAATTTGACATTAATTTTTATTTTGAACAATTTTTAATTTTTTTTTTGAAGTGAAACAAAATTTTTTATTACATCTTTTAAATTGTTAAATTGTTAAGTTCAGTTATAGATTAACCAATTATTTTATTAAATAGAAATTTTTATTACTGAAAATAGTTAAATGGATTAAAAGTAAATCATTATACAAATTATTCCGTATGTTTAATTGTAGAGGCACTTCTAACACCGTTAATTTTAAATAATTAAAATATTTCAATCATTTTTAATGATACAGAATAAATTTTATTCAAAACTTTCAAATTTTCGTATAACAAAATTTTCTTATTTTGTATTGTGATAAGTTTCATGAAATTTATGAAAATAAATAAATTTTTAATTCTATAATTTTAATGCTTTCACACAATTGAAATTCAGTACAGATAATGCACTAATGTGGTGTAATAATTAATGATTAAATTACATTCGAATGATTGAAGAATAAAAATATTGATGTTATTAAAAAAACAGCAACACATCCGTTACTCCTGTAACATAATTTAACATTAAAAACAGTTCTCTATGATTCATTTTCAATTATAAAATTTCATAATACAATAAATTATTGAATCTGATTTTATTCAGCTTAAGAAACACAAATACAGAAATTCATGTTTTGTGTTCAGTTTTATTTTGTTAAATAATTAATAAATTTAGTTGTACATTTTTACACTTGGTACATTTTTGTACTTGAAATTATTAAATCTTTATCACAATTATTATTTATGAGTCCATAATGTGTTTTTCCTCTCCAAACATACTTGTAAGCTGTGTTTTTTTTGACACCAGAATAATTCCGATTAAATGAACTTCTCTTTGACTTCATCGAATCCAAAAGATTAATTTCTTTTCAATTTATTTCTTTTAAGTTTTTCATTGATTCAAATTACAAACAAGAAAAACTTTTAAGCCTAAACAAAAATTCTAGATTTATTTTAAAACAATTAATTATAAAATTAAATGAAATGAATCGTGTGAAAAATTACTCTACTAATCACCTGCCATTTGATATATTTTGAAATTAAAAATTTTAGAATGATAATAATTGTGTGGCACGCCACAATATAATGAAAGTCGGCCATTTCATTGATTCACAATAAAACATAAAAAAAAAACATGATAAAATAAAGTTAAATCAAAAATCATAAATTTTATTCTGTTCATTTAAATCTTATTATTATTTTGATTTTGTAATTAAGGTTAATTTAGCAACAGTTTTTATTATTAAGTTCAGCTTAAAATAAAATCGTTTTGAGTATCAAAATAATTCACTATTAAAAAATTTATAAATATAATTTAGAAGTCAATTGATACGAGAATACCAAATTAAACAAAAAATAAAAAAAAAAACACTCAAATTATATTTTTATGATGACATTGTTGGCCACACCAAAAAAAATAAACTTCAATTCAAAAGTTCTCATAAATAAAATTCACTTTAATTAGAATATTCTCATAAAAGCGCAAATAAAATTTTTGATTTAATTTTATTATTATGAGAAAAAAAAAAAGCAAAACAAACAAATTATCAATATCCGGAAATGGGGATTGCCCTCTGTTTATTTTTTGTATTATTCTAAATTTTTATAAAATATTCTTAATTTTAATTAAAATGTTTGTGTTTATTTTTTTTTTATTCTTTTATTTATTTATTTTCAGAATGTCGTTGTTAAGGACATTGGCATTACTTACAATCACACTTACACTTGCTTTAGCACAAAGACGATTGGCATTACCAGATCCAAGAAGCTGTGCAAATCGTATGTATTAATTCATTGTATATTTTATTATCAGATAATCTTAAATATATTTTTATTATAAATTGGCGTTAAAAAGTTTATTATTCGCGGCAAGAAAAACCAAAACAAAAATAAAACAAAAAGAAGTCAGACGTGATATTTAATGAAGTTCCAACAAATAAAAAAAAAAACAGTCTTTCATGTTGGAATTTCTTGTTTATTCTTCTTCTATTCTTTTATTATTAAGATAAATATCGTAGCAAAATATAGAATAGATGTTTCTGTATCTGTGACGATAATTTTTTATTCTATTCTTCTTTAATCATAAATCGCTTATTATACGCGTCTTCTTTTCTTTGCAAATTTCTTTTGTTAATTTTTTTTCTTCACAAAACGTAAAAAAAAAAAACAACCGTACGTTTCATAAATAATTCTTATATTCGTCATAATTTTGAAAAACGTTGAATCACAACATTAAAAATAAAAATATACAATTTCTGTGTAGGATGTTCTGAGTTCAAAACGTGTTTATAATTTTTTATAAAGGAATATAAAATGCAATTTTTTCTAAATATTTTGTAATTTTATAAAAAAAAATACTTAAGATTTTTATTCTCGCATATAACCGATATTTATGTAATATTCGTCGTTACATATATTATAAGAAATGTTTTGTACATAATATCTTAATTATGATGAGATATAAAACAAGGTATGAGATATATTTACCCACTCTTGTTTCCTCAACTGTGAAACATATTCTTTAAAATTCAACATTACAGCATATTTGCTAAAGAGTTTTTTCATGTAATATAGAATTAATTTTTCATCATTTTAAATTTCTTTATAAAAATTAATCTACTTCAAGTGTTTATTTGTGTAATTTGTGTAATTTGGTCATATAATAAAGAAAAAAAGGAATTTTAAATATTTCAACAAATTTTTGTTTTTTTTTTTGTATAAATTTGTTATATTTAAATTAAACATGAAATTCGTCTTCAATTGAAATTGTTCATAACGCAAATCAAAGTCAATTTAATCAAACTTACATGCTACCATGACATAATTTCGTCATTGTTTTAAATAATAAAAAAAAAAGAACTAAATTACCGATGCACATTTTGTTATTTTTTTTTGTTTCTTGTTTGTTTTTGGTTGCACATACCAGTAAAGTGTACACACAAAACACATATACTTAAAAAATTGTCTATATAAAAACAATTGACTTTCTCGAATCGCGTTTTTTTTTTTTTTTTAAATCCGGCATCAAGAAAAAAATAACAAAATAAAGACGTGACTTAAAGAGTTATACAAAAATAAAGACAATCAACTCAAAAATTTCTAATGTTTAAAATTATTAAATCTAGGAGTACGTCATGCAACATATAGAGATGCAAGAGGTGTAGCTCATTCGTATTTCTTCAGTTGGGAACATTCACCAACTCGTAGCTTAGAAGTTGATTGGCTTGATTCAAGAAATATTTGCCGTAGACATTGTATGGATGCTGTTTCTCTTGAAACTCCACAAGTAAATTAAATAAAAAATAAAGTTTTGTTTTTATAGCAAACTAATTGGATTTGTATTTTTTTTTTCTGTTTTAGGAAAATGAGTTCATTAAACAACGTATTGGACGTGGAAATATTAAATTCATATGGACATCAGGACGTAAATGTAATTTTGCTGGATGTGATCGTCCAGATTTACAACCACCAAATGAAAATGGTTGGTTCTGGTCAGGATCAGGTGCAAAAATTGGGCCAGCCAGTCAACGTAACACAGGTGATTGGAGTTATACTGGAGGATATGGACAAGCACAACCAGATAACAGAGAAGCAGCACAAGGAAATGATGAATCTTGTTTGGCTATCTTAAATAACTTTTATAATGATGGTTTAAAATGGCATGATGTTGCTTGTCATCATTTAAAACCATTTGTTTGTGAAGACTCAGAAGAACTTCTTAATTTTGTACGTTCTCGTAATCCAGGCATACGTCTATAAGGATTCTAATTAATTAATTATATTATAATTATAATTAAATTTAAACGTCGAGGTTTAAACATAAAATTTTATTAATTTATTTCTTTTAAATTGCATTAACTCATAAAAAAAAACAATCAAAAACAAATAAGATTTTGTTAATTTTTCACAACAACAATTATTAATCTTAAAGCATAAAATATTATGTTGAAGTTGAAACTTTTTTTTTATATAAAAATGTCGCCATTTTTTTTTGTTGATTTTTGAACCATTTTTTTTTTCTTCAAATTGAAAATTATTGAAAATTTCAGGATATGAAAATTTTATTGCAAAAATATAAAAATTTATATTTTTTTAATATTTTTCACTTGTGAATACATTTGCACCTGATCTGATTATGCTTAACGAGATATTTTACTGTAATTAGTTTTGTATTTTATTTAATTAAATAAAAAATAATAATAATAATAATTTGAAATAAAAATATTGTTTTTTGTTTTCTTTAATCAATTTGATTTTGCTGTGCCTTTAACAGGTTTTATTTGGATGAGTCAGACTGTTAATAGGTTTCTCTAAATATATGGTTAAACTCTGTTATCCGTGATTTTTTTTTTCAATTAAATTATTCGTTGTACTTTTTAAAACGATAAATGTTTTATTATAATTTTAATTAAAATTTAAATCAACACAAAAATATATAATTAATGCATATCTCTGAGACTAAAAGTTAATTTTAAAAACAAATTTCAGATCTCTTTTTAACATTTAAAACTGAATTCGACTGTTTTTAACAAACTTAAAAAAAATTGTTTTCTTGACCTATTAAAGCATATCTCTTAGACTAAAATTTGATTTTAAAAAAAAATTCAAAAAATTGTTTTCTTGACATATCCATGCATATCTCGGAAACTAAAAATTGACTTTAAAAACAAATTTCAGATCTGTTTTAAGCATTTAAAACTGAATTTGACTGTTTTTAACAAACTTAAAAAAAATTGTTTTCTTGACGTATTAAAGCATATCTCTGAGACTAAAATTTGACTTTTAAAAAAATATTCAAAAAATTGTTTTCTTGACATATCCATGCATATCTCTGAGACTGTAAGTGGATTTTAAAAACAAATATCAGATCTGTTTTAAGCATTTAAAACTGAATTTGACTGTTTTTAACAAACTTAAAAAAAATTGTTATCTTGACGTATTATAGCATATCTCTGAGACTAAAATTTGATTTTAAAAAAAAATTCAAAAAATTGTTTTCTTGACATATCCATGCATATCTCTGAAACTAAAAATTGATGTTAAAAACAAATTTCAGATCTGTTTTAAGCATTTAAAACTGAATTTGACTGTTTTTAACAAACTTAAAAAAAATTGTTTTCTTGACGTATTAAAGCATATCTCTGAGACTAAAATTTGATTTTAAAAAAAAATTCAAAAAATTGTTTTCTTGACATATCCATGCATATCTCTGAGACTGTAAATGGATTTTAAAAACAAATATCAAATCTATTTTACGCATTTAAAACTGAATTTGACTGTTTTTAACAAACCTCAAAAAAATTGTTTTCTTGACGTATTAAAGCATATCTCTGAGACTAAAATTTGATTTTAAAAAAAATAATTCAAAAAATTGTTTTCTTGACATATCCATGCATATCTCTGAAACTAAAAACTGATGTTAAAAACAATTTTCAGATCTGTTTTAAGCATTTAAAACTGAATTCGACTGTTTTTAACAAAGCTCAAAAAAATTGTTTTCTTGACATATTAAAGCATATCTCTGAGACTAAAATTTGACTTTTAAAAAAATATTCAAAAAATTGTTTTCTTGACATATCCATGCATATCTCTGAGACTGTAAGTGGATTTTAAAAACAAATATCAAATCTATTTTACGCATTTAAAACTGAATTTGACTGTTTTTAACAAATTTAAAAAAAATTGTTTTCTTGACGTATTAAAGCATATCTCTGAGACTAAAATTTGATTTTAAAAAAAAATTCAAAAAATTGTTTTCTTGACATATCCATCCATATCTCTGAAACTAAAAATTGATGTTAAAAACAAATTTCAGATCTGTTTTAAGCATTTAAAACTGAATTTGACTGTTTTTAACAAACCTCAAAAAAATTGTTTTCTTGACGTATTATAGCATATTTTTTAGACTCAAATTTGATTTTTTAAAAAATATTCAAAAAATTGTTTTCTTGACATATCCATGCATATCTCTGAGACTGTAAATGGATTTTAAAAACAAATATCAAATCTATTTTACGCATTTAAAACTGAATTTGACTGTTTTTAACAAACCTCAAAACAATTGTTTTCTTGACGTATTAAAGCATATCTCTGAGACTAAAACTTGATTTTAAAAAAAATAATTCAAAAAATTGTTTTCTTGACATATCCATGCATATCTCTGAAACTAAAAACTGATGTTAAAAACAATTTTCAGATCTGTTTTAAGCATTTAAAACTGAATTCGACTGTTTTTAACAAAGCTCAAAAAAATTGTTTTCTTGACATATTAAAGCATATCTCTGAGACTAAAATTTGACTTTTAAAAAAATATTCAAAAAATTGTTTTCTTGACATATCCATGCATATCTCTGAGACTGTAAGTGGATTTTAAAAACAAATATCAAATCTATTTTACGCATTTAAAACTGAATTTGACTGTTTTTAACAAATTTAAAAAAAATTGTTTTCTTGACGTATTAAAGCATATCTCTGAGACTAAAATTTGATTTTAAAAAAAAATTCAAAAAATTGTTTTCTTGACATATCCATGCATATCTCTGAGACTGTAAGTGTATTTTAAAAACAATTTTCAGATCTGTTTTAAGCATTTAAAACTGAATTCGACTGTTTTTAACAAACTTAAAAAAAATTGTTTTCTTGACGTATTAAAGCATATCTCTGAGACTAAAATTTGATTTTAAAAAAAAATTCAAAAAATTGTTTTCTAGACATATCCATGCATATCTCGGAAACTAAAAATTGACTTTAAAAACAAATTTCAGATCTGTTTTAAGCATTTAAAACTGAATTTGACTGTTTTTAACAAACTTAAAAAAAATTGTTTTCTTGACCTATTAAAGCATATCTCTGAGACTAAAATTTGATTTAAAAAAAAAATTCAAAAAATTGTTTTCTTGACAGATCCATGCATATCTCTGAGACTGTAAGTGTATTTAAAAAACAATTTTCAGATCTGTTTTAAGCATTTAAAACTGAATTCTACTGTTTTTAACAAACTTAAAAAAAATTGTTTTCTTGACGTATTAAAGCATCTCTGAGACTAAAATTTGATTTTTAAAAAAATATTAAGAAAATTGTTTTCTTGACATATCCATGCATATCTCTGAGACTGTAAGTGGATTTTAAAAACAATTTTCAGATTTGTTTTAAGCATTTAAAACTGAATTTGACTGTTTTTAACAAACTTAAAAAAAATTGTTATCTTGACGTATTATAGCATATCTCTGAGACTAAAATTTGATTTTAAAAAAAAATTCAAAAAATTGTTTTCTTGACATATCCATGCATATCTCTGAAACTAAAAATTGATGTTAAAAACAAATTTCAGATCTGTTTTAAGCATTTAAAACTGAATTTGACTGTTTTTAACAAACTTAAAAAAAATTGTTTTCTTGACGTATTAAAGCATATCTCTGAGACTAAAATTTGATTTTAAAAAAAAATTCAAAAAATTGTTTTCTTGACATATCCATGCATATCTCTGAAATTAAAAATTGACTTTAAAAACAAATTTCAGATCTGTTTTAAGCATTTAAAACTGAATTTGACTGTTTTTAACAAACTTAAAAAAAATTGTTATCTTGACGTATTAAAGCATATCTCTGAGACTAAAATTTTATTTAAAAAAAAAATAATTAAAAAAATTGTTTTCTTGACATATCCATGCATATCTCGAAAACTAAAAATTGACTTTAAAAACAAATTTCAGATCTGTTTTAAGCATTTAAAACTGAATTTGACTGTTTTTAACAAACTTAAAAAAAATTGTTTTCTTGACCTATTAAAGCATATCTCTGAGACTAAAATTTGATTTAAAAAAAATTCAAAAAATTGTTTTCTTGACAGATCCATGCATATCTCGGAAACTAAAAATTGATCTTAAAAACAAATTTCAGATCTGTTTTAAGCATTTAAAACTGAATTTGACTGTTTTTAACAAACCTCAAAAAAATTGTTTTCTTGACGTATTATAGCATACTTTTTAGACTCAAATTTGATTTTTAAAAAAATGTTCAAAAAATTGTTTTCTTGACATATCCATGCATATCTCTGTGACTGTAAGTGGATTTTAAAAACAAATATCAAATCTATTTTACGCATTTAAAACTGAATTTGACTGTTTTTAACAAACCTCAAAAAAACTGTTTTCTTGACGTATTATAGCATATTTTTTAGACTAAAATTTGATTTTTAAAAAAATGTTCAAAAAATTGTTTTCTTGACATATCCATGCATATCTCTGAGACTGTAAGTGGATTTTAAAAACAAATATCAAATCTATTTTACGCATTTAAAACTGAATTTGACTGTTTTTAACAAATTTAAAAAAAATTGTTTTCTTGACGTATTAAAGCATATCTCTGAGACTAAAATTTGATTTTAAAAAAAAATTCTAAAAATTGTTTTCTTGACATATCCATCCATATCTCTGAAACTAAAAATTGATGTTAAAAACAAATTTCAGATCTGTTTTAGGCATTTAAAACTGAATTTGACTGTTTTTAACAAACCTCAAAAAAATTGTTTTCTTGACGTATTATAGCATATTTTTTAGACTCAAATTTGATTTTTTAAAAAATATTCAAAAAATTGTTTTCTTGACATATCCATGCATATCTCTGAGACTGTAAATGGATTTTAAAAACAAATGTCAGATCTGTTTTATGCATTTAAAACTGAATTTGACTGTTTTTAACCAACCTCAAAAAAACTGTTTTCTTGACGTATTATAGCATATCTCTGAGACTAAAATTTGATTTTAAAAAAAAATTCAAAAAATTGTTTTCTTGACAGATCCATGCATATCTCGGAAACTAAAAATTGACTTTAAAAACAAATGTCAGATCTGTTTTAAGCATTTAAAACTGAATTTGACTGTTTTTAACAAACTTAAAAAAAATTGTTTTCTTGACGTATTAAAGCATATCTCTGAGACTAAAATTTGATTTAAAAAAAAAATTCAAAAAATTGTTTTCTTGACAGATCCATGCATATCTCGGAAACTAAAAATTGACTTTAAAAACAAATGTCAGATCTGTTTTAAGCATTTAAAACTAAATTTGACTGTTTTTAACAAACTTAAAAAAAATTGTTATCTTGACGTATTAAAGCATATCTCTGAGACTAATATTTGGTTTAAAAAAAAAATTCAAATAATTGTTTTCTTGACATATCCATGCATATTTCTGAGACTGTAAGTGGATTTTAAAAACAATTTTCAGATCTGCTTTTTGCATTTAAAACTGAATTTGACTGTTTTTAACAAACATAAAAAAAATTGTTATCTTGACGTATTAAAGCATATCTCTGAGACTAAAATTTGATTTAAAAAAAAAATTCAAAAAATTGTTTTCTTGACAGATCCATGCATATCTCGGAAACTAAAAATTGACTTTAAAAACAAATGTCAGATCTGTTTTAAGCATTTAAAACTAAATTTGACTGTTTTTAACAAACTTAAAAAAAATTGTTTTCTTGACGTATTAAAGCATATCTCTTAGACTAAAATTTGATTTTAAAAAAAAATTCAAAAAATTGTTTTCTTGACAGATCCATGCATATCTCGGAAACTAAAAATTGACTTTAAAAACAAATGTCAGATCTGTTTTAAGCATTTAAAACTGAATTTGACTGTTAATAACAAACTTAAAAAAAATTGTTTTCTTGACGTATTAAAGCATATCTCTGAAACTAAAATTTGATTTAAAAAAAAAATTCAAATAATTGTTTTCTTGACATATCCATGCATATTTCTGAGACTGTAAGTGGATTTTAAAAACAATTTTCAGATCTGCTTTTTGCATTTAAAACTGAATTTGACTGTTTTTAACAAACATAAAAAAAATTGTTATCTTGACGTATTAAAGCATATCTCTGAGACTAAAATTTTATTTAAAAAAAAAATAATTAAAAAAATTGTTTTCTTGACATATCCATGCATATCTCTGAAACTAAAAATTGATTTTAAAAACAAATTTCAGATCTGTTTTAAGCAGTTAAAACTGAATTTGACTGTTTTTAACAAACTTAAAGAAAAATTGTTTTCTTGACGTATTAAAGCATATCTCTGAGACTAAAATTTGATTTTAAAAAAAAATTCAAAAAATTGTTTTCTTGACATATCCATGCATATCTCTGAGACTGTAAGTGGATTTAAAAAAACAATTTTCAGATCTGCTTTATGCATTTAAAACTAAATTTGACTGTTTTTAACAAACTTAAAAAAAATTGTTATCTTGACGTATTAAAGCATATCTCTGAGACTAATATTTGATTTAAAAAAAAAATTCAAAAAATTGTTTTCTTGACATATCCATGCATATCTCTGAGACTGTAAGTGGATTTTAAAAACAATTTTCAGTTCTGTTTTATGCATTTAAAACTGAATTTGACTGTTTTTAACAAACTTAAAAAAAATTGTTATCTTGACGTATTAAAGCATATCTCTGAGAATAATATTTGATTTAGAAAAAAAATTCAAAAAATTGTTTTCTTGACATATCCATGCATATTTCTGAGACTGTAAGTGGATTTTAAAAACAATTTTCAGATCTGCTTTATGCATTTAAAACTGAATTTGACTGTTTTTAACAAACTTAAAAAAAATTGTTATCTTGACGTATTAAAGCATATCTCTGAGACTAATATTTGATTTAAAAAAAAAATTCAAAAAATTGTTTTCTTGACATATCCATGCATATCTCTGAGACTGTAAGTGGATTTTAAAAACAATTTTCAGTTCTGTTTTATGCATTTAAAACTGAATTTGACTGTTTTTAACAAACTTAAAAAAAATTGTTATCTTGACGTATTAAAGCATATCTCTGAGAATAATATTTGATTTAGAAAAAAAATTCAAAAAATTGTTTTCTTGACATATCCATGCATATTTCTGAGACTGTAAGTGGATTTTAAAAACAATTTTCAGATCTGCTTTTTGCATTTAAAACTGAATTTGACTGTTTTTAACAAACATAAAAAAAATTGTTATCTTGACGTATTAAAGCATATCTCTGAGAATAATATTTGATTTAGAAAAAAAATTCAAAAAATTGTTTTCTTGACATATCCATGCATATTTCTGAGACTGTAAGTGGATTTTAAAAACAATTTTCAGATCTGCTTTATGCATTTAAAACTGAATTTGACTGTTTTTAACAAACTTAAAAAAAATTGTTATCTTGACGTATTAAAGCATATCTCTGAGACTAATATTTGATTTAAAAAAAAAATTCAAAAAATTGTTTTCTTGACATATCCATGCATATCTCTGAGACTGTAAGTGGATTTTAAAAACAATTTTCAGTTCTGTTTTATGCATTTAAAACTGAATTTGACTGTTTTTAACAAACTTAAAAAAAATTGTTATCTTGACGTATTAAAGCATATCTCTGAGAATAATATTTGATTTAGAAAAAAAATTCAAAAAATTGTTTTCTTGACATATCCATGCATATTTCTGAGACTGTAAGTGGATTTTAAAAACAATTTTCAGATCTGCTTTTTGCATTTAAAACTGAATTTGACTGTTTTTAACAAACATAAAAAAAATTGTTATCTTGACGTATTAAAGCATATCTCTGAGAATAATATTTGATTTAAAAAAAAAAATTCAAAAAATTGTTTTCTTGACATATCCATGCATATCTCTGAAACTAAAAATTGATTTTAAAAACAAATTTCAGATCTGCTTTTTGCATTTAAGACTGAATTTGACTGTTTTTAACAAACATAAAACAAATTGTTATTTTTAAAAAAATATTCAAAAAATTGTTTTCTTGACATATCCATGCATATCTCTGAGACTGTAAGTGGATTTTAAAAACAATTTTCAGTTCTGTTTTATGCATTTAAAACTGAATTTGACTGTTTTTAACAAACTTAAAAAAAATTGTTATCTTGACGTATTAAAGCATATCTCTGAGACTAAAATTTGATTTTAAAAAAAAATTCAAAAAATTGTTTTCTTGACATATCCATGCATATCTCTGAGACTGTAAGTGGATTTAAAAAAACAATTTTCAGATCTGCTTTATGCATTTAAAACTAAATTTGACTGTTTTTAACAAACTTAAAAAAAATTGTTTTCTTGACATATTAACGCATATCTCTGAGACTAAAATTTAATTTTAAAAAAAAAATTCAAAAAATTGTTTTCTTGACTTATCCATGCATATCTCTGAGACTGTTAGTGAATTTTAAAAACAATTTTCAGTTCTGTTTTATGCATTTAAAACTGAATTCGACTGTTTTTAACAAATTTAAAAAAAAATGTTTTCTTGACGTATTATAGCATATCTCTGAGACTAAAATTTGATTTTAAAAAAAAATTGTTTTCTTGACATATCCATGCATATCTCTGAAACTAAAAATTGATGTTAAAAACAATTTTCAGTTCTGTTTTATGCATTTAAAACTGAATTTGACTGTTTTTAACAAACTTAAAAAAAATTGTTATCTTGACGTATTAAAGCATATCTCTGAGACTAAAATTTGATTTTAAAAAAAAATTCAAAAAATTGTTTTCTTGACATATCCATGCATATCTCTGAGACTGTAAGTGGATTTTAAAAACAATTTTCAGATCTGCTTTTTGCATTTAAAACTGAATTTGACTGTTTTTAACAAACATAAAAAAAATTGTTATCTTGACGTATTAAAGCATATCTCTGAGAATAATATTTGATTTAAAAAAAAAAATTCAAAAAATTGTTTTCTTGACATATCCATGCATATCTCTGAAACTAAAAATTGATTTTAAAAACAAATTTCAGATCTGCTTTTTGCATTTAAGACTGAATTTGACTGTTTTTAACAAACATAAAACAAATTGTTATTTTTAAAAAAATATTCAAAAAATTGTTTTCTTGACATATCCATGCATATCTCTGAGACTGTAAGTGGATTTTAAAAACAATTTTCAGATCTGCTTTATGCATTTAAAACTGAATGTGACTGTTTTTAACAAACTTAAAAAAAATTGTTATCTTGACGTATTAAAGCATATCTCTGAGAATAATATTTGATTTAGAAAAAAAATTCAAAAAATTGTTTTCTTGACATATCCATGCATATTTCTGAGACTGTAAGTGGATTTTAAAAACAATTTTCAGATCTGCTTTTTGCATTTAAAACTGAATTTGACTGTTTTTAACAAACATAAAAAAAATTGTTATCTTGACGTATTAAAGCATATCTCTGAGAATAATATTTGATTTAGAAAAAAAATTCAAAAAATTGTTTTCTTGACATATCCATGCATATTTCTGAGACTGTAAGTGGATTTTAAAAACAATTTTCAGATCTGCTTTATGCATTTAAAACTGAATTTGACTGTTTTTAACAAACTTAAAAAAAATTGTTATCTTGACGTATTAAAGCATATCTCTGAGACTAATATTTGATTTAAAAAAAAAATTCAAAAAATTGTTTTCTTGACATATCCATGCATATCTCTGAGACTGTAAGTGGATTTTAAAAACAATTTTCAGTTCTGTTTTATGCATTTAAAACTGAATTTGACTGTTTTTAACAAACTTAAAAAAAATTGTTATCTTGACGTATTAAAGCATATCTCTGAGAATAATATTTGATTTAGAAAAAAAATTCAAAAAATTGTTTTCTTGACATATCCATGCATATTTCTGAGACTGTAAGTGGATTTTAAAAACAATTTTCAGATCTGCTTTTTGCATTTAAAACTGAATTTGACTGTTTTTAACAAACATAAAAAAAATTGTTATCTTGACGTATTAAAGCATATCTCTGAGAATAATATTTGATTTAAAAAAAAAAATTCAAAAAATTGTTTTCTTGACATATCCATGCATATCTCTGAAACTAAAAATTGATTTTAAAAACAAATTTCAGATCTGCTTTTTGCATTTAAGACTGAATTTGACTGTTTTTAACAAACATAAAACAAATTGTTATTTTTAAAAAAATATTCAAAAAATTGTTTTCTTGACATATCCATGCATATCTCTGAGACTGTAAGTGGATTTTAAAAACAATTTTCAGTTCTGTTTTATGCATTTAAAACTGAATTTGACTGTTTTTAACAAACTTAAAAAAAATTGTTATCTTGACGTATTAAAGCATATCTCTGAGACTAAAATTTGATTTTAAAAAAAAATTCAAAAAATTGTTTTCTTGACATATCCATGCATATCTCTGAGACTGTAAGTGGATTTAAAAAAACAATTTTCAGATCTGCTTTATGCATTTAAAACTAAATTTGACTGTTTTTAACAAACTTAAAAAAAATTGTTTTCTTGACATATTAACGCATATCTCTGAGACTAAAATTTAATTTTAAAAAAAAAATTCAAAAAATTGTTTTCTTGACTTATCCATGCATATCTCTGAGACTGTTAGTGAATTTTAAAAACAATTTTCAGTTCTGTTTTATGCATTTAAAACTGAATTCGACTGTTTTTAACAAATTTAAAAAAAAATGTTTTCTTGACGTATTATAGCATATCTCTGAGACTAAAATTTGATTTTAAAAAAAAATTCAAAAAATTGTTTTCTTGACATATCCATGCATATCTCTGAAACTAAAAATTGATGTTAAAAACAAATTTCAGATCTGTTTTAAGCTATTAAAACTGAATTTGACTGTTTTTAACAAACTTAAAGAAAAATTGTTTTCTTGACGTATTAAAGCATATCTCTGAGACTAAAATTTGATTTTAAAAAAAAATTCAAAAAATTGTTTTCTTGACATATCCATGCATATCTCTGAGACTGTAAGTGGATTTAAAAAAACAATTTTCAGATCTGCTTTATGCATTTAAAACTAAATTTGACTGTTTTTAACAAACTTAAAAAAAATTGTTTTCTTGACATATTAACGCATATCTCTGAGACTAAAATTTAATTTTAAAAAAAAAATTCAAAAAATTGTTTTCTTGACTTATCCATGCATATCTCTGAGACTGTTAGTGGATTTTAAAAACAATTTTCAGATCTGCTTTATGCATTTAAAACTGAATTTGACTGTTTTTAACAAACTTAAAAAAAATTGTTATCTTGACGTATTAAAGCATATCTCTGAGAATAATATTTGATTTAAAAAAAAAAATTCAAAAAATTGTTTTCTTGACATATCCATGCATATCTCTGAAACTAAAAATTGATTTTAAAAACAAATTTCAGATCTGTTTTTAACAAACATAAAACAAATTGTTATCTTGACGTATTAAAGCATATCTCTGAGACTAAAATTGTATTTAAAAAAAAAATAATTAAAAAAATTGTTTTCTTGACATATCCATGCATATCTCTGAAACTAAAAATTGATTTTAAAAACAAATTTCAGATCTGTTTTAAGCAGTTAAAACTGAATTTGACTGTTTTTAACAAACTTAAAGAAAAATTGTTTTCTTGACGTATTAAAGCATATCTCTGAGACTAAAATTTGATTTTAAAAAAAAATTCAAAAAATTGTTTTCTTGACATATCCATGCATATCTCTGAGACTGTAAGTGGATTTAAAAAAACAATTTTCAGATCTGCTTTATGCATTTAAAACTAAATTTGACTGTTTTTAACAAACTTAAAAAAAATTGTTTTCTTGACATATTAACGCATATCTCTGAGACTAAAATTTAATTTTAAAAAAAAAATTCAAAAAATTGTTTTCTTGACTTATCCATGCATATCTCTGAGACTGTTAGTGGATTTTAAAAACAATTTTCAGATCTGCTTTATGCATTTAAAACTGAATTTGACTGTTTTTAACAAACTTAAAAAAAATTGTTATCTTGACGTATTAAAGCATATCTCTGAGACTAATATTTGATTTAAAAAAAAAATTCAAATAATTGTTTTCTTGACATATCCATGCATATTTCTGAGACTGTAAGTGGATTTTAAAAACAATTTTCAGATCTGCTTTATGCATTAAAAACAATTTTCAGATCTGCTTTTTGCATTTAAAACTGAATTTGACTGTTTTTAACAAACATAAAAAAAATTGTTATCTTGACGTATTAAAGCATATCTCTGAGACTAAAATTTGATTTTAAAAAAATAATTCAAAAAATTGTTTTCTTGACATATCCATGCATATTTCTGAGACTGTAAGTGGATTTTAAAAACAATTTTCAGATCTGCTTTATGCATTTAAAACTGAATTTGACTGTTTTTAACAAACTTAAAAAAAATTGTTATCTTGACGTATTAAAGCATATCTCTGAGACTAATATTTGATTTAGAAAAAAAATTCAAAAAATTGTTTTCTTGACATATCCATGCATATCTCCGAGACTGTAAGTGGATTTTTAAAACAATTTCCAAATCTGTTTTAATCATTTAAAACTGAATTTGACTGTTTTTAACAAACTTAAAAAAAATTGTTTTCTTGACGTATTAAAGCATATCTCTGAGACTAAAATTTGATTTTAAAAAAAAATTCAAAAAATTGTTTTCTTGACATATCCATGCATATTTCTGAGACTGTAAGTGGATTTTAAAAACAATTTTCAGATCTGCTTTATGCATTTAAAACTGAATTTGACTGTTTTTAACAAACTTAAAAAAAATTGTTATCTTGACGTATTAAAGCATATCTCTGAGACTAATATTTGATTTAGAAAAAAAATTCAAAAAATTGTTTTCTTGACATATCCATGCATATCTCCGAGACTGTAAGTGGATTTTTAAAACAATTTCCAAATCTGTTTTAATCATTTAAAACTGAATTTGACGGTTTTTAACAAACTTAAAAAAAATTGTTTTCTTGACGTATTAAAGCATATCTCTGAGAATAATATTTGATTTAAAAAAAAAAATTCAAAAAATTGTTTTCTTGACATATCCATGCATATCTCTGAAACTAAAAATTGATTTTAAAAACAAATTTCAGATCTGTTTTTAACAAACATAAAACAAATTGTTATCTTGACGTATTAAAGCATATCTCTGAGACTAAAATTTTATTTAAAAAAAAAATAATTAAAAAAATTGTTTTCTTGACATATCCATGCATATCTCTGAAACTAAAAATTGACTTTAAAAACAATTTTCAGATCTGTTTTAAGCAGTTAAAACTGAATTCGACTGTTTTTAACAAACATAAAACAAATTGTTATCTTGACGTATTAAAGCATATCTCTGAGAACAATATTTGATTTAAAAAAAAAATTCAAAAAATTGTTTTCTTGACATATCCATGCATATCTCTGAGAGTGTAAGTGGATTTTAAAAACAATTTTCAGATCTGTTTTAAGCAGTTAAAACTGAATTTGACTGTTTTTAACAAACTTAAAAAAAATTGTTATCTTGACGTATTAAAGCATATCTCTGAGACTAATATTTGATTTAGAAAAAAAATTCAAAAAATTGTTTTCTTGACATATCCATGCATATTTCTGAGACTGTAAGTGGATTTCAAAAACAATTTTCAGATCTGCTTTATGCATTTAAAACTGAATTTGACTGTTTTTAACAAACTTAAAAAAAATTGTTATCTTGACGTATTAAAGCATATCTCTGAGACTAATATTTGATTTAGAAAAAAAATTCAAAAAATTGTTTTCTTGACATATCCATGCATATTTCTGAGACTGTAAGTGGATTTTAAAAACAATTATCTGATCTGCTTTTTGCATTTAAAACTGAATTTGACTGTTTTTAACAAACATAAAAAAAATTGTTATCTTGACGTATTAAAGCATATCTCTGAGACTAAAATTTTATTTAAAAAAAAAATAATTAAAAAAATTGTTTTCTTGACATATCCATGCATATTTCTGAAACTAAAAATTGATTTTGAAAACAAATTTCAGATCTGTTTTAAGCAGTTAAAACTGAATTTGACTGTTTTTAACAAACTTAAAGAAAAATTGTTTTCTTGACGTATTAAAGCATATCTCTGAGACTAAAATTTGATTTTAAAAAAAAATTCAAAAAATTGTTTTATTGACATATCCATGCATATCTCTGAGACTGTAAGTGGATTTAAAAAAACAATTTTCAGATCTGCTTTATGCATTTAAAACTAAATTTGACTGTTTTTAACAAACTTAAAAAAAATTGTTTTCTTGACATATTAACGCATATCTCTGAGACTAAAATTTGATTTTAAAAAAAAAATTCAAAAAATTGTTTTCTTGACATATCCATGCATATCTCTGAGAATGTTAGTGGATTTTAAAAACAATTTTTAGATCTGCTTTATGCATTTAAAACTGAATTTGACTGTTTTTAACAAACTTAAAAAAAATTGTTATCTTGACGTATTAAAGCATATCCATGCATATTTCTGAGACTGTAAGTGGATTTTTAAAACAATTTTCAGATCTGCTTTATGCATTTAAAACTGAATTTGACTGTTTTTAACAAACTTAAAAAAAATTGTTTTCTTGACGTATTAAAGCATATCTCTGAGACTAAAATTTGATTTTAAAAAAATAATTCAAAAAATTGTTTTCTTGACATATCCATGCATATTTCTGAGATTGTAAGTGGATTTTAAAAACAATTTTCAGATCTGTTTTAAGCAGTTAAAACTGAATTCGACTGTTTTTAACAAACATAAAACAAATTGTTATCTTGACGTATTAAAGCATATCTCTGAGAACAATATTTGATTTAAAAAAAAAATTCAAAAAATTGTTTTCTTGACATATCCATGCATATCTCTGAGAGTGTAAGTGGATTTTAAAAACAATTTTCAGATCTGTTTTAAGCAGTTAAAACTGAATTCGACTGTTTTTAACAAACATAAAACAAATTGTTATCTTGACGTATTAAAGCATATCTCTGAGAACAATATTTGATTTAAAAAAAAAATTCAAAAAATTGTTTTCTTGACATATCCATGCATATTTCTGAGAATGTTAGTGGATTTTAAAAACAATTTTTAGATCTGCTTTATGCATTTAAAACTGAATTTGACTGTTTTTAACAAACTTAAAAAAAATTGTTATCTTGACGTATTAAAGCATATCCATGCATATTTCTGAGACTGTAAGTGGATTTTTAAAACAATTTTCAGATCTGCTTTATGCATTTAAAACTGAATTCGACTGTTTTTAACAAACATAAAACAAATTGTTATCTTGACGTATTAAAGCATATCTCTGAGAACAATATTTGATTTAAAAAAAAAATTCAAAAAATTGTTTTCTTGACATATCCATGCATATCTCTGAGAGTGTAAGTGGATTTTAAAAACAATTTTCAGATCTGTTTTAAGCAGTTAAAACTGAATTCGACTGTTTTTAACAAACATAAAACAAATTGTTATCTTGACGTATTAAAGCATATCTCTGAGAACAATATTTGATTTAAAAAAAAAATTCAAAAAATTGTTTTCTTGACATATCCATGCATATTTCTGAGACTGTAAGTGGATTTTAAAAACAATTTTCAGATCTGCTTTTTGCATTTAAAACTGAATTTGACTGTTTTTAACAAACATAAAAAAAATTGTTATCTTGACGTATTAAAGCATATCTCTGAGACTAAAATTTTATTTTAAAAAAAATAATTCAAAAAATTGTTTTCTTGACATATCCATGCATATCTCTAAAACTAACAATTGATCTTAAAAACAAATTTCAGATCTGTTTTAAGCATTTAAAACTGAATTTGACTGTTTTTAACAAACTTAAAAAAAATTGTTATCTTGACGTATTAAAGCATATCTCTGAGACTAAATTTTGATTTTAAAAAAAAATTCAAAAAATTGTTTTCTTGACATATCCATGCATATTTCTGAGACTGTAAGTGGATTTTAAAAACAATTTTCAGATCTGCTTTTTGCATTTAAAACTGAATTTGACAGTTTTTAACAAACTTAAAAAAAATTGTTTTCTTGAAGTATTAAAGCATATCTCTGAGATTAAAATTTGATTTTAAAAAAAAAATTCAAAAAATTGTTTTCTTGCCATATCCATGCATATCTCTGAAACTAAAAATTGATTTTAAAAACAAATTTCAGATCTGTTTTAAGCATTTAAAACTGAATTTGACTGTTTTTAACAAACATAAAACAAATTGTTATCTTGACGTATTAAAGCATATCTCTGAGACTAATATTTGATTTAGAAAAAAAATTCAAAAAATTGTTTTCTTGACATATCCATGCATATTTCTGAGACTGTAAGTGGATTTTAAAAACAATTTTCAGATCTGCTTTATGCATTTAAAACTGAATGTGACTGTTTTTAACAAACTTAAAAAAAAATGTTTTCTTGAAGTATTAAAGCATATCTCTGAGATTAAAATTTGATTTTAAAAAAAAAATTCAAAAAATTGTTTTCTTGACATATCCATGCATATTTCTGAGACTGTAAGTGGATTTTAAAAACAATTTTCAGATCTGCTTTATGCATTTAAAACTGAATGTGACTGTTTTTAACAAACTTAAAAAAAAATGTTTTCTTGAAGTATTAAAGCATATCTCTGAGATTAAAATTTGATTTTAAAAAAAAAATTCAAAAAATTGTTTTCTTGACATATCCATGCATATTTCTTAAACTGTAAGTGTTTTTTAAACACAATTTTCAGATCTGCTTTATGCATTTAAAACTGAATTCGACTGTTTTTAACCAATTTAAAAAAAATTGTTTTCTTGACGTATTAAAGCATATCTCTGAGACTAAAATTTGATTTTAAAAAAAAAAATCAAAAAATTGTTTTCTTGACATATCCATGCATATCTCTGAAACTAAAAATTGATTTTAAAAACAAATTTCAGATCTGTTTTAAGCATTTAAAACTGAATTTGACTGTTTTTAACAAACATAAAACAAATTGTTATCTTGACGTATTAAAGCATATCTCTGAGACTAATATTTGATTTAGAAAAAAAATTCAAAAAATTGTTTTCTTGACATATCCATGCATATTTCTGAGACTGTAAGTGGATTTTAAAAACAATTTTCAGATCTGCTTTTTGCATTTAAAATTGAATTCGACTGTTTTTAACAAACTTAAAAAAAATTGTTTTCTTGACGTATTAAAGCTAATCTCTGAGACTAAAATTTGATTTTAAAAAAAAAATTCAAAAAATTGTTTTCTTGACATATTCATGCATATATCTCAGACTGTAAGTGGATTTTAAAAACAATTTTCAGATCTGTTTTAAGCATTTAAAACTGAATTTGACTGTTTTTAACAAACTTAAAAAAAATTGTTTTCTTGACGTATTAAAGCATATCTCTGAGACTAAAATTTGATTTTAAAAAAAAATTTCAAAAAATTGTTTTCTTGACATATCCATGCATATCTCTTAAACTAAAAATTGATTTTAAAAACAAATTTCAGACCTGTTTTAAGCATTTAAATCTGAATTCGACTGTTTTTAACAAACTTAAAAAAAATTGTTTTCTTGACTTATTAAAGCATATCTCTGAGACTAAAATTTGATTTTAAAAAAAAATTCAAAAAATTGTTTTCTTGACATATCCATGCATATTTCTGAGACTGTAAGTGGATTTTAAAAACAATTTTCAAACTTAAAAAAAATTGTTTTCTTGACGTATTAAAGCTAATCTCTAAGACTAAAATTTGATTTTAAAAAAAAAATTCAAAAAATTGTTTTCTTGACATATTCATGCATATCTCTGAGACTGTAAGTGGATTTTAAAAACAATTTTCAGATCTGCTTTATGCATTTAAAACTGAATTTGACTGTTTTTAAAAAACTTAAAAAAAATTGTTATCTTGTCGTATTGAAGCATATCTCTGAGACTAAAATTTGATTTTAAAAAAAATAATTCAAAAAATTGTTTTCTTGACATATCCATGCATATCTCTTAAACTAAAAATTGATTTTAAAAACAAATTTCAGATCTGTTTTAAGCATTTAAATCTGAATTCGACTGTTTTTAACAAACTTAAAAAAAATTGTTTTCTTGACGTATTAAAGCATATCTCTGAGACTAAAATTTGATTTTAAAAAAAAATTTCAAAAAATTGTTTTCTTGACATATCCATGCATATCTCTTAAACTAAAAATTGATTTTAAAAACAAATTTCAGATCTGTTTTAAGCATTTAAATCTGAATTCGACTGTTTTTAACAAACTTAAAAAAAATTGTTTTCTTGACTTATTAAAGCATATCTCTGAGACTAAAATTTGATTTTAAAAAAAATAATTCAAAAAATTGTTTTCTTGACATATCCATGCATATCTCTGAAACTAAAAAATGATTTTAAAAACAAATTTCAGATCTGTTTTAAGCATTTAAAACTGAATTTGACTGTTTTTAACAAACTTAAAAAAATTTGTTTTCTTGACGTATTAAAGCATATCTCTGAGACTAAAATTTGATTTTAAAAAAAAAATTCAAAAAATTGTTTTCTTGACATATCCATGCATATCTCTTAGACTAAAATTTGATTTTTAAAAAAATATTCAAAAAATTGTTTTCTTGACATATCCATGCATATTTCTGAGACTGTAAGTGGATTTTAAAAACAATTTTCAGTTCTGTTTTAAGCATTTAAAACTGAATTCGACTGTTTTTAACTAATTTAAAAAAAATTGTTTTCTTGACGTATTAAAGCATATCTCTGAGACTAAAATTTGATTTTAAAAAAAAATTCAAAAAATTGTTTTCTTGACATATCCATGCATATTTCTGAGACTGTAAGTGGATTTTAAAAACAATTTTCAAATCTGCTTTATGCATTTAAAACTGAATTTGACTGTTTTTAACAAACTTAAAAAAAATGTTATCTTGACGTATTAAAGCATATCTCTGAGACTAAAATTTGATTTTGAAAAAAAAAATAATTCAAAAAATTGTTTTTTGACATATCCATGCATATCTCTGAAACTAAAAAATGATTTTAAAAACAAATTTCAGATCTGTTTTAAGCATTTAAAACTGAATTTGACTGTTTTTAACAAACTTAAAAAAAATTGTTTTCTTGACGTATTAAAGCATATCTCTGAGACTAAAATTTGATTTTTAAAAAAATATTCAAAAAATTGTTTTCTTGACATATCCATGCATATCTCTTAAACTAAAAATTGATTTTAAAAACAAATTTCAGATCTGTTTTAAGCATTTAAATCTGAATTCGACTGTTTTTAACAAGCTTAAAAAAAATTGTTTTCTTGACGTATTAAAGCATATCTCTGAGACTAAAATTTGATTTTAAAAAAAAATTCAAAAAATTGTTTTCTTATCATATCCATGCATATTTCTGAGACTGTAAGTGGATTTTAAAAACAATTTTCAGATCTGCTTAATGCATTTAAAACTGAATTCGACTGTTTTTAACAAACTTAAAAAAAATTGTTTTCTTGACGTATTAAAGCATATCTCTGAGACTAAAATTTGATTTTAAAAAAAAATTCAAAAAATTGTTTTCATGACATATCCATGCATATCTCTGAAACTAAAAAATGATTTTAAAAACAAATTTCAGATCTGTTTTAAGCATTTAAAACTGAATTTGACTGTTTTTAACAAACTTAAAAAAATTTGTTTTCTTGACGTATTAAAGCATATCTCTGAGACTAAAATTTGATTTTAAAAAAAAAATTCAAAAAATTGTTTTCTTGACATATCCATGCATATCTCTGAGACTAAAATTTGATTTTTAAAAAAATATTCAAAAAATTGTTTTCTTGACATATCCATGCATATCTCTTAAACTAAAAAATGATTTTAAAAACAAATTTCAGATCTGTTTTAAGCATTTAAAACTGAATTTGACTGTTTTTAACAAACTTAAAAAAATTTGTTTTCTTGACATATCCATGCATATCTCTGAGACTAAAATTTGATTTTTAAAAAAATATTCAAAAAATTGTTTTCTTGACATATCCATGCATATTTCTGAGACTGTAAGTGGATTTTAAAAACAATTTTCAGATCTGCTTTATGCATTTAAAACTGAATTTGACTGTTTTTAACAATGCTCAAAAAAATTGTTTTCTTGACATATTAACGCATATCTATGAGACTAAAATTTGATTTTAAAAAAAAATTCAAAAAATTGTTTTCTTGACATATCCATGCATATCTCTGAGACTGTAAGTGAATTTTAAAAACAATTTTTAAATCTGTTTTAATCATTTAAAACTGAATTTGACTGTTTTTAACAAACTTAAAAAAAATTGTTTTCTTGACAAATTAAAGCATATCTCTGAGACTAAAATTTGATTTAAAAAAAAAATTCAAAAAATTGTTTTCTTGACATATCGATGCATATCTCTGAGACTGTAAGTGGATTTTAAAAACAATTTTCAGATCTGTTTTAATCATTTAAAACTGAATTTGACTGTTTTTAACAAACTTAAAAAAATTTGTTTTCTTGACATATCCATGCATATCTCTGAGACTAAAATTTGATTTTTAAAAAAATATTCAAAAAATTGTTTTCTTGACATATCCATGCATATTTCTGAGACTGTAAGTGGATTTTAAAAACAATTTTCAGATCTGCTTTATGCATTTAAAACTGAATTTGACTGTTTTTAACAATGCTCAAAAAAATTGTTTTCTTGACATATTAACGCATATCTATGAGACTAAAATTTGATTTTAAAAAAAAATTCAAAAAATTGTTTTCTTGACATATCCATGCATATCTCTGAGACTGTAAGTGAATTTTAAAAACAATTTTTAAATCTGTTTTAATCATTTAAAACTGAATTTGACTGTTTTTAACAAACTTAAAAAAAATTGTTTTCTTGACAAATTAAAGCATATCTCTGAGACTAAAATTTGATTTAAAAAAAAAATTCAAAAAATTGTTTTCTTGACATATCGATGCATATCTCTGAGACTGTAAGTGGATTTTAAAAACAATTTTCAGATCTGTTTTAATCATTTAAAACTGAATTTGACTGTTTTTAACAAACTTAAAAAAAATTGTTTTCTTGACGTATTAAAGCATATCTCTGAGACTAAAATTTGATTTTAAAAAAAAATTCAAAAAATTGTTTTCTTGACATATCCATGCAAATCTCTGAGACTGTAAGTGGACTTTAAAAACAATTTTCAGATCTATTTTCAGCATTTAAAACTGAATTCGATTGTTTTTAACAAACTGAAAAAAAATTGTTTTCTTCACGTAATAAAGCATATCTCTGAGACTAAAATTTGATTTTAAAAAAAAAATTCAAAAAATTGTTTTCTTGACATATCCATGCATATATCTGAGACTGTAAATGGATTTTAAAAACAAATTTCAGTTCTGTTTTAAGCATTTATAACTGAATTCGACTGTTTTTAACAAATTTAAAAAAAAATGTTTTCTTGACGTATTAAAGCATATCTCTGAGACTAAAATTTGATTTTAAAAAAAATAATTCAAAAAATTGTTTTCTTGACATATCCATGCATATATCTGAGACTGTAAATGGATTTTAAAAACAAATTTCAGATCTGCTTTATGGATTTAAAACTGACATATTGTTTTCTTGACATATCCATGCATATCTCTGAAACTAAAATATGATTTTAAAAACAAATTTCAGATCTGTTTTAAGCATTTAAGACTGAATTTGACTGTTTTTAACAAACTTAAAAAAAATTGTTTTCTTGACGTATTAAAGCATATCTCTGAGACTAAAATTTGATTTTAAAAAAAAATTCAAAAAATTGTTTTCCTGACATATCCATGCATATCTCTGAGACTGTAAGTGGATTTTAAAAACAATTTTCAGATCTGCTTTATGCATTTAAAACTGAATTTGACTGTTTTTAACAATGCTCAAAAAAATTGTTTTCTTGACATATTAACGCATATCTATGAGACTAAAATTTGATTTTAAAAAAAAATTCAAAAAATTGTTTTCTTGACATATCCATGCATATCTCTGAGACTGTAAGTGAATTTTAAAAACAATTTTTAAATCTGTTTTAATCATTTAAAACTGAATTTGACTGTTTTTAACAAACTTAAAAAAAATTGTTTTCTTGACAAATTAAAGCATATCTCTGAGACTAAAATTTGATTTAAAAAAAAAATTCAAAAAATTGTTTTCTTGACATATCGATGCATATCTCTGAGACTGTAAGTGGATTTTAAAAACAATTTTCAGATCTGTTTTAATCATTTAAAACTGAATTTGACTGTTTTTAACAAACTTAAAAAAAATTGTTTTCTTGACGTATTAAAGCATATCTCTGAGACTAAAATTTGATTTTAAAAAAAAATTCAAAAAATTGTTTTCTTGACATATCCATGCAAATCTCTGAGACTGTAAGTGGACTTTAAAAACAATTTTCAGATCTATTTTCAGCATTTAAAACTGAATTCGATTGTTTTTAACAAACTGAAAAAAAATTGTTTTCTTCACGTAATAAAGCATATCTCTGAGACTAAAATTTGATTTTAAAAAAAAAATTCAAAAAATTGTTTTCTTGACATATCCATGCATATATCTGAGACTGTAAATGGATTTTAAAAACAAATTTCAGTTCTGTTTTAAGCATTTATAACTGAATTCGACTGTTTTTAACAAATTTAAAAAAAAATGTTTTCTTGACGTATTAAAGCATATCTCTGAGACTAAAATTTGATTTTAAAAAAAATAATTCAAAAAATTGTTTTCTTGACATATCCATGCATATATCTGAGACTGTAAATGGATTTTAAAAACAAATTTCAGTTCTGTTTTAAGCATTTATAACTGAATTCGACTGTTTTTAACAAATTTAAAAAAAATTGTTTTCTTGACGTATTATAGCATATTTTTTAGACTAAAATTTGATTTAAAAAAAAAATTCAAAAAATTGTTTTCTTGACATATCCATGCATATCTCTGAGAATGTAAGTGGATTTTAAAAACAAATTTCAGATCTGCTTTATGCATTTAAAACTGAATTCGACTGTTTTTAACAAACTTAAAAAAAATTGTTTTCTTGACGTATTAAAGCATATCTCTGAGACTAAAATTTGATTTTAAAAAAAAATTCAAAAAATTGTTTTCTTGACATATCCATGCAAATCTCTGAGACTGTAAGTGGACTTTAAAAACAATTTTCAAATCTGCTTTATGCATTTAAAACTGAATTTGACTGTTTTTAACAAACTTAAAAAAAATTGTTTTCTTCACGTAATAAAGCATATCTCTGAGACTAAAATTTGATTTTAAAAAAAAAATTCAAAAAATTGTTTTCTTGACATATCCATGCAAATCTCTGAGACTGTAAGTGGACTTTAAAAACAATTTTCAGTTCTGTTTTAAGCATTTAAAACTGAATTCGACTGTTTTTAACTAATTTAAAAAAAATTGTTTTCTTGACGTATTAAAGCATATCTCTGAGACTAAAATTTGATTTTAAAAAAAAATTCAAAAAATTGTTTTCTTGACATATCGATGCATATCTCTGAGACTGTAAGTGGATTTTAAAAACAATTTTCAGATCTGTTTTAATCATTTAAAACTGAATTCGACTGTTTTTAACAAATTTAAAAAAAATTGTTTTCTTGACGTATTATAGCATATTTTTTAGACTAAAATTTGATTTAAAAAAAAAATTCAAAAAATTGTTTTCTTGACATATCCATGCATATATCTGAGACTGTAAGTGGATTTTAAAAACAATTTTCAGTTCTGTTTTAAGCATTTAAAACTGAATTCGACTGTTTTTAACTAATTTAAAAAAAATTGTTTTCTTGACGTATTAAAGCATATCTCTGAGACTAAAATTTGATTTTAAAAAAAAATTCAAAAAATTGTTTTCTTGACATATCCATGCATATTTCTGAGACTGTAAGTGGATTTTAAAAACAATTTTCAAATCTGCTTTATGCATTTAAAACTGAATTTGACTGTTTTTAACAAACTTAAAAAAAATGTTATCTTGACGTATTAAAGCATATCTCTGAGACTAAAATTTGATTTTGAAAAAAAAAATAATTCAAAAAATTGTTTTTTGACATATCCATGCATATCTCTGAAACTAAAAAATGATTTTAAAAACAAATTTCAGATCTGTTTTAAGCATTTAAAACTGAATTTGACTGTTTTTAACAAACTTAAAAAAAATTGTTTTCTTGACGTATTAAAGCATATCTCTGAGACTAAAATTTGATTTTAAAAAAAAATTCAAAAAATTGTTTTTTTGACATATCCATGCATATTTCTGAGACTGTAAGTGGATTTTAAAAACAATTTTCAGATCTGCTTAATGCATTTAAAACTGAATTCGACTGTTTTTAACAAACTTAAAAAAAATTGTTTTCTTGACGTATTAAAGCATATCTCTGAGACTAAAATTTGATTTTAAAAAAAAATTCAAAAAATTGTTTTCATGACATATCCATGCATATCTCTGAAACTAAAAAATGATTTTAAAAACAAATTTCAGATCTGTTTTAAGCATTTAAAACTGAATTTGACTGTTTTTAACAAACTTAAAAAAATTTGTTTTCTTGACGTATTAAAGCATATCTCTGAGACTAAAATTTGATTTTAAAAAAAAAATTCAAAAAATTGTTTTCTTGACATATCCATGCATATCTCTGAGACTAAAATTTGATTTTTAAAAAAATATTCAAAAAATTGTTTTCTTGACATATCCATGCATATCTCTTAAACTAAAAATTGATTTTAAAAACAAATTTCAGATCTGTTTTAAGCATTTAAATCTGAATTCGACTGTTTTTAACAAGCTTAAAAAAAATTGTTTTCTTGACGTATTAAAGCATATCTCTGAGACTAAAATTTGATTTTAAAAAAAATAATTCAAAAAATTGTTTTCATGACATATCCATGCATATCTCTGAAACTAAAAAATGATTTTAAAAACAAATTTCAGATCTGTTTTAAGCATTTAAAACTGAATTTGACTGTTTTTAACAAACTTAAAAAAAATTGTTTTCTTGACGTATTAAAGCATATCTCTGAGACTAAAATTTGATTTTAAAAAAAAATTCAAAAAATTGTTTTCTTATCATATCCATGCATATTTCTGAGACTGTAAGTGGATTTTAAAAACAATTTTCAGATCTGCTTAATGCATTTAAAACTGAATTCGACTGTTTTTAACAAACTTAAAAAAAATTGTTTTCTTGACGTATTAAAGCATATCTCTGAGACTAAAATTTGATTTTAAAAAAAAATTCAAAAAATTGTTTTCATGACATATCCATGCATATCTCTGAAACTAAAAAATGATTTTAAAAACAAATTTCAGATCTGTTTTAAGCATTTAAAACTGAATTTGACTGTTTTTAACAAACTTAAAAAAATTTGTTTTCTTGACGTATTAAAGCATATCTCTGAGACTAAAATTTGATTTTTAAAAAAATATTCAAAAAATTGTTTTCTTGACATATCCATGCATATCTCTTAAACTAAAAAATGATTTTAAAAACAAATTTCAGATCTGTTTTAAGCATTTAAAACTGAATTTGACTGTTTTTAACAAACTTAAAAAAATTTGTTTTCTTGACATATCCATGCATATCTCTGAGACTAAAATTTGATTTTTAAAAAAATATTCAAAAAATTGTTTTCTTGACATATCCATGCATATTTCTGAGACTGTAAGTGGATTTTAAAAACAATTTTCAGATCTGCTTTATGCATTTAAAACTGAATTTGACTGTTTTTAACAATGCTCAAAAAAATTGTTTTCTTGACATATTAACGCATATCTATGAGACTAAAATTTGATTTTAAAAAAAAATTCAAAAAATTGTTTTCTTGACATATCCATGCATATCTCTGAGACTGTAAGTGAATTTTAAAAACAATTTTTAAATCTGTTTTAATCATTTAAAACTGAATTTGACTGTTTTTAACAAACTTAAAAAAAATTGTTTTCTTGACAAATTAAAGCATATCTCTGAGACTAAAATTTGATTTAAAAAAAAAATTCAAAAAATTGTTTTCTTGACATATCGATGCATATCTCTGAGACTGTAAGTGGATTTTAAAAACAATTTTCAGATCTGTTTTAATCATTTAAAACTGAATTTGACTGTTTTTAACAAACTTAAAAAAATTTGTTTTCTTGACATATCCATGCATATCTCTGAGACTAAAATTTGATTTTTAAAAAAATATTCAAAAAATTGTTTTCTTGACATATCCATGCATATTTCTGAGACTGTAAGTGGATTTTAAAAACAATTTTCAGATCTGCTTTATGCATTTAAAACTGAATTTGACTGTTTTTAACAATGCTCAAAAAAATTGTTTTCTTGACATATTAACGCATATCTATGAGACTAAAATTTGATTTTAAAAAAAAATTCAAAAAATTGTTTTCTTGACATATCCATGCATATCTCTGAGACTGTAAGTGAATTTTAAAAACAATTTTTAAATCTGTTTTAATCATTTAAAACTGAATTTGACTGTTTTTAACAAACTTAAAAAAAATTGTTTTCTTGACAAATTAAAGCATATCTCTGAGACTAAAATTTGATTTAAAAAAAAAATTCAAAAAATTGTTTTCTTGACATATCGATGCATATCTCTGAGACTGTAAGTGGATTTTAAAAACAATTTTCAGATCTGTTTTAATCATTTAAAACTGAATTTGACTGTTTTTAACAAACTTAAAAAAAATTGTTTTCTTGACGTATTAAAGCATATCTCTGAGACTAAAATTTGATTTTAAAAAAAAATTCAAAAAATTGTTTTCTTGACATATCCATGCAAATCTCTGAGACTGTAAGTGGACTTTAAAAACAATTTTCAGATCTATTTTCAGCATTTAAAACTGAATTCGATTGTTTTTAACAAACTGAAAAAAAATTGTTTTCTTCACGTAATAAAGCATATCTCTGAGACTAAAATTTGATTTTAAAAAAAAAATTCAAAAAATTGTTTTCTTGACATATCCATGCATATATCTGAGACTGTAAATGGATTTTAAAAACAAATTTCAGTTCTGTTTTAAGCATTTATAACTGAATTCGACTGTTTTTAACAAATTTAAAAAAAAATGTTTTCTTGACGTATTAAAGCATATCTCTGAGACTAAAATTTGATTTTAAAAAAAATAATTCAAAAAATTGTTTTCTTGACATATCCATGCATATATCTGAGACTGTAAATGGATTTTAAAAACAAATTTTAGATCTGCTTTATGGATTTAAAACTGACATATTGTTTTCTTGACATATCCATGCATATCTCTGAAACTAAAATATGATTTTAAAAACAAATTTCAGATCTGTTTTAAGCATTTAAGACTGAATTTGACTATTTTTAACAAACTTAAAAAAAATTGTTTTCTTGACGTATTAAAGCATATCTCTGAGACTAAAATTTGATTTTAAAAAAAAATTCAAAAAATTGTTTTCCTGACATATCCATGCATATCTCTGAGACTGTAAGTGGATTTTAAAAACAATTTTCAGATCTGCTTTATGCATTTAAAACTGAATTTGACTGTTTTTAACAATGCTCAAAAAAATTGTTTTCTTGACATATTAACGCATATCTATGAGACTAAAATTTGATTTTAAAAAAAAATTCAAAAAATTGTTTTCTTGACATATCCATGCATATCTCTGAGACTGTAAGTGAATTTTAAAAACAATTTTTAAATCTGTTTTAATCATTTAAAACTGAATTTGACTGTTTTTAACAAACTTAAAAAAAATTGTTTTCTTGACAAATTAAAGCATATCTCTGAGACTAAAATTTGATTTAAAAAAAAAATTCAAAAAATTGTTTTCTTGACATATCGATGCATATCTCTGAGACTGTAAGTGGATTTTAAAAACAATTTTCAGATCTGTTTTAATCATTTAAAACTGAATTTGACTGTTTTTAACAAACTTAAAAAAAATTGTTTTCTTGACGTATTAAAGCATATCTCTGAGACTAAAATTTGATTTTAAAAAAAAATTCAAAAAATTGTTTTCTTGACATATCCATGCAAATCTCTGAGACTGTAAGTGGACTTTAAAAACAATTTTCAGATCTATTTTCAGCATTTAAAACTGAATTCGATTGTTTTTAACAAACTGAAAAAAAATTGTTTTCTTCACGTAATAAAGCATATCTCTGAGACTAAAATTTGATTTTAAAAAAAAAATTCAAAAAATTGTTTTCTTGACATATCCATGCATATATCTGAGACTGTAAATGGATTTTAAAAACAAATTTCAGTTCTGTTTTAAGCATTTATAACTGAATTCGACTGTTTTTAACAAATTTAAAAAAAAATGTTTTCTTGACGTATTAAAGCATATCTCTGAGACTAAAATTTGATTTTAAAAAAAATAATTCAAAAAATTGTTTTCTTGACATATCCATGCATATATCTGAGACTGTAAATGGATTTTAAAAACAAATTTCAGTTCTGTTTTAAGCATTTATAACTGAATTCGACTGTTTTTAACAAATTTAAAAAAAATTGTTTTCTTGACGTATTATAGCATATTTTTTAGACTAAAATTTGATTTAAAAAAAAAATTCAAAAAATTGTTTTCTTGACATATCCATGCATATCTCTGAGAATGTAAGTGGATTTTAAAAACAAATTTCAGATCTGCTTTATGCATTTAAAACTGAATTCGACTGTTTTTAACCAACTTAAAAAAAATTGTTATCTTGACGTATTAAAGCATATCTCTGAGACTAATATTTGATTTTAAAAAAAAATTCAAAAAATTGTTTTCTTGACATATCCATGCATATTTCTGAGACTGTAAGTGGATTTTAAAAACAATTTTCAGATCTGCTTTATGCATTTAAAACTGAATTTGACTGTTTTTAACAAACTTAAAAAAAATGTTATTTTGACGTATTAAAGCATATCTCTGAGACTAAAATTTTATTTTAAAAAAAATAATTCAAAAAATTGTTTTCTTGACATATCCATGCATATCTCTGAAACTAAAAATTGATCTTAAAAACAAATTTCAGTTCTGCTTTATGCATTTAAAACTGAATTTGACTGTTTTTAACAATGCTCAAAAAAATTGTTTTCTTGACATATTAACGCATATCTATGAGACTAAAATTTGATTTTAAAAAAAAATTCAAAAAATTGTTTTCTTGACATATCCATGCATATCTCTGAGACTGTAAGTGAATTTTAAAAACAATTTTTAAATCTGTTTTAATCATTTAAAACTGAATTTGACTGTTTTTAACAAACTTAAAAAAAATTGTTTTCTTGACAAATTAAAGCATATCTCTGAGACTAAAATTTGATTTAAAAAAAAAATTCAAAAAATTGTTTTCTTGACATATCGATGCATATCTCTGAGACTGTAAGTGGATTTTAAAAACAATTTTCAGATCTGTTTTAATCATTTAAAACTGAATTTGACTGTTTTTAACAAACTTAAAAAAAATTGTTTTCTTGACGTATTAAAGCATATCTCTGAGACTAAAATTTGATTTTAAAAAAAAATTCAAAAAATTGTTTTCTTGACATATCCATGCAAATCTCTGAGACTGTAAGTGGACTTTAAAAACAATTTTCAGATCTGTTTTAATCATTTAAAACTGAATTTGACTGTTTTTAACAAACTTAAAAAAAATTGTTTTCTTGACGTATTAAAGCATATCTCTGAGACTAAAATTTGATTTTAAAAAAAATAATTCAAAAAATTGTTATCTTGACATATCCATGCATATCTCTGAAACTAAAAATTGATTTTAAAAACAAATTTCAGATCTGTTTTAAGCATTTAAAACTGAATTCGACTGTTTTTAACCAACTTAATATCTCTGAGACTAATATTTGATTTTAAAAAAAATTCAAAAAATTGTTTTCTTGACATATCCATGCATATTTCTGAGACTGTAAGTGGATTTTAAAAACAATTTTCAGATCTGCTTTATGCATTTAAAACTGAATTTGACTGTTTTTAACAATGCTCAAAAAAATTGTTTTCTTGACATATTAACGCATATCTATGAGACTAAAATTTGATTTTAAAAAAAAATTCAAAAAATTGTTTTCTTGACATATCCATGCATATCTCTGAGACTGTAAGTGAATTTTAAAAACAATTTTTAAATCTGTTTTAATCATTTAAAACTGAATTTGACTGTTTTTAACAAACTTAAAAAAAATTGTTTTCTTGACAAATTAAAGCATATCTCTGAGACTAAAATTTGATTTAAAAAAAAAATTCAAAAAATTGTTTTCTTGACATATCGATGCATATCTCTGAGACTGTAAGTGGATTTTAAAAACAATTTTCAGATCTGTTTTAATCATTTAAAACTGAATTTGACTGTTTTTAACAAACTTAAAAAAAATTGTTTTCTTGACGTATTAAAGCATATCTCTGAGACTAAAATTTGATTTTAAAAAAAAATTCAAAAAATTGTTTTCTTGACATATCCATGCAAATCTCTGAGACTGTAAGTGGACTTTAAAAACAATTTTCAGATCTATTTTCAGCATTTAAAACTGAATTCGATTGTTTTTAACAAACTGAAAAAAAATTGTTTTCTTCACGTAATAAAGCATATCTCTGAGACTAAAATTTGATTTTAAAAAAAAAATTCAAAAAATTGTTTTCTTGACATATCCATGCATATATCTGAGACTGTAAATGGATTTTAAAAACAAATTTCAGTTCTGTTTTAAGCATTTATAACTGAATTCGACTGTTTTTAACAAATTTAAAAAAAAATGTTTTCTTGACGTATTAAAGCATATCTCTGAGACTAAAATTTGATTTTAAAAAAAATAATTCAAAAAATTGTTTTCTTGACATATCCATGCATATATCTGAGACTGTAAAGGGATTTTAAAAACAAATTTCAGTTCTGTTTTAAGCATTTATAACTGAATTCGACTGTTTTTAACAAATTTAAAAAAAAATGTTTTCTTGACGTATTAAAGCATATCTCTGAGACTAATATTTGATTTTAAAAAAAAATTCAAAAAATTGTTTTCTTGACATATCCATGCATATTTCTGAGACTGTAAGTGGATTTTAAAAACAATTTTCAGATCTGCTTTATGCATTTAAAACTGAATTTGACTGTTTTTAACAAACTTAAAAAAAATGTTATTTTGACGTATTAAAGCATATCTCTGAGACTAAAATTTTATTTTAAAAAAAATAATTCAAAAAATTGTTTTCTTGACATATCCATGCATATCTCTGAAACTAAAAATTGATCTTAAAAACAAATTTCAGTTCTGCTTTATGCATTTAAAACTGAATTTGACTGTTTTTAACAATGCTCAAAAAAATTGTTTTCTTGACATATTAACGCATATCTATGAGACTAAAATTTGATTTTAAAAAAAAATTCAAAAAATTGTTTTCTTGACATATCCATGCATATCTCTGAGACTGTAAGTGAATTTTAAAAACAATTTTTAAATCTGTTTTAATCATTTAAAACTGAATTTGACTGTTTTTAACAAACTTAAAAAAAATAGTTTTCTTGACAAATTAAAGCATATCTCTGAGACTAAAATTTGATTTAAAAAAAAAATTCAAAAAATTGTTTTCTTGACATATCGATGCATATCTCTGAGACTGTAAGTGGATTTTAAAAACAATTTTCAGATCTGTTTTAATCATTTAAAACTGAATTTGACTGTTTTTAACAAACTTAAAAAAAATTGTTTTCTTGACGTATTAAAGCATATCTCTGAGACTAAAATTTGATTTTAAAAAAAAATTCAAAAAATTGTTTTCTTGACATATCCATGCAAATCTCTGAGACTGTAAGTGGACTTTAAAAACAATTTTCAGATCTATTTTCAGCATTTAAAACTGAATTCGATTGTTTTTAACAAACTGAAAAAAAATTGTTTTCTTCACGTAATAAAGCATATCTCTGAGACTAAAATTTGATTTTAAAAAAAAAATTCAAAAAATTGTTTTCTTGACATATCCATGCATATATCTGAGACTGTAAATGGATTTTAAAAACAAATTTCAGTTCTGTTTTAAGCATTTATAACTGAATTCGACTGTTTTTAACAAATTTAAAAAAAATTGTTTTCTTGACGTATTATAGCATATTTTTTAGACTAAAATTTGATTTAAAAAAAAAATTCAAAAAATTGTTTTCTTGACATATCCATGCATATCTCTGAGACTGTAAGTGGATTTTAAAAACAAATTTCAGTTCTGTTTTAAGCATTTAAAACTGAATTCGACTGTTTTTAACCAATTTAAAAAAAATTGTTTTCTTCACGTAATAAAGCATATCTCTGAGACTAAAATTTGATTTAAAAAAAAAAATTCAAAAAATTGTTTTCTTGACATATCTATGCATATCTCTGAGACTGTAAGTGGATTTTAAAAACAAATTTCAGTTCTGTTTTAAGCATTTAAAACTGAATTCGACTGTTTTTAACCAATTTAAAAAAAATTGTTTTCTTGACGTATTAAAGCATATCTCTGAGACTAAAATTTGATTTTAAAAAAAATAATTCAAAAAATTGTTTTCTTGACATATCCATGCATATCTCTGAGAATGTAAGTGGATTTTAAAAACAATTTTCAGATCTGTTTTAATCATTTAAAACTGAATTTGACTGTTTTTAACAAATTTAAAAAAAATTGTTTTCTTGACGTATTAAAGCATATCTCTGAGACTAATATTTGATTTAAAAAAAAAAATTCAAAAAATTGTTTTCTTGACATATTTATGCATATCTCTGAGACTGTAAGTGGATTTTAAAAACAATTTTCAAATCTGTTTTAATCATTTAAAACTGAATTTGACTGTTTTTAACAAATTTAAAAAAAAATGTTTTCTTGACGTATTAAAGCATATCTCTGAGACTAAAATTTGATTTTAAAAAAAATAATTCAAAAAATTGTTTTCTTAACATATCCATGCATATATCTGAGACTGTAAAGGGATTTTAAAAACAAATTTCAGTTCTGTTTTAAGCATTTATAACTGAATTCGACTGTTTTTAACAAATTTAAAAAAAAATGTTTTCTTGACGTATTAAAGCATATCTCTGAGACTAAAATTTGATTTTAAAAAAAATAATTCAAAAAATTGTTTTCTTGACATATCCATGCATATCTCTGAGAATGTAAGTGGATTTTAAAAACAAATTTCAGATCTGCTTTATGCATTTAAAACTGAATTCGACTGTTTTTAACCAACTTAAAAAAAATTGTTATCTTGACGTATTAAAGCAAATCTGTTTTAATCATTTAAAACTGAATTTGACTGTTTTTAACAAACTTAAAAAAAATTGTTTTCTTGACGTATTAAAGCATATCTCTGAGACTAAAATTTGATTTTAAAAAAAATAATTCAAAAAATTGTTTTCTTGACATATCCATGCATATCTGTAAAACTAAAAAATGATTTAAAAAACAAATTTCAGATCTGTTTTAAGCATTTAAAACTGAATTCGACTGTTTTTAACCAATTAAAAAAAATTGTTTTCTTGACGTATTAAAGCATATCTCTGAGACTAAAATTTGATTTTGAAAAAAAAAATAATTCAAAAAGTTGTTTTCTTCACATATCCATGCATATCTCTGAAACTAAAAAATGATTTTAAAAACAAATTTCAGATCTGTTTTAAGCATTTAAAACTGAATTCGACTGTTTTTAACAAATTTAAAAAAAATTGTTTTCTTGACAAATTAAAGCATATCTCTGAGACTAAAATTTGATTTTAAAAAAAATAATTCAAAAAATTGTTTTCTTGACATATCCATGCATATCTCTGAAACTAAAATATGATTTTAAAAACAAATTTCAGATCTGTTTTAAGCATTTAAGACTGAATTTGACTGTTTTTAACAAACTTAAAAAAAATTGTTTTCTTGACGTATTAAAGCATATCTCTGAGACTAAAATTTGATTTTAAAAAAAAATTCAAAAAATTGTTTTCTTGACATATCCATGCAAATCTCTGAGACTGTAAGTGGACTTTAAAAACAATTTTCAGATCTATTTTCAGCATTTAAAACTGAATTCGACTGTTTTTAACAAATTTAAAAAAAATTGTTTTCTTGACGTATTAAAGCATATCTCTGAGACTAATATTTGATTTAAAAAAAAAAATTCAAAAAATTGTTTTCTTGACATATTTATGCATATCTCTGAGACTGTAAGTGGATTTTAAAAACAATTTTCAAATCTGTTTTAATCATTTAAAACTGAATTTGACTGTTTTTAACAAACTTAAAAAAAATTGTTTTCTTGACGTATTAAAGCATATCTCTGAGACTAAAATTTGATTTTAAAAAAAATAATTCAAAAAATTGTTTTCTTGACATATCCATGCATATCTCTGAGAATGTAAGTGGATTTTAAAAACAAATTTCAGATCTGCTTTATGCATTTAAAACTGAATTTGACTGTTTTTAACAAACTTAAAAAAAATGTTATCTTGACGTATTAAAGCATATCTCTGAGACTAAAATTTTATTTTAAAAAAAATAATTCAAAAAATTGTTTTCTTGACATATCCATGCATATCTCTGAAACTAAAAATTGATCTTAAAAACAAATTTCAGTTCTGTTTTAAGCATTTAAAACTGAATTCGACTGTTTTTAACCATTTTAAAAAAAATTGTTTTCTTGACGTATTAAAGCATATCTCTGAGACTAAAATTTGATTTTAAAAAAAATAATTCAAAAAATTGTTTTCTTGACATATCCATGCATATCTCTGAGAATGTAAGTGGATTTTAAAAACAAATTTCAGATCTGCTTTATGCATTTAAAACTGAATTTGACTGTTTTTAACAATGCTCAAAAAAATTGTTTTCTTGACATATTAACGCATATCTATGAGACTAAAATTTGATTTTAAAAAAAAATTCAAAAAATTGTTTTCTCCATGCATATCTCTGAGACTGTAAGTGAATTTAAAAAACAATTTTTAAATCTGTTTTAATCATTTAAAACTGAATTTGACTGTTTTTAACAAACTTAAAAAAAATTGTTTTCTTGACAAATTAAAGCATATCTCTGAGACTAAAATTTGATTTTAAAAAAAAATTCAAAAAATTGTTTTCTTGACATATCGATGCATATCTCTGAGACTGTAAGTGGATTTTAAAAACAATTTTCAGATCTGTTTTAATCATTTAAAACTGAATTTGACTGTTTTTAACAAACTTAAAAAAAATTGTTTTCTTGACGTATTAAAGCTTATCTCTGAGACTAAAATTTGATTTTAAAAAAAAATTCAAAAAATTGTTTTCTTGACATATCCATGCAAATCTCTGAGACTGTAAGTGGACTTTAAAAACAAATTTCAGTTTTGTTTTAAGCATTTATAACTGAATTCGACTGTTTTTAACAAATTTAAAAAAAAATGTTTTCTTGACGTATTAAAGCATATCTCTGAGACTAAAATTTGATTTAAAAAAAAATAATTCAAAAAATTGTTTTCTTGACATATCCATGCATATCTCTGAGAATGTAAGTGGATTTTAAAAACAAATTTCAGATCTGCTTTATGCATTTAAAACTGAATTTGACTGTTTTTAACAAACTTAAAAACAATTGTTTTCTTGACGTATTAAAGCATATCTCTGAGACTAAAATTTGATTTTAAAAAAAAATTCACAAAATTGTTTTCTTGACATATCCATGCATATCTCGGAAACTAAAAATTGATTTTAAAAACAAATTTCAGATCTGTTTTAAGCATTTAAAACTGAATTTGACTGTTTTTAACCAATTTAAAAAAAATTGTTTTCTTGACGTATTAAAGCATATCTCTGAGACTAAAATTTGATTTTAAAAAAAAATTCACAAAATTGTTTTCTTGACATATCCATGCATATCTCGGAAACTAAAAATTGACTTTAAAAACAAATTTCAGATCTGTTTTAAGCATTTAAAACTGAATTTGACTGTTTTTAACCAATTTAAAAAAAATTGTTTTCTTGACATATTAACGCATATCTCTGAGACTAAACTTTGATTTTAAAAAAAAAATTCAAAAAATTGTTTTCTTGACATATCCATGCATATCTCTGAGACTGTAAGTGGATTTTAAAAACAAATTTCAGTTCTGTTTTAAGCATTTAAAACTGAATTCGACTGTTTTTAACCAATTTAAAAAAAATTGTTTTCTTCACGTAATAAAGCATATCTCTGAAACTAAAATTTGATTTAAAAAAAAAAATTCAAAAAATTGTTTTCTTGACATATCCATGCATATCTCTGAGACTGTAAGTGCATTTTAAAAACAAATTTCAGTTCTGTTTTAAGCATTTAAAACTGAATTCGACTGTTTTTAACCAATTTAAAAAAAATTGTTTTCTTGACGTATTAAAGCATATCTCTGAGACTAAAATTTGATTTTAAAAAAAATAATTCAAAAAATTGTTTTCTTGACATATCCATGCATATCTCTGAGAATGTAAGTGGATTTTAAAAACAATTTTCAGATCTGTTTTAATCATTTAAAACTGAATTTGACTGTTTTTAACCAATTTAAAAAAAATTGTTTTCTTGACGTATTAAAGCATATCTCTGAGACTAAAATTTTATTTTAAAAAAAATAATTCAAAAAATTGTTTTCTTGACATCTCCATGCATATCTCTGAAACTAAAAATTGATCTTAAAAACAAATTTCAGATCTGTTTTATGCATTTAAAACTGAATTCGACTGTTTTTAACAAATTTAAAAAAAATTGTTTTCTTGACGTATTTATGCATATCTCTGAGACTGTAAGTGGATTTTAAAAACAATTTTCAAATCTGTTTTAATCATTTAAATTTGAATTTGACTGTTTTTAACAAACTTAAAAAAAATTGTTTTCTTGACGTATTAAAGCATATCTCTGAGACTAATATTTGATTTAAAAAAAAAAATTCAAAAAATTGTTTTCTTGACATATTTATGCATATCTCTGAGACTGTAAGTGGATTTTAAAAACAATTTTCAAATCTGTTTTAATCATTTAAATTTGAATTTGACTGTTTTTAACAAACTTAAAAAAAATTGTTTTCTTGACGTATTAAAGCATATCTCTGAGACTAAAATTTGATTTTAAAAAAAATAATTCAAAAAATTGTTTTCTTGACATATCCATGCATATCTCTGAAACTAAAAAATGATTTAAAAAACAAATTTCAGATCTGTTTTAAGCATTTAAAACTGAATTCGACTGTTTTTAACCAATTAAAAAAAATTGTTTTCTTGACGTATTAAAGCATATCTCTGAGACTAAAATTTGATTTTGAAAAAAAAATAATTCAAAAAGTTGTTTTCTTTACATATCCATGCATATCTCTGAAACTAAAAAATGATTTTAAAAACAAATTTCAGATCTGTTTTAAGCATTTAAAACTGAATTCGACTGTTTTTAACAAATTTAAAAAAAATTGTTTTCTTGACAAATTAAAGCATATCTCTGAGACTAAAATTTGATTTTAAAAAAAATAATTCAAAAAATTGTTTTCTTGACATATCCATGCATATCTCTGAAACTAAAATATGATTTTAAAAACAAATTTCAGATCTGTTTTAAGCATTTAAGACTGAATTTGACTGTTTTTAACAAAATTGTTTTTTGACGTATTAAAGCATATCTCTGAGACTAAAATTTGATTTTAAAAAAAAATTCAAAAAATTGTTTTCCTGACATATCCATGCATATCTCTGAGACTGTAAGTGGATTTTAAAAACAATTTTCAGATCTGTTTTAATCATTTAAAACTGAATTTGACTGTTTTTAACAAACTTAAAAAAAATTGTTTTTTGACGTATTAAAGCATATCTCTGAGACTAAAATTTGATTTTAAAAAAAAATTCAAAAAATTGTTTTCTTGACATATCCATGCAAATCTCTGAGACTGTAAGTGGACTTTAAAAACAATTTTCAGATCTATTTTCAGCATTTAAAACTGAATTCGACTGTTTTTAACAAACTTAAAAAAAATTGTTATCTTGACAAATTAAAGCATATCTCTGAGACTAATATTTGATTTTAAAAATTCACAAAATTGTTTTCTTGACATATCCATGCATATCTCTGAAACTAAAAATTGATTTTAAAAACAAATTTCAGATCTGTTTTAAACATTTAAAACTGAATTTGACTGTATTTAACAAACTTAAAAAAAATTGTTTTCTTGACGTATTAAGGCATATCTCTGAGACTAAAATTTGATTTTAAAAAAAAATTCAAAAAATTGTTTTTTGACATATCCATGCATATCTCTGAGACTGTAAGTGGATTTTAAAAACAAATTTCAGATCTGTTTTAAGCATTAAAAACTGAATTCGACTGTTTTTAACAAACTTAAAAAAAATTGTTATCTTGACAAATTAAAGCATATCTCTGAGACTAATATTTGATTTTAAAAATTCACAAAATTGTTTTCTTGACATATCCATGCATATCTCGGAAACTAAAAATTGACTTCAAAAACAAATTTCAGATCTGTTTTAAGCATTTAAAACTGAATTCGACTGTTTTTAACAAATTAAAAAAAAATTGTTATCTTGACGTATTAAAGCATATCTCTGAGACTAATATTTGATTTAAAAAAAAAATTTCAAAAAATTGTTTTCTTGACATATCAATGCATATTTCTGAGACTAAAATTTTATTTTAGAAAAAATAATTCAAAAAATTGTTTTCTTGACATATCCATGCATATCTCTGAAACTAAAAATTGATCTTAAAAACAAATTTCAGATCTGTTTTAAGCATTTAAAACTGAATTCGACTGTTTTTAACAAACAAATTAAAGCATATCTCTGAGACTAAAATTTGATTTTAAAAAAAATAATTCAAAAAATTGTTTTCTTGACATATCCATGCATATCTCTGAAACTAAAAAATGATTTAAAAAACAAATTTCAGATCTGTTTTAAGCATTTAAAACTGAATTCGACTGTTTTTAACCAATTAAAAAAAATTGTTTTCTTGACGTATTAAAGCATATCTCTGAGACTAAAATTTGATTTTGAAAAAAAAATAATTCAAAAAGTTGTTTTCTTTACATATCCATGCATATCTCTGAAACTAAAAAATGATTTTAAAAACAAATTTCAGATCTGTTTTAAGCATTTAAAACTGAATTCGACTGTTTTTAACAAACTGAAAAAAAATTGTTTTCTTCACGTAATAAACCATATCTCTGAGACTAAAATTTGATTTTAAAAAAAATAATTCAAAAAATTGTTTTCTTGACATATCCATGCATATCTCTGAGACTGTAAGTGGATTTTAAAAACAAATTTCAGATCTGTTTTAAGCATTTAAAACTAAATTCGACTGTTTTTAACAAACTTAAAAAAAATTGTTATCTTGACAAATTAAAGCATATCTCTGAGACTAATATTTGATTTTAAAAATTCACAAAATTGTTTTCTTGACATATCCATGCATATCTCGGAAACTAAAAATTGACTTTAAAAACAAATTTCAGATCTGTTTTAAGCATTTAAAACTGAATTCGACTGTTTTTAACAAATTAAAAAAAAATTGTTATCTTGACGTATTAAAGCATATCTCTGAGACTAATATTTGATTTAAAAAAAAAATTTCAAAAAATTGTTTTCTTGACATATTAATGCATATTTCTGAGACTAAAATTTTATTTTAGAAAAAATAATTCAAAAAATTGTTTTCTTGACATATCCATGCATATCTCTGAAACTAAAAATTGATCTTAAAAACAAATTTCAGATCTGTTTTAAGCATTTAAAACTGAATTCGACTGTTTTTAACAAATTTAAAAAAAATTGTTTTCTTTACAAATTAAAGCATATCTCTGAGACTAAAATTTGATTTTAAAAAAAATAATTCAAAAAATTGTTTTCTTGACATATCCATGCATATCTCTGAAACTAAAATATGATTTTAAAAACAAATTTCAGATCTGTTTTAAGCATTTAAGACTGAATTTGACTGTTTTTAACAAACTTAAAAAAAATTGTTTTCTTGAAAAATTAAAGCATATCTCTGAGACTAAAATTTGATTTTAAAAAAAAATTCAAAAAATTGTTTTCCTGACATATCCATGCATATCTCTGAGACTGTAAGTGGATTTTAAAAACAATTTTCAGATCTGTTTTAATCATTTAAAACTGAATTTGACTGTTTTTAACAAACTTAAAAAAAATTTTTTTTTGACGTATTAAAGCATATCTCTGAGACTAAAATTTGATTTTAAAAAAAAATTCAAAAAATTGTTTTCTTGACATATCCATGCAAATCTCTGAGACTGTAAGTGGACTTTAAAAACAATTTTCAGATCTATTTTCAGCATTTAAAACTGAATTCGATTGTTTTTAACAAACTGAAAAAAAATTGTTTTCTTCACGTAATAAAGCATATCTCTGAGACTAAAATTTGATTTTAAAAAAAATAATTCAAAAAATTGTTTTCTTGACATATCCATGCATATCTCTGAGAATGTAAGTGGATTTTAAAAACAAATTTCAGATCTGCTTTATGCATTTAAAACTGAATTTGACTGTTTTTAACAAACTTAAAAAAAATTGTTTTCTTGACGTATTAAAGCATATCTCTGAGACTAAAATTTGATTTAAAAAAAAAAATTCAAAAAATTGTTTTCTTGACATATCCATGCATATCTCTGAAACTAAAAATTGATCTTAAAAACAAATTTCAGATCTGTTTTAAGCATTTAAAACTGAATTTGACTGTTTTTAACAAACTTAAAAAAAATTGTTATCTTGACGTATTAAAGCATATCTCTGAGACTAAAATTTGATTTTAAAAAAAAATTCAAAAAATTGTTATCTTGACATATCCATGCATATCTCTGAAACTAAAAATTGATTTTAAAAACAATTTTCAGATCTGTTTTAATCATTTAAAACTGAATTTGACTGTTTTTAACAAACTTAAAAAAAATTGTTTTTTGACGTATTAAAGCATATCTCTGAGACTAATATTTGATTTAAAAAAAAAAATTCAAAAAATTGTTTTCTTGACATATCCATGCATATCTCTGAGACTGTAAGTGGATTTTAAAAACAAATTTCAGTTCTGTTTTAAGCATTTAAAACTGAATTCGACTGTTTTTAACAAACAAATTAAAGCATATCTCTGAGACTAAAATTTGATTTTAAAAAAAAATTCAAAAAATTGTTTTCTTGACATATCCATGCATATTTCTGAGACTGTAAATGGATTTTTAAAACAATTTTCAGATCTGCTTTATGCATTTAAAAATGAATTCGACTGTTTTTAACAAACTTAAAAAAAATTGTTTTTTAGACAAATTAAAGCATATCTCTGAGACTAAAATTTGATTTTAAAGAAAAATTCAAAAAATTGTTTTCTTGACATATCCATGCATATCTCTGAGACTGTAAGTGGATTTTAAAAACAAATTTCAGTTCTGTTTTAAGCATTTAAAACTGAATTCGACTGTTTTTAACAAACAAATTAAAGCATATCTCTGAGACTAAAATTTGATTTTAAAAAAAAATTCAAAAAATTGTTTTCTTGACATATCCATGCATATTTCTGAGACTGTAAATGGATTTTTAAAACAATTTTCAGATCTGCTTTATGCATTTAAAAATGAATTCGACTGTTTTTAACAAACTTAAAAAAAATTGTTTTTTAGACAAATTAAAGCATATCTCTGAGACTAAAATTTGATTTTAAAGAAAAATTCAAAAAATTGTTTTCTTGACATATCCATGCATATCTCTGAGACTGTAAGTGCATTTTAAAAACAATTTTCAGATCTGTTTTAAGCATTTAAATCTGAATTCGACTGTTTTTAACCAATTTAAAAAAAATTGTTTTCTTGACGTATTAAAGCATATCTCTGAGACTAAAATTTGATTTTTAAAAAAATATTTTCAAAAAATTGTTTTCTTGACATATCCATGCATATTTCTGAGACTGTAAGTGGATTTTAAAAACAATTTTCAGATCTGTTTTAAGCATTTAAAACTGAATTCGACTGTTTTTAACAAATTAAAAAAAATTGTTTTCTTGACGTATTAAAGCATATCTCTGAGACTAAAATTTGATTTTAAAAAAAATAATTCAAAAAATTGTTTTTTTGACATATCCATGCATATCTCTGAAACTAAAAAATGATTTTAAAAACAAATTTCAGATCTGTTTTAAGCATTTAAAACTGAATTTGACTGTTTTTAACAAATTAAAAAAAATTGTTTTCTTGACGTATTAAAGAATATCTCTGAGACTAAAATTTGATTTTAAAAAAAATAATTCAAAAAATTGTTTTTTTGACATATCCATGCATATCTCTGAGACTGTAAGTGGATTTTAAAAACAATTTTCAAATCTGTTTTAATCATTTAAAACTGAATTTGATTGTTTTTAACAAACTTAAAAAAAATTGTTTTCTTGACGTATTAAAGCATATCTCTGACACTAAAAGTTAATTTTAAAAACAAATTTCAAATCTATTTTACGCATTTAAAACTGAATTCGACTGTTATTAACAAAGCTCAAAAAAATTGTTTTCTTGACATATTGACGCATATCTCTGAGACTAAAATTTAATTTTTAAAAAAAAATTCAAAAAATTGTTTTCTTGACATATCCATACATATCTCTGAGACTGTAAGTGGATTTGAAAAACAAATTTCAGATCTGTTTTAAGCATTTAAAACTGAATTCGACTGTTGTTAACAAATCTCAAAAAATTTTGAATATGTCAAGAAAAAAAAAGGAAATATCCAATAAGTACTGATTTTATTTTATTCAAAAGAAAAATAACGATATATATTTCTATAATTTCAAATTCATTATTTAAATTTCTATTATCCGTGTTTAGTTTGTTTGTATAAATTTATTCGCAAGAAACAATAATTTTTTTTATCCCTTAAACTTTACGCTTGCGCAGTTATTGTGAATGTAGAATATTGTCATCAAATAATAAATTGAAGTTACACCGCCATTAAAACAAAACAATCAAAGCAAGGAACTCTAATAATAAATAATAATAAAATAATATAAATTAAGTCATCACGGATTCTTTAAGTGAGCAACAAAATGGTAAGGAGTCTGATGCTCCTTCCAATTACAATAAAATCAGTACGATTGAAACAAATGGGGATAATCTATCAAAAAAAGGACATGAAATGGTAAGTTTTTTTATTATTTAACTTTAATCACACTTTTTGTGTCATTTAAAGAGAAGAACAAAAAAACCGAATTAAAATTATTTATTGTGCTTCCAAGATATTCAATAATATCCTTCTAATTTTTTCTATTCATTTGGAAACATATGATTTAATTGTTTTTTTCTTCCTATTTGTATTGGTACCTATTTTTTTTTATCGATTTTCTCTTTTTATGTTGTTTTTGTTTTGTCTTTACTGTTGTTGTTGTTTTTGTTATTGTATAATAAAAATTAGGTGGAAGAAAAAAAACAAAAATGTGAATCAACCATTTGAATTTTTATGGTTCATTCACATATTAACCTAGAATAACGTTCATTCACATTTTAATGTACTGTAAATTATACACAAAATAATAACGTTTTTTTTTTTTCTTTTTCTATTTTTAATAATGCAAAATTCGATTAATATAAAAATCGATTATCAAAAAAAAAAAAAAAACAGAAAAAAATAGAAAATAAATGTAAAAATTATAAACACAAATTAAGTACACATTTTTTTTTTATATTTCTCGCGTATAAACTAATTATTTCTGGTGTCGTGAATTTTGTTTTTTTTTTTTTTCTTGATTGTCTTTTATTTTTTTATTTTTTTGTTAAATAAAAGTTTCTGTGTTTCAGTCAATTGTGAAATAATTTTAATAATGAAAAGTTAGTTGTAAATTTTGGTTATGATTTTTATTTTATTAATAGAAAAAAAATTTTAGAGTTTTTTTTTCGATTAAAATTTGTAACCTTTTATTTTTCTTCAGACATTAAATTTAAATCCAGAAGCAGCAGTTTCAACGAATCGTTCTCCTCATACACCACCTTGTAATTCAATTGGTAAAATTCCATTAAAAATATCAACAGGAACACTTACAAATAATTTGTGTTATAAAAATGAAACAGTAAGTAAAAATATTTTATAGATTATTCAATTATTTATTATTGATTTTATTTATTAATTAATTATTTATTTTGACAAAATAAAAAAGTGCTTTCCAATCTTTTATAAACGAAGTTAAATATTTTATTATTTATATTGATTGGCATAACAATTTCTATCCAAAAAATGGAGCCTTGACCGTTGTGTATTTATTTTTTAGTCTTATAATCTTTTATGGAATAATTTGGGAGTAGGCCAAATATTTACTTGAAAATCTATTTTTAGTTTTTATTTTGTCCGTGCAGAGTGTTTGTTTGTATTAAAGTGACCTACTTTATAGTTGCATCTTAAAACTTGTAAATTATTATGTATTTTTATTTGCAGACATTAAGTTTGAATTCACAAAGAAGTCCAAATAGTCGTTCACCTCAAACACCTGGTTCTGCTTCTGGAATACCAATTATTTCGAAAATTACTCCAAAAACACCTCCAGGAACTCCAGATTTATCATTAATTAATGGTTATACTGATGATGATGATTTAGATTCATTACATAGTTGTAGCTCGGCACTTTCGAGTAGATCTGAAATGTGTGATCATCCATTTGTTGCCAGGTGAGAATGTTGTTAATTAAAAAAAATTTGTTAAATCAAATTACAATTTTTTCTTATTTGTTTTTTTTTACAGAAATGGAACAACATTTAGTGGAAGAAAAATGAAATATGTAGTTCATTGTTCAACTTATGCGGGTCAAACAGGGGAAGAATATTTAACACCAACACAACGTGCGCAAAGACATATCAGACGTTTAAAAGAACTTCTAGCACATGCACGAATAGATTTAAAACAAAAAGATAGTGAAATATTAAGATTAACAAAAGAAGTTGTTGAATTACGTTTATTTAAAGCATCATTAAGTTCACCAGATGAAAGGTCAATATCATCAGATGCAGTTACTGTACGTGAAAATACATTAAATGAAACATCAGATGATATTTCACCAATTATTGATATGACAAGTGATCTTATTAAGTCCAGTCCAATGCATCAATTTCACCATCCAATACAATTTATAGATAAAATGAGTACATCAGAAATGCAAAGTTCATTTTCTGATTCTGGACATTTTTCACAAAAAGATGATCAAAGAGAATCATCTTATGTTCAAACACATGATAAGGCATGTGGAAATGATCAATCAATTGATTGTAATCGTCAAGATCTTATTGAATTATATGAAAAACGTATTGAGGAGTTAATTAGAAATCAAGATGATGAAACTCAAGAAATCAAACAGACAAATAATGATCGAATGAAAAAATTAATTGACTTCTTCGCGTTACCCAGAGTAAACCACGAGGAGGTGAGTTTATTTCGTAACTCCATACAGATTTAAATTAATTTAATTAAAATCAGTTTTTATATGTTTTCTTAAATCTTATCAATTGTCTTACATTTCTTATAACATCTTTAACATTCAAATAATTTTTCTAAATAAGTTTTTTGATGTGAGATAAATTTTCTTGAATATTATTTTCAATAATTTCCTCAATATTTTCTCTAAAAACAGATTCTTCTTAAATTAGCTGAATGTAATACAAGATATACAGATTTGGTCCCAGATTATGAAATGGCCAGAGAAAGAATCAGAGAATTAGAACGACAACTGGAAGCATTACAACATAATCTTAGTGAACAAGAAGATAAAGCTAATAAAATGTATCTTCATATGTACGCTAAGGATCAGGAAGTTGTACAAAAACAAAATCCAGAACGGGTCAGTATAAAATGCAATCATTATTTAAACTTAATTCCTTTAATTATAATTTCTATCGTTTATAGGTGGTGGAATTTCCGACACAAGGAACAAGTCGAGTGTCTGTTCCAGAATTAATGGAACAACTTCAAGTGACCCAGGATGAATTAGAAAATATTAGGGTTAGTTTTTTAACACTTTATATTTTCATATTAAAAAAATAATTAATTTTTTAGGATACAAGTTATCAGCCTGAATGGGGAAAATCACAAGCTCTTCTTAGTGCTAAAGAAGCAATCTCTTTGTGGTTGCTCGGAGCAAGAAAGGTTTGTCTAGACATTCCCTTTTAAAATTGATAATACACGATTATAAAATAACAATCGATAGATTTAACTCATGTGATTAATTTTAACTGGAAACCATCAAACAATTAATAATTCATGAAGAATAAATATTTTTCAATTTTTTGGTCATTTTCTCTAATAATATTTAATGACTCCAATCGAAACCATACCATAAAGTTTATTATTATTAAAAATAAAACTTTTGTAATGATAATTTATTACAAAAGTTTTATTTTTAATTAATTTATATTCTGATTTTTATTTTCTTCTTATATTTTTAGACAATGTATAAACGATTTGTGGACGCACAACAAACCAAAACAAAAGTTAATCCAGAAATAACGTTACAATTCTTAAAAAGTGCTATCTACTATTTTCTAACTGATAAAGAAAATTCCGAAGGTCATTTAAATGCAATTGAAAGTATTTTAGGTTTTTCCGATTTAGAAAAACAAAATATTAATCGGGCTAAACATAATTAATATAAAAAATATATAATGAAATGATAAATGGAAAACACATAAAATTATTCAAACTTATTCTGTAGTAATGCAAAAAGATATTTAACAAACAAACAAAAATATTGCATTTATTGCAAATTTTCATTTAATTTTTTGTTGGATTAAATTCGTAAACGTGAGCAAAATATTTGAAGATTTTACAATTTAAATTAAGAACTTGTTTTATTTGAAGAATTGGCAATTTAACATTTCACAATGACACTGTGAAGTCAATGTTTTTTTTTTGTTTTTGCATAATAAACTAAAGTAAATAAGTTTTGTTAGTCATTTAGACGAACAGTTTAATAAAGTAACGTTTATTAATTAAACTTTTACATTTTCTCACGTTGATGATTTTACTCTTAATATTCAAACTATTGCGGTTCTATTTGAACTTAAAGTTAATATTATTAATTTATTTTTAGTTCATTAAATTATCTTTAGCAACATATTTAGAATATTATTATCATAACTTTCCTAAAGTAATACAAAAGTCTACATGAAATTTCTATTCCATAACTCTTTTTGTATTTTGTTCTTTTATTAAATTTGTTCCAAAATTTAGATCAAAGGAAATATTCAGAAAATTTGTAAATTTTTAACAAAAAATTTAATTTTGTTTTAAAAAGAAAAAATTTAAGAACAAAAAACAATTTGAGAACGGAATAAAATTCATGCAACTAATTACTTAAAAATTTAGTCAGGAAAGTCTATTTGTGTTTATTGTGCTGTGTGAACTAAAAAGAAGAAGAAGAAGAAAGAAAAAAAAAAAAGAAAATGAACGTCCATAATTTTAATAGAAAATATTTTTTTAAAAAACTAAAAATGCTTTTTTATCTCTCGGTTACAAAAAAAGAAAAAAAATTGAAGAAAAATTTTATTAATAAATAAAAAATTTAAAAATTTTTAGAATTTAAAAGGAATAAAAATTTTACTTTACCTTTAATTTTAACTATCAAAGAAAATCAGAAAAATTAAATAGAAAAATGTGTACTAATAGATTTTTTCAAAATATTTTATTTAAAGTGCCTCAAAAAAAAAAAATGAATAAAATAAACGGAAATACAAGTTGCATCTAAAATTAAATAAATATAAAAATATTGTGTAATTTTTATTTTCATTAAATATTTATTTTCATTTATTTAATCTTTATTTTTTTTTTTGTTTTTTTGAAATAAAAATTTAAATTATTCAAAATTAAATTGTTAAAATGTTAACAAATGTTGTTTTTCTTTTCTTATCTTTTATTTCTTTTGTTGTTGTTGTTGTTGTTTATGGTCGTCAGTTACCTTCATTGTTTTTTAGTGAGTTTTAAATTTATTTTCGTAAAGGAAAAGAAAATTTGTTCTATAAATATTAACAAAAAAAAAAACAATACCGACACAAAAATGACAGGCACAATGGGAAACAGTAATGAATGGATACTAAGGTACTGAAGTGCTGTTGTTTATAATCCTTATTAATAATTAATTTGAATATCATAAAATATTAATAAAGTCAAATATTTAATCTTACTTAACCATCATACAGAAATTAATTTGAAATTATTGAATAGTGTCGTCAGACTAATAAAATTTATGACTTGAAATGATAATCAGATATCAGACCCAATCAATAGAAAAGGACAAAAGTTACAGTTACGTTATTGTTCATTGTTTCAAGAAGTGATTTTGTTAAATAATTTTCGAATCCACAATTATATCCTTCCATACAAAATTAACATAATTGGCTGCACAGTGACTAAATCTTGTTTATAAGTTAAACAGTCTAACTAATTTCAGTTCTTTTTATTCTTTTGAGAAAAATAAAGTTTTAATCATAATTAATATAATTTCACAATAAATGTTCAAACGCAGTCAAAATATGAATTTTCTAGAATCAATGAAAAACATAATTTTATTATCAAATCTGTTAAATATTTTACCATATTTTTATGATAAAAAACAGAATAAAATTGTACAAAATCAAAAACATTTTTATTGTTCATTGGCTTTTAATTTACTACATTTATTAATTTTATTTTATACAACGTATTTGTTGGCTATTTATTGTTATGCTTTATTACATGATTCAGCCATTACATATATTGTGTCTTTTATTGAAACTACATCATCACTTACATGTTTAACATTCATTATAATTAATTTATTAAAAAAACGTAAAAATCATTTCAAACTTATACAAAATTTAATCAAATTAGATGAAAATTTAATTAAAATGTCAACAAATAATAATAATAATATTCTGAAATTATTAAATGAAATTAATAAAAAAATATATAAATCATTAAATATTAAAATAATTGTAATTTTAATAATACTAATTTTATTTGTTTTAACATCGTACATAGCAGCATACTTTATTTATAATGACTTTCCATTTCTTATGGTCGTCATAGCTGTTACATATACAATACAATCATTTGTTTTTGTAGTTTTAATAATTTACATTGATACAATTATTACTAATTTATGTTTAAAAATGATTTTAATTACCGACAATAATTTACTCAATTCAAATTCAATTTATGACATCAGTAGAATACAAAGTAAATTCTATGATATAATTTCTTTAATAACAAAAACATTTGGATTATCATTATTGGGATTAATTATGAATATGTTTATTGTATGTGTAGCACGTTTATATTTAATTAATAGACTGGCAGATGATTTTTCAATTTATTATATTTCTGTTGAGTTGTCAATTTTGTTTGTATTAATTTTTTTTCTATTTTCCTTGGTGTTTAATATTAATAAATTAGAAAATGAGGTAAGTTTCTGGCTGCAGCCTATTAATTCAATAGCTGCAATGGCGGCAACAATTATTCTGTTTTATCAGAAATTAAACCAATAATTCTCTATTATTTTTTAGACTAAAGATAGAATGTCCATAAAATTAATTTCAAACATTGGAGACGTGAGAAATTATTCAACAAAAATTCCTTTCTTTTGTATAATTAACGATAATTTCAATTTCAGTTTGATCGTGAAGATTTTCTTATATTAAAAGGGTTTCATTACAACAATAAAATATCAGCTAATGGATTTTTTAATATCAACAATGCAATAATATTTGGGGTATTTGTATTTAATTCTTAGTAAATTAATTTTTAATCATTATAGAATTATTTTTCAGATTTTTGGAGGGGTTGTTACTTATTTAGTAATTTTAGTACAATTTTATGTATATGAATGAAGAAACTCTCATCTGATTTTCTTACATATTTTTATAAGTTTCTCAATTTGTTTCTTATTGTTTGTTATGAAAAATATTTGTGATTTCCGAATGATGAAAATAATAAATAATAAATTCTTAAAGTGATTTAAGTTTAATTTATTTATTTAATGACAAAATACCTGGCGCCTCCATTATGACGACATTGAATGAACAAATGAATATGTTTTTTTTTGTTCTTTCAAAAAAAAATGTTGTGATAGCAGAAGTTAATCTACCATACAGTAAATCCAATTAAAAAAAGGAACATTATTTTGTCTGTCAGGGTACAAAAATTGAAACAGCTTGCATGCTGGCGCCTCCACTTTCGATGAATATTTACGAACCTAGAAAGCAACACTAAAATAACAGATATTCAGCTGAATTGGTATGGATTTTGAAATTATCGTTCTTTTAATAAAAATTCCATAAAATCATTTTTGATCAATCAGAAAATACTTACCATCAAACACTAAAAAAACTATTTCATAATAAAACAAAAACAAAAGTAAATTATTTTTCTTCTTATTCATTCATTTTCTTTTTCATTTATACGGATATTTTTTTTTTTTAACATCAAATTACAATTTTTTATTTAATTTTTATTATTTTCCTTTTAATTTATTCAATAAAAATTCGTTTATAATTTTTCATTTTTTTTTTCTCATTTAAAATAAAAATACAATTTCTTGAAAAGAGGCCGAGGGGGGTGGTGTGGTAGATGTGTTGGAATAAAATAAAACCAAAATAAATTGAAAATATATTTTTAAAAATTAAAAATTAATGAAGAACAAAAAAAAAAAAGTATTGAACAAAAGTTTTAATAACAAAAATACGTTTTCTCCATTTTTTTCTCATAACTTCACATTTGAAGTTTTTATTTTACACATTTCTAACTTCACATTTGAAGTTTTTATTTTATTAATAATTTGTATTTAACACTTAAAAATAATTAAAAATATAAATGTTGGTTAAATTTAAATTTAAATTAAATAAAATTAAATTAATAATATCAGAAAAAAATTATAGTTTTATTTTTGTTCATTTTTTTTTCTTCACATTTTGTCTTCAACATCTGACGTCTTCTTTTTAGTTTTGTTTCCAAAATATTCTTCTAAACAAACCAAAAATATTTAATATTTTTTTCAACTGTTTCGTTTTCAAATTTAAAAAAAAAAAAAAAAAAATTAAAATTAAAATGAAAATGAAAAACAAAGAGTACGGATTAATAAAAAAAAAACTGACAAAAAAAATTGTTTTTTTTTTCTTCATCATTTTTCCTTTTCTTCCTTTTTGAAAAAAAAAGTATTTTTCTTAAATCATTTTCGCTAACTAATTTTTAAATTCTTCTTCTTCTTTTTATTAATGATTATGATTATTATTCTTCACATTTGACTAGTTTTTTTGGAGTTTTTTTTTCTTTTTTTTTTTAATTTTCTTTTTGTTTAAATTATTTTTATTTGTTGTTTAGTGATTATGTTAATTTTAATGTAATTAATTATTTTTAGTTTTTATTTAGACAAACAAAATTAATTATTGTTCATTATTTAAAGCAAATTTTTAATTAAATCATCTTTTATTTAAATTACGACAAAATTTCATGTTCTGACTAAATTACGGCATTTAAATTGATTCTCAGTAGACAATTCAATCATTACGATCATTAATTGAATGACTTATAAATCGATATGGTCGTTAAAGAATTAAATACAAAACCATCAAAAATTCATAATATCGTGATAATTTCGATATATGAAGGACTTGGTATTAAATGTTTATCTCGTAAATAATTCTTATCAACATAAAATAAGATAAGATGATTAAATTGTGGGTGTGCAATAAATTGAAACTTCTAAATTCAATATCAGTTTTCTTCAAGTTAAAGTTTTAATCAAGACATTTTATAAAATTCAAACGATTATAAATTTCAATGGAAAATCGCGGATCAATAAAATTTCATTTGATCGTAAATATAATACAAGTTTAAATAAATCTAATTTCAACATAAAGAGTTTATAAATTCTCTTAAAAAATCATTGAAAATGTAATTAAAATTTCAATTGTTTTGACAATTTACATAATTTAATTGAATTTCATTTAATAATTATTTATTATTAATAAATTGTCATTAGTAGTTGTTGTTTTTTTTTTTCGTTAATTGTTTATTTAATATTATTATTTAAATATTTTTTATGCATTATAAAAAGTGTTTGTGGTATAAACTTATAAAAATCTACTAATTGTAAACAGAGGAAAAAGAGAGAGAAAAAAAAAAATCTAATGAAAGAATCAATTTTAAAATTCTTTCACTTTGTCTCTTGTTTTTTTTTTGTTTTCTTTCTCTCTTTTTCTTCTTCTTCTTCTTCATCTTGTTTTTTAATTTTTAATTTTTAACTTTTAACATCAATAATTAATTAATTATATTTAGGTAGTTTAATTTTTTTTTTTTTTATTATTTTCGTTCCATCTATGGCGGGATCTGTTCTATATTTTATTTATTTATTTTTCTTTTGTATTTTATTGAATGAAATCTACTCTATCATATTTTTATGCTATAAAAAAAAAGAGGAAAAAAAAAATAATTATAATTAAAATTAAAATTAAAATTTAATGAAAATTTTCTTTTGTTTTTATTGTTTATTTTGTAAATTTAATTTAATTAAGTCAACAGTAAAATTCCTTTAGTATTATAACAAATAGGTCAACTTTTAAATATTCCAACAATACGACGAATATTTATTGTAAAGATTACTCTCAATCACAGAGCAAAAAATTCATGTTTCATTTGGCTTTAACTTTAATTGTACTTTTAATTTAAGTAAGTGAAAAAAAATTGATACCGAGAACTTCAATAGGCTTAGAAAAAAGTGAATTATTTAAAAAAAAAAAAAAGAATTTTACTGTAAAACTTTAATTATTTATATTTCCTTAATTTAAAAATAAAGAAGGCAAAATAAAAGCAATTTTCAAACAAATTCAATTTCTCCTCCCCCCTTCTTCACTTCATCAAAAACAAACAATAATTTAAAAAAATTTGAAAAGTTCAAATAAGAAGATGCTTCTAGAATTCTAGTGTCCTAGAGAAAAGCCAAAAAAAAAAAAAAAAGAAGTAAAACAAATAAAGCAGACTAAATTCAATTTTAGAAAGAAAAAAAAATAGAAAAATTACAAAAACATTCCGGAATGATTTTCTTGATAATTTCATAATAAAAATACGTCATAATATTTTAAGTGAGGTTAGAAAATTCTTGTCTAAAATATTTTTTCTTTTCTTTTGTGAAAACAAAATGATCAATTAAATTATCCTAATTTTCAATAATAAAAATCCAAATCAAAATCTACTGATTTAAATATTAAATCGGTAAAACAAATTAAAAATCGCCACAAAAATAAAATCATTTTGTTTTCAAATTTGAAAAAAAAAAGTAGTTGATTTGTTTCCAAATAAAAAAGCATCGTTATTTTTTTTTTTTGCAAACGCTAGAAAGAAAAAATGCGTTAATTGTGGTAAATTAAAAGCGTTGTGAGAGGAGATAATTTATTAATCAGAATTTTCAGAATGCGAATTATTCTTAGAAATTGAAGAATTTGTGATTTTATTTTTAAAAACTCCTCAATATGAATATTCTCAGATTCTGACAAATGTCATGGAATGTGAGTGGATCAAGTAAGTAAATCTACCCAAAATGCTGATTTAAGAAAAGCAAATAATTAAAAGGTGAGAATAAAAATTCTTTATATTATTTTTAAACTAATTATTTATGTAAAATTTCTCCATTTTCTTTTCTTTTTTTTCTCTTTTGTTCTCGTTGAACGAAGAACAAAGAAAGAAAGAAAAAAATTTGTTTTATGAAAGAAATTTGGTGTGCGAGGTAAATTCCAATTATAGAATAAAGAAAAATAATTTGCCCAATATTTCTTTAAACTTTTGTGAATTTTGGTGTTGTATTTTTAATTTTATTTAAACAAATTGATAAAAAAAAAAATCTACAATACAAAAACAAGACAAAAAAAATAATAAAGCGAATAATAATCTTTAGAAGCCTTCTCATATATTCCTACAAAATTTCAGAATTTTATTTCTTTATAGTAAATATTTTTTGTGCGTTTACTTTTTTTTGATATATTTTTTTTTATTATTTTGTTACGTTTTTTAATTTTTATTAACTAATATAAAATCTCTCCCTCTATCTTTCTCTCTCTCTCTCTCTCTGACTGTGTTAGTACAAAAATCAGTTTTTATTTTATTTTATTAAAACAAAAAAAGAAAAAAAAATCATCATTTTAAAAGTTTTTGCCATACGGAAGAGGTCACAACAAAAATTGTACCAAAGTCTATTAATTCTTCTCGACAACATAAATGTGTTCAATTCAATTGCTACCATTTATTTTATATTTAGTTGATATTCTAATTTAAAACAAATTAAATCAAATAAGAACATCTTCAGTTTGACAGAAACTCTTAAAATTTTCAAAAAAAAAAAAAAAAAAACAAAAAGAGAAATTTGAAAACAAAAAACAATTTAATTTCTTTTTGTTTTAATTCTTTATGCTGTACTAGAATTACTTGGTGCACCACTTATGGCACTAAATAATGCTAAACTATTACGATGTGCAGTATTTTCATCTTCTGGTGATATTAAATTTTCACCTAATAATTCACTTAATGCTGTACATAATTTTTGATAATTATCTCTGAGTGCTGAATGATATTCACGTTGATCAGCTGATATAACACGTCCATTTATTTGTAATGCAGTAAAACAAATCTTTGTAAATTGTCTGTAAATATAAAAATAAACATTAAATACATTACAAACTACTTTTTGTGTGGAAATTGTTTAATTCGATTCGGAAATTATTGCGATTGAAATAATTTAAATCTAAGTGAATTAATTACCTGAAAATATCTTTTAAATCTTCAACTAAATCAATTGAATATTTATTCAATAATTTTGGATCAAGGAATGCTGATGCATATGCTAACGGTCCAGCATTAACACTCACAGCAATTGAACCCTGAAGACGTAATTGTAATTTTTTTACATCAATTGGTGCAAGTACAACTTCTTCAATTTCGGATACACGAGTTTGCATTTCATCAATTGCAACTTCAATTGGATTTAATTCAATTGAATGACGATCTTTTACTGGAATACGTTTTAACACATATGGAAATGAATATTGAGCTAAAATGAAAGGAAAACCAAAAAAGAAATTATTATTTACAATTAAAGCCGAATGAAAATGAATTTTACTTGTTAAAATTGTACGTCTTTTCCATTGTTCTTCAACTAAACCACGTGCACTGCCAGATTTTGTAAATGGTGTTTCATACATAAATATATCAACATCATGATTTTGTTCAAATTCTGTTTGACGTGCTTCTAATTCATCTTTACAAAAATATGGTATTACATGAGTTACCTGAATATAGGCTAATTTTGGATCTAATGAATTTACGTCAACCTACAATATAAACAAAACAAATATTAGTTAAGAAGTATAAAACGATTTAAATGAAAGCGAATCAAGCATTTAATATTTAGATCCTTATTATTACTAACCGGAGAAGAATCCATAATAATTTTCACAACATCAGAACCAAATTTGTCCGTATATTGTTTTAAAATTCTTTCTGAAATTTCACTGAGTGACGTTACTTTTGGCTCCTTGTACACAAATTCAATTCCATTATCTTCTTCAAAATATAACTGAAAATGAATTAATTAAAATTAAAGTCAATTTTTTTTTTTTAAATTTAAATAAAAGTAACCAACCTGTCCAAAAAATGTAATTCTGTAGAAACGTCCTAACAGACGCCTACCAGTTTTACTAACTTCTATTACTTTATTATATGATTCTGATAAATGTTCATAACTTCTTGCTAAACCATGAAAATCTCTCTTAAACTCTAATATTGGTATAATCATCCGATATAATTCACCTAAACATTCATAACGTTCAGAACGATCTAAATAATCAGCACATTCCTTAAGTTGATCTAATAACATTTGTTCTGTATATTGTGAATCTTGTCCACCACTATCTAATTTAAGGCCACGTTCATCACGTGGAATATTCTTTGATATTTTCGTAAATAATTCAGCACCCCATTTTAAATATCCGCCACCTTTTAATTTTAAATATTCTGCCATTAAAGCAGCAATATGTAAATTACAACATGCAGCTTCTGATATATTTCCGTTTAATTCATGATTTCGGGCCATTGTTACAAGCCATGTATGACGCAATTCTGGTGTTGATGCATAAGAATTAGCTAATGAATATTGTAATTCTAGTAAACGTTCTGGATCCATATGGTGTGCTTGCATTTGTGCTGTTGCCATAAGTACTGTACGAACTCGTCTTGTTAAATCTTTAACTTCAATTGGAAAACCAGTACCTTTCATTGCTTTATCACTACTGGCATAACTATTTATTAATGATAATGATTCTTGAAATCTTGCATTATTTAGACCAATAACATTACCAATCATTTGTGATACAGATATAATAACTTGTAAATGTACCCGTGTTAATCCTTTACGTCCACTAAACTCAAAATTACTTCTCATTAATAAATATAAAACAGCACATGATTCTTGTCTTAAACATGCTAAACGACTATCACAACATTTTAATAATTCAAATACAAGTTGACCACATAATATTGCATTACCTTTAAATAATACAGATGAAAAATTATTTATAAATGCACGTAATGCAGCAAACACATGTTTTGATAATGTTTCTGATTGTCCTAATTGTAAAAATCTTAAATAAACACGTGCAATTCTTGGTAATACTAAACCATCTAACATTTTGTCACGAAATTGTATTGAATACAATCCCATACAATCTAATACAATTAAGCCAATTTCAGTTGCCATATTTGTTTCAATTAATATTTGACGTTGGCGTATTGTCTCATCATCATATTGTAATAAATTTTCACGATTTTGTACATGTGTTAATGTACCAGTTTCATGTACATTACCATTTATTGTATCAACCGTTGGTGGTACCATTCGAGCGGGTAATGTACTTGCTTTAGCAACACGTTGTTGTTGTACTTTATTAATGTCTTTATTATTTAATTCATCATTTATTATTAAATTCTTTTTGCCAATATAACGAAAATATATTAGGCACATATCTAATATTGTAAAAAAATTACACATTTCATTTTCTGTACAATTTTGCCACCACATTAATATTTGTTCATCAGATAAATGTTTGATAACAAATAAGAAACATATTAGCATATCTTTTGTTTCATTTATTGAAAATTTATCACAACGTGGTAATGCATTTGTTTGTGTCATACTTATTGAACGTGTATGCCCATTACCATGTCCATTACTTCCATTTAAATTACTACCAACATTACCAATACGGAATGAATCGGTTGAATCATCACCATTACGTAATATAACAGTTGTCTCCTGTGATAATGTTGAACAATCTGAGTCTAATGAATTTGTTGAATGTCCATTTGTACCATTACCACTACCAATTGTTGTTGTTGTTGCTGATATTGATTGCCCAGCAATTGCAGCTAAGTAATTATTATCTTTTAAATTCATTGACATACGAAATGGACTCGGATGTTCAATATGCAAAGTTAAACGATTTTTTAATGTTGATTTTGGTGTACTGGATAATGATGATGATTGATTACTATTTATTGTATTGTTATTACTGCATGATGAATTATCACGTACATATATAAAACTACTATTACATGAATAACGATGATTTATACTACTGTTCATAGATAGTGTATCATTTAAACGTTTATCTTGACTACCATTTGCACTATTTCCACTACCATCAGATATTCTTTTAATATTTTCCATAACAATTCCTAACCAGGGAACGTATAATATTGCAATTCTTGATAATTGTCCTTTTTTTTGATAACGATCATCTAGATCATGTTTTGCAAGTAATTCTTTTAATGCTTGTAATGCAAGACGTCTTATATTACCAATTTCATTTAAAGAACTTTTAACCTCTTGTAATACAAGACCAGCTAAAAAATGTTGACGACAAAATTCTTCTGATAATGTAAAATGTTGTAAAACATCTGGTGCACGATTTTTCGGACTTAATAAAAATGGTAAATTTAATGGTACATAATGTTCGTGTGAACATATTTCTTGTAAAAATGTAAATTTAAATTCTTGTAATTGACGTGGATCACCTGGTGAAAAACAATCCATATACATACGTATTAATTTAAAGACGAAACCACGATCCATAAAACTCAACAACCTTTTTACAAATATTGATAAACTTTTATTTAAATGTTGTGTTTCAATTGGTAAATCCTTATGTCTTGATATAATATATGGTATCAATACTTGAAATAATGATTCAACACGTGAACTAAATTCTTTTGGAAAACGTTCATGTCTTAACATTTTAATACGTTCTGTTGTTAACAAATGTTGTGCCATACTTTTTATAATTAAATCAAAAAATATACTTGAATATTTCATGAATTTATTTACAATTAAAAAGTCTGTATTATTCGGATGAAGAAGTGTTGGCAGATGTTGACATAATTCACCATGAACAGTTTTTCGTTGAACATCTTTAGGACTTGCTGTGTGTAATTTATGTTGGAAATTTGATGATTTAAAAACGTATTTTATATATGATACTAGAAGTTCTTTTCTACCAGCTTCATCAGCAATCATATGAATTAAATTCACTAATAATCTTATTATATTAAGTCCAACTTCTTCACTTGTTGTATTCACCAATAGTATAAATAATTGATTCATAATTGTAGGCATAAATGTAATAACTGAAGTAACATGTATTGCATGTGCTGCTTTTAATATTTTACAAGTTTCTGACTCTGCTGGCAATAATGCCGATGGTTTTGTTTGTTCCAATAAACGTTCAGCATGACAAAATAAATTATGTAAATGTTGATCGGTTGTTAATACCGTTGAATCTAAACGAAATGTTACAGTAAATAGTTGACGTTGATTATCAATCCATTGTATTTCTGGTCCTGCATTCTGCTGAACAAATGTAAGTGTTTTTGTATCCGGGAAAAGATAAAAACAAAAAAAAAAAAACAAAGAAGGAAAAGAAAAAAAAGAAAGAAAAGAAAAAAGAACGAAAAGAAGAAAGATAGAAATAGAAGAAAAGAAAAGAAAAAAGAAAAAAAATTGTAAGGTTAGATTTTTCAATTAATAAAAACAAATGGGTTTTTTAGTGCAAATGAAGTTATTATTTTATCAGTTGGCTTTCTTTCGAAAATAAAAAAATAACTAAAACAATACAAATAGCCACGAAACACATTAAAGTATGATACAATGAATTCAAGCAACCAAATGTAACAAAAATTTCAATATTAACATTTGAATAGCTTCCATTAAAGCCGACAATAACAAAAAAAAACATTTGACAGGTTTTATTTCGACCTTTATTGCAAACAAAATTTAATAACATTTACCGAAAATACTAACTTTTAAACCAAAGGATTAGAATTAGAAAAATGAAAGACTTTCTATCGAAGAAAAGATGTAAAATTTCGAGATTTTCCCAATGAAATTGAAATGAAAAAAAAAAACAAAAGAATCAGACCACAACAATAATAGCCAAATAAATAAAAACAAAAGTGCATAAATATTTTTTAAAAGAAAGAATGAACATTCTTACCCCTTTCCCTAAACCTAGTGGTTGAATTGATAAATAACCTGCCGGTAATGTTGCTGCAACTGATATTTGTTGTTCGTCAATATTCATTTTACCTTTATTTAATAATGGTAACCATGCATAACCAACTGGTGTCTCTGGTTGCATTGTGTTATCTTTTTTTTTTGTTATATCACAAGAAACATGTAGAAATGAAAATAATATATGGTGTTTTGTTGTTATATTAAGTGGTAAATTTATTTTGATTTCTTCATAAAATGTTGGTGTTGTATTGTGATGTAATACAGGACACGAAATTTGTTGTACAAACATATTTTGTCCAGCACGTCCATAAATACACTAAAACAAAGATTATAAATATTAGTTGGGTTTTTACAAAGAAAAAAATTACTTTAAATATATTACCTTTAACGCTTTAGCACCATCACAATCATTATCTCTTAATTCAATTAAAACAGCAATATTTCTGGCACGTGAAAATAATTTTTGACTATCAAATGATAATGACAATGGATAAACAAATAAATGATTTTGAAATGTTGTATATGGATAATAATCACGATCAGAAATTCCTGCAAATTCTGTTATTTCAATGGATGGCTCAGAATCGGGTGGCACAGTAAACGGTTTTAATGGGGCAAGTGTTGTTGTTAAACAATCTATACAAAAAAAAAGTATAAAAAAGAAATTAACATTTATAATCAAAATGATCAAAAAAAATTTTTTACTTACTTTTTGGTAATTCCATTAATGTATCAATTGATATTTTTAAAGAACCGGGTATCACAGTTAATTTACTAAATTTATCCGGTTTTCTATATTCGGATAATAATTTTAATAATTCATCATCTTTTAATTTATTACCTTCTTGACGATAAATAGCAGGAAATTCAACTGCTGTATCTAAATCACTACTATACAATCTAAATAATGGACGTGCTGCCCACGCAAATGGCATCCTATAATGTCCTATTTTATTACTTAACATTTTCATTGTTTTATTTAATTTTACTGCTAATTTAATATCCTTATTTCCTTTTAAATATGGCTCGGTTGATTGATTTATACTTCCTTGTAATATTTTATCAATTTTAACAACTAAAAAAATATCGGGATGTGATGCTGTCACACTTAATATTGCTTGTCTTGGATACATTAACCATTCTTGTGTATGTGATGATGACGATGATGGTGTAGTTGTTTTACCATTTGTTGTACCATTTTCCTGCTTAATTTTTATACAACTATCTGTTTGCTGTTGTAACATATCTTTAACTTGTGCACTATTTAAATCAAAATAAAAATTTTCAGTTAATTTACGTCCTGCTTTTGCATCATATAATGCTAAGCTTGTTATATATGGTTCCAATTGACATAAGGATTCTTTTTCCATTTGTTCATTTGGTACTTGAAGTTTAAATTTTAAACTTTCGCATTTTAAAAAAATACGTTGACCAAATTGTTCCCTTTAAATTTAAAATAAAAAATTATAATTAAAATAAGGATATTGATTTCAACCAAAAGAGTGCTAGAAAGTCTACCAACCTGTATGGTTCAATATTTTCAGAAACCGTTGCTTTATTAGAATTTTGATAAAATCCAAAAACTTTTCTACGATTTTCACGTCGTGTTTGTGCAATTGAAATATCTGTTTCACGTCCATATTTTATTAATTGTGGATTCATACTTTGATCTAATCCTTTAAGTGTACCAAATATCATTGTACATGGACTTGATGGTGGACCTTTACCACGTTCTAATGATGCTACCCGTTTATCATCTTGTAATTTATTTTGTTGTAAAACAGATGATAATTTTGTTAACCAATCTTGCATTTCTGTTTCATTATCAGCAGCTAATGTAAATGATTTATGTCCAGCTGTCATACGTAATTCAAAACAAAATCTACCACGTTTTGGATTCTGTAAAAGAAAAATAATATTAATTTTTATTTTTAATCAATTAGAAATCAATTAAATAAAATATTTTTTTAACGTGTGTAATTTAAACTAGTTTCAGAGTGGGTAAATTGCTGTACGTTTCGAACAAGTTTTTTTTTTTTTTTTTTTAAATTTTAAAAGATTGTGTAAAATTATTTCTGACCGTGAAAATATACATTTTTTTTTCTCTTCTAATTAAATATCAAACGATTTCTATAATAAATTCAAGTTCAAGTAGCATATATTTATGAGGTTAATTACACACAACTTTGTTAATAGAAAAATATTTATTTCCCAATGATAAAATATCATTTACAGTATGTGGAATATTTGTATTGAATGAAAACTTGTCGATTTATTTAAAATTCCCGAAGACAATTTTTTCTTTTCATTTGAAATTTCAGAAGAAAAATAAGAATTCAAATTAAAATCTTAAAAAAAATTTATTGATAAAAAAATTATACAGAAAATGTGTTAAAAGTGAAATGAAATTTTATTTATTTGTATATTTTCTTTTTCAAAGGTTGCCTTCAGTTTTTTTTTCTATTTTTTTTTTTTTGAAATAAATTAAATTTAAAACAAAACAAAATTTATTTCTAAACAAATAAAAAGAAAAAGAAAAAACTTATCACTAATTTTTTATTGTTTTCGTTATTCATTTTTCTTTTTCTTTAAATAAAATAATGGACAAATTAAATAAATAAACAAAAGAAGGTTAATAAACTCAATACAACACCCAATTAAAATTAAAATTTAAAATTAGAAAAAAAAAGAGAAAGAGAAAGAAAAAAAAGTAAAACTGACCTGTACAACATCCGTACAAAAATCCATAACAATTGTTGCTTTAGCTTCACCCTGTTTCTCATCTTTATGTATTTCTAAAATGTATGTACCATCAACTTCTTGTCGTAAATAACAATAACGTCTTTTAAATGATTTAGAACCAATATGGGCAAATACACGATCAGAACTTGTTTCTGGTCCCTTTAATAAATAACCCTGTTTTGTTATTGTATCTGCTTGTGATTTTGTCATTTGTTCATCAATTCTATCTGGATCAGCATCAATTTCATAAACTTCTTCTTTTAATTTTTCATCAGTTTGATTATTTCTATAGTTTTTTTTTGTAGTTGTTGTATTTGTTTAATTTGAATAAATTAAATGAAAAAAAAAATATATAAGAATTTAGAATTTATTTCATTTTCATTTGAATTTAATGGATGAGTTGAATTGTTGAATGCGAAAAAGTTCCGGATTCGTTTTTTAATTTAGTTTATCGATTTTAATTAAATTGTTTCTTTCATTCAGATCAAACTTTTAATGGATTTTTATAAAGTTGTTTACTTGAGAGCCTGACCTTTAGACTCTTGATTAAAATTAAAAAATTCTATGAATTTTAAATTAAAACATACAAATTGGTTTTTCATTTTTGTGTTTATCAAACAATTTTCAAATTTCATTTAATTGAATTTATGTGGAAAATAGTTGTGTAATATTTTCACCGATTTTTAATTTGTTTTCATTTTGAATCAAAATATTCTCAAGATCAAAATCAATTTAAAAGAAATAAAAAAAAAAAAATAATCACAGAACCCTACTACAAAGCAATTAATCTCAAATGTTTTATAATCTTATATAATTTACCTTGGAAGATCATGACAGGTTCCACTGTAAGCACTATATTTATATTCTATTAAATGATTATTAGATTCATACGAATGTAATGCTTGTCGTGTCAATAATAAACCTGGCTGTTGCTGTTGTTGTTGTTGTAAACCAGTTGATGATGATAATGATAAATTACTACTACAACTACTATTATTACTTGATATACTTTCACGTTGTTGCTGTTGTTGTTGTTGTTGTTGTTGTTTTTTAGATGATGTTGTTGATGTTACAGATGTTGTTGTTGTTACTGATGATGATGATAATGATGATATTGATGATGATGTTAAAACTGATGTTGATGATGGAATATTTATTGAAACAGTACGATATTTTTTTGGCTGTATTACTTCCTATAAAAAAATAAATAATAAATGTGTAAGTAAATTGTTTTCTGTAACTTTAATAAAAGTTATTTTAATATTTTATGATGTCATTAAATAATTATCTATTCATAAGAATGTAATGTTAGACAAACCTTTTTATCTATTCTTAAATTTGCGCATTTTGTTTTTGTATTTTATGTTTATTTATTTTATTTTTTTCAAATTCAATTTTATTTATGATAAAAAATTTAGCCGGATATTAAAAAGAGGAAGAAGGAGGTCGAAGTTGGAGGAAGGGAGAAGAGATAATTAAATTCATTAAAAATAATAAATATTATTATTTTTAGTTTTATTATTATTTTATTAAGGCACGCGATATTCTTTAGTCTGCAAATATGCGTGTGTGTGTGTTTGTGTTGTGTATGTTTGTTTGTTTGTTTATTTATCTAGTTTTTTTTTTTTTTTTCAAAAAAAAAAGTAAAGAACTAAACAATAACATTAATTTTTTGTCATGTTTGTCGTGTTTGGCGTGTGTCATATTTAATTTATATCTTTTTTTTTTAAATTCTTATAAACAAAAAAAAAATTTAATAATTTTTTTATTATTTTTGCTTTCCTGAAAATATTCTTCTTCTTTTTCTTTAAAAACAAACAAGCAAATAGCAAGAGAACAAACAAGAAAGAAAATAATAATTTTGAAGGCAATTTTAGGAATATTTTTTCACTTAAATCAATTAGCGGTTTAGATCTGTCATCAAATTTTTCATTTGAATAATTTAAATACAAAAACAAAATTGATTAAAGTTAAATGATGACTCTTTAAAAGATTCATCATTGCCTGTGTTCAATCAAATTAATTTTGCAGAAAGAATTTGATTAATTTTTACTGGAATTCACAATTAATTCCGTCAAATTAAGACGTCGTCTTTTGGGTTGACGTTTTTGAAGAGTTAGAGAATTCATCAATTTTATGGCAAAAAAAAAACAAAATATTTATAATTAATTATTTTGGGAAGTTATTTTGACAATTTCCGATCAAAATTTCCTTTAATTAACGTCTGTTGCGCCACCCACTTTACTTTTCCTTTCATTCTTCCAAACAAAAATCTTTAAGAGTTTCACTTTTTTGTGATTCTTGTGAGGTTTGAAAAGTTGAAGAAAAAAATAAATTTTCTTAATGGATTTAATTTTGTCGATTGTGGAACCCTTTTGAAGAAATCAATATTAATTGATTATCCTTTGATTATGTTGTTACAAATTTTTAAATTTTAACATTCACCAAAAATAAACAAAATTCTAGGAATGAGAAAGAATGTTATTAATGGATATTTCTGTTACATAAATCAAAAGTATGAAACATAAAGTTATTTCACATTCACATAATACTTTGCAACATATATGACAGCAAGTTAAAGACAGATGAAATAAATTGCATAAATAAAATATTAAAATTTTGATCTAGAAAAAAAACATTTGAATTGTCACATTCCTCTTTGCGTACAGATTTATACAAAAATAATTTAAGATTACAACAATATCATTGTAAAATTTCAAAAGAAAAAAAAAAAAACACAACAATGCAGAATTAATTATTTACAATTTTATCAAAGAGAGAAAATAAAAAATTGTATCCTCTCTTAGATACAAAAATCTTAAGATACGAAAATCTTATAAATTTTCATTAAAACTGACTTATGGTTTTTATTCATTTTTGTTCTTCAACCACTGTGCGTGTGTGTGTGTGTGTGTCAGGTGTGTATGCTAGGTGTATGTAGTAAATTGAACCAATTTATCAACTGACGTAAATTTAGTGTGGGATAATAATTCATTGTTGAATGAAAATAAAGAAATGAAACTTTTGTTTCGGTTGTTTTATATTTAATGAATTTTATCAATGAAGAATCTTTTATGTTGGAATTTCCAAGTATTTTATGGAAGGACAATTATTTACAATAATTACAATTGGTTAATTATAACTGGCACATTACTAATTACATTTGAATTTCACACATATTTTGTTGAGGGTTCACCCGGATTTATTAAGGACTTCATAAATTTTACAAGCAACTTTAAATACAATTTTCCTTAGCCATAAAAATTCTAAGTTTCACAATGACGGCTCGTCTTATGTTTTTATAGAATAATTCAATGTCAGCGTATGTCTCAGAAGACATGAAACATTTTTTAAACAATTTTTATTTTATGTGGAAAAACTATAAAAAAAAATTAAATTCCAATAAAATCAATGGAATTAATGTCGGAAGTTTATCAAATTTCAAATGAATAAAATTCTTAGAAAATCAAGAAAATAAATTTGTTATAAAATAAAAAGATTAAAAAAATTGAATTAAAAAAATAATAAATAAAGAAAATTCATTTTTTATAAGAGAAAAAAAATAACAGACAAAAATTGGAACAGCGATTGTGAATGAAAGGAAATGAGAAAAAAAATACTTGAGTCAGAAATAATGTTTATTTTGAGATTAGATTAGTTTTTTTTAGTGGCAGCATAAAAAACTAAAGGTTGGGGGGGTATTTCTGGAAATCTTTCCAGAATAGAGCAACAACAAAGCAAAAAAAAAACACAGAAATTCTTAAATTTAATCAAATCGGGGAATTTTTCTTGTTGTTTTTTTTTGTTAATATCTAAACGGAAATATACGATTGAGACGTTGTCATTATCGTTAATACATTCATCGTCACGTCATTTGAATGATTAAAAGCGAATTTTATTTTGTTTGTTTTTAGATTGAAAAAAAAAAGAAAACGGGAGGGGATTTAGGTCGCATTAAGAGTTCTAGGCATAAACATACTAAAGTTTTTTTTATTCTTTTATTTATTTTTTCTCTCCACATAATTTTTCTTTTGCTTCTTCCTCTTCATCTTTACTTAATCCATTCATAGCTAAATCCTTCTCTAAATCTTGGTTTAAAACAACAAAAAAAAATTCGCCTTAAATAAGTAAAAGTCGTTTTGTGTCGTCTTTTATAAAACTAAGAATGCGTTGACCCAGATTAGAATTTATATTTTCATTCTTTTTCTTTTTCACTCTTTCTCTTTCTTCCTATTTCTCTTTCACTAGCGGATGGTTGTGTGTGCCGTTTTTATAACATTTGTTTTTTTTTTAATTTACTTATTTGTATTTTCTTACAGCAAACTGCGCGCGCAATTGCAATTGTCTAAAATCTAAATGAAATTAAAACGCAACATAATTAACCTTGATAAAGATTAAAGATAAAAATAAGTAATAACCTTGATTTACCTTCACCTTGCTTGTTAATAAATACTTGTTATGGTGTTTATGTGTAAAGTGTAACAAATAACTAAAGTAAGTTAAACTAAATAAGTTTAAGTGACTTAAATTAAATTAAGTAAGTTGTTTTTTTCTTTCTCTCTCTTTCTGTATATTTTTTTACCAAGATTTTAATCGCTCGAAATGATATGTTTGTTCATTCGTAATATTTGTCTGTTGATTATAAATTAATACCTAATGATAAATTTCTAATCACGAAATACAACATGACACTTGTTCTACACTTTAAAAAAAGTGAGAGTTACAAAATTTTTGTTTTTATTATGAATATACAAAGCGGCCCCATTGTTTATCGGATTACAAAGGATTAGCACAAGTTTTTGTTTTAATTAATTCAGGAATTGATATTTTGAAAATATAAAAATGTATAAAAATTAAAATGGAAGTAATAATCGATATGAAATAGAAATGCAAATAACCTTTGTAAATTGACCAATAAATATGATTAACTTTTTTATTATTGATTGTGCTCGTTATTTTGACTGTACTTCTTAAATTTAAACCACCATAAATCAAACTTGTATTATTCAAAGTATTTTCGGTTTAAAATGAAAAAATATTCTTGTGTAAAATGAACCTCGATAATACGAAGTTTTTTTTAATCACAATAATTTTGCTACATGTATTTAGTTAGGTAATAGGTACTTACTGTAATATCATCAGTGGGATAAATGAGCAATTCTCGTTGTGGATCATTTTGTATTAACATTTTATTTTTCATAATAAATGTTTCAAAATCAATCGGTTCAACTGTATGAGTTTTATTCTGTAAATAAAAAAACATGAAATCGGATTATTTAATTGAAATTGGAATTATTTATTAATTTATTTTATTTAAAATCTAATACATATTAATCATTTTTTTCTCAACTCTAATCACATATTTATTAGGGAAAAATGTTCACCATTAAATTCTTAATGGGAATCCAAAAGAATAAATTTTTACTTTTGTCTCAAAACTTTCAGTCCTTAAAAAAAAATATGGCAAACAAAAAGAATTTTGTGTTAGTGTCTAGAAAATATTCTGTAACAATAATGTCAAGAACTTTCTACTGAGTCTATCTTTGCCTTTATGTGTCTGCTTTCTAAGATTTTATAAGTGAAGTGAACCGCAGTGAACCTATAAGTTTTAATACTTAAGATTCTTAAGTTTCTTTAGATGAGGTAAATTTTTTGTGACAATAATTTCATTTCTGTGCAATATTAGAGCATAGAGGGCATCGATAAAAATAAGAAACAAATGGCAAAATTCTTTATTTATTTATTTCATACAATAAAATAACTTTAAATATGTTTTGGGGAAACGTAAGTATAAATGCTAAAGAAACCAAATGAAAAATAAATGTTTTAACAGAAATCGAAAAAAATTAAATTCGACTGAGAAATCCTGATGGCAATGACAAATAAATTTTATCCATTTATCCGTTTTTTGTTCTTACAACTTTCATTATCAAATTTATTATTTAAATTAATTACAAAGTATTTTCTGTTATCGTCATAAGCTAAATAGCGATTTGTTGACCTTGGTAAAACTCCTAAATACGATTAAAAAAACAGCGAAATAAATAAATAAAATAATGTCAGAATGATTATAAATTTTTTTTTCCATTTTTCATTTTTCAAAATTTTTTAAGGTTTTTGTTGATTTTTTTTTTGTTTGTTTGTTAAATGAAAATAAAAGCAACACCAACCTTCAAACTTCATTAAAGCGATTTTCAGTAAAAAAAAAAAACAACAACAACAAAACATTAAATAACAAATAAAAAATGGCGGTCCAATTTTATTGATGCAATTTGTCTAAAATTAAATTTTTCAAACTGTCAAAATTATTGCAAAATCATTTTTTTTATTAAACTTCTTAAAAATTAAAAAACACGTTTTGATGGGGGGACTAGAGAGAGGAAACCGATCAAGGTCATTCATAAGATGACGTCAATTTTATTGCATGAATCACAAACGTCACATCATACGTCGTGCGTGTGTGTGTGTGTTTGTAATAAATTTCATCATTTCAGAATATTTTTCAAATGAAATTTTGATTATTTGAATTTTTTTTAGTTTCGCTTTTTTTTATTGTGAGGAGGTTAACGTCCATCTGGAATATCTTTATGCAATCTTTTTTAATATCTTTGTTGCTGTTGTTGTTTTTTATAAAGTTGTTTTAGTTGTTGTTGGTTTATTTAAAATGTCAAAAATGTGTGCGGGTGGTAATTTATGTAAGTAAAAAGTATATCAGCAAATTTTGATCATAGACACAAAAAAATACAACAACTTTTAAATTATTCAAATGTTTGTTTCTCTCTAAGCCCTCTTCTCCTTCACTCTTTTTTCTCATCAGCGCACCTACTCTAGCAAACTTGCTAACAAATCACACAAAATGCATACTTTCGAAAAAAAAAAAAACCAAAAAAATTTGTAATAAAAATGAACGTGACAACACGTTCCTAATTTATATTAAAAGGCCCCTTAAAATTTAATTTTCCTTTCTTATTTGTTTTTTTTTCTGTTTTACGTTTGTTGTTGTTCTCCAAAAAATATTAAACCACAAATTGCTTAATATCCGTGTTATAAATTCATAAATTAATTCCTTTAATTGAATTCAGAATGCTTGGCTATTTGGATCAGCACAGTCTTTTTCAGAATTTTTTCATTGGGGTAAGTTTCGGCAATACACAACACAATAACAGAACATGATTACCGAGATGAAGTCATTGATTAAAGAAGTTCGTTTTTGCGAATATATATTTTTATGAATATAAATGCATTAGGCATTAATGGGTTACTCGTTCTGACAATTAGAATTTTGTTTATAAATTTGTTACAAACAAAGATGAAAATATTTTAAAAGATTAAATTTTCTTAAAGAAAATCATTTTCTCTCTCTCTCTTTATAATAAGTAAATTTTAAATCTTTATTTTTCTTGTCTTATAAAATTATCAGAAATAAAATACAAAAAAAAATAAAAATCAAGAGACCTCTGTGTTGTGAAATAACCTTTTAATCATTTTCAATTAAAAAAAAAATCACTACGATTTTTCAACAAAAAAAAAAAACAGATTACACAATTATTATTTGGACACTGTGGTGAATAACTACACTTTACTTAAACTTAAACCTATTCACAAGACTTAACAGACTTAAATAAAAGGAAAAAAAATAAAAGTATTTTTATTTTCAAAATTTTTGTTGTTGTTTTATTTTTAGATTATTTTTTTCTTTCTTGTTTCGATTTAAATCCAATACGTTACAAATCACATTTCAACATTTACTTCCTTATTTTTTTTTTATATTTTTAAATCTCAAGACTATAAACTATACACTGTAGTTGAATATCGCTAAAGTTACCATAAAATATAAATTACTGTATTGAAATTTTCATTCAATCGGTTTATTCGTGAGCAAATGTTCTTAAATTTTAATAAATATGCAAACTAAAATCAAAAACTTTTAAAAATTGTTCAATGTAAAAATATAAAAATAAATAGAAAAGAAAGAAGAAGACGCAGACAGAGGTAAAAGATGAAAATATGAAAGAAAGTAATTTAAAGTTTCATCTTTCTGAAACTATTAAATTCATTTTTAATATCAGAGTTTTTTTTTCTGTTTTATGTACCGATTTCCTCTCTTTCACTTCTTTCAGAAACTTGCATTCAGACATACGTACAACATACGACGACACAGAAATTCACAAAAAAAAATATGAGAAAATGGAAAATGGAATTTTACCATAAAGATTACAAGTTTTCCCATATTTTCTTGTTGTTTCTTTTCTTATTAAAAAATATTTTTTAAATTTTTCTTCTGCTTATTTGTTTTTAATTTTATATGAAATTTTTCTTCAATCATTCAGAATAAAAACCTGTCAAAGGCGTGTCTCCTTATTTGTTACTGAATTTAACATGTCTGTATTATTATATCGACTAGAGTTTGAACTCATGACCCTATTATGGTGAACGTTTCATTTATTTGTCATCTGTCTAACTCTCAAATGTTTCATTTATAGTTTTCCTCTATTCAGACAAGGAAAATTTCTATAAAAAAAATGTACAAAATAAATGTTCGTATTAGAGAGGTTTTCAAAATGTTTCACGTTAAACAGGTATACTTTGTAAGGTTTTTGTGCTATATGCGCACGCTGCGCAACAATAAAACATGAAATAATTTATTTTTTTATTATAATAAAATTCAATCACGTAGCAATTTATTTGACCGTACAAATAATTTATTTGAGTAAACAGACGACAATTGACTTAAATAAAACAAAAATTACTTACTTAAAACTTCATTCTACTTTATTTATCGTATTTCAATTTTTAATTTTATAATTTAATTTTTAAAGTTTTATTTGTTGTTTTTGTAGTTAAATTAAAATTCAATTATGAAATTAACACAAAACGAAGTTAGTCGTCATTTTTAAATAATTTGGTTTATTTTTGATTTCGGATTTGTAGGTACATAATATTGATTGAAGCATGTCACAATCGACAATGTATACGACAAATACGACAAAATGAAAGCGACCAAATAAAAAATTGGAATAAAAACTCTTCTTCATTTTTTGTATTTGTTTTCCAATGATGAAACTTTGTATTTTTTTTTTCTCTTTAAACAAATTTTTTATTTGTTCAACAGAAAAAAATAAAACAAGAAAATCTTCTTAAAAAATTTATTTAGAAAAGCGTCTCTCTTATAACATCGATCAAATAGAAAGTATTGTTACAAATGTTACAACAAACTACTTGTCACATTCTCACTGTTTATGGAAGCTTTAATTGAATTGATAAATATTTTGGTTAGTTTTGTGGATTTTAATAATTCGTTAATATTTGTGCAATTGTATAATCGGACAATTACTTGAGGGTTAAAAGTGCTTGAAAGTAAATTAAAAGTCTTAAAAGTAACTGATAGTAATTTATTATATTTAGAGAGTATACGAAAAATTACATCAACAAAAAAAGCAAATATTTGATCTGAGAAGAATAAACAAAAAAAAAAGATAAAAAAAAACAAAAACAGTGATGACAAATATGACAAAAAAAATTTATGCTATAAAAGTCGCATTTAGCTTCCGTTTTTTTTGTTTAGTTTTTTTTTTAAATTTAAACGATTCACTTTCATTTTCAGTTGGAGTTTTTTTAAATTAGATTGTGTTATGCTTTTATCGAAAGCCATTGGATTAATAACAATACACGTTACCCCTATGAATAATTAAGATCCAGAGAAGATTATCGATATACTAAAGGTTAATTTCCATTAGATGATTCCAAAAACCCATAGAGTGTTTCCTTTATAGAAACCTCTTTCACTCTCTTTTTCAGTTCTCGTGTTCTTCTCATGAAAAAAACCTAACTTTTTTTCTTTACGATTAAAAACATAAAACCAGAAATTGTTTCTTTTCCTAAAGGGCAAATCTATAATATCCGTTTTTAATCATAATTAATTGGCACGTCAAATTTATTAGAAGAAATAAACAACATGAAACAACAACAATAAAAAGATAAACAACATAACTGTCTAAATAAGTTGGTGTGTGGAGAGAGTTGGGGGGAGGTTGTATAAATACCACATTAAATTTTTTTTTAACAATATTGTTTCGTTTATTTAATCCCCTCTGTATGGATAGTCAACAAAAGTAAATGACAGACAACGACAGTGTGAACGACAGTACTTAACATTTAATAAGTAAAATTAATCCTCGTGTGAAAAACACCCAACCCCACCCCTCTCGCACGTACCCACGCTATTAATGACCGCATCATGTGAAGTGAAAAATTAAATTTTTATTCGGTCATGGTCACTCAAACAGAAATTCCCGCATTTCTAATTTGTACAACAATTTTTTTTACGATATCCGCATCATTTTCTTCGTTGTCGTTCTTTCTTTTTTCTTTCGTTCTATTTTAAGTAAGTAAAAATTCTTTATTTTATGTAATTTTATGTTACAACAATTTATTAGAATTGAATAGAGTTAAACCTATTTATTAACCACATCACTTCATTGGTTAATTACACAATAATTTCCATCATACAACTTCCACTTTATTTATTTCCATTCACAAAATTTGAAATACTTTTTATTTAATGAAAACAACAAACTGTCGTCTTTAAATGAAATTAATTTTCATCAAAATAAATCATAAATTAATAAAGAAAACGTAAAAGTTACAAACACACGAATAGTATGACGTTGTGATGATAACTTTATTTTAATATATGTCAGAGTCACTTCTCATGCCTTCCTGTTGTTTGGGCGGGCGTTAAAAAAAAAATTATAAATTCGTAAAGCGTAAAGTAAAACGTAGAAAATAATGACGTCGTCTAGTCTAGTATTTTTGAGATCAATTTAAATGATTAGTAAAAATTAAAACAGAACACTTAAGTATAGAACCGACTATAATGATATTATGCAATCTTTGAATCTGCAATCAAATTGTCATACTACTTATATACAAATTAGAAAAAGACATGGGAAATGAGGCAGTAAGGTCATACAATGAAGGACATATTTTTATTGCCATTTGGGTAATATCCTGAGTAATGAAATGTTATGGAATTTTTGTGCAACTTGCAATCCGTGGAAAAAAACGGGTTAAACTTATTTGTTTGTGTATAGAATTACATTTAATCCGATCAGGTGCGATTTTGTGATTGTAAGTATGCGGAATTACGTTAAATTATTGACTTATTGGCTTTAACGAATTAACATTTGTAAATCAAAATTCATTCATAAAATTTTGTTGAATAACTTTTGGAGTTAATTATTAGCGAGACGATATAATTAAACTTCCTAATAAATCTTGAAACGATTAAAATTAAATTTAATTACAATTCAATAATCAGCATTCTCTGCATATTTAATAAGTTAGGTTCGGTATTGACAGTTTCTCTCACAAAAGTCAAAAATTAATTCATTTGTAATAAATTTCTCTATTTATCTTGCCTTCAAAATAATAAAAAAAAAATAAAGTTATATAAGTTAAGCAAACAAGATGAGTTAATAAAAACGTAAATTATAATTATAATTACACTATATTAACTATATTTAACGTGTGTGTATGTGAACACACAGTTGTAAAATATTATTATTATGAAGTTAGCTTCTCTTTTCATTATTCTTCCCTTCTCACTTTTATAAATTTAAATACGAAAGTTAATCGAGTTAGAAGATGTACGAAAACTTGTATAAAATTGTTAATGTTATTGTGACAGATCAGATGTTGTTGCCAAATATGTCACAAAATTTGAATATTGTGACATACTAACGCGACATAAAAATATTCATTTTATCTGAACACAACAAAAATTTACTTTCTGTTAGATTTAGATGACATCATCAAATATTGGAAAAATATTAGTATAGTAGTGTGTATTCTGAATTCCATTTAGTTAACAAAAAAAAAAAATAGTATGCATAGGTACCATCACTCACTGATCTGCGCCTACATTCAATTGCGTTTGTATGTTGGTCACATTCACAGTAGAATACAATTACAAATTTATTCACAGTAAAGTAAAAATTTGTTTTTTTTTTGTTCAGTTAAATTTACACATGAGCGAATTTATACTTACGTTTACCTAAATAATATAATATTATGTTCAATGTTACGTCGTTTCTGTTTCTGGTTCGTTTTTTATACTACGTATTTTTTTTCATACAATCTTTGTTTGTTATAAAAGTAAAAAAAAAAAAATATTTTAAATTGAATTCTTTTATTTAATTTTCAATTTTTCTTCTCTTTTTTTTTATGACGTGACGTCAATTTTAATTTTCTTATTCTTCTTTTTTTGATTTTACTTGATTTGTATTTAAATTTGTTTAACAATTTTGTTGTTGTTGTTCTAAATTTAGAAATTTAAATTAGATCATTCGAGATTTGATTTTTATTCTTTTTTTTTTTTCATTGCAATTTTTTTGTTTATTTTTTTTTTCAATCATTTAAATATTTGAACAGATTTATTCCAACAAACAGTGATTCAATCATTGATTTATTTAAAAGAGATTGAAAACTTTTAATAATTTTGACTTATTTTGATTTTTAGAACAAGGAAGAATGAACGAAACAGAATTCTTGACTTAAATTTCAAAATCAGTTCATTTTTGTTAAGTTAAAAGATTTAAATTTTAAATCTTCAATTATTTGACAATTTAGAATTTTAAATGAAAAATAAATTAGCGACTGAACAGAATGAACAAATGAAATATGAATCAAATTTTTTCTTTTGTTCATTTCTTTAGCATATTTTTATTTTTTTATTGTCTGTTTGAATAGAATTTAATGTCGCTTAACAAACAAACAAACAAACACATAAAGTCACACAAACACACACACACAAAAAACAAACATACCTTTACAATGCAAACAATTAATGAATTGTTATGATTATTTTTGTTTCAGTAACGACCTTTAGTCACGGTTGTATTAATTTACATACCTTCATATTTACAAACTGACAATTTACTTGGTTAAACTTCAAATATAATGAAATTAAAAAAGAATTTAATATTGTTTATAAATAACTTATATAACCGAAATTATCAAACTAGCCTTGCGGCTAATTCCATAGAATGCACAAAAATTTACAAATATTGCATATTTCCCAGGATTACACATAGTTGTTACACCCTCGGAATTTTTAAATTAAGTAAGTAAATATAGATTATTGAAGACAAAAAAATTATTTCTTATTTAATTAACAAATACTTAACGTTAATCCGAGCTAATCATTATTAGGTAGATGTACTTAAGTAAATAACGTCAAGTCTGTCTTAAGCCATATTGCAATTAAATGCGTATAGACAGTAGAATTTAGGACTATCGAATAGGTAGGTGGTAGGTATACCGAAGGTAGTAAGGTACAAAATTAGTACCTAAACGAATTGTTACATTTTTTTGATTTATGGTAAATTGTAGCGGAACAATAAATTCATAATAAAAGAGAGATGAACTGAACAATTGACTGACCTTCTACTTAATATAAAAATGAACTAATAAAAAATTAAAGCCAAAAAAAAAACATCAGGGCAATTATTTCATTTTTTTTTATGAATTGAGTTGAGAATAATAAAAAGGCTAATTGAATTAAAGTAGGCAAATATTAAGCCTAATCAATAGTGAATGAAAATTATTATTAATATTGTTGTTTTGTTGTTGTTATTTTTTTCTCGTCTCATCAAATGTTATAATTTTAAATTTAAAGTATGATTGACGCACAATCACAATGAATGTTTTGTACTTAATCGTCAACTGTAAATAAGTACGTGCTTTTTATTCTTATTTCATCAATTAAATAAAAAGTTTTTTTCGTTTATTTATGGTTTATGGACGAGTTCATGAATTGAAATATAGATTTAATTATGACTGACTTAAGTCATAAAAGTGATCAATCAGATCAACTGCTATCAAAAAAATTTTTTAAATGAGTTACAGGGTTAAGATTTATTTCGTATACATTTTCAATGAAAATTAGTACCTATACTACGGTATAAGTACATATTATTCTTTTTAAACGGTAATTTTTCTCCATTTCACTTGCGTTAACTTTTTCATTCTTGAAAAAAAATCGGGTCAGGTAGAGGTACTTAGATATATATAGGCAAGTAAGTAAGTAAGTAAAGAAAAGTGAGTTAAGTACATTTTAGTAAAACTTATATAAAGCAACTCCACTTTGACTTTCGAATTGTAATTCTCTTAATAAGTGACAAAAAATCTTTTTTTTTTACCGGCAACCGTTTTTCAGCATTCTTTTTGTGAATAAAACTTGAAATAAAGAAAAAACGAAATTTTCAGATTAAAAGAGAAAAAAAAACCATTTGAATATTCCCAAGTCATTCGGAATAATTAATTTAACCCAAATTACAATGGCAAAACGATAAAAAAAAATGCAACCACAAAAACAACTAAGTAAAATAGAAATTCACTTCTTGTCATTAAATATTATGATTTGTGTGTTGGTGATTTAGATAGTGGAATTAAGAAGTGGAACAACCAAAATTTGCAAAAGCTTCTTCAACTTTACTTTAATTAAGTAAATACCGATACTGATCCGTTCTCCATTATAGTGGAGATTTTAGTTGAAAATATAAAAATATTTGATCAGATATATTAAATAGGTACCTATGTTCATGTTCAACAGCTAACCATATAGAGTAAAAAAAATATATAATTAAATTAAATTGTCTATGCTCTATGATATGATATACTTATAACGAAATTTAACTAAATTACTTACTTATGCCTTGTTTACATAATCGAATTAATAAATATACATAATTATTGTTTATTTATTCTGAAACGATAAATTTTTAATAGAGTTTTATAGCGGATGAATAAATTATTTTTCTTACTTAAAATTAACTTAAGTAACATATAAGTTAATTTTGTGAATGAATTTCAAAGTCTCACACGGAAAGGCCGATTACTTCATCTTCATCATCATCATAATCACCATCCATTTTAATGATAATCATACTTAAATCGCGTAACATAAATAAAACAGAATACAAAATTTAGCATTTTTTTGCTCATACTTACTTACCAATGGATAGAAATCGAGAAAGAAAGACAGAGAGATCAAATGTGAATCGAACTATTTTGTAGACGAGGTTTGATTCCCATTCGACTACAAATGATATTAATTCGATTTTTATTGCAATTTCTGTTCCAAATACATTCAAAGAATTATATAAGTAAATCGGGAATTACCCCAACCAATATATGATTTTACATTTTGATCAAAAAAAATTATTTTTGTTGTTTTGATTCCAACGAAATAAATTAGCGTGACAGGAAACATACGTTACTCTTTTTTTTTTGTCACAATAAAACAAATGAAGATTGATTTTTATTTCTCTTAGTTCTGTTTTGTAGGTTAATTCTATTCCCTTTTATTTTAACGATGAAATTACATTTTTTTTGGATTGGGTTACTTAATTCGATATCCTTAAAACCTAAATATTGTCCATTATCATTCCTTTGCGTGTTAATTAGAGAGAAAATAAAGGAAGTAAATTCAAGTATTGGAAATCACGAAAAGAAGTGATTAAGGAATAAATAGAAACAACAAAGTTAATCCAATTGGACTTAATACTGACTGGACAGAAATTATATAAAACAGAGGGGTGAGAAAACAAAATCATTTAAACCATAATTCACCATTCAATAAGTTTACGTTTACAACATTTTTATCCGCGTCATTGTAGACGTTAACTGATTGTGAAAAATCGTTTAAAAAGTTAGCCAATAAATAATTCCAAAGAAAACGACAATCAAATTAAGATAATGAAATGAACACAATAAAATTCGCATAAAAAAAAAACAAAAAACACGAGATAAAATTTGTTGACGTTTTTATTTCTTTTTTTCCTCGTTTTTCTTTGGTTGTCACTTTTTTTTTCTTGTTGCCGTTTTTCAATTAAACTTCTCTATTTTGCTTGTTTCATTTTTTTTTCATTTTAGTTGTTAGAATCTTTTTTAAGATTAGATAATTAATTCAATCAAAATAGGTAAATATAGCTACTTTACGGCATCACACACACATATAATGGACAGAAGAGATTTACACAAAAAAAATTATTATCTTTTTCTCCTTTTTGTTTTTGTTGTTTATTTTCTTAAATAAATTTTTAAATCCTTAATCTTTAATCTCTTGGGTGTCAGCCAGTAGACTAGTCGCGCGCACACTTTTTATTAAGTAGATGTAATAATTCTAAAAAAAAATTAATAAAACAACGGCTGACATCACAAACCGTATGGGAAAGTGTTAAATATTTATTTATAGGTCACAACAACAACAACAAACAACAACAAACAATAAATAGAAGAAGCAAAAATATAAACAAACTAAAATTGTCCAAATTAAATGGTGACGACAAAATGTTGACAACTTTTATAAAATATTAGAAAAAGAAGAAGAGAGAGAGAGAGAGAGAGAGAAAGACGGGATTCTAGTATTTTTTATTTACTTCCTGTTTAATTTAATTTATGTGATTAAATGTTTTCTCAGTTAAGTTTTTTGTTCATGCGAGTAAAATGGGCTCGAAATTAGGTGAATCCATCCCATTTTGAGTTAACACAAAAAAAAAAATCCAAGGAATAATTAACAAAATCTATAAAGACACAATAAAGGCAAACTTAAGTAGATAAAACTCGATTAATAACGTTCAGTCGAAAATTTCATATAAATTTTCCCTGTTCTTTATTTCTCCCTCAATTTTTTTATTTTCTCTCATTCATCTTATAAATTCAAATCATGCGACAAATAAATTTTTATAAATAAATGTCGCAATGATTAGATTATGTCTCGTTATCAATAAACAATTTGATAAATTTTGTGCAGTGGGTGCAGTAAGAAGAATTTTGCTCTTGTTGTGTTTGTTGCATTAAAATAAAGAAATAAAATTCCATACACAGATTCAGATGGATGATTATTCAACTGTTTGTTGTTACTTTAACATAAATTAATTTAAGGAATGAAATTTGAAGCGTAAGTAAGTAATAAAAAAAAATTAATAAAAGCAGGAATTCATAAAAAAAGTAAAGAATTCGATGAAGACGCATAAAGATCATTTCAAAAACAGAACACACTGACGATTCTATATTTAAGAGAATTTTATAATATTAAATATTTATGATTTAATCACGACTTTTAACAACAACAAAAATTATTAAAAACAACGTAAAATATTTTAATTCTGAGAATAGTGAAAGAGAGTGAATCCCAGCACAAGTATAAAGTCAGTTTATTTTTGTAAATTTCTGAACTGAATAAAAGTACAAAATTAAACAAGAAAATAGAGACACGCGGAATTAAAATTAAAGCGAAAGTATTTAATACTTATTTAGATTTCTGTACTAGTTGTATGTTAAGTTGGTGGGGTTGGGAGAAGGAAATAAAAACATCCGCTAAAATTCTTTTTTTTTTAAATGGATGTCGGAAGTGTGTAAAATATGATTTACTAAGTTTAATTTTTGTTATTGTTATTTTTTCCACCCTTCAGAATTCACAAATTCCATGGTGACATTGCTGTTGAAGTTAAACGATAAATACACTTAATTACTTTATGTAAATCAATTATACTATTAAACCACCTATAAGTTAAAATAATAAACATAATGGCAGATCACTTCAGACACAATCGCTTTACTTTAAATTTAAAATTGCATATTGATGCAATTATTAATATACGTTTTAAAATTATACACAATGTTTGCAAATTTGCGAACATCACTTAAAAACATTCATAATTTTTCTAAACTCAACCTACACTCACTTGTTTCTTCTCTACGAAATTAAAATTAAAAAATTCACTATATTTTGTTTTTGTTATTGTTTATTGTGATTTCCTGTAATCTCACGTTAAAGTTCAAAAATATTTAATAAGATTAAGTAACTAATTTATTGGTTAAGTAAGTACAACAAAAATTTTGATCATTTATAAATAAGAATATTTTTTTTTCCATTATGCTGCTAGACATCCAGACATAATATTTTTTATTTACATTCGTTTCATTTCGTTTAGATTTAGATAACACAAATATTCAAATTCAAGTTGATTTATTTAAAGTACATATCGGAGATGACTGTTTGTCCTTTTCTCTCTTTTACACTCATCACACTTCAATTTAGACCACTTCGTCTCCCCTCACACATCCAATGAATAGAGTCAAGACCACAAACCACAATAATTATAAGATATCAAAACAAAAATAAATTTTATTTCAACTGAAATAAAAATAACGAAAACAACAACAAATGAAGAAATCAAAACAAAAACAAATTCTTCATACTTATGCTAAATTTTTTTTTCATTCATGAATTAAAAAATTGGATTCGATTACAATTTTTTTTTGTGTTTTTTAGTTCAAATTTCAGAGTCTTCCTCTTCAAATAGACGGCAAAAAATAAACACAAAACAATTAGAATAATAATCAGTACAAGGAACTGATTTTGTTTTTGTTGTTGTTGCTGTTGTGATAATTAACTCATATGACAAAATATGAAATTTAATTCGTTTAAATTTTAGCAATTTAATTTAACGTTCATGAACTTCATTTTCTGCGTTTGCATTCTTAGTTTTAGTAAATAGGTATTTAGTTGACTTTGTGAAATTTATAAATAAAAGCCAAATAAGTAAGTTTCTATACTTTAGTGGATATTTCTGAGAAAGTTTAGATTGAGTTCTGCGATATGACATAATGGAATTAAAACTGTATTTTTAATGTGTTTAGAATTTTTGAATATTTTATTGAATAAGTACTTATATACATAGTTGAGTGCTAAGACCAACATCTCACTGAGAAGTAAAATAATTATTAACAGTTTATCTTCCCCATACAAGCTAGTCTAAAAATTGATCGATATTTGTTCAAGAATCTTTGAAAATATTTTCAAATCTTTATACATTTTTCGTAGCGTACAATCAGTGGTGGAGCAGCCCACATGGTATTTTTCCCAATCATTTTTCTTTTCATGTTGAATTTATAAACGATTAAAATTCTAAATAATTAATTAAAGAAAAAATAAGTAAAGTATTTATTGATTTTTGTGAAAAAAGAAAAATAATAAAACATTAAAAAGAAGGGAGCGGTTTATTCAGGGGCAACACAATTTAGACAAAAAAAATAATTTTTTTTTATAAAAAAAAATAAAAAATTTAGGTTACACACACACACATGAGTATAGAATAGAGTCACAAATTCCTACAATGAAGATAATGATGTAATTAACATACGTAAACATCCAATTGTTGTTGTTGTTATTTTTCTTCTTTTTTTTTTCATTCCATTCCGATTCCATCAGCAGAGAAGAAAAAATATTTAATTATCTCTATACTTGTTTATAAAATTGTCACGTGACATGAGCGAGTGAGTTGAGTTGAGTTAATTTTACCTACATAAATTTTATTCAATTTGTTTCTTGTTCGTCTTTTTCTTGTTGTTTCTTTTGTTTTTTTTTTCTTTAAAATATTTTATATAAAAGAAAAGTCTTTCTTTTGAATAATGAAAATCTCATTTAATTAAATTTAAATATAAATAAATTAATTAATTTTTAACAAAAGAGAAGAAAAAAAAGAAAAAATAAAAGAATAAAAAAAAATGGAAAACAAATTTAGAAAATTCTGAAAATAGTTTTCTGGCGTCTTTCATATGGTTTTTTTTTGTTTCGTTTTTTTGTTGTTGTATTTGTTGTTTTTTTCTAATTCTATTTTTAATTGTTTGTATTCTACATTCTCCCCTTCCTCCACAAACTCCTTCGAACACATTGTATAAATTCTTTTTCCTTCCCTCCATCCTCCCACACTAAAGACATTTTCCCTCTTTTTTCACATTTTTTTCTATCAGAGAGAATATTGTGAACTCTTCTCTTCTTTTTGATCTCTCATATCAAAAACAAATCCAAAACGACCGAACGAAATTGCCTCTTTTGCCGGCAAGTGCAAAGATTACAAAAAAAATGACTCATCATTTTTTTTTCTCTCTCTCTTTTTTTTTAATCTTCCTCTATTTTATTTTTTGTTCCAAATCCAAATTATATTTTGAATAAAATAAAAAATTTCAGTTAGAAAGAGTCAAGTATAGAAATTCTTTTAGGGAGAGAAAGAGAATACTTAACTAAACCACTTTCTGAAAAAATTCTTTAATAATAATTTTTTGTGGGGTAAAGTTAAGTTCAGTTTATTAAAGTTACTAAGTAAGTGATGACTTAACCCTATTTGATTCGTTTGATTTAAACACAAAAGTTAAGTAAGTATAATTTATTTGGAACAAATGAGTTAAAAAGTTTTTTTTTTGGCTTTTTGCTTCTTTAAAATTCCTTCTTTACAAACGACGACAATTAAGAAAACGATTTAAAAAAATGTAAACATAAAATTAAGTACTGAATGTGCTTCATAAACCACAAATGTTTTTTTTTCTATCTTGAGAATTTTTTGTTTCTATCTTTGTATGAACCGAAGTAACTTAAAAAAAAATACGTTCCATACAGCTAATACTTTCAGGGGCAAAGAGATTAAGGAAAGACTAAATAAAGAAAACTGATCAACCGGCTTTCGATTTCAGTTAATTTTCACTGGATATCTGGGATCTGGAAAATCTTAAATAATATTGATGTAAAATCCAAAGACTTAAAAGTTTACAATAACAGAGATTACGTAAATATTTTTCGATCCACAGTCAGAATCTTAGACATAATCTTAGACTTCGTATTAAAGAGGTTTAAAATTTTAATCTAACAACAAAAATATTATCTAATAAGAATGAACAATTAGAATCTGTAAATAGAAGATTTTTTCTGATGAGAATATGTTTTGATTAGCCAACAACAAACATCTAATAGCAACAGAAAATAAAACAACACCATTTTTTACAAAAAAAAAAACATGTAAACGGAACAACAACAAGAAAATAAAAACAAAACAACAAAAATAAATAAGTAAAGTAAGAAAAAAAAACACATGTTTGAATAAAAATATTATGACGTAATTATTTTTGAGTAAAAACAACTTTTTTTTTGTTGTTTTCTTAGTTGTTGTTGTTGTTTCATATTATAGAAGAGTTGTTGTACAATATGTGAGAGACATAGAGAAGAGGACATGAAGAAGAAATTCCAAAAATACCCAAACGATTAAAAAGAAAAAAAAAGTATATATTTGACAGAATAAGAAGAAGAAGAAGAAGAAAAGGCAGAAATGAAATATTCGTTTCATCATCTTCATAAAAAAAAATGGAAATGAATTGTAGAGAGAAGCATAAGATAAATACATACTGGAATCTATCAACAATCCTTGAATTAAATTAAAATTGTTAGGGAATACAAAAACAGTAATAAAAAATAAAAATGGAGTCAGAATTAAATAAAGAATCGGGTTTGTCTAATGGAATGTTTTTAATTTACTTATGACATCAGTTTCACCTGTTTTATTTCTAAACTGACGTCGGAAAATAAAATTGTGTTTATTGATTCAAGAAGGAAAGAGAAAGTAATATTTTGACACATAATTCATTAAATAATTAGCATTTTAATTACTGAATTGAATTTTTCATTCTTTTAATAATTAAGAAGACACACTCTCGTCATTGCTCATTGAGACAAGGCCTTCTTATCACAATAATCTCAATCTTAAAGAATAAAACTAATCAGCTGTCAATTTTCTTCTTCATTTTTCTTTCATTTTACTTTTCTCAACAAGAAAAAGTTTTTTTTTTTGTTTTTGCTATTTTTGCCAACTTTTATTATTTTCGTTTGTTTTCCTCGTTCTCATTTTTCTAAATCGGAATTTTCTTTTTGTTTTTTAGAAATAAAAAAAGTGACTGAAAATTTAATAAAAAATAAATTATTACAATTTTTTTTGTTTGAACAGAAAAAAATAAAATAAAAAAAAATTGGGACAATCTTATTGTTGTTGTTGTTGTGTAAGTTTTCGTTGACACTACCTAAAGTCAATAACAAATGAAAATTAACAACAACAATAAATAAACGTCGGCTTTGGTTAATGTGATTTGGTCTTGTTGTTGTTGTTGCTTTTCTACTTGTGTTGTTTGTGGCAAATGTATAGTAAAGAAGATAGATAGATGCCGAAAGTCAAAGCCAGACAGACAAGAAAGAGAAGACACTTTATATTTCTTTTGATTAGAGAGAGAGATAAAATCAAAAAAATAATAAACTAAGTAAAATCTATCACTTAATTACATAAAAATAACTACTAATTAGATAATTAATAAGTGATTATAAATTCTACATACAAGTACAACACTTTCACGAACAACTTGTGATATTTTTTCTCTTAATTGAGCTGAATAGCCTTTTTTTGTAAGACCGCGAGTAAATTTTCTTTCCGTCATTTTTAATTTTTTTTTTTTATTTTTGCACAAACACCTTTTTTTATATCACTTTAATCTTTTTCTAAATTCACATTTTTTTTTCTTGTAAATAATTTACATAATTATAATAGGTAAATAATTAATTAAATCACATGCAAACAAAACACTACACACATTCTAACATATTAAATTAATTTTATACTCTTAATTTTTTTAAACGAAAAAAAATTGTATAATAATTTTGACATTGAGAAATAATTTTAAACAAAATAATAATAATATAAACTTTAAACATAAACAAATAGAAAAATTAATTTGAATTTCTTTCTCTCTGTTAAGATTTTGAATTCTTTTCTCTTTTTAACAAAAAAAGAATAATAAATTTTTTTATTTTTTTAGAAGAAACACAACATCACAATCCAAACGTCAAAAAAATACTAATAAAAAAATTTAAAAACGAAATGAATTACGAAATCGTACGACAAAAATAGTAATTGTAGCATTTTTCGAATATGTTGAGAATATTCGAAGCTGATCCAGAAACCATATTGTTTTTCAGTTCATTGAACAATTTTTTGACCACTTTTAGTATTTAGTTCAGTATTTTATTAGCAAAAATGAAACGTCAAAACATTATTCAATGAAAAACAGTGTACTTTTATTTTTGGTTTAAAATTAAATACATAATCATAAAGAAGAAAATCAAATCAAAATTAAATTGGTAAATATTTAATAAAAATTAAATACAACAATATTGTATTATAAATGTTAAATAGATGATCGTTTTTTAAATAGTCTTTAAATGGATGACGAATTAGAAGAAAAGTTTTTATATCAAGTATTTATTTCACACATGAAGCTATTATCAAGATTTGCTGTGGGATTTTCATCCCTAAATTCACCAATAAATTATATATGGAGAATATTACGTTTATATTTATTAAAACCAGAAGTTTTATTGTGTGGTTTTGTATTATTCGTATTCTTAATTTACGTGCAAACAGTTGAAGTATGGAGTCGAAGTTTATATGGAAAAATACAGGTAAATTAAATATATTTTTTACTTTCAAATTTTTTAATACAGGAAATTAAATTTCAAAACAATGTTTAGGTATCACTTGGTTACATGCGATCAAATACACGTACAACAAAATTACAAATGTTAACAACATCACAAGCTGAAAAACAAAGTTGGGAAATTAAACAAAATGTAAGTGCAGTTTATGCTGTCCAAGGAAGAAGAAATAAAATGGAAGATAGATTTATAATTGATGAAAATATTAGTCAAACTGGAATTTCATTATTTGGGATATTTGACGGACATGGAGGGGAATTTGCTGCTGATTATTGTAAAGATATCTTAATACCCAGTATTTGTAATAAAATAATCGAAACAAAAAATATAATGAATGGTAAAGTTATACCAGAAAATAAAATAGATATAACAATAACGAATACTGGTAAAGAAAATCTTAAAATAGATGATAAAAAGATTGATACAAAAGATGATAAATTATTGCAACGTAAAACAACAAGAAAAGCTTACAGGTTAGAATTAATTTTATTTTTACAAAATCATTAAATTTATTTTAATTATTTCGTTTCTTTTCTACAGCGTAACGGAAGATTGTATTCAAAAAAAGAATTGTAACACAGCAGAAGAAGAATTTCTCATATTAAACAAATTATCATCAATTGTAAGACCGTTTGGAAAAGAATTATTTGGTGGAGGAAATAATAATAATAATAATAATAATATACCAAAAGTTCATGAAGGAAAAAATTATATTGAGAATGGTAAAATTAATTTTGATAAAATGATAACAGATGAAATATTAGCAGCTGATTATAAATTAGTAGAAAAGGCTAAAAAAACGGTAAGTTTCATTATTTCAAAGAACAACATAAATAATAATCAAAAGTAATATTAGATAAGTAGGTACTTTCTTTTTATTCATTTTTTTTTTATTTATTATTTTGTTTTGAGGAACATGCAATCTGTACATAAAATGATGTTGACGCAATGCGACAATGTAACTTTAAATAAAATTTACCTATATTAATTCAGTTGTCTCATATAAATATATTTATTTTCAACATTTGAAGTATCGTAATTTATTGCTCCCATAAATTTATTGATTATTATTTTATTGAAGGAATCAACAAATTATCGATTTTTTGTATTTTTACTCTCCCAATCAAAAAATTTTTCGTGTTACGTGAGATTGAACTTTAAAGTCTAATGCAGTTTTTTAACATAATATGCCTTTTCTTTTATTTATTTGCATTGAAAATTAAACGATGAATTTAAAGTATCGTCAAATTCTATTAAAAAATTAATTTATTTATGTTTCTTTAGACAAATGTAGCTGGAACAACGGCTTTAATAGCAATAATGGAGGGCACACGTTTAATTGTATCTAACGTTGGAGATTCACGCGGTGTTATGTGTGATTTTAAAGGAAATGCTATTCCTCTATCATTTGATCATAAACCACAGCAGGTAAAATAAATTATTTATTTTTAAATTTTGATGACAAGAATAGAAACGATATTTTATGTCAATTTATTATTTTCTGTTTATAAACTAAAAAGCCATGTGATGTGACGTCAATCGTTTTTATGTGCCTACGTGCACGATTGTAAATCATAAGCTATGAAATTATTTATTGAAAATTTGTATATTTTTCAAGGTAAGAGAACGTAAAAGGATTCAAGAAGCTGGTGGTTTTATTGCATTCAAAGGTGTTTGGCGTGTTAGCGGTATTTTAGCAACTTCTCGAGCTCTAGGTGATTATCCATTAAAAGATAAAAAATTAGTTATTGCTGATCCAGATATTTTAACATTTGATTTAGCTGATCATAAGTAAGTATTGGTTTGTCTCTGTTCTTAGAAACTATTCGACTCAAACAACGAAACCTAAGAAATTTCTTACAACATTGATGTTTTTTTCATACTTAATTTTTTCAGACCAAGCTTTCTTATATTAGCATCAGATGGTCTATGGGATACATTTAGTAATGAAGAAGCAGTTGCATTTATAAAAGAACATTTAGATGAACCACATTTTGGTGCAAAAAGTATAACCTTACAATCATATTATCGCGGTTCTGTTGATAATATTACAGTACTGGTTATTATCTTTAAAGATGGACATTATCAAATTGGATCATCAAATTAATTAATTTTTTTTTGTCATCTTCCTTTTTCATTTGTTTTTTTATTGAAATTATTTCACCCTTATTATTTCCTCCAGTGGAATTACATTAAAAGTTGGCTTACGGTTTTTTTTTTTCGTTTATAATTTGTTTCTTTTACATTTTCTTTAGTAACTGTTATTATTTATTATTAATTTATTTGTAATATAAAAAAAAAGCAAAGAGTAGTTTTCACCAAATGGAACAATTAACTAATAAGTGCACAGCACTTTCTTTTTTAAAAATACACTTTTTGCGGCATTTGTCTGCCACAAGAAAAAAAAACAAAAATATTTAAATGATTTAAGATATGGAATGGAAATATTGTTTCAGTAAACTGATTCAATTTACTTTACTTAAGGAGAAATTATTGTGGGATTGTTTATATATATTTTATAAAAGAAATCATTAATTTTAAGGAAACTAAAAATTGTCTCAGCAATAAACATTAATTATGGTAAAATGAATAAAGATGAGGCAAACCAAAGAAGTAACGAACGACTGAATTTAAATTCTAAAAAACAAAAAAATTAAAAAGATTTAATCATGAAAAATTTGTAGATAAAAAGTTTGTATCGCTTTAAATTAGTTTATTCTAGTTAAAAAAAAAAACGTTTTTTTTTTTTTTTGCTTACTTTCCAAACTCAAAATTTCTTTATTAATTACTTTTAAATAATAAAAAAAATATATCCAGAGGCTATTTAAGTTTTGATTAAAATTACAAAAATATTATTCAAACCAAAATAATGTTAAATGACAGAATTAATTTACAAAAAAAAAATTCAATTGATTTTAAGTCGTGTTTAGACTTCTATTCATGATTCCACTTACAACTTTTTTATGGTATAATTTTCTGTCTTCACTAATTATTATAATATATTCTGCCAATCAGAAAATTATTCTGATTCTTTATATTTGCTAAACTATTCTGCTGATTACAGATTGGGATGTCACTATTATTTCTTTTACGTGTTTTGTTCTTGTATTATTTGTGTAATGTGAGCAGCTACAATCTCTATTTTGTTTTGTATTTTGTTGAATTTGTGTTTGTAAAAAAAAAAAACCTATTTATTACTTACGAATTATACTTATTTTTATAATTATTACCAATATATTGTTTCTAGATTTAGATTTTGTTAAAAAAGAAAAAGAAAAGAAAGTATTTTTTTTTTCAAAACAGAAAAAAAAAATGTATTAAAACTTTTAAAGTCGATTATTTCGATTTTTGTTTATATAAATTTTGTAAAATGTTTTTGTTTTTAAGATAAAAAATGATTTCTTTCTCGTATGTTTAAATTTTTTTTGTTGATGTTGTGTTTTTTTTTTGTTGTTTCTTTATCAATATTATGTATTATTAATTATTTTCTATTCGACCTTAAACAATAGAGGAAAAAAAAAAAAAAGTAAACGAAAGGTAATAAAATATAAATGGAAAGTTTTTCTTTAATTATTATTATTATTCATTAAATTATCCTATTATTCATTTATTCTTTCATCAAATATTATATTATCAATTTTTATGATCTGAATAAAATTTAATTATTACAAAAAAAAAAATTGTTTTTATTTTTATTAATCAACGAAATAAACAAAACTAAAAAATGTGTTGAATGAATATTAAATTAGCTTCACAGACTGAACTGGAAACCAATACGTTATTATATGATTGAGTTGTTCGTCCATGTCGGGCACTAATTACAGGTGCGCTGCGATAGGAAAAGAGAAAAATACTTAATTTTTGTGCTACTTATTTAAGTAAGTATATAAATATTAGGGTAAGTATTAATTATAAAAAAAATTAAGAAAAAGAAAACAATTTTCTGAACAACAAAAAAAAAATGCTCTTTATTAAAAATTACGGAATAATTTATGTACTTTACAAATTTTCCAACAAATAAGAGAAAAACAACAATAATTATTTCAAATTTTCCTTTTTTTACTGTTTTTTTTTTTAATTCTATTTTTCTTCTTCTTTTTAATTTGTCAATAGAAAAATGTTGTCCTCACAGTTTTTCCATCATCGTAATTAGAATTGAAAAATTTGATTCTCATCAATGTTTTTGCATCCTTTTCATAATTTTTATTTTGTTCCGACTTTTGATTTAATTTTGAATAAATATAAAATTTTACATTAGATTGCTGCTTTTGGATGAAAATCACGTTAAATTTTTTTTCTATTTCATTCTTCTAAGGAAAAGAGATCATTCTTCACATATTTCCGTTGCATTTTTTCTGAAATGCAAAATGACACCCAAAAATTGATTGGGATTGGCGTCGAATTTTGTTTCAAAAATTTAAAAGGCATTTTTCAAAAAAAAAAAAAAAACGCACGTTTCTTTTGTTTTCCTTTTTTTTTTTATCAATAATTTAAAAATTGTTTTTTGTTTCCCCTCTGATGTATTTTTTTTTTTTTTACACAAATCCAATTTCAAAAAATATCAAAATTAATTGTAAAAAAAAAAAATACAAAACAGAGGATGGAAAAATGGATAATATTAAAAATAAATTAAAATCTTATCAAAGAAATTCGTTGTTGTTGTTGTATTTTTTTTTTTATATATAAATAATCATAATAATAAAACTACAAACTATTTTTTGTTTTTGTTTCTTTTTATAAATTAATTTTACAAAATATGAAAATATCAACATTCATTCCTAAGAAAATTAATAATATTATAAAAAAAAAAAGAAGAAAAATTTAAACAAAATAAAATTGAAATCTTTTTTTTTTTAATTTATTTTTCTTCTTCTCTAAGGAATGTTTTTTTTTTAACAATCTAAAAAAAATTAATTAATTTTTGTTTAGGCAACTGAAATGAAATTCTGAGATCAGGCGCAAAAATTAATGGATCGCACTAAAATGTATTCTATTTATAATTATAAAAAAAAAAAATACAAATTAATAATAAATATATACGATTATGTGTAAACATTAATGATGACACATCATTGATAATTAAAGCAATATAAAAAGTGCAAATATGCAAATTAATTTTTGTGTTTTTTTACTACATATGAAAATGTTGTTACAGCATGAATTTATTTACTAAAATCATTGAAAACTCAATTTAAATTATCGAATGATTATAATTAAATCTGCACTTCCCATTATTCCCTGATTAAGATGGATGACTAATAAATTCGATTTCGTAGCTAAAAAAAAATGATGAAATTCATATAGAAATTCATGTATCATGAAACTCAAATGAAATTTATACAAATCGAATAAATTGTTTTGTCACGATATTCTATATAAATTTTAATATTCTACTTTTGATCACAATTTACAGGATTTATTTCGTTATGAATATTTTTTTTTTTTAAAGGTAAGTTTTCATTAATTATTAGAAAAATACAACAATAATGTATCCTTTGCATACGTCCAAATTTTTTTTCTTTTATAAACATTTTCTATGATTTTTACCATGAAAATAAACATAAATAATTTGTGCAGAAATGCAGATCTCTTACAGAATTTCCATTCAAATTTTGTAATTATTAATAATTACAATATTACAATTAGTTACATTTAATAACAATGTTTAGACTTATGTTGTAGTAAAATATAATTATGTAATTATAGAATATTTTTTCATATCAGCTCAATTACATTAATCAATGCCCACAAAACAATCACATATTTGTTTTAATTTATTTTTTGTGTTTTATTTTTTTTTTTTTTACAAAAAAATTCAACAATTTTCCCAAAATGAAAAAGATTTAAATGTCCCTTTTTCAAAGACTACAAGTACATGAATCTTAATTTATTAATATTTAACAAAACAAGCATGTTTTGACCTGAAATCAGCTGATTTGCATTTAATTTAACTTTTTTTTTTTATTCTATGTCAAAATAACGGACTCAATATTTGTAGTTAATCTACGTTATTGTTTTCAATTTTTAAATTTTCAATTTCATTTTCATTTATATTCAATTAAATGGTAACAATTTTTGGTTAAGCGCAGTCAATTAGGCAAAAGTAGTAAATTCCTAATGCGCTTTAATTGTAAAAAAAAAAAAATAGTATTAAAATTGTTTTCTACATTTTTTAAAAGCGCCTCTAAAATATTGATATCAAATTTTCTTTTCACTTAATTTTTTTTTCTTCTTTTAATCAATTTAGCATATTTAAAACAAAATAGCAGAAATCTAGCGGAAAAAGTAAATATCGACCTACAACCCGTTAATTCAATAAAAACTGACAAAAATCTGTTCATCATTCAAAATAATAAATAATATTTGAAATGACCGTTAATAAGTCAATAATTTCAAAATAAAAACAATAATTTTCAACTTTCACGATGTCTTCAATGTATTTATGAAGTGATATTATTGATTTTATTTTATAGAATTTTGCAAATTAATAAAATCAATAATATTACTTAACAAAGACAATGAAAACGTTGTAGAAGTTCAAAATTGTTACCTTTATTTTTTAATTATTCACTTTTTAATTAGTCATTTCAAATATGACTTTTTCAAAATTTATCATTTTTAATTAATTTCCAAATTTAAAGAAGACAATCCAATTGAATAAAATTAAAAAATTATTAGAAATCCTTACGAATATGAAATAATAGAAGAAATTCTTAGGAAAGCAGTCTCAGATATGGTTTCATATAATTCTGGTATTACAGAGTCGCGTTCGGAGACTTTACAGGCAAATTGAGCTGTTTATTCGCCTATAGACGGCACTGCTTTTGTAGTTCTGCGATACCCAATAGGAATTATTGTAACTATAATTGCGACTGTTACTACGAAGAAAATCTTATAATATTTTCATAAAGGATTAAAATAATTCTTTACAAATTAAATCAATTAATAATAATTAATTAAAGACATTCAAAATCTTTTCATTAAATTTCACAGAATCTTCATTTTTTGTTTAACGATATTTTTTTCCGCTAGATGTCAGCTTTTTTGCTCTAAATAGGCATTATAAAGGCAATTAATTTTCTTTCAACAAATTGTTTTTCAATAACATGTAATTTATTTATTTACCAAAAATAAAAATTAAGAAAGAATCTTCAAAAACTTCAAAAACACCATCATCTTAAACATCATCCTTCTTCGGCGTCATCGTCTTCTCATCTTAAACATTATACAATTTTTTTTTTTTTTGTTTCTAAGCGTATGTTTTTTTTTTACTCAAATTTTTGTTTTCTTCTTAATTTTCTTTAATTTTAATTTTTCTTCTTATATTCATATTTCTTATATAATTAATATTTATATCAAAACAACAATCACAATAATATTTAATATAATTATTTAATCATTTATTATAAGTTACAAAACAAAAAAAAAAAAGGAAAAAAGAAAAAGAGGAAGAAAATTCATCATCAAAATATAAAAATATAAATTTTCTTCTTTTCTTTCAATTTTCAATTTCCTTTCAAACAATTTTCATTAATTCATTTTCTTTTTCTTGTCTTCTCTACAAATTCAATTAATTCTTTTTTTTTAAGTTTTAACAATTTTTTGTTTATGTTCTCGGATTTATTTCTAATTTTTAATAAATTCAGATTTAACTTAAAAAAAATAAGCCAGTTTCGAAAAGGAAAAATAAAGACAAACATTTTCTCACATTTGACAAACGAAAGAAAATTTAGGCATTTTCATATTATTTTATATTTATATAATAATAATTTCAATCAATTTTATAATAAAAAAATAAAATAAATAAATAAAAAGCTTTTCGGGAGAAATTCTATAAATGAAACACGAAATTGTAATTATAGGAACGTAGTTGATTTTTTCTTATATTTTTCTATTTACTAAATTTAAATTAATTGCAAATTTTCTCATATTTAACAATTGTGTTCATTTTGTTTATAATTTTTTTTATGAGATTTTAAATGAATGAGAAGTTATAAGAACTATTAGTAAAAAGTGAATTTCACAACATCACTTCTTATAAAAACATTACAAATTGTGTAAATATGAAAACAACAAAAAAAATAAAAGGAAAAAACGAGTGTTGTTGATGACATCAAGAGAACATTGTTATAATTCTTATGTGTGCTGACTGATTAACTAATAAAACATTTAATACTTTTATTTTTTGTGTTGAATAGAAAAAAGAAAGAAAGAAAAAAAAAAATGTAATAAACAAAAGAAGACACATCTGTCGTTGATATTCACATCTTCTTCATTCCTTTCTTTTCTTTTCATTCATTCATGAAAAAACTTCAAAACTTATAAATCTCTGTTATTGTTTCTTTTACAATAAAAAACATTTAGTTACACACACACACATTAATTACACACACACACACACACACTGCCTACTTCTTGATAGAAGTTACTAAATTTTTTTTTGTTTTAATTTTTATTTTAATTTATTTCCATATTTAATTTTTTTTTTTATGAAAATTTAATTACATTAATGCCGCCTGTCCTTTCATTTGATCATTATTATTGGCTAATACAATACCACCGATTAGTGCTACTAATGAACGATCAAGCCACGTTACAGGATTTGGATAAATTAGTCCGCCTTCATAGAAACCCAAATGACCACCATGCGCTAATTCAATATATAATGTTGACTTATGTGAACCTAAAGTAACAAATGAAAAAAAAAACAAAAAAAAATATTAATATTTTTATAAACGGGAAGAAAAATTGATTCTCCTGGAAAAACAATAATTTATTTACATAAAATTAGATCGGAAAAAGAAAAATTGATTTGATTCATAAATAACTTACTTGCAAATTCTTTAATTGGTGGTAATAATTCATCTGGAACAAGTGGATCATCTTTAGCATTTATAAAAACCATTGGTTTTTCAATATTTTTTAAATAATTAATTGATGAACTCCATTTATACATTTCTTTAACTGAATGAAAATTATGTACACGACGTGTATATGCTTCATCTAATTCTGGTAATGTTGCAGCGGCTACAATATCACGTTCAACTAATTGATAACGTTGTTTAACATCTTCTGATAATAATATTTGACGATGTTTCATTATTATATTTTTAACATTTTCAGTCATAACATATAAATAGAAACGACGGAAATTTTGCCAATTTAGAAGCCATTTTGTTCCCCTAAAAAAAACAATAATAACAAAGAAAAGAAAAACAATTAGAAAGTTAGAAATTTTTTTTTTTTTAGTGACGTCATAATTTTATAATTGCGTAGATGTGAATATATTTTTGTATTTTCTTATAAGGATTCTTTTGTTACATTGTAATTGCCTAAAAAAAAATGAATGTATTTTTAGAAGAAACAAAAAAAAAAAAAGAAAATAATCAGAATTGAATTCAAATAAAAAAACTAATTGTTGTAAACCAAAAATAAAATTTCACGGAAATTAATTAATTATAATCGGGCACACAAATGTAATTCAGTGAAATTAAAGTGAAATTTACTTTTAGTATTTTGATGACCTTATGCCAACCAATTACATATTTAACATTAAATATTTCTTGACTTTCAATTGAAAATCGAATTTAAATATTTGAACTTAATTCATTATTTTGATTCAAAACTTCTGATTATTTTTTCTAGTTCAGTAGTCAGTTGAATGTTGTTGAATAATTATTTTCCTTTGTACAGGTACAGAGAGAGAAAAACTTTTTTTTCTATTTAATTAAAATTAGTTCTTCAATTGCAGATAAATGCATGCATGATTCTAGTTTTCAATAGAATCTTTTGATAGAAAATTAATTATAAAATTAAAAATTCATTATTTCAGGGTTTCTGACAGAACATTCTTTTAAATCATTAGGAGTAGTTTTTGAACATAACGTAGGTACATATAAAACAAACAAATCCATTCTGTATCTAAATGTACGAATTGTTGTTGCTTTCTATGTTAAATATTTTGCGATATAAATTATGCATCGCATATGGACTAAAAAATGGGCTTCAACAATTTGATATCTAACAATTATGTTTTAAAATGAAAGTTTAAAAAAATGTATTAAACTTACTCAACAGCATTATATCCTTGACATATTGATACAGCACCAATAATATTAGCTGGACGTGCTACAGATTTTTCACCCATATATTTTGTAACCAAATTTCCACCTAAACTAAAACCAACACAAACAATATGTGTGGACGGATATTTACGCGCTAAACTTCCAACCATTTCTGAGAAATCATCTGTATGACCTGAAAGTAAAAACAAAAACAAAAATTACAGAAGTTAAATAAAAAAAAAACAACAACAGGTAAATAAAAGATGGAGTAGAGGTCACCGCAGTAAATGCCAATATTATGTCACCAACGGGTTATCTCATTCCAATAACAGGTCATAACATTTCCAATTCACAGAGACAAATTTAATTGGTAACATCATTTAATTTAACATTTAACTAAAGCTTTAATTAAAATTGATGACGACACTTGGAAACAGTAAAAAATTTGACGGTCATTCCAAGAAAAAAATACAATAGAATAGGTTGAATTTTATTTTGTAAATTAGTAATTTAATATTCTTTAAAAACGATTTCATTCAACTGGATAATTTGGACTTTAGATAGAATCGTCTAAAATAGGAAATTTATGACGTAAACTGACGATGCCAAATTTAGAGCCCACCTAATTTCTAAATAATTATTTATGTTAAAATATTTTTGCTTTTCTTGTTTCATTTCAGAAATCTCACATTTTTATTTTATTTACATTCCTCTTAAGAGAAGACAAATTCAAGAAATTGTGTTTAGGAGGCAACAACATTTTGTTGTTATTTGAGTTTTTTAATCCAACTAATACGAAAAAAATACAGAGACAAGAAAAATAATAAAATCAAATTCAAATCAATTAAGGATATTAACCTAAATAATCCTGTCATCATTATTATTAAATTACATTCTAATTTCACCTCCTCTTCTTCTTCTTCTTCTATGACAACACTAGAAAAAAAAAATAGAAAAGAAAAGAAAAGAAAAGAAAGAAAACTCACAATCCAATTAATTCAATCCAATAAACCCAAATTGGTTAAATGAACAAAAAAAAAAAAAAGAAAAGAAAGACCGAAGGAAAAAATAATTAATCATAATTTTTCTATCCTCATAAAAAAAAAAGAAAATGACGACGACCTTAAATATTAAATCTAGTCCAATATCCCACCCACAAGGGAGAACCATCAGAAATCACCCAAGTTCAAATTCACAATCATCCCAATCCCACCTTAGTCTACAAAATTCAATTACACTAAAAGGAATTTACTTTTTTCCTCTTTTCCCTCCTTGTGTCTTCGTCTTATAACACACTTCTGTCCTTTTAAATTATTAATAAAATCATCATCATCAGAGAACGTTTGTTAAATTTCGTCAAAAACTTTTATTGGAAATTTCATAAAAATTTGAATTTATCTGAATATTTTAGTGAAAAAAATTGATTCAAATTAGGAAAAAAATAATTAGAGTTTTGTTTTTGTTAGAAAAAAATAACAAGACAAAATTTTAAAAAATTCATAAGAAATAAATATTGATTTAAATCAAAAACATAACACAAAAACACACAAATGAAAACTTATTATTGTAAAAGGGAATGAGAAAAATTTCAATTGAAATTCATAAAAATTACGATATACAAGATTCATTATAGAAATGTGTTGAGCACAGTAGAGAAGCCAGAATATGTGAAAGGATATTTTCCAAGAACTTATTAAGAAATATTTTCTGTTATATAAATACGCAACCAACATCAACTCATTATCATCATTACGTTAATAAACACTGGAGACGTAATAAAGACATCAGCTAATGATGCTCTGAAATATTGTACATAATTGTTTGTTCTTATTTTAGATATTTATTAGTTCAGAGTGGAGTTTTATGTTGGGCTTCACAAACGTTTTAAATAATCCTAAAATTTATATTAATAAAACAGAAACATATAATGATGAACTTACCATAAGTAAATATTCTACTGGAAGTTACTTGTACACTTGGTAAAGCACCAATATGATTAAGGACGGCACAACGATACCCATGACACTGTGCATAATGTACAAATGTACGTATATAAACACTTTCTGATGAATTACCAATGCCTGGACATATTGACACGGTTATATCATCTGCAAAAAGAAAAATTACAACAAAAAACACATTAGTCAAATTATTATTCTAAAAGTTTAATTTTGTTCTATAAAAAAAAAAAGGGGGGGGGGGGGGTGGAGAATTGAGGGCAACAGAATTAGAATTTCAAAGAATTTACTTAAGAAAAAGTTGAATAAAGTCAAAATTATTTCTCATTAAATTTGATTTAAATTGATTTGACAAGAATTCCGTAGAAAAAAAAAATGTAACCCCTTCGGGTAAACAAGAGTGAGAAAGACGTTAAGAGAAAAGTTTATTTACACTTTTTGGAATAATTTTTAAGGAATCCCAAAAAAAAAAAGAGAAGCTAAAAATTAAATTTAACTTTGTTGAATTTTCCGATTTGATTTCCAAAAACAAAATCATATTTTTGACGTTTATTTGTTTGGGTTTATATATTTTTGATTTATACGGAAATTTAATTGAATGCGGTAATTAAATCAAAACACAATAATTTCCATTATAATTTTGTATTTCCGGAATAAAAGAAGAAAAAAAATATTAAAATAATAAACTTAAAAAAATAAAGTTAAAGTTCAACGTTTATGAGTTTATCTTTTTTTAGTCAGTACTTCAATTTATTTTTATACTTCAACTTTTTATCAACAAAAAATGAAATTAAAGTCATAAAAAAAAAAAATTAAAATTGTTTCTAGGAAAAAATTTATCATTTTGGAATTCTAGGAAAAAAATAAAACTTTTCATAAATAGTTCATAATTGACAGAGTTTTGATAAATTTTTTTTTTTCCTTTTCGGAGTAGAATTTTATTTTTGTTCAACCTTTTTTCTATCCCTGGGTACAAAATTGTTTTAGAAATTTTTAAAACTTTAAAAACTAAAAATCTGTCATTTAAACTTTTTTTTTATATTTTCATTTTTCTGAAAAAATAAAAAATTTACGTTTAAACTTTAAAAATTCTAAAAATGTGATAACTTTGCACAATTATTTCTCTTTAGAAATAAACTTATTTGGATTGTTGAGAGAAATTTTGTGAACTCAAAAGATAAATAATTAGTTAATTGTTACAAGTTTAATCGATCTTAATTTTTTGTTTAGAATATAAGGAACTTACCTTCGTGTTCATTTAATGGTTGATAAAGATCATAAGTCAATGTTGAACCATCATTAAGTGAAAGATAAACTCTTTCACCAATTGGCCAAGGACATTTAACACGTCCAACAATACTGTGTATAACAGTTTGAACATGACCACTAAAACCCCATAATCTTGTCGGAATGTATCTGAAAACAAAGAGAAAAATAAATTTGTATTATTTAAATTTTTCACAATATTTGAATAATAAATCTGTTGAGCAAAGTAAGCACTTTTTTTTTTTTAAAGTTCCAATGACGTTTTCTGTGCATTTTGTGTGAGAAAAATAAACCTCAAAAATGACAGAAAAACATTAAAACTGAAACTAAAAATATTAATGTTGACCTCCGATGGTTTTAAATTACTCAACTAAACATTTAATTATTTTTACTAAAATATTATTACAAATGACATTAAAGACAATTAAAGACAATATGCTACAAGAAATGATCAATTTAATCCATAAATGACCACAGGATCAAAATTCTAATAATGTTTTTAGACTTTTAGAGTAAACACGTCATTCGTAATGTCGTAAGAAAAACAATTTAGAAATAATTACATCAATAATTAAATAAGTTTAACTTACGTTTAATTTACATTTGCCGTGATAATTTTCACGAATAAAATAAACACTTTTAATTGAGTCCATTGATTGGCATACATTTAAATTTTGACATTAAAACTTACGAAAATATTTTTGTTCTAATTTAATTAATAAAGAAAAAGTTGATGATTAAAAATTTGAATATTCAATTGACATTTCACGAATGTAATTTAATTCTATGCACATTTTTTGTCTTCAAATTTAATTAAATGAAAAATAATTAATTAATGCGGGAAAAAATTGTAAACGCTTCATAATAATGGTTGCAACGTAGGTAAAGATAAAGTATCGATATGAGATTTTCTTTTGACTTAAAACACTCATCTACCGAGGAACTAACGTAAATGGTAAGTCTGTCATAACAAATTTTGATTCTTGATTTCACATGCCAATGAGAATTAACAAAAAAAAAATTGTTTCATTCTGAATCTCATAAGGACTGACTTATTGTACTGCATTGATTTTTATTCAAGTTCACCATGAAATTTATTTCTACCAGAATCATTTTAGGTAAAAATTTATTTAATCGTTTCTCTTTCTAATTGCTTCAATTTTCCATAAATGGATTTCAAAAACATTTTTATATCAAAATGATTAGGTGACCTCCGGCACAACCAAAAGAAAAAACACAATGCGTTTAAATTTGATTTGAAAATAAATTAATAAAATATTTAGACTAGACTAGACTAAACGATGTTTATTTTAAACCAAAAAAAAAAAAGAATAGAAGAAATAAAACAAACAAAACAAAAACATAAAAAAAAAATTAAGAACACAAAATAAAGTTAATAACAAACATAAATAATAATTTATTTAATTTAATTGAAACGTTTTTTTTTTTAATTTACACAAAAGAAAAATGTCAAGACATTTGATTGATAAACTTTTTATTTTTTGTTAATAAAAAAAAAAAAACTAGAAAGAAAATTGATAAGAGAATGAACAAAGTCTACAAAGCGCAACGTAACGCAACTTATCTAAAAAAAATAAAAACACAAATAAAAGAAACAGAAAAAAAAAAAACATATTTTTTGTTGGACTTTGATCATTTGACAGAAAATTATATAGAAAAAAAAAAACCGAAGATAATAAACTGAAAAATGTTTCAGCAAATTATGTCATTTTTTTTCTACTTTTTCCACTTAAGCAAAAAGATTAAAGTTTGAATGTTTTTTAAATTGAAATTCTTACAGAATAATTCAATAATAATAAATTATTAATGTCAAATTTCACGTTTGGCAGTTATACGATTGCTCTAGAATTGTGTCCCCTTTTTAACAATTGTTCTTAACAGACAATAAAACTATAGTGAAATTTACGATAAATTTGCTGTTCAGAAAAAATCAATGATGTATGAGAAAATATGGTAAAATAATATAGATTCCACACAAAAAATATTTTTCCAATGAACTTGAACCGATTTCAATAAAAGTTTATTTGAAAATCCAGTTTTTTTTTTTTTTTAAGTTTATTATTCTATGACTCCGAGAAAACTATAAATGTTTTTGTGTCACACACACATACATAAAATAAAATTTTTTTTTTTGGTTTTTGTTAGAATTAAATAGAGAAAACCAAAATGTAAAATGTTAAGAATAATTTAACATTATTTATCCAATTTAAGATCGAACGATTTTTTACTAAAACGATAACAGTTACGTAATTTCAAGTCGGAAATGATAAGAAACTATAGAAATAAGTTGAGTTTAGATTAATCTTTTGCCATTTAAAAAAGATTTAAAAATACAAAAAGGGTTAAGATAATCATTCAATGTCATTGTTTGAATTCATTTTGTTGAATAAATTAAAGTACATACTTTAAAAAAAAATGACAACAAATATTTCACTATATATAGACAAATTCAATTAATTCAGTTTGACATTCTACTTATGAAGAACACACCAACTCACAAATAAAAATAAGGCACCTTTAATAAATCTAATCATATGATTAGAATGATTCAATCACAATAAAAAATAAAAACAAAAATAAATTGTTTTCTCAAGTATAAAAAGCGTGAAACTTTGTCTCTGGTAACGGCTTGTCGTATAAATTAGGTAAGTAAAAAGTTCGTAATAAAAGTAAAGTGTAATAACTTAATGACTAATAAAATAAGTAAGTAAAAAGTGTAAGAACCACTTAAATTATTACGTAAAATAAATTCGATAATAATACCCAGTGGAAGTCTAGGAATGGAATTATATCGTTTCAATAAAACATAATTTATACAATGAAGTATTCAAATCAGAAATATTCTAAAAATCTTTCAGCTGTTTGTTAAGAGTGAAAGAGAAAAACAAATGCATCTTGAAATATGAAAGAAGCCGGAAGTGCTATAAAATTTATCTTAAGTTTCTTAGAACATTTTTTTTACGAGGTTATTTTTTTTTAATTAAATAAGACAACAATACGTAAGATAATATTTTAATCTTAAGTAAATAATTAAATATGGCTAATTGTAGATTAACAATATTCTGGTTAAAACTTATCAGTCTATGCCGTTTTCTCTTATTCAAATTTATATACCTTTTTCTCTCTTCGTGTATCGTTTTTCAAACAAAAATAAATCAATCAAAGGATACAAAAGAAAAAAAAATTAATTAAGAAAATTGCATTTGTATTAAAGACTGAATCACAACACACGTTCAATATACAATCAAAAATCAAATATTTAATTGAAAATCACGATGCGATGTCATGTTCGAATTCAATAAATTGCATTATGATGCTGGTTGTCGCGGAAAATGATAAAGCTGGTAGAGGAAATTGAGGAGTAGAACGGAAGAAATGAGACAATCCTAAAATTTAAATAAAAGTTTTATATACAAAAAAAAAATGTTTTGAATATTAATGACGAATTTCACAATTATTTTGAAATTGTTCTTAAATAATGTTTACGTCCTTTTCTATTGTTCTTAACAAAACTCGACTTAAAATTGTTGTGAACCCCACTAATCACTATTATGGTTAATCATGATCGTTCTCTCTCTCTCTCTCTATCTCTCTTTTATTATTAACCCTCTCTGGACCACATTAAATCTAGCGGTCGAAAAAAATAAGCCAATGTATTTTTGGGCTAAAAAATGCTTTTAAATTCAAAAAATGCATCTATTTTTTTTTTTTTTCACTTACCTCGCGAGATTTTTCGCGTGCCAAAAAAGACCCATTGGGAAAAAGGAGGGTCTACATTAACAAAATTTTTAAATTTGGAAAAAATAATTTTCAATTCGTTTTTATTTACAAAAAATACAATAAAACAATTAAATAAATTCATTTTTATCTTAAATCAATTATGGACTTTTATTTAAGTTTTTTCAGTCAAATATTTAGTCTTAAAAAAAAAATTTTATACAAAAAAGTATAATAAAAAAATAAAAAAGGAACGAAAAATTCATTATCTTTGAGTTGATTTTTCCACTCTCTATCAATCCTCTAGCAATTTGGCTTTTGAATATTTTTAACGGCAATGTTTTGGTGTTTGGTGCTCTCATAATTTTCTCGCGTCTTTACAGAAGCCATGCATTTACCACTGCCAGATCAATTATGTGAAACACTATACGAAGATAAAATCTTTTAACTCTAATATCCACCCTGTAGAGTTGAGCCAACATATTATGAAGATCGACTTCACCCATAAATTTATTATATTCTTTCACAATAGACGGAGTTGGTACGTCTAAATATTTTTTCGTTTTACTGCATCATCTAGTGGAGTTTTTTATGGGATTGATTCCAGCGTATGAAGATATTAAGTGTACCGGCTTGTTGTCGAACCATTTAACTGCCACAATGTTTTCATCTTGATCTGTTTTATGATCAAAAGATCCTCTAGCTTTTTTTAATTCTTTGTCATTTTGAATTCAACATTTGGGATTCTATTAGCTCCGACAGTAGCTACAGCAAAAAATCCTTCTTTCTTTAATGCTACGATTAATTTATAAGATGAGAACCAGTTATCCATTGAGATTTTATATCTTTTATGTGTTGGTAAAATTTTCATTAAATGTAAAACAATATCACCACTTATTCCCAAACTATCAGGCATAAGTGGTGTTGTGTTCTTTCCAGTATATATTTCAAAGCTATAAACCACCCCACTTTTACCCGCCAAAGAAAAACCTTTTATTCGCCATTTATGAGGCTTGTCCTTATTATAGTGTTTTAAAGAAGTTCGTCCTTTAAAAGGGATGATGAACTCGTCCACAGAGTTGTACTCTTCAGGTTCTATTTTAGAAAATTTTTCTTGAACTTCTGTTAGTAAAGGTCTTATTTTGAATAGCTTATTATAATCAGGATCATCCCTTTTTTTAATTGTAGCATTATCTGCTATGTGAAAATAAGTTATTAAACTATCGAACCTATTTCTGCTCATTGCATTCGCTACCATATCATATCGTGTTTCGAGAGCCCAATAATCTCGATAACTAGGTACCTTCACGATTCTACTAATTAAATGAATACCGATGAACTGTTCAAGTTCAGCAGTAGAAACATTAACAGATTTACCTGATAGTTGCACTGAGTATAAATTTGTTTGCTCCGCAAAATTATTTATTATTTGATCTGTGATGAAGGATTGAAAATATTGTAACGGACTTTTCTCTTTTTCATTTTCAATATTAGTATGGGCTTCTCCTAAAAAATTAGTATCAACAGCATTAATGTCTTTTGTTCTCCAACGGATTTTTTTTTGATTTTTAGAAGAAACCAGTGCAATTGGAGCAATAAATTCTTCATCTTTGGCTTCATTTTTATCATTTATTAGAAGACCATGTACATTCTCAGATTGAAAAACATGATTATCTTGATTTAGATATTCTAAAATAATATTTTCATCGAGATATGGATCGTCATTTTCAATCTCTTCATCATAATCTGACAAACCACCCTCCAATTCCAAGAGAATTTGAACATCTGTCAAACCTCTACGTGACATAGTCCCGATTCCCAATGGGTCTTTTTTGGAACAAGTTTTTTTATAAGATAGTACTGTTAGTTATACATTTATAATTCAGTTATTTTAATTTTGTGTTGATCTCTTACCTTTTATTGTGTGATTCCTTTTGTCTTTATATAATTAAACGTATTATTATTGCACTTAATTTTGTTTTCAAAATACCAGGTTTTTTTTTTTTTCAATAAGTCAAATATGTCACCTCATCACAACGTTTAAAGAGGTTCTGCCAAACATTTTTACGACGATTAACGATTTATTACGATTCAACTATAACAACGCATTACAACTACATTCAAACTTAAAATTTAATTCACACACAGTAGCCATGAAAATTCTCTCAAAACTGTGTGCCAAAAAAGACCCAGTAGCCCGGAGAGGGTTAATAATTTATTCTTTTCTATCATTCGTTGTCACAATTTTGTTTAAAATTAAATTTAAAAAGAAAATATTTTACGGCTGATTGTTATTGTTGTTGTGATGAGTTTCTTTTTAAACAAAAAATGTGAGAATGACGAGACGTGATTAATTTTTTTAACACCTGAAATAATTGAATAATATGGGTTGATGACGATTATAACGTAAATATATGAAAACTGGTGTTAATCCATTCTAATGACGATGATGATGACGATTATAATTATGATAATGATGATAGTGTAATCTAATTGTTTCGTTTCCTGACATATAATTTACGAGATTATTCTGCGGGATTTGTGTTATGGTAAATTTTTTGTATACGAATATAAATTAAGTTGATTTATTAGTGACGATGATCTAATTTGAATATTTATAATTTTTAACGTCAAATGTAATATAGAAATCTAATGTAAAGGTAACTAACTGTAAATCTCCTATTTATAAAATTCGATTAAATATTCAATTAAATAATTTGTGTTTGAATGTTTTCAATTCAAATAACGTTACCTTGAATATTCAATAATTAAATACATCGAGGTTTTGGCACCTCGAAATGAATTTATTCATAACTGATTACACAGAGATTTCATAGAATTCTCATATTTATTGTAAGAATTTTCACACAAGATTTGTAGAATTAAATTGATGAATGTCCAGCCTCACGAAAGATTTAGACGTTGACTTGCAAATTTTGGTATTTTTCGTAAATTATTCTTCTATTATTCGTTCTCTTTTTAATGCAAACTCAACATTAGTCTTCACCATTCTTCAAAATTACATAACTTACAGAAACCAAAATAGCCAAACTCACTCAAATTAAAATTATATATATACAAAAATCTATTGAAAGTTTTAAGAAATATATTCTTTTATGATCCAATGACGATATCGATTTTTACATCTAAAAAGAATTTATCTAATAACTTCTTCTTCTTCACTTAACTCAAATATGCAAATAGAAAGGTAAAATCGTATTAAACTTTATTTAATCAAATAACCATCATCTCTTTAAATTGTTACCTAGTCAAACCTTTTATTGAATATTTTATTATTTTAGTTCAGTCTATAAGTCCAAAGAGTCTTCAAAAACTCTCGCTTCTTGGCATCTTCAAAAATTCTAAATCGAAAAAATCTTCAAGTTAAGGGAATTTAAATTTTTATTCAATTGCTGATGTTTTGAAATAAAATTCAAATTACGAGTTATAGACGTAGGCCGGTACAGAGAAGTTCAATTTAAAGTGAATGTTGTTTTTTTTCTTACTTTATAGAATCATGTGGTCATAAATGTTGTAATTAATGTCAGGTGAAATCAAATCCATAATATTTGCAACAACAACAAAAAATGAGTCTACTCAATAATTAAATTCAAGTTTTAAAGACTGACTTATTATCGAAGAAAAATATAATTAATTTTAATTACTCTTACGTTGGTTCATAAAAAGTACAAACATAGAAAAAGTTTATACTAAGACACAAACAACCGAAGCATTAATAATAATTTTGAACTTGAAGAATATACAAATGTAACCTCGAAATAGAAAAAAAAAAACATATTCATAACTTAGACTGAGTGAATTTTCATAAATGTTGAAAATGAAAATTTAGTTCAACATATAAGTCTGAGTAAGTAAGTAACTAAGTAAATAAGTATGTAAAATAATATTCTGGAGTAAATGAAGACAGATTTCTTCTAACTAAAATTATTTTACACATGTCAGTCAATTAAGAATTTTTTTTTTTATTTTTATTTTTGCAAATGAGAAAAGAATTGAATTTCCATCATTGTCTTTCTCATGGTGACATATACCCACACACACACACACACACACATATGATATGCTTATCAAAATGTTATCTTATATTTTATTTAACGATTTTCAAATCTGTAAAAGGTTTTTTCACTTTCAGATAAATTTAAAGTTAATTGATTTTCATTGATCAAATGTCGGAGGAAAATGTAAAAGATTTTTGTCCCCAAATAGGATTCGTTAACGACGGTTGGTACCCAAACAACATTGATTCGCAATTTAATTACAATTCGATTCATAAGTTTACATGAAACATGGGGTGGGAATCTGAATCAACACACAAAATTTTGCATAAATTAATTTAAATCGGAAAATAAAAGAATAAAAAAAAAATAGACTTTATTTTTTTATTTTAATTTGTCTGATGAAAAGCGTAAAGAAATTTCCATTGAACGCGTTTAATATATTTTTTCTTTTATTAAATTTTATTTTAACGTTTTGTGTCTATCAATCATTTAACATTTTCTTCTTCTTTTTCTTCTTTTTTTTTTTTTAATCATCATTAAAATTCTCATAAAGAAAAAAAGTTTATATTGTTTGTCTCATGTCTCTCTTTAAATTTTAATTTTCTATATTCTCATTTTCAATTCAATTTCCAGTCTTTAATTAAACCGTTTTTCCACACACAATAACAAAAGCAGCAAACATGAAGAAAAAAAAATGACTCAATTTATTTATTATTTTGATTATTTTTTATACAACAACAACAATAACAAATATTTTTCTAGTGAATAAAAAAAAAAAATCTATTATGGTGAATAGACGACCAAACCCCTCCTCTTCTCATTATTCGTTTAATATCATATCACACGTCATTCATCAAAATTAATATTGTAAATTGTACAGATCCCAATCCTATCAATCATATTTTTTTTTTTTATTTTTACTTCATACTTTCACTCTAACAATATTCTTCTGCTTACTTTTTATTAAATTCAAAATATTATTTAAATTATTTTAAGTAATAAAAAACAGAGAGAAAGAAAGAGAGAAAGAAAGAGATAGAGAGTGAACACATTTATTCGTAATTTTGTTATGGTGAAAATAAAAATTACACAAGAATGAAATTGAATGAATTTTTTTTCGTTCAAATTCAAAGCAAAAGTAAAAAGAAAAATTAAAACGAAAATAAAAGTGAAATTTATTGAAAAGTAAAACAATTTTTGTAGATGACCGCATCATGTTTGATAATTAGATGGAAGTTGGTATTGGTAAAACGTTTAGCTAATTTTTATTTTGTATTTTGATTTATTTTGTTTTTTATTTTTATTGTGTCCGAGAAAGTCTTTCATATTTTATTTTAGATTTTCAATTGACACAATCAAAAAAAATTTAGCGACTAAACAATTTGTGAAGTACATATCTCAATTTTGTGTTTTCTCTTTCACTCATTTCTATACATCCATTTAAAAACATTTTTAGGAATGGCTTCTTTAAGATCAACAATTGCAAAATTTTTGGTTTTTTGTGATTTTCTAAGAAAATTTTCAAAAATAGAAAAAAAAAATCGAAATCTTGAAAATTCTTCGTTTTTTGGGTTTTTATTGAATTAATTTCAAAATTAAAAATTACAATTAAATCAAAGAACGAAAATTACGTTATCGTCTCCACAAGAAAGAAAAAAAAAGTAACATTTTGAAGAACTTCAATTTTACAAAAAAAAAAGAAGAAAAAAAAAGTGACAGCAACAGGATGTTTTTTTTTACACAAACAAAATATTTGTTTACGAAATTCATGAAAAGAAGAAGAGTTTTATTTTTGTTTGCACTTTGCACCTTTTTTTCCTGTGGGTTTGTGTTTGTTTAGTTTTGTGTTGTAAACAATTTCAACCCAAGGAGAGTCGATTAGAAAAGAAAAATAATGAAAAAAAGCAAATCAATTTTTACATTAAATGAACATGTGTTGTAGCCATAAATTTTTTTAAATAAATTATTTTAATTTTAACTTTAGTAGAATTAGTAGAGTTATGTAAGATTAATTTTTAGGCAATGCTGCAATTAGGGTAGCCACTCCTTTGGAGTAAAATGGAGTAAAAATCTGGTTTTATTGACGGTATGAGAAGAAATAATAAAATCCTCTGCCAGCCGCCTATTGGCTATTATTTGAAAAGAGTAAATAGGTAATAATAAACGATAAATTATATCATTTGCCTCCTCATAAAAACTTGAATTCGAATTCCCAGTTCTGCCGATACTAGATATTAAATTCTAACTGATGGCAAAAGAAAAAAGAAAAAGAAAGAAATCCCACTTGACCAATATTTTATGGCTCCATTTAATAAAATATTTGCTGTAAGTGCAAAAACTTACATAAAGAAAGAAAGATTAATGAATAAGATTGACTGATAGAAGACTAGAGATAATAAATAAAAATGTACGATGGCCGCGTGTGGTGTTTAGGTGCTGGTATTAGGGAGTTAAGTGAAAAGAATTAAATATAGAATAGATGGAAGAGGTGAATATATATTAAAAAAAAGGTGGAATAATAAATTAGGTTAATGTACTTATGGATCAATATTTTTCTATTATAATTTATGGAAATTTGATTACATGCGATCTTTTTCTATTCGAAATGCTTCGATGTTGGAAGATAAGTTATTCAAATTAATTTTGATAAAAAAAATACAGACAAAAACAAAAATATGTATATTTTAATTCTTAAAAGATTTATCATTCCACCACCGCACCAACAACATTAATTTAATACATTAGATTTTTTCTATGTCAAGGATTTTTTAGACAATAAAAGTAGGTCGTCCACGAATTATCGCCAACCCCTTAAAAAAAACCAACTCTGATAAAAATTATTATGTCTCTCTAAAGAATTATATGTGGACACTTTCAGGTCAACTTAGTTTATCTTTATTTATCAATAAAAAAACCTACTCTTTTCAGTCCTTTTTTTTTCCTTTTTTTTCTGACACAAATTGAATATTGAAAACTGGAACTTTTAGTTAGTTCAGTTGTGTTTTAACATTTTTCTTCCTCTCCTTTTATAATTTTATAGTTTTAATCGGATAAAAGATTCATAAACAATAAATAAACAAAATCTAAAAACACAATAAAATGAATTAAAAAAAAATGGACAAATGACTAACTGTAATAAAAATGTACTCAGTCTTTAAGTCAGAATAACAAAAAAAAGAAAAGTAAAACAAATAATTAAATTAACGGAAATTACTTAAAAATCTTAAAAAACAAAATAATCGGATCACGATCATTAAATTTTGTGTGTAATCTTAATTTTTTCATTCCCACGATCATTAAATTTTGTGTGTAATGACCGTTCGTTTTAAATCGTATTAAACAAATATAATTTGCAAACAAATGTTGCTTGTTTTTGTTTATAAAATGAGACAAAAAAAACTAAATTAATAAATTAGAACAAGGAACAACACATTTTCAGCTCCCTTTTACTTTAATCTGTTCATCTCTTAAATGAATTTAAATATTTCTAATTTTAATTATTCTATTCATTCAGTTTTTATTCTCAATTAATTCTCATAATTTAATTGTAAAAAAAGGTAAGTATTTTTTTTTATATTTTTCACATGCAAAAATTTGTAAGTTCCAAACATTTTGTAAATGTTAATTGTATTGAGGACAATGCACTCTTAGGAAATGAGAGCGTCTTTATGTCTATACCTACTGTTCTATAGCAACAGCTTGAATCAGCGAATTTTTTTTCCCCCATATTAAATTTATTTTTTATTTTATGGATGTGACGACACTACAGAATATATTTTTCTTTATTCTTTTTTTATACATTTTCTATGAACGCAACGACCAATGAAATTAACGATAGATATGGAACTAAAGCAACTTTATTTTTTATTTAGAATATTTTTCTTTTATCGATATAGCCAAATTTACGCTTGAGAGCTTAACATGGTCAATGTGCCTTTCTTGAATTTCTAATAAACCCCGTGTCTGCCCGTGACATATGAAGTCATTATTTTACACGGCCACCATCTTTAATTCTGAAATCTGACGCTTGGTCAGCCATTTTAAATTCCCTGTACTTTTATTCATGCACTTAATTAAAAGCACAAATTATAAGTACGTATTTGTTTTCAACTTCAATAATATTTTCCATGTCATTGATAAACGACCCGATAAACGTTTTTAAACCGACTATTAAATAGAAACGAATATTTTTTTTCGCTACCAACAAAATAATATATAAATAATTCGTTTTTTTTTCCAGTTGATTGGTTTAAATTATAATTTTATTTGTTGAGGCAAATTATTAATAAAATCTAAATAAAACATTTTTTTATTTTTTATTTTCAGTAGGTCAGGTTCTTCTTTTTATTAAATTAAAAAGAATAAAAAAAAAATTTAAGTGAATTTATTTAAATTTAGAGAGAAAGAAATTATGGAAGTTTGTCTTCTCTCTATACTTATATAAAATGATTTATTCTAGAATAAAGAATGTCTTAACCAAAATTTCGTTAATATTACTTAATTTGAACTTGACTGTTATAAATGAAATTATATTTGGGATTGGTTTAAATTGATAAAAAATAATTAAGAATAAAATTTAATACGAAAAATAAATTTCCCTTGGATTGAACGGATTTTACACGAATTTTAACGTGAGATTTACACAACCATAATTGATTTTATGTTTGTTTTTTTCTACTTCTTTTTTTTTATCTTTCTAAAGATTATCCAATTTTAACTGAGATACAAAGTATAAAGAATTTAAAATTGTAATCTGTCGGTTTTTATTTTGGTGGCGTTACGTTCATACCAAATTATAATGTCAAAATAAATCCTTTCTATAAAAGAAAAACTCATAGTTAAGGGCACACGAATTGATAACAAGTTTCATTTATATAATTAATTAAGAGAAATCCATCAATCAAACAACACAAACATTGATCGATTATTCAAATTATATTCTATAAGTAGATTCTTGCTTTTATAGATTTTTCAATTAAAAAAATTGTACACACACACACACACACACACCTTAAAAAAAATTGTTAAACACTGAAAATTATATGAAAGAATTTTTTTTTTTCTTTACTTAACGAAGAGTCAATATAAATATGAGAAAATTACATTTTTATAAAAGAGAAAAGAAAACCTCTCTACCTACTTATAATCTGGGAAAAAGGTATCCAAATCCAATAGATATTTATGGAATATTATTGGAAAATGAGATCACATTCTAAATTTAGCTTTAGTGACGCGCACGTTCTCTTGTTTGTTTGTTTGTTTATTTATTTTTTTGATAACTTTTTCACCTTTTTGCCAAAATTCAATTCTTTGTTTAAAATTTAAGTTTTTTTTTTTTTTTTGAATAAATTTTTTTAGCAAATTTTGGAATGAGAAAATATAATTAATTTTTGTGAAAAACTTAAAAGATTGTTACATATCCTGAGTCTGACACAAGTCAATTATATAGAGAACAGAAATAAGAGCTAAATAATTATTCTGTCAAAAGTCAAATACAAGAGAGAATAAACTTTTAAATAAATTTTATACCTTTTGTTTATCGTTAAATTCAATCAAAAGTTAAAAGAAAATTGAGCTTTCTTTCATGATCAAGATATCTAACTCTTAATAGAATAGAATAAAAAAAAATTAAACATCAATAAATGAGTCATATAGGTACAATATTAAAGTATACCTACTCATCATCAGTCAATAGCAATTCTTCAATTATTTTCTTCCAATCAATACACAATTTTTAAAAATTCCAAAGAGCCAAAATATTTTTTCCAATAATATCTCTGATGGTTTCACAAAAATATTAAGTGGCTCTTAATTGAAAAGTAAAAGTAAACAAAAATAATTTATGTTCAACTCAAAAGTATATATTGTGAACGTCGAATCTGGTAACTTAATAGATTCATACAGCTGACCAAACCCACCCAAGTTAACTTTCTTTAAAAATGCCCCTGCACTCTTATGCTTTATTAAATTTCTGTTGAAATTAATTTATGTTTATTAAAATACACTTGAACTTTCATCTAAAAATTTAACCCGCGAAGACAAAAAATATAAAATAAAAAATTAAAACAAAAACAAAATAAAAGAAAAAAAAAAAAAGTCGAACGATGATGTCTTGCAACGATTAGTTTTATTTTTTATATGCTCTGATAACGATAAAGACTTAATCGCCATTTAGGTCTTTATTTGTGTTTTTTTATAGTTGTTATTGTTGGTATTTTTATTTTTTTTTGTTTGAAGTTTTAAAACTTTTTTTTAGTAGATTTGTTTTAATTATATTGCTAAGAAAATATTAAACACGATTGCATTTATGTCTGTTTCATAGGAAGGAACGAGTGAGCGGTAGATAAGATTTTCAGATGTTCAGCTAATAATCCGATTACTGGAACTTTTAAATTTTGTTAAAAAAAATTAAATTTGGTTTGGATTAATTTTTTTTTTTTATGAAAACAAAAGACTTTTGATCTTAAATATTTTTTTTAGTCTTTTGTTAATTCATAATAAAAAATCGTCACATTACTTATCTGTTTCCTATGCTAAGGTTGAGATTTATTCAAAACAGAGGGTCGTATCGGGTAATGTTACAGAGATAAGAATTCTTTTTTATTTCATAAATATTCTGATAAAAAACGCGCGGCGTCTAATCTATGACAAAAATTAAGAAATTTTCTATTCTAGAAAATAATATAAATTTAAATTAGTTTTCTTTTATGGTAATTACTTAGATTTGAATAAATTAAATGAAAGTTTATTTTTTAAGTAATCGATACTTAGGAGTAAATTGTCAACAGCTTAAGTCGGAACGACTAAATTAATTATAGTGATAAGTCCAGAAATTTTGTATCCATGATTCTAGTAAAGTGTGTGGATCTGAAAAACGACCCCCTCGAGATAGTTACAGCGCTATTAAATCTGAGGGCACTTTATTTAAAGAACGCCACGACGTAAAACATAAAAACACGTAATACAATCTAAGTTTTGTATATCTTCTAAAATTCAGTGAAGATTTTGTTTTTGAATAAAGTTTAAGAAGGAACAGTTCAATTTGGAACGTCCTTGTACGTTTTTGAGGGACAAAAACCTTTTAACATTGAGACTAGAAAAAAAAAAAAACAGAACAACAAAAAGTCAAAAAAATCGTAAAAGTCTTGGAAAGCCAAAAAGCGAAAAAAAAACGGCATAAAAAAAAATAAACCAAGAAAAATTTTATGGCAAATGAAATAAATTGGATTTTATCTTTTCTAATCTAAATCTGTTTTTCCATTTTTATTTTTATTTTCCTTTTCCTTACCTAACCTAACTTATTTACTGTTTAGAAAAAAGAAAAAACTGAAAAATTTCTTAAAGAATATGAAAGAAAATCAATTCTAAATAAATTTCCATTTGGTTTTTCTTTGAATTTGTTTTTTTTTTTGTCTTTTCTAAATTTATTTTTTAACTCATAAATTTCATAAATTATTAAAGAGGAAGAAAAAAAAAACATGAAAGGGAAATTCCAAAGAAAAGAAAAAAAAAATTGTCGTCCTTCTTAATAAATGTAAGTAAGTAGGTATATTCGATTGTCATCGTGCGTTTTGTTTATCAATTAAATAAAAAAACCAATATTTTAATATTTATTTGGTTCATTTATTATTGAAGATGAAAAATATACTGACTGTAAGTAAGTAAAAAAAAAAAAAAAGTTACAAGTTGAGAAGGTGGAGGTGAATTAAGGAAAGATCGAGAACCATATACTTATAGGAAGTTTATTAATTTAATTATTTATTCGAAAATTTATCATAATTTTACTTCTTCATGTTTCTAGATGGGAGGGTTATAGAACTTTGTTTACGCTTATTTTTTTCTTAAGGGCCATAAAACTCAACCAGAAAATTTAATTGACTGTAGGTACCTAAAGACAATATATTTTTTTAAATCAATCAAATTAAAACAAGTGTAACAATTAATAAAGAAAAAGCGGAATCATCCTATATACTATATTGAACCCAAAAAGTTTTATCAATAAATTATCTAACTTTCGACCAACAAAACGACGGCCAAATAAAACAAAATAACATTTAACATAAAAAATTACGGCCCTTCAAAGCGTTGTGTAAACTATAAAAAAAACACAAAAACTTATTTTAAGTATATCGAAAAAAAAAAAAAAGTTCCACAAATAAATTACATCACGCGCTTATTATCGTATTTTGTGTTTTTTTTTTGGGTGTAATCCACACACCCATCCTTTCTCTTTCTCTCTCTAATTATACTTTGTTTGTGTCATTGAATATTCATAGGTTAACAAATTCTGAACTGTCACAGGTGTCAGGAAGACACATATCTCATTCTATATAAATTTTTCACTTCCTACTATACCTCTCCTCATCCTTCTCTTAATCCTTAAACACACTTTTACTCTAAAATTTATTCTCTCAATAATATTTATATTCTGACTGATGGTTTATTTTATTCTATTAACGACGATAATGTAATTTAGAGAAAAAACCAAGTGTAGTAGATTGGAAAAAAAAGTATGTTTTCTTGTTGGTGGAGGTTCAAAAAAAATTAATCTCATAAGAGGCAAACCAAAATCTAATTCAACTGTCATTTTTATTTATATTTTAGGCTTTTTTAAAAGTAAAAAAAAAAATGAATAAGAAAAAGGAAAGAAATAAATTTTATTTGCGTGTTAGTGTACATGGGTGTAATAAAATATAAAAAAATCAAGTAAATATCATAAAGTACTCTATTTTGATTGAAATATTATTATTTGTTGTTACACTTTTTCTCTCTCTCTCTTTTGCTCTTTCTCTTTAATGTTAATAAATTTTATAGATTTTATTTGTTTGTTTTAGGAATGAAAAAATAAAAGTATAAAAATTGTTGTAAAATTTTCAAATAGTGTGTTTAGCTTTCAATAAAAATGTCATTTGATAAAACAGAGTAAGTACGATATTGTTCGTCTTTAGAATACTTCATCAAATTTTATTGAATAAAATATCTAGAGGGATTAACCGTCGTCAAGTATACGATGTGTACCTACTTCTAAACTCTTCATAGTAAATTATGAATCAGTTTTGCAAAATAACAAATTATGAAATATATAGAAAAAAAAATTGTTGACACTTCATAATTCTTGTGAAGAAGAACGAACAAGAACACGACTATATAAAGCTGATTATTTTATGCGAACATTAATGAAAGAAGAAAAAAAACAGGAAAATATTCAATTTTCATAATTCAAAGTGTTTTCATTTTTACAGAAAATTATGAGAGTGAGAAAAGAAGATGCTTAGAGGAAGTAATATGTTTGTAAATTCATAACTTTATATAAGTATAAGTACATTTACAAATCTAATTATTTATTTAAAAAATAAAACAAAAATGAAAGTCAAATTAGTTATATTAAGTATAGATTTTGTTGTGATGTAGGAAGGTAAAGATGAATCAAAATACTACGACGAGAATGGAATAGAGTAAGGTAATTAATTTATAATTTAAATGTTCGTGTTTTGTATTTTAACGTTTATTAAATGAGAAACGAGAAACATTTTTCTCTATTTTACTAACTTAAAATAAAGTACCGACCTACCTACCTACTACCTAGCACACATCATCATCATCATCATAATTATCATCATAGCATATGCTATATAAGTATATATTTTTTATTTCCACCCACACCCCACCAAACACCAGCGGCACACCCCACAAAAAAAAAAAAAATGAATTTCATAAATAATTAAGTGCAGTAATAAATGGCAACAACAACAATAGAAAATAGGGACGAAATAAAAAATTATATTAAAACAATTTGTTAATTATTTTTTGTCCCAGTCTCTACCTATTTTTATAAAATGATAAAAATTATTTCAAGATAAAGGGAATTAAAATACATACATATAAAGCGGAAGGGAAAAAACAATCGGAGTGAAAAAAAAACTTTTATGTTTTTCGCAATAAAATAAAAATAAATAATTTATAAAATTGGGAATTTTGAAAAAATGAGAAAAAAAATAAACTTTGTGCTATTTGTGAATCCAAAAATAAATTACTTGACGTTATTGTATTTTTAATTAATTTAATTATATTATATTTTTAGGAAAATTATTAGTGACCTCAATCGCTACTCATCAATTACCGAGGGGTTAACCACTGTGTACAATCCTGGGAGAACTCGTGGGGAATCTGTGCGAATCTTTGTGAATCTTTGTGAATCTTTGTGAATCTTTGCGAATCTTTGTGAATCTTTGTGCAATCTTTTGAAATGTGCAATCAGTGGGGCGTAAAATTTTTGAGTGGTTAACACCTCATCAATTACTCATCCGTAAAGAATCATTCTTAAATCAACAGACGTATAGGTACAAAATTGACTAAATTGTTTATGAATCGCCGCACGTCAGTATTTAGACCAAATTTTGTAATTAATTTGATAAGAAGGAAATAAGTAAATAGTAAATAACATTTTTATCTTAACCATTTAAGTGTAAAATGAAGATAAAGAAAAAGAAACAGTCATCGCAACACACTTAAATTTATTTCTTTAGAAATATTTTATTAACTCATCATCAAAAATATTTACGTTATCATTAATAATTATTTTATTATCTCATCATTTTCTTAATTCAATATTAGAATAAAACATTTGTTTCAATACAGGGAAAACCTGTCTATTTTACATTAAAGAAAAATATTTTTGGATAAGACAATAGATTTTGAATGTATCTAAATTCCTTATTACGTACATACATACATATGCGTCACATATATTGGTTCGATAATACAGGTTAAATTTTTTTATTTAATTTATTGACAAAAAAAAAAACACAGAAAACAAATGTTTCTTTTATTGATTTTTTTTTATTCTAATTAAATATTTGTTTAAAGAATTCTTTTTTATTTTTTATTTTCAAATATATTTTTTTATCATGCGACAAATATTGAAGTGGTTAACGTGTCAACAACAACATACAATTGAGATTATCAACTTTTGTAAACTTGTCGGACAATTATTCCAATTGTTTCTATACATATTTACTAAGGCTATGTCCGAATGTTTTCCTGTATACAATAAATTTCTAAGTAAATAAACTTTTCTAACAACGTAAGTACGAAAGTTTCACTAAGTACTTCATTACACTTTTCTCCTATTTTAATGTTAAAAAACAAAAAAGCACCACTAAAGTTAGGTCCTTGGATTCTAATCAACTGAAACTAGAAATTGTGTTAAAAATTCGGAAAATCTTCTAAAAAATTAAAGCCAGAAAAAATATTTCCGAATTAAAGTTAGACTTCATAATTTTTGATGTAAAAAATTCTAAGAAAAAAAATTGCAGCCATATTTTTATTAATTATCACAAAAAGTGATACAATAATTTATATAACCGCCGTTTAAATCTGTCTTAGATTTCACCTTGAACCATCCCTTCAAAATTTTTTTTATAAATTTCAGTTCTTCTTTACCACATCAACAAAACAATTCCAACAGACGTCTAACCGGTTTTTAATGGATTGAACTAAAAATGCAACAACTCTGTCCCTTTCTACTTCACTTTACTTACAATTTTTTTTGTGTTCTTCAATTCTTATTTTTTAGGATAAAAATTTTGTCGAACGAAAAACAAAATTTTATTTACAAAAAAAAAAACAAAACAAAAAAGAAATATGCGGAAAAACAACAACAAAAAATACCGGCTTTTATCGCGCATTTTGCTTTCGGTTTTTTTTTTGTTTCTCAATTAATCATCCATCATATTACGTCCGTATGTAAGTCCATTCATACTGAATTTTTATTCTTATCTCTTGGAATTCAATTTTATTACCTAACATTTTTAGGTGACAGTTTTTTTTTGGTTTGCTTTACGCTGAAATGGTGAAATGGGAATAATTTTTTAAGTTGTATTTGGAGGGATGTGTAACGTTTGGACAGAAAAAATGGTTAAAATAATTTTTCTTCACATTTAAAAAATTCAAAAAATGCATTAAGGCCCGTTTACAGATTAACATCCTTTTCTATCTAATCTAAAGTCTAAATACGCAATACAACAAACAGGTAGAAAATTCCAATAAGTCTAATTAAGTTTCCCTAAATTTTTCTCCCCACCCCTAAGAAAACATATAAAATATGTTACAAGTTTTACAAGTATAGTGATGACAAACAGCAGACAGCTGGTAAAGAATATGATTAATACTTACTTTCGATTTTGAATTCCCAAAAGATCAACAACTTAGAGAATCTGCATTTCGAAAATGTGTATTTTAAAATAGAAATTTCCAAATATTTAGTTCTTAGACTTTAGATTTAGTTTTCGAGAAAAACAACGATCTTTTATTCTTTTTTCCTTTTCATTCCTACGTAAAGTGATTTTTATTAATTAGTACAAATGAAAAGATTTCTGACTGAACATAATGTTTACCTACTATAAAAATTTATTTCTAAGTATAAGTAGGTATGTGAGCTTAGTTCATCCACGCGCGCACATACACACACTTATTTTATTTATTTTGTTTATCTTGTAAAGACGCGCGGGTGGAGGGGGGTATACATTAAATCGGATAATAAATAACAAAAAAATTTATACGATTCTTAATTAATAAATAAATTGAAAAAATATCACGTGTTTCAATAATAAAACGATTCAATTCAATTCAACATATAAACTTTTTATCAGTTATAGAAGCGACAACAACAAAAAGTAAACATAATCTCGAGAAATTAGCCACTAAAATTTTCTCCCCACAATCAAAATCCAGATTGATTTCACTCCTTGCACTAATTTTGCACATGCTTTGTTTATTTTGCAAAAATCAAACATCACGTAAAAAAATATTAATTAAAAATCAAACCAACGTTTCGGTTTGGTTCAAAAATGGAGCAACTTGATTGTTAGTGTCGGCTACTTTTACAAAAAGGAATCAAAAATTGAATTCAGTTGAGAGAAGAAATAATTTGAGAATAATAAATGAGAGCTAAAAGAAGAATTTTATTTTACGAAAACTGATCGTACAACTAAACAAAACAAATGTTTGCTTTTAAAGATAAAAAGAAGAAGAAAATAGAATTGAAAAAATAAACCACGGAATTTCACATTTGAGCAATACAACACGTTTTAACGATGAACCAAAAAAATGCGTAACATAAAAAAAGTGAGATAGAAGATAAAGATTTTATGTAGTCCGCAATAAATTCTCCTCTCACACACTCCTCACCATTCGTCTTCTATAATAAAGCATGCTTTTAAAAAAAATTTGTAACAGATCAACTCAATCGAAATTTTTTATTGAATTAAAACTAAAAAAAAATCAATAATCTTAAAGTAGAGGATGATAAATTTTTAACGATAGTTAATTCAATTTAATAAGTTTTTAATCTTCTTTTTTTTATCAAGAAAAAAAAAATTGAAACAGAAAACAAGAAGAAAAAAAGAGTTTTTTTTTCAATGCCAAAAGTTACGAAATATTAACAAGAAACACAAAAACAAAAACACCAACAATAAAAATATAAAGTAGAATGTTGTATTTATTTTTCGCTCTCTTTGACTGTCTGTCTCTTACTCTCTCTCTCTCTCTCTTAATGTTATGTCATCATAACCAATTCATATATGAATCATATTGTAATGATCCACTGTTTCTGTTTTCATTTTATAAATATGCATGGGTGTGTACATGTGTGGCTTTTTTTTTGTGTATATGTATTTTTTGTGCTTCTTCTGCAATACTTCAAATAAATTTTATAAAAGAAACTCCTCATTTATTTAAGTATTTATTATTTACTGAAGAGTTTTCTTCTGTCCCCTTGCACCGCACTTCCTTCCGTTGCTACGTAGAATATAATTTTCTACTGCAAACGACACAAACAATGACAACAAAAAACAATAGTAGGTAGTGAGAGTGAATAATATGACATTAGATTAGACATTAGGACTAACTTAATGCACACACACATATGAATAAATTAAACTTGTATTTATGGCAAACACAAAACTTCCCAAATCTAACTCATAAAACATCTTTGGTGAGTTATATTTTACTTCAGCTCTTGTTCTGGGTGAATAAATATTCACACGAAACAATAAGAAAAAATGCACGAATGAACCATAAAAACAACAAAAAATGGAACTAAAAATTGTAGTAGCTAATATGTTTTAATGTTTCTTTGTCCTTCCATCCTTAATAATTTTCAACAACAACTAATATAAGTATCTGTCCAATGTCTAATCTCTAATAGAAAAACTTAGTTAATCGCTTTCGTAGTTCATAATATTCTTTGAATTTCTTCTTCACGTCCATTAGAGGATGTGGATCCATCCGAAAGTGAACTTTAAAATAACAAAAGGAGATCATGTTTTAATAGAAAAAGCCATTTGTGTACCATTTTATACATTAGAATACCGGTAGTGAGTTAGTTTCACGGTACCATAATTCTCATGGCCTTTGAGTATAAATGCACCTACATTAATTTTTCTTCATGAAGCCAACACAAATACCCAACAAACAATCATAATACACACACAAACATACACTCGCGAATAGAAAGAAAATTGCTCTTGTTTTTAATTGTTTGTAGTGTAGGTCGAAACGAAATCAATTCGCTAGTAGTAAAGGCCAAATTTATATATTTTTCTTTATCGTTGCAACTCGCACGATAATTATTTGAATGCATCGTTAAATATTTTAAGGCAACTTTTACTGCTATGTTCTGAATTAGTATTTTTCCATACAATTTTATTTTACAAATTTATTAAATCAATCGATAAAGGCCAAAGGGACGAGAATGAATAAACCACGCCTAATTGCAATGCAACTAACGAATGCAGGTCAAATGAATATATAATTTTTCAGAATTAAGTACCTGACATACCTTACTAACGATAAGAAATTTTTTTCCTGTTTAGATTGCATGATTGCTGGTCATAATATTTCTATCAAAGTCATTATCAGTAACGAAATTTGTATGCGCCACTTAAGTGAGTAATATTTCAGATTGTAGAAAAGCTTTAAAAATATATCAACTTACAATAATAAGTCACAGTAAAATGGCCTGCAAATAAAATGGGACAGAGGATACAATAGAAGAGTCAGCAGAAAAACATCTTTCAATAGAAAATGAAAAAAAAAAAACTCGACACTCTTCACACCATTGAATATGTGTGTGAGTATGTCGAGTGGAATGGATTCTATTAATGAATCGCGCAAAAAAGAAAAAACAAAACGAACAGAATAAAAAAGCGAAAAGAAATAAAAAGTAAAAATACAAAAAAAAAAAAGAGTGAGTGGAAGAGAAACAGAAAACATATGTTTCATGTTAGAAATATTCAGTTTCTTTCTTATTATTATTTTTTTCTTAAGAAAATTGCACTTTGCACTTTGCATGCAATAAATTAGTACATATACGTGTACGTTGTTATTTTGTTTTATCTTATCACGAATCTTACATTTTAACCTACAGGGTGAAATTAGAAAATTCTTGTGAAAACGATTCATCAATATTCAAAAGGTAATTTTCAAGATTCATGAATAAAAATTGTGTCCTTCACGTTTTTTTTTCTGTTCGCATAAAATAAAATCCAAACATCCCTAATCGTCCATTTCAGAGTTGTGAACATTTCTTTTGTTTTTAAATTTGAATTCATAATTCGTTTTCATTCTCACCAAAAAAAATGTTCTCACTCTTTTATTCTCATTGTTTTTAAATGGATTACTATCTCTTTCTGTTTGATTATATTTATGCGTTCTAAAAGGATTTTTACAGTATAAAAAGAACAAATAGTAAAGACGAAGTAAGTAAATAAAGGACGAAAAAAAGGGCGTATGTAAGAGAGTTGATTGACATTTATAAATATGACTACAGGGTTTGCCATAAAAAAAAATTTAAATAAAAAAAACTAATAAAAAAAGGTTTATTGGGTACTTACGGTTCTCTTAGCAATGGTGCAATTTTATAGATGCAATCCATAAATGTTTCATCAAAACAAAGTAAAATTGGTTTTAACGGTTGACTATTTACATTTAATATACGAAATAATATACATAATATAACTGCAATTGCAGTTAAAAATGCAGTCGACATTATTGTTATTTCTATTTGTTGAATTATTGTTCTTAAAGGAATTCTAGAATAAAAACAAAACAAAAAATGTTTTTCAATTGTTTTGTTTTTTTTTTTTTCAAATTATTAAAAAAAAAACTGCTGCACACAATTTATTATTTTTATTTCTATTTAATAATTATTGTTAATTGTGATTTATTATGTTTCTTAGAAAATCAAAAAAATGTTTTTATCTTTTTCTCAACTACAAAAAAGGCATTAAAAATTTTTTTTTTTATTATGGTTCGTTCGTTTTGGTGTATGCACTTTTGTTTTTGTTGTTTTTTATAGAAAAAAAAAACACACGTGATGTCAATTACGTTTGTGTTGGTGAGAATAAACTAACGAAACAGAGACAGAAAAAAAAAAACAAATAAAAAACATGCGCTAGTCAAATTTAAAATGTTTTTTTTTTTTTGTATTTTGAGATTTTTTTTTATTCCGAAATTACATTAGAAACAGAAGAAGAAGAAATAAAATACAATTTTATTTAGACGAAAGTTTTTGTATGCTTTTTGTTTTATTTAAATAAAATGTTTTATTTAGATAATGTCGTATTAGAAATAAATGATAGAATGATTTATTGTTAATTAATAATTACATTTAAACTGCTTTGATCTATGTAAATAAAATATTTTTTTGGAAAATTCACACGCTTATTCAATATTCATTTTTTCTTGTCACTATCAAAACACACATAAACACTAAATTTTTATTATTATTTTAATATAATTTTGCTCGAATTTAACTTTAATTTGTCATTAGTAACCAAATCATAATAAATGTGATTTAATTTTTTTATATTTTATTATTTTTTTCAATTTGTTTTATTTTTTGTCAGATTGAATCACAAAATGAACATACTTCGTTAAATAATGACAAATGACTAATTTTCTCCTATAAAACAAAATAATACAATATATGTGCAAGATGGCGGAAATTTATTTGCATTGAACTGAAAAATCTACATTGAACCCTAAAACAACAACATATCAATTTATTAAAGTATTATCAGATTGAATTTAAAAAATGGCAGCATACAACAATTTGAACCAGTTCACTTTAAAAACTTATTGGATCAGTTATGTTCCTGAACTAACATTGCAGATATTGTACCAAGAAACAAAACTAGATGGCACCACACACACAGTAGCAAAGATTTAAATCAAAAAAAAAATAATGCGCTTTAAAAATAGATTTATGTGCCTCTGGCGGAAATAATTAGTAGATGGAAAATTTTTAAACAAAACTTTTCCTCCATAATTTTTATCTATTAAACTTTAAAGTTTAATTTTTCATTTTTGAACAATAGAATGTTAACAGATAAACTAAGGTTACCAGCGTTCACATTTTCAATATTGAAATATGCAATACAAAATACCTAACGATTTAAATTTTATAATTAAAAACATTGTATACTTTTAAACTGATTTAATTTTATTTATTATGTAAATACCTTTATTATAATACATAATTCCCCCTTTCACACATAAAAATAAAAACATCATCTGGATAAAGGAAAAAAAAAAACACCACATAATCATCCCATGATGAGAATATTTTGTTTAATAAAAAAACAACAAACAAACAAAAAAAAAAAGTGTATTCTCTTCTCATTTGCATTATACGAACATTTTTTTTTTTTCTTCTTTATTCAGTTGTTTTTTTTTTTTTGTTTTTGTTTTTGTTCTACCAGTGGTAGATATGTATAATAATCTATTCATCAGAGCATATCTCCTTTCTGTTCTAGAATCAAAATAAATTGTCTGTCTACACGAAAAGAAGTATAAAATTTATATTTTTTTTTTCTTTCATGAATTTCACATTAATAAACTTCTTGTTTATTATTAACAAAAAAAAAAAAAAGTATAAATAAAACAAAAAAATATGATTCTTCTTATTCGTCTCAATATATTATTTTCTTCTTTTAATTATAATAATTAAACATCATCACTGTTGTGTTATAGAAAAATGCCGAAAGTATCCATCATAAAAATGGGGGTTGTTCATTTATGTGAGAGTTTTTCATTTCCTTTTCTTAACATTTCGTTTTTTTTTCTTCTATTAATAAAAAAAAAAGGAATTTAAAATATCCCATTGTCTTTAATTGTATTTAATATAGAAATTTTTTCATTAATTGAAATTATTAAATGTAATTGAGCGAAGAAAGTAAAAATTAATTTATGAACATCAGAAAAGTCGTTAAGTTAAGTCCACAATAGTCAATTAGTGAAGATAATTATTTACTGTATTTGTTAAGTCAGTATTATTGATTATGTGTAATCGAAGGAACTGAAAATCTTTTTCTAGTAGAAAACAAATGAAAATTTGAATTTAGAGAATTTTGATGGTTCCAAATTTTAAAGAGTACCTTTGTCTAATTTCGTATAAGTCAACAAAGATAATTCCAATGAATGGATTAGTAGAAAATCTAAAAAGCTTCCCGCGTAATTCTCATATAATTCAATTTACTGGTGTGACCAAAATGTTAACGTAGAAATTTATTGAGAAGCTTTTATTTGAGAAGCAACCTGCACATAGATCAAATAGTTTTATATAAAATAACTTAACACATTTTTACATGACGTCTCATCATTCCTTAAAGCTGATTACAAACATCTGGATATTGTTCTTCAATTATAGGAAGTAACATCTTCAGGGTTTTTAAGTGTACAATTATTTTCTCTATATAGAAAAATTCATTAACAGAAAAAAAAAAACGTGAATTCAAAAATATAAAATAATAAAAGTTTCAGATTTCAATTCCTTGATTTTATATTTATTTAATTTTCATAATTATTCAAAACATTTTCGTTGCCTTTGGGAATAAACTCAAGAGAAATTATCACCAGTAACAACAACAATCAACAGTAACAGCAACAACAATACCAATCGTCTATTTAGATTTATTCTCTTTATGTTGTTGTTGTTGTTGTTGTTGTTGTTTGGGGTCTTTGTATTTGATCCCCTTAGGTAAAAAAGATCTTAAGGAAACAATTCATCTTTCATTTAGATTTATTTTTACTTTTGAGTTTGCTTCCTCTCTTCATTTGTAATTTATTAATTTATATTGAAGTTTTACGCGATATAGACACTAAGTGCAATTGACGTAGTGGACGTGGCAAAATGAATTAAATAATTCGCACACATTTATTTTGTCGTTTTTTTCTTTTTGTTTTTTTTTCAACTTTTAAAATTTTGTCATTTTTAATTTTTTTTTTGTTTTTTTTTGCTGAAAACAAAAAAAAAAAATCTTTGAAAATTCCTTTAATTGTCTTCTGATTGTCTTTTTCTTATATTGTACTTTTTTTTTTTTTTGTTGGTTAACTTCCTGGCATATAAAATTTTTTGGTAAAGTTCACTTCCTTCGACCGTGAACCATGTTCAAAAACACACAAAAATTTAATGAATGAAACGAAAAACGACAAAAATTAAATAAATGACAATGTAGATGATGATGATGATGACACCAAAAATGTAAGTGCCTTCCACGATCTAATCGTATTTATATATAAAATATAAGATGGATTTTATCATAACAATAACAACAACAAGAACAACAACAACAACAACAAACATGACAAGAAGACATTTTTTCTGGTTTGATTGTGGTAAGTAAGCCACGTCAGATTTTTATTAGATTCTATTGAACTTGCGTGAAATCAACAAAGCATGTCCTTTTGTTTTTTGTTGTTTTTGTAGAAGAAGAAAAGATTTTCATTTAATGGTTTTTTGTTTTTTTTTTCCTCTTCTTCTTCTTCGTTTTTTGTTGTTGCTTTTTTTCTTTTTTTTTTGTAAAAGAAACAAAAAAATAAGAAAAATCATTCACTGAAACAGAAATATTCTGTAAAAAAAGAAAAGAAAAGAAAAATTGTATAATTATTAATAATTACTCGGTTGCAACAACAACAACAACAACAGCAACAGCAACAACAACAAAAATCCACTATTTTTTTTTTTGTTTAGAAAAACTTTTTTTTTTTTTTTTTTTTTTTTTTTTGGTTTTGGCTTTTGATTTAATTTCTTAATCGTGTTTTTTTTTTTTTGATTTAGTTTGCTTCCAAAAAAAAAACGAATTAATTTCTGAAAAAATTAAAATTATTGAATAATCGTTGAGTTTATTAGATTTTTTTTTTTTGTATTTTCTTCATTTGTACGAAGTAAGAGAGAGAGAGAGAGAGAGAGGGAGGTACAACGTGTGTTTCGGGTTGAAATTTTGAGGAAATAAAATTGGAAAAAAAAAACCAAAAATTTCGTTAATTGTTTCTATTTGTTTTATTTTATTTTGTTTTTGGATTTGATCCGTTTCGACCCCAATCCATAATTCGTATATGGATGAAAAAATAAAACAAATCATAACAGAGAGAGAAAGAGAAAAAAAAGGCCATTCACTTTATAGAAAAGAAAAAAAAAAATTCGTTATTTTTCTTTCGATTTGGATCAGAGAATTTTTTTATTTATTTCAATTTTTTACCATTTTTTTTTTGATTTTTTATGCTTTTTTTTTTCTTCTTCTTCTACTTGATTTATTTAATTCGATTCAGTTGGGTAAAATTGTATTTCTTCATTACCATCAACAATTTTTTTTTTGTTGTTGTCAGAATCCAACTGAAAATGTACCAATCAGGTGTTCAGTTATGAAGAGAAATTTTTAACGCAGTGAAATTATACAATTGCGTCCAACATTACCGAAATTATTGAATTTACAACAAATTCTTTTCATTTTTATAAAATTTCATTTTGATTCTTGTTGAACTTTTGAACTTTAATTCTAACTAACTTTTCTTTTAACTTTTAGTAACTTTTCCATTTCAAATTTTAAGACTTGATGCAGATGAATAAAAAAATTAAGAGTCTCAGTTGTGGCATAGAAGGTTTTGTCAGTCCATCAATTTTTCCTTAAAATAATAACTTTAATTTAAATTGAAAAATATTAATCATTGTGATTAATATAGCCTAATGGTAAGGAGTAAATAAATGTCAATTTATTCACTTCTAAAAGAAATTTAATAACAAAAATTAATGATTTATTTCTTGCAATTACGGATGTTGTTTGATGTTGTCAAGATAATAATATTAAAGGGTGGATATATCTATGGGGGGATGCTGTACTAAAATCTAACATTTATTTAGATCACAAAACTAAAATCTGTATAATTTTATTAATTGTAACAAATCTAATCGAACGATTTGCTTTTATTCCATTCATGTAGATGAAAACAATTTAAATTATTTCTGCGCAGCATCTTCAATTATATTTACTGGTATGGTTCAATGAGAAACAATTAATGATTCTCTTTCTCTCTTTTGAATTAGAAATAATCTTTTATAATCCCAACAAAAATATGAGTTGAACATTTTCACTTAATTATGAATTTTTTTGTTATTTTTTAAAAAATAATCAGCTCTGTTTTTTTTTTCCTTCTTTTAATTTATTTATTTCAATTCTCAGTCAATAATTCTGGATGTTACACTAAAAAAGTTTTTTTGATAAATTAAATTGTACTTTTGGGCTAAATATTGCGTCATGCAAGAAGAACAACTAAACAATACAACAACAACAACAACAACAACAAAAAAAAAACAAACGAACAAAATAATTAATCTCCTTATTAGGGAATTATTATTTTTATGAAAAATAAAAAGTTTTTAAATGTAAGAATTATTTTTTTAAGTTCAAAGCTCTTTACGTCCGTTCCCCCATTTACAAAAAAAAAATTAAGAAGAAGAAGAAGAAAAAAAATTAAAAGAAAAGAGGAATAAAAAAAAAAAAAAAATGAACACACCATAAAGAAACGCATCGTTGATTATTTCCACCTGACTTTTACGGTTTTATGATTTTTTATTTTATACATTTTTTTTTTACTTCTTCTTCTTCTTCTTTTTTTCTTCTCCGCGGTCTAATCATCACACTTGAGAATTTTTGTTTTTTTATTATTTATTTCTCTTATATTTCTAAATGTGTATCTGTGTGTGCGTGGTGTGTGTGTGTGTGTGTATCTGTGTGTTTGTGTGTGTGTGTGTGTGTTTATAAATATAGTGAGAATAATGGAATTGAGTTAGAAGGATAAAGATAATTGTTGTATCAATTTGTATTCGTTGTTATTGATAAAATTGTTTTAACAAAAACATCTGCGCTTATAGATAATTATGCACAAAAGATAAATGAATCAAAATTATATGAACGTTTTGGTTGAATGATAAAAGATAAACCCATATTTTATTTACTTAAAAGAAATTCCTTTTGTTTTTATGAGAAAATAAATTTAAAATGTTCAAAATTGATTCAATTGGAATGATAAAGAAAATTAAGTCAGGATATCGGTAACGTGCTTCATTGTATCTTAATGGAACTTAAACTAAAAAGCTCTTTTCCAATTCTAATTTGTCTAATTTCAGGAGTCACTGGAATTTGTAAAATGGTTATGGTTATTGGTTATTTATTGTGTCTTATTTTTACATTATTTTTTTTTTTGTTTGTTATCCTAACATTAACTATATTTTATTTAATTCATTTAAGTTGCCAATTCCGGCTTAGCCTATACATTTTATTCAATACATTTTATTGAAACTTAATTCAACTTGGAATTCTTATTAACTAAAATGTTGTTGTAAAATTGTTTAAAGAAAAAAATCATCTGAAGTTCTAGAATATTTAAGAATAAAAAAATGAATATAAAATTTTGTTAGTATCCGCAAATATTTAGCCATTGAACATATTTGAACTAATAGAGATTTTTATAAGAAGCACAAAGTTATAAACTGTACCATTACAGAGTACATGATAACAAAAAGTTAATTGTCTTCAATTAAATTGACTATAATTGTGATTTAATACAAAAGACTTGAACGAAATAAAAACGACGAACCTTTTTTTTTTTTTCTTTTTTTCTTTTTTTTTTTTTTCCAACTTCTGAATTTCTTCATCAAAATCAAAAACAAATAAAAATATTGCAATCAGTCAAAATGTTTTAAAATTATATTTGCAATAAATGAAAGAAGTAAAACGGAAAAAGAAAAAAAAAATGGTTAATCAAAAGAATCTCGTCTCATATCCTGGAAAGCATCTGTTGATGATGATGATGATAATATTTGATATATTTGATGATTATTATTGTTGTTCACACCTGTACATTTTACAAATTATTCATTTATTTATTTCCGATTGAATTTTTCTTTACAAAATTTTATTCGTGTTTTTTTTTTTTTTTTTGCTTTTCTATCACAACAAAAATTTTAATTTATTTCATCAAATTCTGCGCATGCACATTGAACTTAATTGTTTTTATTTAAAACAAAAATATAAACAGAATATTTTAATCCGAATAAAAAAAAAATTAAAATTGTTTTTTTTTTCGATGTAAAAAAATTTAAAGAAACAAAAAAAAAAAATAAATAAATGATTTAAAATTTAATTAAATAATTCTGTTGTTTTGTGTTTTGCTATTTTATTGAGAGGAGATACGGATTTAGATTAAATTATAACTTCTTAATTATATGATGATGAAGAAGAAGAAGAAAAAGTTTTCAGTTTATTTTTTTGATTAATTAAAATAAAAAATGTATATAGGAAACTTCAACTGTATCGTATAAACGTATAAATCCATAACTGATTGAAACAATTTTAAACATTCTAAATTCTTCAATCAAACAACACAAAATTTTCTAATTTTTCCTTAATTCCCATAAATAAATTATTCCAAAGAAAATAAAAAAAAAACCAAAACCAAAACTTCCAAATAGTCTTCAATTTTGTTCATCAAAGAACAATAGAAATTCTTTTGAGCATAAAATTAATTTGTGAATTAAGACAAAACAAATAAATTATTTTATCTGAATTTTAAAAAAACGTTTTTCAATTTAAATTTAATGAATTTTTGCACCGACAAGAAGAATTTTGAAAATATTAAATTTTTAATTATTTCTTAAATTCGTCATAAATTCTATAAATGAGGGAAAATTGTGATAAATTTTCATTTAAAAAAATTCATCCAATTCTATAGAAAATTGATAAAAAAATGGATGAAGACAGGAAATCATAAATCTTAAAGATACAAAATTTCCATTTAAATCCTTTTATATTAACTACAAAATTAAAGACATTGACCTCAATAATAAAGATAAAAAAAAAGTAAATTAAAGAAATTCTATGCGTAAAATAATTAACTTCCTACATACGCGACGAATTGGAACATTAAAAAAATATAACGCACTTTATTTTTTACATTAAAAGAAATTTAAACAACAAAATTTTATAAAATCTTATTTATTTTTACTGTAAAAAAAAAAAAATTGAATGGTGTGAGGAAATGCTCTACTACCCAAATGTTAATCTTTATGTACTTAAGTTGGTACTTCATTATATCAATCTAATTTTGTCTTCATAATCAACGAATTCTGTGACAGAGTGGAAATATGCTCTACACTCTCATCAATGGTGTGGTAGAAACTTTAGTGTCGTTCAAACAATTGTTTGAATGCCATTGTAGATCCTGATGTCTTAAATGATATAAGCAGTCGATACAAGACACGTTAATAAACTAAAAAATCAAATCAAATCAAAATCCTCGTGCATATATAAAACAAAATTGTCTTGCCGCTTTTTCTGTGCTAAGTTGCTAATCCCAAATCTTTATATAAAATGGATTGGCTAAGATTAGTTATGTGAAGACGAAGATGGCACTGATGTTGTTGATGATTATAATGATGATGATGATGATGATGAATAAGAAAAGTTTGATGGCCGAATGCAAAAATAAATAAAAACAAAATGTAAAAGAGTGAAAAGGAAACTAAAAATCAATCTTTTTTTTTTTTGTTCTTATTTCATTTGGTTCTGGATATGTGATGAGAGATGTAAGATAGACAGAGATTGATATATGGAGAGACAATCACATGGATCAGTACAGTATTAATGGTATTTATGAGGAGAGGATAATATAACAACAACAACCAAAAAAAAAAGAAGAAAGATTTATAGAAGAAGAAATAAAAAAAAGGAAAAAAAAAATGGTCTGGGGTTAGTGAGGATTTACAATGCGTAATCATTTTAAATGTCGATATTTATTTTTTTTTTAAGGACATGCACGAGTGTAGAACATGTGCGTGTGAGTTAGTCTATGTGTGCGTGTGTTTAGAGTGATGCATACAGTTCACCCTTTAACAATTTGTTTACACACAGGAAAAAAAAAAGGGTCTAACAATATATCGATGTGGAATGGTCATCGCCGGATACTCACCGGTTCTAATTCAAATACAGACAGAATAACAAGAACATTAAAGAAATTGTTAAAAAAATACCAATCATATATTCCATCTGCTTTAAGTTAATGAAATTCATTAAAAAAATAATTTTTAGTAATGAAATTTTTAGTGCTGACATTTTCTAAAATATTTTTCATTCTAAAGAAAAAATTTTACAAAATCAACGTTAACATTTCTAAAATTTAAAGTCAACTTTAAAAATACAAAATATTTAATTTTTATTCAATATTTACCAATTTTAATGTGTGACAAGAAACAATTCATATTATTGTATAGAATTTTAAACTTAACTTTAAGTCACAGAGAATTTTGTATTTGTTTAAACAGAAAAAAAAAATATAAAATAATTAAAATATAAAAAAAAATGTAATGCTGGATAGTTTCTTTAGTAAAGCGTGATAAAAAAAAAACAAAATTAATGTTAAAGCAGGACAGTTATATATGTATATGCATAAATAATTCTCCGGTTATACAAGAAAATTTATAATACAAGAATAGTGAGAGAGAGAGAGAGAGAAAGAGAAAGAATACAAAAGTTCTATACAAGTGTACAGAAGAAGAAGAAGAAGAAGAACATTCAACCATTTCTATATAGAAGAAAATGTTAATATACACACACACACATACACACACACAGAAATATCATGCAAGGTGCACAAAGGTAGGGATAAACATTATGTCACGGACAGGTAATTTTTTTTTTTTTTTTGTTTCATTCTTCTTCTTCATCATCATATTTACCTGCGCTCAATATTTAACGTATATACAGGTAAATACAGGTAAATCATTGTATTCATTCTATTTACAATTATATATTTGTATACATCTGTATGTATGTATATGTAGATATGTATGCATATATGTTTAGGTATAACATTACAAAGATGTATTTACATAAAGGTGTATTGTGAGGTTGTTGTTGTTGTTGTTTTTTTTTTTTTGTATTTAAAGTAAATTCTTTAATATTAGTGAAAATTGTGAATCAACATCGTCAATACAATTGTGAATCAACAAGTCAGTTCAATATCAACTTTCATTAGGTGAACACCTTTTAAGTAAAAAAAAAATTGTTGTTACAAGTAAAAAATAAAAGAAAAAGAAATAAAGAAAAAAAAAAAATAAAAGAACATCAAGAAAAAAAAAAGAAAAGTTAAATAGAAAAATAAAATGAAAAATTTAAAAAATATTTTCATCTTTTTTTTTTTTCTTTTTTTCTTTGATTTAATTTTTGTAATTTTTCTTTTGTATTTTTTTTTTTTCTTTTATTTTTTTTGTTGCATTAATATTTAAAAAGAAAAAAAAAATAATAAGATCCTTAAAAAAAATAATTTAAAATTTTTATTTTTTTTTTTTGACTTTAAAATAATTCATAAAAAAATTCATAAATTGTGTGAAAAAAATAAATAAAATGAAATTTATTCGAACAAAATTTGCGAGAAGTTTTTTTTTTTGTTTTTTGTTAACAAAAAGTGTGATTTTAATTTATGGATAATTTTCTTTAATTATTTTAATTAAAATTAAATGAATTAACTTTACATTCCGAGGACAAACTAAATAAATTAATTTTTAAATATTAGAGAGAAAACTTTGGGAAATTGTTTTTAATTATTCGCATTAATGAATTTAAGACGATGAAAATTACGTTTCTATAATTGTCATCGTCTTAAAATCATAAATTGTGTTACTGGGAAGTAAATGAGAAAAAGGATTCATCTTTTATACATTTACTTTTTCTATAATTAATTATTTATGGCAGATAATTCAATGAAAATTAACAATTAAATTCAGTGAAAATTATAAACATTAAAATTCGGTTTGAATAGAAAATGAACGGCATCAGAATTATTATGAGAATGAAAAGAACACAAAAAAAATATAAAATGTAACGTAACCATAGAAACCTAAAAAAACAGAAAGAAAGAAGAAAAAAATATGGTTCACTTCGAACGATTTGATTTTCTTTTATTTATTTTCAAATAAAATGAAAAACGAAGTAAAATTGTAAAAAAAAGTTAAATAAATAAAAAATATGGCTGAATGAGGTAATTATTTAAATAATATTTTATAATAAAATTCACTCAATATTTGCACAACAGATAAATTTAAATAATAAATTGAACATTTCTTTTATATTCTTTACATTTTAATTTTTACGTATAAATTATAAAGAAATGCAAAAGACAAAAAAGACAACAACAACAACAACAATTCAAGAGCAACCGAAATAATACAGACAAACAAACGTCATTAATCTTGTTGTTTTTTTTTTTTTTGTTATTTAAATGAATTGTTCTGTGATGTTTCACTATTTGTTTTTTTAAGGCCTGTATAATTTTCACGACAATCTAAAAAAGTAACAAGAACAACTATACAGAAATATTGTAACAAAAGATGAACTTCATATTTTAAAAATTTTCTTAAAGAAAAACGCGTTCAAATAATATTGTTGAAAAATACCGTCCTTAATGTGATGATGATGATGATGATGATGATGATGATGAATGTTTCATATATTTTGCGCACCCACTAAAAATTTTTATAACAATAACAATATTCGTCAATATATATTTATTTTTTTCTGTGTCTCGACTTGATTAAAGAAAAAAAAAAGCACACAAGAAAATCTCTTTCACATTTCTTTACAAAATGTGTTTATTCCTGTTGATGAGGAATCCATCGAATCAAATTGGGACATTGTACACATGTATAACATAATATACACACACACACACACACACACATAAATGTATATATGTGTATTTCGGATTCTGTGATCTGATCTGATGGTAGGAGTTTTTAGTTTCATTCAATAAATTCGTGTTTTATTTTTGCCCTTTTTTGTCAAAAAAAAAAAAATATTAAAGTTTTCTTATTTTGTCTTGTGTCTTCGTCATCGTCTCGTGTCTTTTTTTTCTTCTGTGTGTGTGTGTGTTTTTTTTATTGTACTCTTCAAACATCTTGTTTGTATATTTATTTATTGTTGTTGTTGTTGTGAACAAAATTCAACTTTATTTTTCAAGTTGTTTGGGTTTTTAAAGATGTTTTTTCACTTCTACTTGTTTCTTTAGGTATTTTTGTTGTTGTTGTTTTTCTTGTTGTTGTTGTTTTTCTTGTTGGTTCAATCAAAATCGATTAGTGTTGGTGAGAGAGGACCCCCCTTCCCCCACCCCTTCATATTTTATGCCTGATTTGTATAATTTTTTTATTTATTTTTAATTTTTGTTTGCTTCTATCTCACTCTCTCTCTCTCTCTCTCTCTTCCTCTCATAAAACATCAATTTAAATTAAATATGATATTGTGAAATTATTATGTGAGATTCAGAGATAAGATGAGTCAGCCATTTGTGTATTTATGGATGAAAAAAAATAGTCGGAATGGATAGATGAACTCAATCCTCTTAGTCTTCTTCTATAATAATTCTTAATTGCATATTATTTATTGTTCCATCTCTGCTACGTTTACTTACACTTATGTACACTCACATGTTTGTCTTTACCTACCAAACCATGTGTGTGTGTGTGTGTGTGTGTATGTTTGTGTGAAAGATTTATGTCAGTTTTGAACCATTTTTGTTTAAATAAAAAAAAAAATAGAGTGAAGTGCGAATATTGGAAGAATTAATATTTCTTACCACTTGAGACATTTTATGCATACAAAAATTTAAAGCAAAATAAATTTAAGGCGCGAACAGAAAGAAAGAAAAAAAAAAATGAAACGTTTTGTTGTTGTTGTTGTTGTTGTTGTTGCTGTTGTTGTATGTTCATTCTGGTAAATTAAATTGCGGTTTTACTTTAACAATATTTCTTTCAATATTTATTTGATTTTCTATATTTAATATTATTGTGCAAAATAAAATAATTAAAATTTTATTAATTAAAAAATAGAAAAACAAATTGCGGCCGCGCCGTCCAAGATTTTTCTCATAAACAATTTTTTTTTTCAACTTCTTTTTTTTTTTTTTTGTTTTTGTTTTTTGTAATTTTCTTTATTTTAATTTTAACAGTAAAACAGAAAGTTTATTTTATTTTTAATGGAATAATCAGCAAATTAAATAAATAAATATACGCATTAATTGTCATAAATTTTAATATTAAGAAAACAAAACCACAACAACAACAACAACAACACAAAAGTATTTAATTTGACGCTTTTTATTAAAAGGAAATTATTAAAACGGCGGCAAAAATTCAAAATAATTTTGAAAGAATAACAAAAAAAAAAACACACACACACACACAACAAACTAAACGTGAAATAAATCCGTGAAATTATGTGAATTTTTTTTCTTTAAAATTATTGTTAATAAATAATGATGATGATGATAATGATAAAGATGATCACCAGATGATGATATCATCATTATTTAAACTAAACAGAAAAAATTATGTGCGTGTATATCACACACACGCACACACACACGCACGCATAAACACACACAAAAATCATGAAATTCTTTACGTTAGGGGAAATTTCATTAAAAATTAGAAGAAACATAAAAAAAAAAAAAACAGAAACAAATGAACGAATCTAAATTTCTTTGATTGAAAACATTTTTTTTTTGATAAGTTTCATCCTTTCTTTTCTAAATACAAAAGATTTATTATTATTTTTGGAATTTTTTTATCCCATTAGAGAGTGTGAGAGGGAGAGGAAGAGAGAGAGAGAGAAACAAAAAACAGGAAAATTTTCTTCTTTCGCCAAATAAACCAAAAAAAAAAATCATAATTTATTAATTTAAAAAAAAAACAACAGAAAAAATCCTACAAAACAACAACAAAAACGTACACGAATAAAAAAAATAAGATGAAAACAAAAAACTGGTAGAGAAGAAGAAGAAGAAGAAGAAGAAGAAGAAGAAGAAGAAGAAAAAAAATTGATAATAACAAATAATCATAAAAAAAAAAAAAATTCGATTTGGACATAAAAATGCCGATGATAAATTTATTTAGCTTGACATTTTTACTCTCTCTCTCTCTCTCTCTCTCTCTCTTTCACTCTCACACAATTTCGGTTCATTTGTTTTCTTCTATTTTTTTTTTTTTTTTGCGTTTTCGTGAATTCTAAGTTTATTGAACTTATTCGTGTCTTCTTCTTTTAATTTGCTCAGTTTTTGTTTTTTTTTTTTTCTGTCTTTAATTTTTAACAGAAAATATTGTCAATTTTTTTGCTGATTAGACACAAATTATGAAAAGACAAGAAGGGATTTATGTTACAAAGAAATGAAGCAAAAAAATGTAGAATAAAAAAAAAAAACAGAAAACAGAAAACAAACAAAAAATGTGAATTATGAGAACTTTTGATATTTTTTTTTCTTTTTCTTTTTCTTTCATTTCAAAACAAAATATTTGTTGTTGTTGTTGTTGTATTTTTTTTTTGTGTTTTTTGTTTCTTTTTTCAATTCGCGTAATTTTTTTCTAGTGTGTCATTTTTTGTTTTTTTTTTGTTTTTGTTTTTAGTTTTTAGTTTTTTATGAAAGAAAGTTTTGATCTTAATTTTTTAACCTTCAGAAGAAAAAAAAAAAAAATTGTGTTAATTTTTTATTTTCTTACACAAAAAAAAAAAAAAAATGGATGATTACATAAGAAAACATTGTGTTCTTTTATAACAAGTGTGTGTTGTTTTTGTAAATGTGTGTGTGTATGTGTGTGTGCGTGAGTGTAATTAGCAGCCATTTTTTTTTTGTTTTGGTTTTTTGTTTTTGGTTTGGTTTGGTTATAATTAAGTTCATCATTTTTACACATTAATATTTTTCATCTACTGACTTGATGCCTCACCTCCTAACGTCTATCCTCAAGCAAAGTTAACAGAAATAATGAGTATAAATTCTTGTAAATTTAAGTGAATTTAACTGAATTTAATTAATACGAGAAGTTCTTTTAGAGAATCTTTCCATAAGTCAAATCGTAACATTGAGTTTTTTTTTACAAAATTGATTCAATTTTTTTTTCCGTTTCAAAATCTTTCAAGAAAATTTTAATAAAATCCAGAAGATTGTATTAGAATTTCCACATTTTTCTTAATAGTCAAGTCGCCTAAAATAGTTTGATTTTCTTTAATTTCAAATCTTTTATAAATTTCATAAATTTCACAATTTTTTTTGAAATCTTTCAAATAAAATTTCATGAAATATTTCATAATGTGAACACAAATCAATTATGTGATATTGTAATGCATTTAATGCATTAAAAAAAAAAATTAAAAATCAATAGATGGAGACGATATTGTGTCGCCTATTTGACCAAGTGCGCCACTTCAATATTTTCAAATTTATCACAATTGTTGTTAGTAAATTTAGTTAAAAACATTAAACAATATTTTAATGTACATTTCACCTTGGTGATGAAACATTAAAATAATTGAAAATATAGACGTTATAATATGAACAACATTGCGTCTAATGTGTGAAACCTACATAAATAATATATTTAATTGAATTAATTTTCAACGTGTACAGGAAATAATTTTTTGTAATGGGGCGCCACACGAAAAGGCATTGATTAAATTTCTTGTTTCTTTTTCTTTTTTTTTTGTATTTAGAAAAATTTAAAAGAAAAAAATAAAAACACGTGGCGTGACTTTTTTCACACAAAATGTAAAAATAATAAATATTTCAGTGGCAGGATTTTAGTTTTGTTTATTTTAAAATTATAAATTTGAAACTTTTGGATTAAAAGTGAAAACAACAAAAAAAAAAAAATATTAAACACAAAGATTCAGTTACACTTTTGTGTTTCTTTTATTTTGAATGGATTCCATGGAATGGTGGTTCAGGTTCAGGTTCACGGTCGATCTTCAAATTACAAATATTCAGTTTTTTTTTTTTTTTAGTTTATTGGTTTTTTTTTTCGACTACAAATGTTGACGTCATAAAACGCACTAATTTCGAAAATATATTACGTAATATTTTCTTATAAATTTCACATTCCATCCTTTTCTTTCACGCTTTTATATACAATTTTAATTTTAATTTGAAATTTAAATAATTGAGAAAATTATAAGGTGAAAAGAAGAAACTATAAAATTAAATAAAGAACCGAAAATCATCATCATCAATTTGTTGGTACCCCTTTTAAATATTTGTTGTTGTATCTTTTTATTATTTTGAATTTTTGACGGTTTCTATCTTTTTGTTGTTGTTGTTGTTGTATTTTCGTCCTCGATCTTTCATCAACAAAAAAAAAAAAAAGTAGAAGAAGATGAACGGCAAAAGTTGATGTTTGAAAGGATTGAAAATTTTGTGTACAAAAAAATGAAAGAAAAATTGAAATGATTTTTTTGTGGTTTATTTGTGTCTCTCAGAAAAAAAAAAAGTAGTGATGATGATGACGTTTCGTCATATACTTTTTCTTCTTCCTTAACGTTAGCGTTGTGAACTTTTTATTAAAAAAAAAAAAAATTTATATATTGATACCGACACAAAGTTGGTTTCTTGTTTTTCTTTTCTTTCTTTTTTTTTTTTTTTTGTATTTTGTTCTTTCACCTCAACTCATTTTTTTTTTTCTTAAACATAAAAGATAAAACTTTACCTTCTTCTTATTCTTTCTTAATCGTCATCCTCTTAGAATTATTATTATTATTATTATTATTATTATTATAAGAAGTTTACCAACCAGACTTCAGACACACATACACACACATACACACACATACACTCAGACATGTGTGTATTTGTATAAAGTATAAAGCTAAAAGGTAAAACCAAAGGTATCCGGTATTAAATAACCGTGCGGTGAAACATGTTTTTTTTTTTTGTTCTGTTTCAATTTAAGTTGTTTCTTATTCGTTCGTTATTTTTCTTAAAGATTTTAAAAACAGAAAATAGAAGAATATATATTGGTACAAAAATAAAGACGAGTAGAACAACAGGAAAATATAATATGCGATTGATGGCGATTGAATTTTTTGTTAAAAGCGATATTTCTTGATTTTAAGAGGAAGAAGAATAAGAAGAAGAAGAAGAAAAAAAAACTAAAATTTAAACCAATAGATTGGCGAGTGTGAAAGTGATCTCGTTCTAGATCTTGATTTTTATTCATGAGAAGATAATTAAGAAATTGCTTTTTATTGTTTTTTTTTTATTATTTTTATATAAAATTATTAATTATAAAAATTTTATAGCAAAAGTTTTTGATTTTAGTCGAAGAGTGAAACAAGAATATGAAGACGACGATGAATTATAGAATTAAAAAAAAAATCAATGAAAGAAACAAAAAAAAAAAACAAGACTTTGAGAGGAAGTTAAATAAACATAAAAACCAAGAGACTTTAATTTCTTTCTTGAATTAAAGTTGGTGTTTTTTTTTTTTTTTGTTTGGTCTCTAAGAAATTACAAGAAAAAAAAGAGAAATAGAAGGAAGATAAAGGAAGGTAAAGATTCATTGAAAAAGTTTGTTAAACTTTGTACATTGATTAATTGATTTGCAAAAAAAAAAACAAAAAAAATTAAAAATTTTATAATGAGGATGTTGTTACACCTTATAACAACAATCAGAATCACCATGGTGATATGTGTGTTGTTGTTTTTTTTTTCTGCTGTACATCGCGTCTGTTTTTTTTTTCTGTTTTTTTATTTTTCTTTCTTTTTAAAGGGAAAAAAAAAACTTCTCTCACAGCAGTTTGTCTCTACGTTTTTCTTCTTCTTCTTCTTCTTCGGTATTTTTCTTCTTCGGTATTTTTTTATTCCAAAACATTCAATGCTATTTTCATCTTACTTTAATTGATTTAATTTATGTTTAAATTTAATTAAATCATTTTATAAAACGTTGTTTTTTTTCTTTACTCTGTGTGTGTGTATTTTTTTTTTTTTTTGATTTCTTTATTTGAATTTTGTAAAAAATTATTATAAAATTCAAAAAAAAAAATAAGTAGGCGCTGATAGAATGAGAGAGAGTGAATGGACTAAGAGAGAAAGAGAGAATACACATTAATTATTAAAGTCAATGCAAAATTACAAACAAAACAAAACAAAACAAAAAAACAGAACAAAAATGCAAATACGAAATACAAGAAAAATGATATCAACTCAACGTCTTAGATATTTTTGTCTTACCTTTGAAAGTTTTTTTTTTCTTTAAATATTTCTTTTGTGTTTTATTTTAAAGGAAAAGTTGCTTTTAGCACGATGTGAAAATATTATTTCTAAATTTATTAAATGTGAAATATTCAAGTCAGTTATTTTGTTTTTTTTTTTATTATTATTATTAAAGAGAGAGAGAGAGAAAATGATACAGAATAAGAAAGAGAGAACAAGAAGAAAATCAATTTTTGATTAATGATTTTTATTCAAGAACATGACAACCGACACGTTTTTATTATACTTTTGTTTAAAAAAATAAAACACAGAAACATTTTGTGCCCTTTTTAAAGTGAAACAAAAAAATTTCATATATAAATTGGCTTAAAAAATTCCATTTTAAAGAAATGGTTTGACTTAAGAGCAAAAAAAAAAAAGCAGTTATTCAAATTGGATTTGAAATAAAACTTAAAAAAAAAAAAAAAAAACAAAACTAAATCTCGTAGAATAGACTAAACCAGAATTTAATTAGTTGAATGTTTTTTTTTTTTCATTCTTTCATTATAGAGACAAAAACTAGAACTGAAAAAGAAACAACAAAAAAAGAAAAAAAAGGTTTTTTTTTTTTTTGAAAATTTAATTTTTTCTCCATAATTCATAATTTTTTTTTTCCTTCTTTGTCTGTTTTTTTTTTTTTTTGTTTTTCTTTCTTTCATAATTATTCCAATTTATCTTTAGAGATTTTTTGTATAATTTACCGAATATCCGTTCGATACAATTTTATATAATATTTAATCAAAAGCTTTTTAATTCTAATTAGAAAACGTTAATATTCAACATGTTCCTTTAATTTATCTTAAGACAAAAAAAAAATTGCCTTAATTAAATCGTGAGAAAAAAAAAAATATATAAAAAAAATGGTGAAAAAAAGTGAAATAATCGACATTTTTTCCTCTTCGTCTTAAAATGAATTTTTTTTATGTTTTTTTTTATGTCATTGACAAATACATGAGTTGTAGTTCTTAAAAACTGGTCCATATAAAATTTTGTGGTCTCAGTAAGACTTCATATAATTAAATTAAATAAGAAAATTTTACAGAAGCTAAAATAAAATTTTCGTATCAATTTCAACGTATAATCTTCCTATATTTACCATTTACCATTTACCCATTTACCATTTACCCATTTAGATAATAATCGTATCTTTTTCACGCTAAACAAAATCTTAACAAAAAATTCCTTATAGTACAAAAGGTTATAAACATTAATAGTCAATTTATAATTACAAATCAATAATAAAAATGTTGTCTCTATAAAACCACTTTACTTTGTTCAAACTTAAGATGATAAAAAGTATAAGAAAAAAGGAAAAGAGAAAAGAGAGGGGAAAAAAAACGCACAGATCGCATGTTTCATTAAAGTCAAATATAAATTCGATTTAACTTTAACTTTAACTTTAACACTTATATACATTAATGTATGGGAAAAATGTCAAATGTATTTGATTTATGAATATTACAAATAATATTCTTCTTTTCCCTTTTCTTTTTCTTCCTTTTCTTCTTTTTCTTTTTTATATCGTTTATGAAATTTTTTTATAAATATAAATTCAAGTTGGTAGCGATAATATTAATTTGTTATAAATATGTGTGTGTGTGTGTGTGTATGTACACGAATATTTGTTTATATAATTGTTTTTATTCCTTAAGGGTAACATTTATAAGGAATATATTAAAGTGTCTTTATAATGAATTTTTATAAAGAAAATTATTCATTCGGTTTGTAACATTTCGTTTGACTTAACTTTTGTCAAATATTTCAACTGTTCTTTACTTTTTTAACATAAATGTGATGTGTTTACTTGACGTTAACACGTTTATCTTAACTTCTTTCTTAAATTTTCTTCTTTCTTAAATATATTTTTATAAAAACTTTTGCAACTTATTGACGTGTTGAAACAAAAAATAAAAGAACGTAATAAAGAATATAATATGTCATTATTATTATTTTTCACAAAACAAAAAAAAACAAACAAATACGTTTTATAATTTTATTCAAAGAAGATTCGTTTCTTTTTTTTTTATTGCATTTATATTTTTATTGATCATCATCATAATCATCCATTAAAATTTAACTTTTAAGTATTAGGTTATATTTAATTGAATTGTTTAAAATAAATAAAAAATATGGTTATTGTTATTAGCTTTTTTTTGTTGTTTGTTTGTTTGTTGTTGTTGTAAATATTGAAAGCTTATAAATCGTGTGTGTGTATATTGGATTTTTGAACTGATCATCAATGTCAACTTTAATGTTTGACGCACGCTTAAAAATATCTTTTATATAAATATGCGTTTGTGTTACGTAATTTCTATATTTTAATATGTTGTTGTTGTTATTCCTTCTATCCCCATAAATTTGATCGCATTTTTAGTAGATTTTTCCTTATTAAATTAATGAACTTAAAGAGAGAGAAAAAACCAAAAACCAAAAAGATATTCAATTTAACCGGTTAGACGACATCATTTCATCATTATTATTATTATATTTATAAACCTAACTTCTTTGAACAAACAAACCAACAACCTAAAGAAAACAAATATAATTCAAGAAATAGCACTTTAGTATGATATACTAAAAGAATATTAACTAATAAGATTCCCCTCTATATAACATAATTCTATATAATTCTTTCAACTCCAGCTGTGAATTGTAAAGAATAAAATTTAGATATATAAAATAAATTCTTTACAACAATAAAAGAAAATGACAAATCAATCATTATCGATAATCGATTTTTATATAAAAAAGAAAAAAAGAAAAAAAGAAAAGAAAGAAATATTTATAAACGCTTTAAGCGCATGATTAAAAATAAATAGTGAAAGAAATAACAAGCTTTTAATGGTTACCTACAATTGGAACAAACTTCACTTCAATTAAATATAACGATCGAAAGTAATATGCGCGTGCGCAATATTATGTTACATTTAATAATATTAAATTAAAACGAGAACATTTATTATATTGAGATTAATGATTTTATTCCTTATAATTGGCCATAAATGTCCTATAAAAAATAGCAAGTACAAGACAGATAGACTGAAATTCAACAAGAAAAAGAAAAGAAAACAAAAACAAAATTTTTGTATAAAGAAAAGAAACTTTTCTATTAACGAAATTAAAAATTAAAAAAGAGATTTAAAATTTTGAAAATACAAAAAATAAAAAAACAACAACAAAACTTGCTTGTCACTCTCAATGACCTATACAAATTATATACTTCTTGATTAATATCAGAACTTAATTAAAATAAAAAAAAAAAATAAGAAGAGGAAGAAGAAATAAAATAAAGATAAATAATTTCGATAAATCATTCTTCATTTTACTCGTTCTTTTCTTTTTCTTCTTCTTTAGTTAAAATCTATCGATTTATATTTTTTTTTTCTTAAATCCAAAATTCACGACTTCATTTCCATATTCTTTTTTTTTTTTTCTTGTATTGATCAAAATAAAATTTGATATTATCATTTTATTATTTCTATAGGAATAGAAACAGAGATAGATTTGTATTCACCTACCTTCTGATGTTTTTCAGTTTACATTTTTTTTTTTTGTATTGAGACAAATTATTGAAAAATATATTTGATTTATATAAAACTTTTTCTTATTCAATATTTTTGATAAGATTTTCAATTATTCTTCCGTTATCTTATTTTTATTTTTTTCTGTAATTTATCAAATTAAATCGAAGAATATTAATGTAAAAATGAAAAACAAAAAATTGTACATCTTTTATCAAATTCATAAATTTATGTTCTGTAGTTTGTTTTCTTTCTCTTTATAATATTCATTAATCATTCTATTTTATTAACATTTTGTTGATCTATTATATGTTTGTCACATTTTAATATTTTAACATTTTTCTATTAAATTAATTTAATTTTTACGTTAATTAAAAACTATAAAAAAAAAAAATTTCAAATGTAAAAAGAATAAAATGTTAGAATAAATAATGAATTTTTAATGGAGAAAAGAAAAACGGTTGAAAATGTTATTTTTTAACGGGTTTAACATGAATTGTTTCTCACTTCACTTCAGTATGGTTATTTATTAGATAATTTTTTGACATTTCAAATTTACCGACACGACAACACAACGAATAATATTTTCGTCTCTTCTTTCGCTTATTCTCTTCTTTTAAAATTTATGATTGGATGTAAAAAATGAACGTTTGAACTTTGATTTTTGCATTTGAATGCCTTTGTCTCTTTTTGTTGTTGTTGTTATTGTTGTTTTTTTGAATTACAAGAAATGGAACAGTCAAAATCAAAAGATTTTGATTTTCTTTTATATATAATTTGTATTAAGTCATGCATTGCATTGTATTTTATATTATTATTTTGTGTAATGGAATTCATATTTTAATGTTTCAAAAAAAAAAAAAAAAGGCATCGTAAAACGGAACAATAAAATTAATACTAAAAGAGAGACAAAGAATTACATAAGACATAATAACTCCTTTCTACATATAAGCTTAAACTTAAATTTAAACATTTTATATAACTTCAATTTTTTATGTGAAGCAAAAGAAAAAAAAAATTTAATGTTAAAAGCCCAAAAGCTTTTTCATATAAATAAATAAATTTGTCGTGATCTAGAATTTTTTTTTTTTGCCATACTCTTCTTCGTACTATCTTCTTACTTTTAGATTTATTTATTATAAATTATGTTTCACTGACAATATTACAAATCTTTCGTATTTTATAAATTCAAATAAAATTTTATTTTTGATATGGAAAATAAATTTTTAGAAGCGATCTCAGAACAAATTTCTATAATTTATAAATATTTTTTTTTTTTTTATGTTAGAATGAATTATTACATGAATTTATTTTCAAGGTGAGGTTAATGTTTTTTTTTTCCTCTCTTCTTCTTCTTCTTCTTCCTCTTCTCTTCATCCTCGTCTCTGTTTTTTTTTTATGTATTGATAATTTTTTGTTTTCTTGATTTTTCTTCTTTAGGAAGAAATATAAAAATAAAAAATATTAAATGTTTTGTGTAGGTTTTGAGGTACCTCACAATTTTTATTATAAAAATAAATAAATTTTTGTTTTCTATTAAATTTCATCTCAATTGATTTTGACAATAAATAAATTTAATATTCATTATTTGAATGAAGGTTACCAATTTTTTATTATCGTATTTATTTTCTAATGGAACTTCCTTAATTTAAATCAATAATTTTCAATTTCATATATTTAAGATGAAAAGTAAAGAAATTATTTAAGATTGGACTTATCCGAGTTCTTACATAAAAGTTAAGATTTAATTTAAACTAAAAAAAATATTTATATAATTTTTTTTGTCGTTTAATATCAAAGAAAAGTGGCGACAAACATTTAATAGAAATCTATACAAAAATTTGAACTTAACTGATGACCTTTTTTTTCTCTCTATCAATTGCAAAGACCAAAAAAAAAAAAAAAAAGAATAAGAAAAAGAAAAAAAAAACATTAAACTTTATTTTCATGTCAGTCAACAAAATTTGTTGTTTGGTTACATATTATTTTTCTACAGTAGAAATAAGAAAAGAAAAAAATAAATTAGAAGGCAGATTGTAGGTAACCTCAGTCAGTTGGAAAAATAAAAGAAAAAAAAAAAAACTTGTATATTCAAAACATGCAACTTTTGCATGCTTCCTTAACAACCATTTTTTTTTTTTATAATTCGTTTTTCTGTGTATGTCATTCCAGTATAAAATGTCATAAAAAAAAAGAAGAGAAGAAGAAGAAGAAGAAGAAGAAAAAAAAATGTACATAGTACGCTATTAAAAAACAACAACAAAAAAGAAGAAAAAAAAGAGTCACTTACAAAATGGCTTCGTTGTGTTATTTGTGTTCTTTCTTTTATTTCTTATACATTTAACTTATCGCTATAATGCTAAACGATAATAAACAACAACAAAATATGTACAACTTAATCAATTTTTATTCTTATTCAACGATCCAATGTAAAAATGTATAATAAAATTGTAGAAGCCAAAAGAAGAAAAAGTTCAATCGGAAGCTTTTTACATTTGTACTTTTGTAACATTAAAAATTTAATTTTATATCTTACGGATATTTTTTTTAATTGTAATAAATTTTCTAACGTACACATTTTCTTGTGTATTGATTTATTGTGTAAAATTTCTAATTAATATTATTGGAGCTTTTGGGTGGTATTGAAAATGATGTCTGTTATTTATTATGGATTTTTTATAAGTGATGGAAAAGAATTCATTTAATTATTTCAACTGAAAAAAATACAACAAAAAAAATTAAAACGTGGAGACGAACAAAATAAAATAAAATAAAGTTCTTACCGCAGAAGCCATTTTAACGCAAATTGTAAGTTTTTTACAAGAAATATTCTTGAGTTGATTGCCCTGAAATAAACATTTTCTTTTTTTTTTTGTTGTTTCTGTGTCGTTTCTTGGTGAGGCTTTTACTTTTTTTTTTTTGAGTAAAAAACAAATCAACCATTGATAAGAAACCGTCCAATTTGTCAGATGAAAAATTTTACATCGAATGAAACCGGAACGAATTATATCAATTTTTTTTTCTCTTTCTTGAATTGCGTTTTGTGTTGTGCTTTTTTTTTCGTCTTCTTCTTCTACTTCTTCTTCTTCTTCTTCTTTAACAAAAAAAAAAAAAGACTGGAGAACGAAGATTGGAACCTAAATCAAAAGAAATAAAAAGAAGAAGAAGAAGAAAAAAAAATACGAACAAAACAAAAACAAAAAAAAAAAAGAAGCAAATGTTAAGAAATTCGTGATCAACTCTTGATGAGGTTTTTTTTTTTGTTTTTTTATTTAAAACTCTTCCATAAGTTTTTTTTTTTTTTTGGGATTTCAATTTGTCTCTTTTTGGGTAATCGTCATCAACGTTATTTTTTTATTTGAAAGGAAACAAAAAAAACAAAAAAAAAAGGTAAAAAGTTAATCGAATTTTAAGTAAGAAACAATTACAATTCATTTGTTTTTATGATTTTTATTAAATTTTAAATGACAGAAATTTCACAATAATTTATTTTTAAAATTCCCTCACCAACAAGAAACAAAAAAAAACCAACAAATAAAATAAAATAAAAAATAAAATAAAAACGATGTTTCATTGATGGTCGTCGATTATTTTCTTATCATTATCAGGTTTTGTTTTTGTTTTTGTTTTTTTGTTTTTTTGTTTTTGTTTTTTTTTGGTTGGTCTACCAAATAAAAAAGTTCACTCTATTAAAGTGTCATCGACACTAAAAGTTTTTTTTACAAAATACAATAATAAACCATAATGCACACAAATATATTAATAAACGTGAATTTTAAGTTGAATATCGCGTTAATCGCGTATTTTTTGTATTTGTTTTTTTTTTTTTTACTTTTCAAAACAGAAAAATGAAATAAAAACAGAAAAATGGAAATGGAAAAAAAAAATTGTAATAAACCAGAGCAGGTGATATATTCAAATGGGGAAAAAACATAAAAAAAATAATAATAATAATAAAATGGAAACAAGTTTATCGCGTTCATATTATATCGTCTATTCAATTACATTTCCCATTCCCCAAATCCCTCATCACAAACTTTAACAATTTCCATTCTATTATTATTTTTTTTTCTATATACAATTTTTAATGTTCTCTCCACTTCTACACTATTATTTTTTTTTTCTATTTTGCCACTTCATATATCCACGTCCACATTCACAAACAACAATAACAACAACAACAACAACAACAACAGCAACAACAACAAATTAACTTAAGTATAGATAGAATAATATTTTATAACCTGCCATGCCAAAATGACTAATAAAATAAATATACGCAAATAATAAAAAATAAAAACACAACGACAACAACAACAACAACATACAACATACAACAACAAAATTAAACATCAAGAAACAAAAAAAAAACACAAAAAATAAAAGAAACTGAATAGATCAACAACAACAACAACAACAAAACTACTTGTCTTGTTAGAACAGTTTTAATTGTTACTGTTATATTTACATGTTGTAATTACAAGACAGTAATTGTAATTATGTGTGTGTGTGTGTGTGTGTATGTATTTATTAACTATCTCAACTTTCAAGGTAAAAAGATTAAGATTTAAAGAGACAAGACGTTAAATTATAATACGCGGATAAACTCATTATAATTTATTATATTGACACAGGAAGTTTATTTTATAGAATTTTATTTTATTTTTTAACAAGAAAATCTGACATTTTATTTAATGTTAGATTGAAAAAAAGAAAAATAGAAAGATATTTGCAAATTTTCATTGTAACATCTTTTTCTCTCTCCAACCTCTCTCTCCCTTTATATAGACTAATTATTATTTGTCTTTTTTTATTACGATCTTAAATGTTTAATATTTTTTTTCTAAATAGAATTTGTGTTATAGACATAAATAGAATCTGACATTAACACAACAGATTATCTTATCCTGAAATATTCATTTACAAGTTTTACATAAAAGTCAAAACTTAAATGTTTTTGTTTTGTAGAGTTTTTCTTTTCATCTTCTTCGTCTTATTCTTGTTCTTCTTTAAAAAGTGAACAGATCAATATTCAATTAAAATTATTCAAATATAATTTGACGAACAAAACATTAACTTTATATATTTAATTTAGATTAGACCCTTATACCCCATTTGAATATATTGAAGAAGTCATTCTGTTTTATACACACACACACACATACACACACAATTGTAAAACAATAAAAAAAAAATACAATAATTTCACGAATAAGGAAAAATAATGAAAAATAAAATAAAATCACCTGTCCCGCAGATATACATTTATTTATAGAAAATTTAAACGGTATGCACATGTGCAGTCAACGTTATTATTAAGGGCACATAAGTACACATACACACACACATATACTCTCTCTCTCTCTCTCACACACACACAGTTACAAACAATATATTAAAGAATAATAAATATTATACTGAGAGACAAGGCAAACATTCATCGTCATCCATCAGTTTCAAATAATAATATTTTATATGGATATTGAGAAATATCAGAAGCGATGGGGTTACAATTAAACATTAATTAGACAAGATAATTAAAGCTTTCGTATTTGTTATAAAGAAACAAATTCATATCATTGTATATATAAAGTTTTCAAGTGGAATTTTGTATTGAAAAGAAATATTTATTATGTTGATGAATATTATTAAACATAATCATCATAATTTATGATTAAAGTTGATTGCATTATCGAGAAACTCTTATAATATGGTGTTACACATTTTTCATAAATTCAACTTGTTCCCTCTGTATTGCTGTTGTTGTTGTTGTGTTCACCATGTTCATAAATGTTTTCTCTTGTCTTTCTTGTGTTTTTGTTTCTCTTCATTTTACAAACGTGAAAATGTTATATTGATTAATTATTTAATTTTTGTGTGTTCGTGCGTGTATTTCCTGTGTGTGTATTTACAGACCAAAAAAAAACAAATGTAATTCAATGTCAATTTGTTGTTGTTGGCCCAAAAAAAAAAAATATATAAAAGAATCTAATAAAAAAAAAAAAGCAAGCAGCCTAAAGATAACTTAACCCATCCGGCCATCATCAGTGGCGTACTTTAACTTTAACGTTGTTTTCATTTTATTTTTCTGTTTAATAAAAAAACACGTTTTTTTTTTTCTGTATTTCATTGAAATAGAAAGAAAAATAAAAAAACAAAGTTCACGCGTTGATTTTTTTTTTTTGTGTCAATATATAATTCATCGCTTCCTTACATGATACTTTTCGTTTTTCGTTTTTTATTAGCCCGGTTTATTCATTTTTTTTTTTTTTGTATAAATTCATCGTGTCTATAGGTTTTCATCACAAACAAAAGTGACAGACGTCATTTTCAATAAAAAAAAAAGAGGAAAAAGAGAAAAAAGAAAGAAAAGAGAAACAAAGAAAAAAAACAAATGTAAACGGTAGAGGGTTTTCCGTCCGTTGTTAATGACTGTGCGCATAGCAATAAAAATAACAACAGACACACACACACACACACACAAAAAAAGGTTAAGTTAATGTCATTTGTTCGTTTGGTTTCATTTTTTTTTTTTTTGGTTTCCCTTCCTCTTCCTCACCAACTGTTTTTTTTTTCTCTCTCTGATGAACAAAAAAATAATTTCAGTTTTTTACAAAAAAACAAAAAAATTGTAATTTTCTAAATTCGTTAAAAAAATATAATTATTTTATTTCTATAAAATAGAAACGAATTAAATCTGATAAAAAAAAAAAAAACATTTTAAAATCGGGTTAAAGCTAAACAAACATTGTATGATAGAATATTCATTTAATTCTAACTTCATGGAAGAAACTTTTATTAAAAATGTTATTCTAGAATGCGTTCCGACACAAAATGAATTTGGTTGTAAAAAAATAGGAACGCGTGTAATTTTCAATTTTATAAAATTCTAGCCAATAAAACCGAAAAGTTTTAGTTGCGAGTAAAAAAACTGAGTTTTTTTTTTCATCTTCTTCTTTTGTTATTTATTAATTTCCAAGCTACTTTACTTGCGCAGTAAGTACTTTTTGTTGTTGTTACCGTTGTTACTGTTATTGTTGTTGTTACCGATATCGTTCTTGTTGTTGTTGTTGTTGTTGTTGTTTAATAAATAATAATATTTTAAAAGTTTAATCAAATTTTATGTGTTTCTCTGTGTGTTGATACTTTAAAAGTTTTTGTGATTTATTATTATCCATATTGCATTTGAATTCTTGTAATAATAATCATAACCAACAACAACCAACAATAACAGCCAAGAAATATGTTGTTCTTTTTTTGTACCAATTTTTTACTCAGTTTTCTCTTTGTTACTTTTTTTTAAACTTCTCATATTCGGATTCTTCTTAAGTCTTGTAATTTAGATTATATAAAATTTAAAGCTTATGATGGTAAAAAAAAAAAAATTATGTATAAGAAAAATAAACCACACGATTTAGTGCCGTATTTTTTTTTTATGTTTTGTTTTTGTTTTTGTTTTTCGAGTCTTTTAAAATATCGTTCGGTTTTTTTTTTCTTCTTTTTTTTGATGGAAAGAAAAAAATATTATATTATTTATGTAGCGTTTGTTATAAGAAAAAAAAACTATCACTGGACTTTAGATTGTCGCCCTTTTTTTTATTTTCTTATGGCTGACTTTCTTATACAATCCAAAAAGACTGTTAAATTATTGTCTGGCTTTTGTTTTTCTATACGTTACGAGTTTTCTAAGTAACCAACAAATGTTATGATTTTATGTAATTTTTCCCATTTATATTTTTCTTCATTAAATTGTACTTTTATGAAATGTTTTAGAAAATAATAAAAAAAAAAAGAAAAGACAACAACGAGAAAAACGTCTTAATTCAATTGTGACGTCAATATTGAACACGAAATCTTCGTCTTTTTATATATATTTGAAAAGTTAAGACACACAAATAAACAACAATAACAAACTAAAAATAAGACTAAAGGATTTATAACAAATAATAACAGATTATTAGTGGATTTTTTATAACAAAAAATAAAAATTTATATTCTGAAATGTATGAAAGTTTTCAAGTTCAAGAATTAAAAACAAAAAAAAAATATAATATTTGTGTGTCCGTGTGTGTGTGTATATATTGAAGAGATTTGAAGTTCATTGGCTACATATGAATATTCAGTATTATATTAAAATTTTAAGTAAGAGTGTTCAAGATCACGATTATATATATTTTTATCAATTTTAAAAGACAAAATAATAAAACAAGAAAAATGAAGGAGACACAAAAAAAAAGTTTAAAAAAAAAGGGAGGAGAATATTTTATTTTTCTTCTTCTGTTTATTTTTTTTTTTTTTTTGACGAAATAAAATCAAAAGATTTTTTTTTTTTTTTGTTCTTTAAAAAGTATTTCTTAACTTGAACATATATTGTGTCTAAAAATATGCGATTAATCGATTGCAAGTGACTAAGCAACTATTTAGTTTCTCTCCGTATTCAATATTTTTCGGTTGCGTTTAGAAATTATTGAGAATTTTATACGATAAAATATGTTGGTAGAGATTTTAGACATTCGGGTTAACTAATCCATCAGAGATAAACTATTATTTAAATCATAATCAAAAGTATATTTATGTAAATGAAGATTTTTACAGTAAAAGAGTTGATCCCGTCTTCATTGAAAATCAAAAGAATCAAACGAAAAAAAAGAATAAACAGAAAACGAACAAATGAGAGAAGAAGAGAAAAAAATAAATGTTAAAGAAGAGGAACAAAATCGTCTTAATAATAATAATAATAATAATCTTAATCTTTTTTCTCGTGAAGATGATTCTTCAAAGTCTGAAAAGAATCCCATAAGATTGAAATTATGTTGTCTTTGTATTAAATTGTTTAAGAGTTCAGTTAAGTTAGAGTCACATCGCACATTTTTTATTTTATTTTCATCTTCTTCTTATATAAATCATCGTCGTCGGTCGTCGCCGTTTTCTCTATATAGTTAAAATGGAATCCCTTTCTTCTTTATACGACTTCTTCTCATTCCAAATGATCATCGTGTAAATAAAATCTGATTTTATTTTATTTCTTATATTATATTTATTTTTGTACTTCTTCTTAGTTTTCTTCTTCTGTTCTTCAATCTTAACTTTTTTACTTCTATTATATTGTACTTTTATTCTTCTTCTTCTTCTTTTTCTTCTTCTAAAAGTTTTTCTTTCCTTTTGAGTGGATCAGAATGAAAATAATGACCTATCATTATCAACTGCAGAGAGAAATAAAAACAACAACAAAAAAAAAAAACAACAAGTAGAAATCATCAGGAAAGAAACTGAGTATTTATGTGGATTACAACAACAAGAATAGAACAACGAGAGTGAAAAAAAAAAAATATAATAAACCTTAGTACAGGGAATGGCACTGGAAGAATTCACGGGGTATTTTTTATAAACCGCCCGTGTTCTCTTAGTGGCATCACTAGTGCAGGTTTTTACAACATTTTTTTTTTATATTGATTTATATTTTATTGAAACTATTCTGATCCATTCTTCAAGTCTATCCAATAATTTTTTCTTGTTCTTCTTCTTCTTCTACTTCTTCTTCTTCTTTATCTTCTTTTTTTTCTTCTTCTTCGTCTTTTTCTATTAAATTTTTTATTATTGTGTTAAATTTTGATTGAGGTTGAGGGATTTGGTCTTTTTGCGGTTGACCTTCTTTATTTTATATTTCTTTATAAATAATAAAAGTTAACTTTTTATTACACTGAAACAGATTCGTCCTTGCGGTCATCATCAATACTTATGATGTGTGTCACTGACCGGAAATTAGCTTTGTCTGCGGTTAAATTTTCTGAAATAAGAATATTCGATAACTTCCTTCTATTTTTGTTTTTGCTCGATTTAATTTCCAATTCTGTTACCGAACTTTATTTAAAAAATTAGTTTTAAACAAAAAAAAAAGGTAATCAACAGAAATATTGTGTCAGCCATTTTCTCTTCATTACACAATAAAAAACAAAAATTGTAATTGAATCACGATTATTTTCTAACTTTTTTTTTTTAATTTTTTGTTTTTTGTTTTTCTGTTTTCGGATCGGTGTGGTAAGAAAGTAAACTAAAAACTAAAAAATAATCAATTCAATTTATAGAAAAATATTTAGAACAAAAAAAAAATCAAATACAACAAAAAAATGGTGCAATTGTTTTTAACTGACGTGACATTTTCTATTAAAAAATTTTGTCGTCAATAAGTTTATTTCTTATTTCATGATTTGTGTCTTTCTTTTGTTTCTTGTTTTTCTTTTGTTTCTTGTGTTTCTTTCATTTTAAAGTGAAGTGAAGTGAACGGGTATTGTGTATGCTGGCAGCAGCATAACTAATTACTTTATTAAAGTATAACGAATTTATTGTACTTTATTCACGGTTTCATTTTTGGTTTTGTTTTTTTTTTTCTGTTTAAAAATTGTTGCTGTTAATATTGTTAATGTTGTTGCCGTTGTTTATTGATAGGATATTGAAATATATTTTCTAGAAAATTTAAATATGTATGTGTGTGTGTGTGCATTTGTGTAAAGAGTATACATCACTGTGTGTGTGTGTGTGTGTGTGTGTGTGTACAAACATTAAGAAACTTTTAAGAAGAAAGAAACAACAACAATAACAACAACAAAATATATAAATACGAAGACAATTCAAAGACCACAACAAAAACCATAACTATGACGGATTTCTTTCGATATTTTTATTTATGTTCCTCGATAAGCTTCAATCATTGATTTTTTGCTTTTTTTTTTTTTGTTTTCATTTAATTAAAAAAAAAATAATTTTTTTTTCTACTGGAAACGAACAGAAATTTCTAAGTGACGAAAGAAAAGTTTAACTGAAAAGACAAACTTTAAATTAAATTTTGTGAATTTTTAAAATAAAATAAAATAATTTACTGAATGGAATGGACCAAAAAAAAAAACAAAAGGAAAACCGTAACAAATACACACACACACACACACAAAATAATTATTGTAATCAACAATTTCAGAATTTCAGAATTTCAAAATTGAGAGCAACAAAAATATCGTTCTTTGTCTAAACGACAAATGTTTTTTTTTGTGTTTTTACTTTAAAATCCCAAAAATAAATTGTCCAATGGTTTCCACATCCTGGATGATCAAACTCTTTTGTTTCATTAGTGTTGCTATGTGTGTGTGTGTGTGTTGCTATGTGTGTGTGTGTGTGTAATATTACTGTGAGACTTTTATTTCACTGTATTTTTTTTTTATAAATAATGAATTTATGATTAAGAAAAAACCCATAATTAGTAGTCCAGTGTTGCCTTTTATTCTGATTTGAGTTCTTTTTTTTTTTTGTTGTGTAGTTTTTTTAATTTAATTCAACAGATTTTATTTGATGTGATTTTTTTTTTATTTTATTCAAAAAGTTCATTATGAACTCATGTCCTAATTTTGTTGTTGTTATGATAAAGTTCTGGATTTAATCAACGTATTCACAACGACGACTCTTCGACATATTCAGGATGGAGTGACGGTTCTTTTTAAAGGATTGTTCAAAGGAAGCAAATAGTTGAAGAAAATACAAGAAATATAAAGAATGCAACGCAGTAAAATAAAAATACAGAAATGAAAAGCTCACAAAAACTTAAAAATTCTTATTAAAATTTTATTTTAAAATTTACCAAAAAATGAAGAAGAAAAAAAAACAACTGTTCCAAAAACAAAAGTTGTGATTCTTGAGGGGGTTTTTTTTTTGTTCTTAACAAGTTTTATTTCAAATTGTCGCAAAGTGTAAAAAGAAATTTTACCTAATAATGTTATCATCGTTTACTTGGAATTTAAGATCATTAATTCAAAAACACAAAAAAAAAAAAAACGAACAATTTTTTTTGTTTTTTGTTCCCAGCAGTAGCAACAGATTCATGATGAAGAGGTCATTGTCGCAATGCGGTAGCATTTTTATTTTTTTTACTTATAATTTTAATTTCACATAATTTTATTGTTGTTGTTGTTGTTGTCTTATTCGTTTTTATGTAAATTATTGTTCTGCTTATCTTTATTTATATTGTTCTATACGATGAGAATTTTTACTGTTTTCTTCTTCGTCTTCTTCTGTTTTTTTTTTGTCCCTCAAAAATAACAACAAACAACTAAACTGGATGGTACTTTTTTATATTTTTTAGATGGAAGCCACTTAATATTTTCAGTTCATCACAAAAGTCTTTCATACTTTGATTAAAGTTACAATTCTTAAGTTACATTTTTATAAGTAAGATTTCTTAAAAGAACGCAGAATATAATTAGTGCAAGCGTTTTTTTTTTTTGTTCTTTCTTCTGTTTTTGTTTTTGTTTTTGTTTTTTTTTGCTTTAATTTTGCGGATTAAAAACAATGAGGCTAAATTAAGGTGGAACCGACATTTGTGTTTTTATTCTTTAACCAAAAAAAAAAAAATTTTATATTATTTGGCCACGCATTTTGATGGATGATAAATTTCTCATGGTTTGATTGTTGTTTTTGTGTATAGAATAAGTACCAAAAAAAAAAAAGAAAAGAAGAAGAAGTAGGTACAGTGAATTTCATGTCTGTTGTGTTGTCAGGAGAAATTCTTTTTAATTACCATTTATTTTAATAAATAATAACAAGACGATGATTTTGATGGGAAATAATTGTTAATTATAAAATCTTCACCTTTTTTCTTCTTCTTCTTCTTCTTCTTCTTTTTCTTTTTCTTACTTTCAGTCATTGAAAAAGATTGTTTTCACGTCAGACAAATATTATTATAATATCATTAAAAAATTAATGCTAATTTTATGTTAGTGAGTGAATGTAATTGGTGTGGTTTAGATTTAAGTTTTTTGTTGAGAACATTCTTATAAAATGTGACATCTTAAAAATTTGAGCTTTTGAACTTGAACATAAAAAAAAAACAAAAACAAACTCTTGAAATTTTAAATGAGAAAGTAGGAATATTTTTTTTTATTATTTGATCCAAACTAAATTCTCACTTGACTTAAAAGTTTAACGATCTCATCTTTTTGACAATTTTATATTCTAGTTAATTAATAAGAAATTAGAAAACATTTTCATATTGTTCTAATTCTAAGAATATTTTTTAAAAAAATAATAACAAAAAGAAATTTCACAATTGCCTTTTGATTTTATTCTAAAAATTTCTTTGACGTTATTTTGAACTGGTACATGACTGCAATACAATAACTTCATCTATTTCTTATCTTGTATTTCTTTTGATCTTTATATTTTGAATACAATTTAATACATTGTTCATTTCGTTGTAGATTCATCATTAAAAAAAAATAAATACCAGAAATCCATAATGAACCAGAGAAATATAAAGAGGATAAATGTCTTTAAAATCAATGGAAAAATAAAGTACCATGAAAAAATTGATTTTTTTTTGTTTGTTTGTTTCATTTCGTTACATTAAAAGAATGATCTTCATATTAATTTAATTCGTTCAATCAAAAAATAAAGGATTATAGTAAACAGAATTTAAGATGTTTAGGAATTTTAGAATTTTTGTTAATATTTGTTAAAAATTAAATCTTTATAGACCTACCTCCTCCCCCCCACTTTAAATATACTTTTAACTTCTTATATAAAACTTGCATTATTTATGCTAATTATTTTAAAATGAAAGTTAAATGATTTGTTGTGATGTTTAAATTCTTTTTTCTTATACAATATAAAGAATAACATGAGATCATGCCAACGATGCCAAATGTAATTGGTGGGTAAATATATCGTGCATGAGTCTCAATTCTCGTCTCATTTTTTTTATTCCTCTATACATAAATTTTTTATATCAGAAAATAATCCAGGGTTTGTTTTCATCATTTTATATTTTATGAAGATTTTTAAACAATTCCATCTTAATCTAACTCTTCCTTAAATACTTATATGTGTGTATGTGTGTGTGTGTGTGTGTGTGTGTTTACGCTAAGATTTCTATTTAAGTTACAGATTCATTTCGTTTCGTTTCTTTATTGGTTATTTTTTTGTGTGTTCTTCATCTACAATATAATTGGAAGATTTTTAGTTATGTGTTTTCTTGTGTTTTGTTGTTGTTGTTGTTGTTTTCTCTTGTGTTTTTGTATTTAGTTTTATTTTTATTATTATTATTTTTTTTTTTTTTGTAAAATAGATTCAACTTGGACTTTGACGTTGAATTCGTGGAGGTTTTAACATTCTTTGAAGTTCAAATAAAATATAATTTATAGAAGGAATGAGAAGAAGAAGAAGAAGACGAAGATGAAGAAGACAAAAAAAAAATGAATATGTTTGCGATTGCATTGTTTTAATGTTTGATTTTTGATTTTTTTTTTTTTTTGTTTTCGATTGATTATAAATCGTGATTGAAAAACGAAGAAGATTTTCATAAATAAATAAATAAAAGAATATAATTTTTGGTTTTTAAAAGATAATCCATAGTTGAAGAGGTTATAACTTTGTATTTTACCGAGACGCTTTTTTATAAATATAAAGATCATTTATTGGTTGCTTCGTTTTAGTTTGTTCTTTCTAATTCACATTTGACAGATTTCATATTTTTATTATTTGTATACAAAATTTATAGAAAGATGCTGATCAAAATATTCAAAATTTTCTAAATTAAAAAAAATTTCACGATAGAAAATATTTTAGAAGAAATTCTGTTGTACAAATTTAGAAATCCGATTTTCTTTCAATTTACAAATTATCTGAATTCTGTAAGTAACGTCAGTAACAAAAGAAAAAAACCATTTAATTATTTAATGTTGAACAATTACAAAAAAGCAAAAAAATGCCCCCATAAAAATATGAATGCAAAATAAATCAAGTCAAGTCAAAAAAAAAAAAAATTACCAATGAGAAAATATTGTAGTTTATTTTCATCTATACGATGATTCTATTCTTTGTAAACTTTATACAAATTGTTACATTTTTCACATCCTTCATCTAGAGAGCTACTTGACTTTTGTGTTTTTATAAATAAATAAATATAGTTGTAGAAATCTTCACATAATAAATTATATTTTATATCAGAATCAAGTTGCTATTATTCTTCTTCTTCTTCTTCTTCTTCATTTTAATTTCTTTCTTCTTTTATAGTTTTGTTTTTTTGTTTTATAATCCAAAAACACCTTTAGAAATAAAATATACAATGAATATTATGAACACGCAAGTGAATCGCACTATTAAATATTTTCTTTTTATTCTTCAATCTTATAAAATTAAAAAAAAGAAAAAGAATTATTTTCCAACTTTACCTCCTATAATAATGTCTAAACATCACTTTGAATTTTCAGTTAGTTTCTTTAATTTTGTACAAAACAAAAAGCAAAATAAAAGAAAAAAAAAGGTAAAACAATAAAATAATCTATTGAGAAAGACGAAATTATTAAAGTTTAAATCACAAAAAAAGAAAGAAAAAAAAAACACGCGCGCACTCAAATAGAATTTTTTTTCTTTTTGTTTTTGTCTATAATTTAAAAGTAAAGAAAAGGTCAAGGAGTCAAGTTCCTTGTTCTTCCATTATAGATATTTGAAAATGGATTATATGGATGATGAAGGTGAATTTTCTATCACAACGTGTGTGTGTACGATGATTTAGTTTTATTAGAGAAACAATGAAAACAAAAGAAAACAAAAAGATCAACAAAAATACATAAAGAGGGGAAATATAACATAAAAAGGTTCGATTCAATTAAAAGGTGTGAATTGAACTCATTCGTTTCACATGATCTTAACGAAATAAATATTGTTTGTGTGTGTGTGTGTATGTGTATTTCTGTATAGAGAAAAAAATATATATAAGTTAAAAGATTCAGAGCAAATGTGAAGAAGACCAAGAATTTAGATGGGAATATTTATTTTCTTTTGGTCACATAAAATTCATTATATTGGAAGTATGGGATTATCGATTATTTATTTAATTTAAAAAAAAAAATGTTTTCTCATGTTACAGTTAAAATTTAGATTTCATTGCAATATTTTCTTCTTTTTGTCAATTTTTCACAGTCACCTTTTGTCTCTTGAACAAATTGAAATTTTTGATTTTATTTATTTTCACAAGAAAGAGAATTATTGAAATTGTTTTTACATTATTCAATTACTGAAGACATTTTACACACTTTTGCATTAGTTTATAGAAGACACATTGACAATCCAAAAAGAAGATCCTGACTCTATAAAATATATTTTAAAACATGAAATAAAATTATAATAAAAATTAAAGTTAAATAAAATTCAATATTCAATGAAATTATAATAAAAATTAAAGAATAATAAAATTTGTTATGTTTCAAAATCCCACAATAAAATTCATAAATCTAAACCACCTTAACAGATTCAAATGTTTTATAGAAAAGTCATCTTTATAAGATAAAAGATACAAATAAAAAATAAACTATTACAGAATATTAGACCACATTTATAATCTTTCTGTACGTTCACATAAATAGATTTATATTGATTTACTCGCACACACATTTATAGAGTTTTTTTTTTTTTTTCAAATGCAACCTTTTGAATAGAGACCAAAAGATAAAATAAAAAATGGTAGAAATCATCTAACCATATAAATATAGAAATAATCTTTACCATCATTATAATAAAGTATCCCATATGGAATACTTAGAATTCGATAATTACAAATAACGCAGTGAGAATGATTGCTTATTACAAGAAAATTATCTGAATCTTTTTTTTTTTGTACAAGATTTTTTTTTTCTTTAATTTGAATTAAACAGAGATGAAGTTTTTTTTCTAGTTTCCCTGTTGATTGAACATTCTAATATTATTTTTTTTATGAATTAAATACAAGTTAGATTAACCAATGAAAACGCATATAGATAAATCATTCGACATAGAGTAAAACTTTGATATCAACTTAGGAACAATTCAAAAATTTGTAATAAGTTTTTGGGGTGAATCCATTGAGTTGAATTTTGATAATTGAAATAAATAATAAGAAACTAAAACATTCAATCGTCAATTTCTAATAAATTTATCTGATAAATTAAATGTATCTGTTTTTCTATTGTTATTAAATCGAAGTCACTGCAATTAGAATAAAATATAATATTATCTATTAATGTGATATATTGAGATGCCCACACTCTTTTCTTATACCTATACATATAGATTTTCATTCTTTCTTTCTTTTCTTTAAACGAGTAAATATATTTTATACTCGTCATATCAATAATAATATAATTGTATGTACCTAATAATAATCAACTATAAAATCAAGTGTTACAAGAGACTGTGGTGAATTTTTTTTTTCTTCTTCTTTATTTTTTTTTTTTTTATTTTGCCATCATACAACAAAAAAGTATACCTACATGTTGAATGGTTGAATGTTTTTGGTACCTATATATATAAAGATAAAATTGTAGAATAATATAGAAACAACAACAGATGGGAAGCGAAACATGATATTACGTTTGGTATGTGTCTTCTCGTCTTATTTTATATTTTTTTTTCTTCTTCCTTTATTTATACATTAAATATATAAGTTTATGAAACTTTAAGACTTTTAAGATAAACTAAACTTTTAAAAAAAAAAGAAAAAATTGACTGTAGAGAATTTATCTCTCTCTCTCTGTCTCTCTCACTCTCTTACTTCAGTCTTTTATTTTATATTATTTTCTTTAATATCGACGTTGTCCATTGCGAAATTATTATTTTTTACCATTTTTTTTTTCTAATTTTAATAATATTCTCTGTATGAATTCTATAGAATCTCCTACATTATTATTATTATTTTTATTATGGTGCAATGGATATGACACTATCAGAGGTACAAACAAACAAACAAACAAACAAAAAAAAACTGAGTGTTTTAAGAGAGAAATTTTTATTGGTATTTTTTTTGTTGTTGTTTGTTTGTTTGTTATGATTTATTACACTAAATTCTTAACTGTAGGTACTTTTCTATATAGTTTCATGTGGATTGTATATTTTTTAGTTTATTTTATTGTTGTTATCGTTATTTTATTATTGTATAATTTTTAATGTATGAATTTATTTATATTTTATTTATCTGTGTATGTGTATGTGTGTGTGTGTGTGATGTGTGTGTGTGATGTGTTTTTTTGTTATTAAGTCACGGTCATGAATTTTTATAGATTGTGAAAATTTTATTGTATTTCTATTTGGGAAGTTTGTTGTTGTTGTTGCTGTTTTTTTTTTGTATTTTAAGTGCAAAAGTTTAAACACAAAAAATAAATTAAAAAATTGTAGATTTTCACATTTAATTTTTTTTACTGATGAAGACACAAATACATAGACACTGGAAATGATGATTTATGATCGAACATCGAAGCCAATTTTATTTTATTTTTTTTTTTTTCATTAGAATAATTTTTCTAATGTACAAACATTTTATTAATATTTACCTTTATTTTATATTTTTATACCTTTTAAAAATAATGTAAATAATATGTGTGTGTGTGTGTGTGTAAGTAAAGGTACAGAATAATCGTTTAACTTTTTATTTTATTTATTTATTTTTTTGTGATTTAACAAAAAATTTATCTTTCTATAAAAAATTTTTCTTATTTGTTTTGCACGATTAATTATAAATGCAATTTTATGTTTTAACATAATTTTCCATAATTTAAATTTTTTTTTTGTTTTTACATTAAAAAAAAATACAAATACAAAGTGCAGAATATTCTTGTACCAACAAAAAAAAACAAAAAACAAAAACAAAAACCAAAAAAAAAAAAAAAACAGAGAAATAAATTAAAGGAAGACAAACATGAGGAGAGAAAGCGACAGTATAAAAATAAAGATTAGGTTAAAGGTTAAAGGTTTTAATATTAAGACCTTATAAAACATCTTTGAGAACTTACCGGTTTTGAAAAGTTTGTGAGGTCTGTGAAATTTTTTTTCTTTTTTTATTTCAAGACAATATTTTTAAGAATTCTCTTTTAAAACTCGAAGAAACTTTATAAATGAAAAATTTAGTGTGTGAAATAAAATAGAGAAAAGTTAGTTGGTATTATCTGTTAGAATTATTTAAAATTCTAAAATCATATTCAAAGAGATTCAACATTTAACATTTGTATGGGATCTAAATGAGAATATTCTTCTAATAACTGAATGGAATCACTTCCAGTATCATCTGGTTCTTCAGGTTTACACTGGCTATTTACAACTTGCATAATCATCATTATATTTATTTAGAAAAAAATTAAATAAAATTTCTTCTTTGTTTCTTAAGTAAAAATGTTGTGGTTTTTTTTTTTACTGTTAAGTTTATTGTGGTCTGATGTGTCTCTACACAAAAGGTACAATAATAATAAAAAAATTTTTTAACAAAGATTTACTGAGCTTAATTGCTTCTTAAAATTCAATGTAAAATTATGTTCGTTCATAAATTCCTAAAAACGATAAAAAAATGGAGGCGCCACTGAATTATAAATTAACACAACGATAATTTATTTCGAATTAAAAAGAAAAAAGAAAAAACAAATACAAGACTACAAAAATCTTGTGGGTCGGTATTGTAGGGTACTTGCATTTGTTTATTATTCAATTAAATATAAATTCTTCTTCTTTTTTTTTGTTTTTAATGGTTTCTTAAAATTCACAAACGTCACAAAATCTAAAAACCAAGTGAATTTCACACAAAGTTATAAACTTTGATTTTAATCGATCAAAGTAAAGTAAATATTATTTTTAATTAGATTCTTAAAAATAACATTTTTTTTTCTTTTTAATTTCCACTTGTGATTCGTCTAAGTCTAAGGAAAAAGAAAAAAAAATATGTACTCATGTATCGGTAGGTTCAAGTACGTTAAACATTATTGGAAGAAAACTTATAATAAAGATTTTGATCTTTATTTGATTGAATTTTACAGTAATGACAATTTAAAGAGCTTATAAATTTATAGTTTTATTTAATATCCGGTAAAAAGAATCAAAAAATAAACAACAACCAAATTAATAATGAATAATTAAATCACGATTTACAAAAAAAAAAAAAAAAGAAACTTAACATAAAGTATGCATATTCGATTGGATTAATTACTTTTGGCCACCTGAACAGAACGGAAAAAAAACAACAAAAAAACTTTAGAGTTTTTAATAAATTGTTTTTTTTTTACTTCTTCTTCTTCTTTTATTATTATTTCTGTTCAATATTTATTTGATATTCAATTTATTTAAACTGAACATTAAATAGAATTATAAATTTAAAAGAAAATTATAAGTTGAAAGAATGATGTAAAATAATCAATTAATTAATTAGTTTCTTGTTCTTCTTTATTTATTCTAAATTTAATTTATAAATCGAATGATTCATTTCACTAAATCTATTTATTTTTTGTATATATTCATGTAAGATAAATGGATTTATATTGTACCGTGTGTATAATTTCATTTCTCTTAAAGTTTTTAAATTATACAATAAATTCTTTCAGAAATATTTTAACCCTTTTCATGCAAATGTAAAACAATTAATTAACTCTTAAAGATCGATAAGAAACTATCAACTATATTTATAGTTAAGATTTAATTATGTATTGATAAGTATCTTAATTTTATACTTCCCGATCGTAACAAATTATTAAATAATTGACAAGACTAGTCTAAAGGACATCCGTAGTAAACGTTTCCTGTTAAATCAACGTTTAAGAAACAAAATAAAAAACATACATTATAAAATATTACAACAACTTTGTACTTGTTGTTGCCAATAAATTTTGATTTATTTCGAAATAAGACAACATATTACAGTGTATCTACCTACACCCAAATAAAAGTGTATACAGATGTGTGTGTGTGTGTGAGTGTGTGTGTGAATCATCATATTAATAAATCATATATTATCCAACAATCACACGTGTGTACATTATAAACAGTTGAACATATTTTAATTCACTTGTGGTGATGATAAAATCATTACAATGAATTTTCTTATTTATCATCTTTTCTTTATTATTATTTTTATCCATCTTTATAAATGTAATTATTTTATTTTTTTTTCTTTATAATTCTTTCATAATCCGAGTTAACATATAAATACACACACGAACACATCCATGTAATATTGTATACATTACAGAAACCTTCACACTGATCTCCAACATTACTCTGAACAGGTAAAGTAACGTATTATAAGATTTGGTTTACCTACATTCTCATATGTTACTTCTCATATATAAGATCCGGTCAATTTACTTAGCACACACACACATACTCACACATAACATTTCTTCATGTTACATGAATTAAGTTTTTTGAGAAGAAATGAAAGAAGGATGATGGAATAAAAGTGAAAAAAAAAAAAAAAGAATCAACATGAGGTGAAAATTTTTAAAGTTTATTAATAAAAATGTTACAATACAACAACTTATTTTTTTTCATCTTTCTTCTCCTTCTTCTCCTCCTTATTTTCTTATATATGACGATAAAAAACAATTCTTTATTATTTTTGGTATCCAGAATTAATTGGTTTTTAATTAAATTTTCTTAATTATCATCATAATTTTTTTGTAATAACAATTTTTATTTTTTATTTTCAATCTGAACACAAACAATTTATTTTAATAAAGAAAAAAAAAAAAGTACATCTGAATATTGTTAAGTGTGTAAGAAGCACACTTTAGAGGCGGTTGGTTGCATTCAGTGTGAGCGTTTTTTTGTTTTTTTTTTTTGGGAGGTCGTAGAATGATTTTGTAATATTTTTTTTGGCTTAAGACATTTAACAAACATACATACACTTACTCACCTTTATCCCATCAATATTTAGTAAGACTTTTTCACATTGTTTAAAGATCAGTTTTGGTTTTTTTTTTTTATATAAATATCGATGAAATTACATTAACTTGATTATTAATTGGAAGCATATTTATGAGGTTGTGGGTATTTTTTTTTTTACATTAATTCAATTCAATATCAAAAAAAAAATTATATTAAATGTGGGCTTATAATTTTAATATTTTTCCATTAATATTATTATTATTATGCGATTTCTATTCAATACGTTTAAAGTTTTAATGTAACGTGGCGCATATGTTGAATTACAGCGGAATAACATCAAAAACATTTATTCGGTTAATAAAACTCTTTAAAAATATTTTCATTAATTAAAAATTATTCATAATATGAAGGTAAAGTAAAAAATGACTTTTGGTTGTTATTTAATAAAATGTAATGGATCGTTACTGAATAACTGAATTGTGTTTTTTTTTTGTTGTTCTTCTTGTATAATGTTTAAATTGAAAAGTTTTAGGTATCGGTACATTAATTAAAATTCTCATTATAAAGTTCTGTCCAATTCATAGATGACCATCAGGTGTAATTAAATTAAAAGGAATTTTATTCAACGTACAAATTTATTTTAATTGAATTTAAATGAAATATTGCAGTCATAGAATTTAAATACTTTATAGAATTTACAAAAAAAAAAAATGCAGATAATCTTTCTTTATTCTATGATAAATTGATGAGAAAAAACTTCTTGAGGGTAAAATTTTATTGTATTTTTAAGAGTTCAAGTTTTCATTCTAAGAATAAAATACCATTTTCGGCATCCACAAGTTAACTTCCACAAGTTAAGTTAAGTTAAGTTAAGTCTCCTTATTTTATTATAAATTCTATTTCTCTGATTATTCATTGGATTAGTTTAAATGCATTCAATGTCTATAATAAAAATATACACTAATCTTTTAATGTCCAGACGTGTTTCATATAGACTCAGTCAATTATCTATGCACAAAGTACGAGATTATATATTTACGTCAAACAGTAAGTTCGAAACAGATTATTATACATGTCAAGTCAAACTTTATAGAAAATAAAAAAAAAATAAAGAAATAAACGATAAACTAAAAGGAAATCATAAGAATTAAAGAAGAATATTCAAATGAAAATAAGACAAGAGGTCAATTTGCTGAGTAACGATTTGAACTTGATAGGATTGTACAAACTTTAACATAGTCGCGCACAAAATTTTTCAGGTTAAAAGTTCAATAAAATAACAAAAATTAAATATTGATGTATTTGATGATGGAAATGAATAAATATACAATTCAAACACAATACAATATACAATTAGTTTGATTTGATTTATTTCAACAAAGTCATCGTCAATCATCTTTTAATTTTTTGTCTTTTTCTCTTCATCATTTTTATCGAATGGGATTTTTTTTTTTTTGTTTTTCTTTATTTCACAAAAAAAAAAACAATAAATAAATAAAATAGGAAATGAAGAGAATACATGAAGTATAACACAAGATTATATTAAATTATCATTCCACAGGGGACTAAGTAACTTACAATATGCCTCAGGAACATGTCATAATTACGCAATATCTACAAGAAGTTTACACAAGAGAACAGAATAAAAGAAAGAAAAAAAACATTACGACAGACAACAATAATAAAAATAAGATAAAAAAAAAATATATAACCGGTCCCACTAAACCATATAAGTCATAAAAAGTATTTATAATTTCTTGAACAGTCATATATGGAACTGTGGTCAAATGTATAATCGTACCATCGTCTTATATCTATTCCATATCATTCGACATCACACTCACAACATTTACACATTATAATGTTTTCAATTTCAAACAAATGTTTCTTTTAAAGTTAATTTTATGATCGAAATAATGTTACATGAAATATATAAAGTTAAATATATCTTTGATTTATACGTATGTTGATCTTTAACTTTATTTACAGTGAGATAAGTTTTGGTATGTTCCGCCAACTAATGAAATCTTCCCCTTCTATCCTTATATAGTTTGTCTTCTAAAATTAATTCTTTTTTTTTTCTTTTATATTTTATAAATGTTAGAATTCCATTTCGTCTCTGATTTTTTTTTTTTTTTGTTCCGTTTAATATGTAAAATATTTTACTATATAATCACAATAGCGCGCGCTGATTTTATTCTTTCATCGTTTTTCCTCTTCCTCATCAGTTCAATTCAGTTATCTTCTTTTTATTATGTTTCTTTTTTTTTCTTTCCTTCAACATTATTCAATATTTATATTAAGAAAAATAAAAAATAATTTTATATGCAGAGAAAGAAAAGTATCAGTTAAGAATTTTTAATCATTGTATGTACGATGCTTCTAGACAATTGTATTATTATCTATTCCATTGCAATGTATAATTTGCACGTGCGTTCAATTTTTTTCCTTTCTTTTTTCTTTTGTTTTTTCTTAATTCTCCTCGCCTCCCCCTCTTGTCTTTTTTTTTTCTATAATACATATTATGTTACTTTTTTGGATTACAATTATTATTTTTATACTTGCAAAATTATATCATTCCGACTGAATACTTAAATTGTAAATTGCAAAAGTGTATAGGAAAAAAGAAACAACAATAACAACAAGATTGTGATGAGGTTGGGCATGTACATTAGATGATGTTTTTTTTATATTTTAATAAAAGGTGCGGGTATAACTTTGACTTAACTTTATTTTTTATTAGGCATATTTTTTTTTATGATTATCAATTTTAATAAAATGTAAAATGCACACGCACATGTGATATTTTAATTGTTTTATATTTAATGTGTGATGTGTGCTCAAAATATGCACAATAAAAAATAATCTTCTTCTCCCGGAAATATATTTAAAAGACGGTAAAAGGGAATTGTGAGAAAGTTGAAAATCTTACAGACATTTTATATGTCCAAATTATTTACGAATTTTAATAAGAGAACTTTTTTTATTTTCAAATGTTTTTTCTTTTTGCTTGTTGAGTTTCATCTAACTTCGTTTAATCAAAATACCCAGAAGAATGGTGAACATTTGATATTTACTAAATATCGTACAATGAAAACAGAAACTAATTATTATTAATTGAATATTATTGATTTTAATTCATGCAAGAAAAACAACAAATGTATAAAAGTGAAGAAGTTTTATTAGAGAAGTTGTAAGAAGTTTTCACTTCCATAATACCAATCCAATTTGACCCGATTAATTTTCTTAGTCATCTGTGAACAAAAAAAAAAAAATAAAAACAAAAATAAAAAACAAAAAAAAAAATACAACAAATAAACAAAAATATTCGTGACATGTTTCTATGGTAACAACGAAATTTTGTTGATCATTTTTTCTCCATCTTCTTCTTCCTCTTTTTCTTTTCAATGTTGTTTCATTTCTTTCCGTCTTAAAATTTCATTTTATTTCTTCAACATCAAAACATCAATCATAACGTCTCTTATATATATTAGAAAAAATTAAGAAGAAAGAAGTTTTTTTTTATTTAAGAAAAGAAAATAAGAGAGAAAGACAACAACAACAAAAATTAAACAACATCAAGGAAAAAAAACAAAACTTATCTTGATGAATGACGTTCTCTTCTTTGAACTTTCAATTCTTGGCCGATTCTGAACAAGAATAAAAAAGAACAAAAAAAAAATTTATATTGAAAATTAAAGAACACAACTAAACATAAGAAAATGAGTAAAAAAAAAGGGTGTGTGCGTAGGTGATCATAAGCTCTCTATATATGGATGTATAGACAGGTCAATCAGGTTATCATTATTTAATGATCTGACATTATACATAAAAAGACATCACAATAAAAAAAATCACGAGCAACAACAATTGCAACAGCAAAAAATAAAAAACAAAAAATGTTGCATGCAACAAATTAATAAGACAAGAATAAGAAAAAAAAAATTTGCTGATTAATCAATTAAAAAAATGGGGAAGTTTAATTATCAATGATTTTTAATCTTAACAGAAGTACATAAATCCGCCCTATTTCCTTAAGCTATATACCAGTTTGACCTTTTAGCACTTTAGTTTTTTATTCTGTAGGGAAACACGTTTCTTCATAAATATAAATCCCTTCGGGAAAAAGGAGGCGTTTTTTTTTTGTCCATATAATAAAAAAAAAAGTGTAAAAAAAAAGTTAGTACTTTACTTAACTTTAAAGTGGAAAACAACAACGAAATGTTAAGAATTAATAAATTAATAAAGAGAACGAAAGAAGAAGACAAAAATAATGGATAAAAAATAAAGGAAGAAGGAAGAAACTAAAAAAAAAACAAAAAACGACGATAAAACAAAAGATTCAGTGTTTTTTCTCTCTCTCTCTCTCTCTTTTCTTAATCTTTTCAAGAAAAATCAATAGAATAAATTTTTATTTTATGATTTTGTTGTTTTTTTGTTGTTGTTGTTTTATTTTTTTGTAATTTTTTATTATTTCGTTATCGAATTTCAATGACCGTAATTATATTAATTTACGCTTAACACACAATATAATAGGATGGGAAAATGGGATGTAATTAAATGATTATATGTACGCAAACGTAAAAAAAATCTTACATTATTAATATTTGTATAAATAAAGAATCTTAGTCATCTTGTATAATAAATCCAACAATGGCTACACAATAAATTTTGAAAGGGTTTATTTACAAATAGTTTGCGGGCTTATTAAATACAATAATATATACATTAATTTAAAATCATTTAATTTAATTAATTTAAAATACATTAGATAATTTAATTAGATAAAAACTAGAAACATAAATTTAATTGGTCCATTAAATTATTTATTTAGTGACAAGTTTTCTATTTTTTTTTGTTTGTGATTGTAAAACACTTAATACAATTCAGTTGAAGGTTGTTCTGTATATAAATTGTGAACTACGTCTGTCTTACATTTCACATGTTTTCAGTCAATTAAAAGACAGAATAATTAAATTGACTTACTAACAGATACAGTAGGCATAGAGGCATTTTGAAGTAAATTGATCAAAAGTCGAGCAATGGTAACAATTTTTTTTTTTCTAAATCAACTTTTTAAACTTTTTGCGTGAATTCCATTTTTTTTTTTTATTACAAATAAATTAATTTTCCCATAATTAAAGTGTAAAATAAATTCATGAATGTGTTCCATCTCTGAATTAACTTTTTTTGGATCTGCGATCTTCTCCAGTTCATGAGAACACTCAAGTCTATTGTGTTTCCTCCATTGGAAAATTGCTACCGAATAATTGAACTTTTTTTTTTTTCTTGTCTTGTTCTTCACAAATATAAATTGTATCTTAAGCCTTAAGACTCTTTAGGAAGATGCTTTTTTTTTTTGGTCCATTCATATGCCGTTTTTTTTTTTTCTCTGATATTCGGATAAAAATAAAATGTTTTGTGTGTGAATAGAAATTTATTTCGTAATTTTTTTTCTTTTTTTTTTGAATTGGCAGAACTGATGAACCCAAAATATTAATATCCAGAAGAGAGACAAACAAAAAAAAGAGAATCATAATAATCATCAACAGTAATATTAAAAAACAACAATTCAGAATCTTGTTGAAATTCATTTTTTCATTTTGTTCTCTTTTATTTTGTTGTTATTGTTGTTGTTGTTGTTGTTGTTGTTGATTCTTTTTGATTATTCTAAGATTGTTATTTATAGTCAAATATTCTCACATTAAATCATATTTTTATTGTATAGATAATATTGATTTCACTTTCATTTAAATATTTTTTCATCTTTCATTTTTCTCCTAATTTTTCCTGTTTTTTTTTTTCTTCTTCTTCTTCTTCTTCTTCTTCTTCTTCTTCTTCTTCTTCTTCTTCTTCTTCTTCTTCTGTATAGAAATTCTGTATATATTTTTTTTTCTGCCTTTTCTTCTTCTTGTTTGTTACTTATTTTTTTTTTTTATTCACCAAAAGCTTCTCCCCCCCATTCTTCTCCATTCTCCATTCTTATAAATAAATATTTTTTCGATTTGTAAAAAAAAAAAAATTATTGATGTTTTGTTGTTGTTGTTGTTGATGTTGTTGTTGTTGTTGATGTTGTTATTATTTTCTTTTTCGTTATTCAATAAATACGAATGGAGAGAGATTGCAATTCCAGGTGTTTTATTATTGAATGTATACGAGAGTGTATTTATGTCGGGGTGTTTTATATTAAGATAAATGTGAATTGAAAAATTTATAATATTAAAGAAAGAGAGAAGTTTTTCTTTCTTTTCATTTTAAACTTTTTACATTTCTTTTTTTTTTTTGCCTTTTTTTTTTATTCTGTAATTTAAACGATGAAATTGAAATATTGTTAAAATGTAATAAATTAAAGAAAGTTTGGTTTTTTGGTCTTCCTTCAACTTCTTCTTCTTCTTCTTCATCATTATCTTCTGTGTTCAGTGTTAATCTGTGTTGTATAAGAACAGAAAATCAATTTATTTAATTTGACCTTTTCTTGTATATATAAATATGCTTGATGAAAGAATTATTTATTGACATTTTAATTATTTACAAATGAAGATTGAGATTTTATTTATTTAAATTTTTGTTTTTTTGTTTTTTTTTGCAGAAAGAATATTTTTTGTATGCAAATTAAACGATCATATGAATGAAGTTAATTGAAATTGACACAATAGATATTGAGATGAGAATACAGTGAAACTCGGTTATAACGAACTTCAAGGGACCAAAAAAAAAGTTCGTTATAACCGAAAGATCGTTATAACCGAATCATTGCCAAGATACAAATTAAAATGGGACCTACAGAAAAGCTCGTTATAACCGAAAGATCGTTATAAGTGAAGTTCGTTATAACCGAGTTTCACTGTATTTACTTAATTATTGAATAGAGTCAGGATTCTGAATTGTTACATTTTCTTTTATTTGTTAATTGTTTTGTTCCAAAACAGAAGTAACTCAATTAAATGAAGTCAACTCCAAAAAACAAAAGAAGCAAAAATATTTTTTTTAATAAAATTCCAATTTTAAACCTTTTTTTTTTTTTTAATACTTTATAAAAAAATTCTCTTTTGACCTCTGTCATTATGATCACTTTCAAAATTTTAACGTATAGAAATCTGAAATTTTTCTATATGCGAATATTGAACCAAAGAACAAAAAAAAACAAATGAATATAAAAAAAAAATAAAAACGCGATCATCAAAATATCCTAAATTTTAAAAATTCTAACAAAACACAAAAATTCCTATACCTTTGTGTGTGTGTGTGTTCAATTTATTATTGTGCATATATGTGTGTGTGTGTGTGTGTGTCTAAAAATCTAAAAGTTTGTGTATAGAGAGATTTTTTTTGTAACGTGCGTGTTTATTGTTATTATTGGGTTTATCTTTATAGAAAAATTGAATTAAAAAAAACAACAACAACAACAACAACAAATGAAATAAAATACAAAAAATAAATAAAACTTGAACAACAACAAAAAACAACAGTGAAAGAGAGATAGAGAGACAGTGAATAGAAAAAAAAAGCTAAACTTACAAACAAAAAAAAAAAAAATTTTACAGAAATAAAAAAAAACCTTGAATAAAAAAGTGTAGATATTTTTTTATTTTTTTTGTTTATTTCGTTTGTTGTTATTTTTATATTTTGAGCGGAAATATATGTTGGTGCCGCGTCGTTGCTTTATACAAAGTTTATACGTTCCACATCAGAGATCACCACACCGCGACATTTGCCAGAGTGAGCCACAAATGGTTCATCATCATTTTCCAGGGACACATACATACACACACACACACACACACAGAGAGAGAGAGAATCTCACAAAATGTTCCTCCTTCATTTTGCGTGCGTACATATTTATTGGAATTAAATTTAAACAACAAATAACTTAACTTAAGTCTATATTTTAAGTTATCCACCCCATTTTGATGAATACAGCCGCATGCATATTATTGTCTTATTAAATACAGTAATTATGATCGACAAGACAAAAAAATTATTTGTCAGTTATTTTAAATTTAATCGAAATTTTAATTAATTTCTTATGAATAATTCAATTAATTTCATTACAATTATTGTATGTACTTGTTTTCATCTTTAACTTGCACAAGTTAAAATTTTACACCTTACATTATAATTGTAATTGTAATTTTAAAGTAAGTATGTACAAGAAATTAACCGTTTCATATATTTTTTTTTTATTTTCTTTCTTTATTGAAACATTTTTCATGTTTCGTTGTAATTTATAAATTGTTTCTGTTTTTTTTTTGTTCTGTTTTCTTCATAATTACTCAACTGAATTAAATTAAGAAACTAAAAATGAATTATTAATTTTTTAGTTTTTCTTTAAACAGAAACAAAATTTAAGACTCAACAAAAAATATGTAATTTTGTTATATTGTAACTCGAGATCGTAGCAAATTCTATTATTTTTTTTATGATGACGATGATGATGTTGATGATGATGATGACGAAAGAATTTAGACTAAGACAATTAAAAATCATCATTTTCTACTTACAAAGAAGAAACATTTGACATGAAACGATATTTTGCTCTTATAATTTCATTCTACTTACATCGATTTCATTTGATTTTGATTTTAATTAAATTACAGGAAAAGGAAATATCTACAAGCAAACGAAAAAGCAACATTTTAATTAAGTTTGTTTTAAATTTATGGAATTTAAATTTGTTGAATGAATTTTTCAAACAAGAATAATTTGTCTCACCAGATTATTCGTTCAAATGCTCTAAAATGTTTGAAAAAATTGATGTTAGGTTTCTAAATACAAAAGTTCAAGCAACTCATGCATATCCCGATTATAATTTGACTACTTAAAACTAAAAATATGAAGGATCACAACACAATCATATTTAAATAGATTTTCCTAAAATCATGAGACAAATAAATATATTCAAATTTTAAGAAGCATTTTTTTTTTTTTCAAAAATTCACAGAATTAAAATTTGTGATCCAATTTTAAATAAAATAAAACTTTTTTGTTCGTGAAAACAGCCAAACAAACCAACAAAAAAAAAAATACATGACACAATAAAATAAAAAATTCATAAAATTACCATATAAAAAACATTAACTTTATGATGTTCACTTTACCTTCTATCACACAATAAATATATATACCTAAAATATATAATTTTATATGTAGAAAAAAAAGACTAAACTTAACACTTGAGCAATCACCCTAAACACCCTTTCCTTATACCTGTACACATTATCTACAGGTCTCCATATTTTAACAATTTTTTTTTTTTAGGCGCCGGTAGTTTGTTAGGTTAGGTAAAGTATAAATTAGGGAACAAAATATAATTTGTTTTTTTAGATCCGCATAATACGGATTTACATTCAAAGAAAAAATAATAGAGAAGAAGAAGAAGAAGAAGAAGAAGAAGAAGAATAGAAAATAATTCGTGCTGAAAACAATTACATTTATTAATTAAAAATGTAACAACGTAATAATTAGTACAATCGTTTCATAATTATTTAACGCATTTTACGGATTATAATTTTTTATTTTCTCTATAAAAAATTTTCTTATTTTTTTTATATAAAAATCACCATTATTAAATTTTCTTTCTTTCTTTTATTATTTTATTACAATTTTCATCTCACAATATGGCAACAAAAAAAATAAATAAATTCCAAAACATTTTCATCATAAAATTCCACGCTAAATTGTTGTAATTTTTTTTTTGTCTTTCCTTCAATAACTCTATTTAGTTGAGTGTAATGATATGCGGTTTAGTTACGGATACAACATTAAGGTAAACTTTTTTTTATTTTTTTTTTTGTTATTTCTACAAATTTTCAAAAAGTGGTCACAATAAATTTCTTAAGATTTTCCATCACATTTTTTTTTTATCTTCTGTATTTTAAGTTCAATGAGCCAATGAAATTTATAGTGGTGGTTTTTATTGCATATAGAAATTTTGAGGTGATTGTGCTGAACTTATAAAAAAAAAAAAGAAAGAAAAATGTTAAATTGGATTGTTCAATTATTTTGTATTTCTTAAATTCACTGGAAATTATCCTTGTGAAATAATAATTTAACAATTTAGCAATTTATTGTAATTATGGTTTAAATTCATTCATTTAAATATACCCAGAGAGACTTTTGTTCTTAGAATCAGAAATTCCTTTTTGGTTGCATTCTTGACTTAGATTTCTTTCATCATAAAATGATTATAGAATTTTATAAGTTTTACAATTAAAGAAATATGAGATTCTGTTTTAGAATTAAAAAAATTTAATTATTGTTTGAATCAATTTTAAATTGAATTCATTAAGAAATAATTGAAATACTTTTTATTGATTTATAATTTAATTAATTTCTTAGAAATTTTTTATTATCTTCAAGGGAATTTAAATCGGTTCCAATGAATGAAAATTTTACTTTAGTTTTTTGAATAAAACTTTTACAATTAACTTTTTCCACTCTTGTCTTTTGATCTTAGATCTTATTTTTTGTTTTTTTTTTTTTAGTTTCAGTTCAGACAACATAAGAACCATTACTTAAACACTTCACAGTCTTATAGTTTCAGATTTAATTCATGAATTAAAAATAAAAATAGAAACTCATGTTCCATATCTGTTACATTAATCGAAATTACAATCGAGCGTCACAATAATTTTCTGGTAAAACCATTAACGACATTATACATTATACAATTTTTATTTTTTATTTTGGTTTGTGTGTGAAAATTGTCATCAACTAAAAAACAAAAAAAAAAAACAAAAACAAAAGACAAAAGACAAAAGAATGAAGAAAATATTTAGAGAAGAAAATATCACACCTTTCAGCCATTTTATACAAAAGTTGTCATATCCGCCAATTTAAATTGATGACTTTTGATATAAAACTTCATAAATAATAATAATAATTAAAAGAAGACAAAAAAGGATCCTTAAGAGGTAAATTTAAATGATTTTCAAATTAATCTTCCATGACCTGGGGGGAGAAAAAAGGAAGAAAACAAAAGAATTTTCTTTATTTTGGACACTCTCGAAATTACGTCTCTTCATAACTAAATAGAAGACAATCAAAGACAAGAGTGACCGGAAGAAGATTTACTTATCTTTGTTTTATGTAATAAGATCATTTAACAAACACAAAATATTTTAAAAAAATAATTACACAAATACACACACACACACACATAGTCATCCATACACACATGAACAGAAATGAACAAACGTATTATTGAGGATGAGGCGGAGAAACACAACAGGTATACTGACTCTCTCTGTGTATTTAAAAATCAATTTATTCAAAATATTCTCGCATTTATTATTATTATTATTATTAAAAAATAAAACGTAAAAACATTTTTTTTTTTTATTCTTTAGAAAACTAAAAAAAATAATAAAAGGGAAGAAATAAACGAACCATATCGTTGGGAAACTGGGGGTCATGAACACTTGTTTGAATATGTTGTTTTTTTTTTCTATGCCTTCACAATTTACTAAACAAAAATTTACATGATTCAACATACATGCACGCATACACACACACACACATGTAGACAGAAAATAAAATTTAGGATTTAAATAATTATTTCTGTATAATTGCCAGAATTATTCATCAATTTTTTTTGTAATCAAATCAAAATTAGAAAAATCGATCAAGAAAAGTTTTAGAGAAAAAAAATATCTCTATTTTTTTTCTTTTTTCGCATGTCGACAATTATTTTTTAATTCTTTCATTAAGGCTTTGAAACTGGACAGGTGTTTACAACAAAAAAAAAAAAATCTATGAACACGTCATGACTCATAGAGTGATAAATTAAAATTGATTATATGATGATCATTAGAAATCACACGTAGAAAAAACACCTGATTTTATTTTTCTTGTGAAATTTGACACAAATAAATAACCCCTTCGGGTCTTTGATTTAATGAAATTGTATTTTGAAAGTGACAATATAAATATATGTATGATTGAATTGATTGCGCAAACAGTAATTCTAACCCCCTTAAGCTTTTCACTGTTCTCAAATAATATTATAATAATGGATTTGATCTGGTTTAATCAACGAATTTATATATTTTTTTTTATGCTTTCAATTTGTGATCAAATATATGGCATGATGTTCTTTAAAAAATTGTATCTAATCTTAGAACACGATGTTTAAAATTTAAAACAAAAACCAAAAACAAAAAAAAAAATCTGATTTGAATTTTACATCAAACGAAATAACAAAAAAAAAATTGTTTTTGTTTTAATCACAAAATGAAAAATGTTTCAAGTACCAAAGAAGATGAACGATAATTTTGTGTTTATAAATAAAACAAGAAAAAAAAAACAAAGATATGAAATAAAAAGATTAAAAATAAATCATATCAAATCAACAATAATTGAAATTTAAATAAATTTGCCCACAAAATAGGCATTCATAGAATATTTCTTAATCTTTTTCTTTAACTAAAAAAAAAAACAGCAACAACAACAACAAAAAAAAATAAAAATAGGAAAAAGAAGAAACAGAAATAAAAAAACAAAACACCAAATATTACAAAAACAAAAAATCAAAATTAAAAAAAAAAAAAAAGAAGCAAAGTTGTAAGGAGATAAATTTTTCGCTATTCTTAAATGATTTATCAGTAAAAGATGCTCAAAAATTAAAATAATTCTTTTAATTAATTTAAGAAAAGAAAGAACAAAAAAAAAGAAGCAGCAACAACAACAACAACAACAACCGAATAAAGATTCTGTAATTTATTTATTTCTTGTTGTTTGTGTATTTTTTTTTCTAAAAATTCTGAAACAAAAAATAAAATATTCAATAATTATCAAACAAAAGTTCATTGTGGATTAACGTATAAATTTTATACCAGATTTACTTGAATGCAAATCAATAAAATTCTTATTCCAGAGTCAAGATTCTCATTGTGAAAATGAATTTTTGAATATTTTTATGTGTACACATCTGTATGTTTGTATTTCTGTTTCTTCTGTTAATATTTTTTCTTTTTTGTTAATTATTAAATTGCTTAAGAGGAGAACAGAACAGCAGGGACGTACAAAAAAAAATTTGGAAATCGATAAGATTCTTGGAATTAATTTGAAATTTGAAATTGTGAAAAATAAAATTAATTTAATAATCAACACAAGATTGTGAAACATTTATTGTGAAACATTTTTCTGTGAAACATTTGTTGTGAAGCATTTGTTGTATTTTTTAATTTGTCACCATTTGTCTCCATATTTGTCTCCATTTGTCCTTTTGATTGTTTCATCTTCCCTTAACAATTTTAGTTAGATTATGACTTTAAGAAATCGAAAAGGACAGATCAAAATATAAACTACTTACGAATTTCCGGTGCTCAACATAAATGAGTTCTTCTAGCCCTGGTTCTGTATATTGAATTTTGTATCACGATACTTGAAGATTAGATAACCAAAGAGTTTAATAAAAATGAAATAAAATTTGAATGTGAAACAAACACCACTGGAATTAATCTTAAGAAAATATAAAAAAAAAAAAACTTCAATTGAACAAACAAGTGAAATATTCAATAAACTTCTTATCTAATCATATTCAGACTCATTTCATTATTACAAGAGTAAGTACGCGCGTTTCACATGCAATTAAAAATATAAAATAAATAATAATCGAAAAAATATAAACAAGAATAATATAAAAAGAAAACAAAACAAAAATTCATTAATCAATTTTTAATTTAATTGCATTTAATGAAATTTATAAGAAAGGAAAAGACAAGAAAAAAAAGCGACAAATCGCAGAGAACGACATCAGTGTACATTTCAGTGTCAGTGTTTAAAGTGTATAAATTTTTCTAAAAGTTCAATTTTAAATTTGGATGATCACGAATGGTTCATTTAATAACAATAAATTTTTTTCTGTTTTTTTGTAATTTTCTTGTTTCCGTCCGGTTTATTAGACATAAAAAAAAAATGTCGATTTTTGTTCCTTTCAAATAAAAAATAAAAGAAAAACAAAACATCCGGTTTATTAAATATATTTTCTCTGTAATTGTTTTTTTGTATGTGCATTTTGGTACTGAGAAGAAAGACGAAAAAAAAAATTGAAGCAAATTTTGATTAAAGCAGACAATTGTGAAAGACGAAAAAGTAGAAAAAGTTAAGAGGAGAAGAAAAAAAAAATGAATTTAACAAAACAAAAAAATATGATTAATAAAAACTAAAGAAAAAGTTCAATGACTTAAAATCTATTTAACCCAAAAGCAGAAAAAAATAATACACAAAAAGTAAAAACAACAACAACAACAACAACAAAATAAAGAAGAAGAATATTCTCTAACATCTTCAACCATCCGTCGCCATATCCCAGGGATTAAAAAATAAATATTAATATTTTCTAAATCAAAAAGTTTAGAAATAAAATATACAGTTAAATTTAATCATTTGATAATCACCAGTCATCAGTCATCATCATCATAATGATGATCAACATTTGAAAATATTTGAATGAAAAAACAACAACAAAAATTACAGAAAAATCAGCAAAATTAAGAAATTTTTATTCGTTTTATTGAGAAATTTTCATAAAAAAAAAAAAAAATAAAACAAAATTTTCAACAGTCATCAGTGTCATCACTTATCAGAATCAGCAAAATCAAAACAACAACGAAAAAAAAAATAAATAAATTTAGTGAAGTGAAAATAAAAATAAATTTTTGTTTTTGTTGTAATGGGATCCACGAATAAAATTGGTGGCACAAACAATAATTATTATTATTATTATTTACCAACAAAATTCTTAAAAATTTTAATCATTATAATCAGCATATTATTTATATTTTGTAATGGCGATCACACGAATAATCAAATTCACGATTCTTCTTCAATATATTCCACTTATTCATCTGATAGAATGATTAATAATAATAATAACCGTGATCATCATTTTGTTGATGATAATGATGATGATGATGATGATGATGTTTCGTTTGTCTTTTCTACAAAAAGGTTTGTTTATTTTTATAAAAATATTCTCTTTTATTTACAACATCAACAACAACAGCAACAACTACAATAACTACAACAACAGCAGCAATAACAATAATAATAATAGTAGACAAAATTATTGTTATTATTTATTATTTCTGTATTGCAATTCTCAAACACATTCTTACTTCATTTATTTACAAACAAAAACACTTCTTCTTATTTCTTCAATTGATAAAAATTAAAATCAGTGTGTTTGTGTGTAATTGTGTGTGTGTGTGTGACAGAATCAAAAATAAATATATAAAAATAAAAATAAAACGAGACAGTCTAACTAACTTTATAAGCAACAATAATATAATGTAGGTAAATGGAGAATTGTGGGAACTCTGAATATTAAACATAAAAAAAAAAACAAATTTATATAAAATTTAGAATCATGCAATATGCGGATATTGTTTGAAAAGAAACACAAAAAAAAAATGTACAATAATAAATAGACTTTTTTACGATCTTTATAATTTTTCTAAAAAAAAAAAAAAAACAAAGATAATTTTTGTCAACCGCACAATTTTTTTTCTTTATAAAATTCTCTCGAAATTAATTCAATTCAAAAAAAAAAAAAATAAGATCGAAATGAAAAAATTGTTTGTTTACTTGTTGGTTTGTTTTGACTTTTAAATAATTTCATGTAAATTTGTAAATTATTATTCGCCTTAATCTTTACTTTAATTCAATGTTGATAATTAGGTTTTTTTATTTCCTAAGAATAAATTAAAAAAAAAATTTGTAATCACGTGAATTTACTGAGAATTATTACACGTTACTGATTTGGGTGGTCGAATTATTAAATTAGTGCTTTGAGACAGACTGCGTGAATAAAAATGTTGAAATAAAGTAATTTTGTGTGTAATCTGAATGATGAATAATTGAATGAAGTTAAATAAATTAATTAATTACAAAATTGCCTCAATTTTATTAAAAGTAATTTACTATTTTCAGTCAAAGCAATTTTATTTCATTGAACTTACCGAATTGTTGTTTATTTTACTCCCACATTTAAATTAAATTGAATTTCTGTTCAGTTCTTGTAAATTGGATACCCACCAAAAACAGATCTTAACCATAATTGTTTATTTTGTTTCAGTCTACCAATGAATGAAGATAAAATGCCAGTTCTATCAAATGGCCATATTGCATTCGCTTTATTTACTGATTCAATTTATATGAATGGATTTTATAATGGTGAAAAAGGATTAAGCCATCGTGCAAGAATACCAAATTATTCAAATATTGAATTAGATATTTGTACAAGAATTAAAAATAATGAACGAGATTTAAATGAATCATGTAATTATTCATTAAATACAAAAACAGGAATATTTAAAATTGTTTATAAATCAATTGAATTTGGTTATAAAATTGAACAATTTATTTATCCACATCGTTACCATAATAGAGCGATTATTAATCAAATATATGTTCATCGTGGTAATTATAAAGGTAAAAAAAAAACAAGAAACAGATAAATCAAAATTATATTTAATTTAACTAAAAGCATCTTTTTAAATAAATAAATAATCAGAAGTCTTTATATAAGTTGGATCAATCGATTACAGTAGAGTAATTGGGTGGGAATAAATTTTGATGGAAGAGAATCATTGCAACTATTCCTTTAACACTTTTAGAAATTTCATAATTAAAAAGACGTCATTAATTAAATTAAATTAATGTTGCTCAAAAATTCAATAAGCTTCAATTTAACAAAATAAAATTGTTAACTTTCTTTCATAACTTTTCCAAAGTTAGTTTAAACAAAGTTTTGTTCCGAATCAAATATTTAATAAGAATTATCAGCAATTATTGTCTTGTGATTCAATCAAAATATTTGAAAAAAAATGAAAAGTAACATTAAATAATTTTATGATTGAATTATTTTTAAATCTATGTTGAAAGTTCTTCTCTGATTTTAATTAATTAGAATGACTTTATATAAGAACGAAAACAAGCAAAAAGATAACAAATCTTGTGTATAAAGAAATAAATGAAAAAAAAAAAATCGAAAGGAATGAAACAGACAAAGGAAAATCAAAGAACTTTAGCAATCGTGTCTTTTATAACTTTTATAAAAATAAAGACTTTATTCTGCATTTAATTTAATAAAATTTTCTATGAATAACAAAACATCTTTTATGTTCAATTCAATTATAAAATTATAAATTTTTTACAAATCATGTTTATTAATAAAAAATTTATTAATTAATAATAAATTAAGCAAATAATTAACGTTTAAGTACTTTTTAAAAAATTATTTCTTGTGGTGTTGTGACGTGAAAGAATCAATTGAGTTTCTTGTCAGAGAAACAATCGAAAAAATAAAAAACTCCAATCAAAACAAACGGAATGTAAGAAAAATATTTTGAGAAAATAAAATTTTTCTTGGTGAGAAATTTTTTTATTAAAATCTGTAACAAATTTGGTCACGATCAACTATTTACGATGACGGAATCAAATAGAAAATATTTAGTATTTTTTTTCTTCACATTTAATTAAAATCAATTTAATAAAATGAAAGGATAAAATGGAAGGGAAATTTTGATGAGATCACGGATTTTTTTTTAGTAAAATTTTAAAAGTATCGTTAGAATCTTTTTGTGCATTTGAAGCTTTTAATGAAAATTCAATTAATTTGATAAGAATTCTAATTCCTTTAAATTCAAAATTATCGGTTGGGAACAGTTTCAACTCTTATAAAATATTTGAATCCATATAATTGATGACTAATATTTCACTTAAGTTTTCAAAAATTTTTAATGCAAGGCATAAGGAAAAGTGAAATCTGTAAGCAAATTTTAATTTATGTACCTGCTACAATTAAAAATGGCAGAAGTTAGTTTGAATGTTGGGAAATTAACAGAGATACCAAAGAGCAGAACATCGATTATTTCTTAAATTAACTCTTATCTTAAATCTAAAAGTTGTTAACAGTAAGATGAGATAATTCTGTATAGACAAAATGATAGAATTAGACTCCTTTAGTTTTAATTTTTATTTTATTTTTTATTGTAGAATTTTATCTAAAATTTGTCTAATTGAAATTTTTTTTTTCTTTTCTTTTTTTCTTAAAAAAAAAAATAAATTTTCTAGATGAGATCAAAATAAAATTAAATCAAAATCCTGGTAAATTAACAGATGATATAAAATTAAGTGAAAGAAAAACAATTATAATTGAGAATATGTTTGTAACACAACAATGCGGTCAAACAATTGATGTTGAAGATAAAATTTATCAAAAAGAATTAAAAAATATTTGTATTTTATGGAATCATGTGCCAGAACAGATAACAATAAAAAGAAAATGTAATCTAACATTAGATGATTGTGATGATCATAATAATGATGATGATGATAATGATGATGATTATATTGATTATAATAATATAGAGAATGATAATGATAATGTTATGTCTTTTAAATTTGTTATGACGCTTGATGAACATTTAAATTTTGCTGTACAGGAAATGAGTGACGGTAACTTATTTAATATATTTTAAGATTTTAAATTTTTAAAAGAAAACTTTTGTGATTTTATAATGATGATGATGCACTATAAAATTATGATAATAATAATAAGAATGAGTAAGTAAAATGAAGAAGAAGAAGAAGAAAAAAACAACAAACAAATGAAAATGATAAAAAATTAGAAATGAATCTAGGAAACTGAGTACAATTCGACCTTATTTTTTTTTTCGTTGTAACCATAGAAGAAGTACCAGAAGACGACGTGAGGATGTTAAACAAACAAAACAATGAATGTTCCATTATTTGCGGATAATGAAAAAGAAAAAAAAACGTAATAACGTTTTTCGGGTCGATTAACGTTAATCGGTAAGACAGATAGAACTTTTTCTATAAAACTTTTTAAAAGTTGAAAAAAAAAGAACTCACGGTTTGTACTTTTTTGTTGTTGTTCGTTTCAATTTTCAGAATAAAATTTTTTTGTGTGTTATTTTTATTTTTGGATCATCGACATTGAATGATTGAATGTCACAAAAGACAATGACTTTTAAGAATATTTTTCTATTCTTTTTCTAATTTAGATTTTTTTTTTTAGTTGTTTTTTTTTTTTTTTTTTGTTCAATTTTCGTGTCTTTTTTATTTTGATTGTTTTTGTTTTGTTTTTGTTTTTTTAAATTGCGTTTATTTAATTTTTACCATTTATTTTTTTTCTGTGTTGATTGTTTAGAATTTTTTCCTAAATATATTTCCGGTTCAAGTGCAAGGACATAATGTTTGTGGAAATTCTTCATTCCAAATTAAATTTCAGCACAGTTAATTTTTTTTAAATCGTTTCATTGGAATAAATTTTTGTTTTTTTGTTTTTTGTTTTTCATATTTTATATTTGTAACACGAATTTAAATTTTTTGAAACACTTTTCATTTACCTCTTTAATCAGAATTCAACAATGAATTTAAATAAAAAGTTCAATTTCCAGTGCAAAATTAAACTTCAAAAAAATTTCAAATGTAAAAATGTAAAATTATAATTTTGATTGAAAATTTTCCTTCTGAAATTTAAAGTAAAAATTTTTATATACGTTTTCATTAAACTTTTAACTTTGTAGGAATTTTACTATTTATATTGATTCTTGGAATTATTTTTATACTCTTACCTCAAATCTCATTTCCATTAAAGGAAAAGTACACCTGTACATTTTTATCGATCCTTATATAGAAATAATAAATAGATTCACACAATTCTTTATCTAATTAATTAACGTTCATAATTATTATAAAGAGAAACAACAATAAAAAAGAAACAAATACTTTGTAGAGTTTGTATTTAAATAAGAAGAAGAATTAAAAGAATATTGCATTTGTACATTACCAGAAGTCAGTCAAACAATTTCAATTTTGTATAATGGAGAGACGATGGGAAACATTAAGAAAAAACAGCAGCCAGTTCATGATTTGTTAATTACATTTTACAATTTATTTCTTCTACATCTTCTCATTCTTCAACTTCTTCTTTTTCTTATCTATTGTTTCAAATGTTGTTTTTTTTTTATTTGTTATTTTGAAAAGAAAATTAATAATTTATTGTTTTACTTTCAGTACTTTCAAAATCAGATAATTTATTAATTAAATCACATGAAATGTTATGGAATGAATTTTGGATGGATTTTGATATTAAAATTGATGATGAAAATCGTAATTTGGTATATATTTATTTGAAATTATTCGTTTAACCAATGATCGTATTTACTTTAGAATTTTTTTGTCATTATAGGGAAAAACAATTCATTCAAGTTTATATTATTTAATGAGTGCACTACCATCACTTAAAACAAATTTAAATCAAACAGAAATTTTTAATTTAAGTCCAACTGGTGGTATTGGTGGCAGAAATTTAGATGATTATGAAGGACATTCAATGTGGGATACAGAAATTTGGATGCAACCATCAATACAATTAATAAATCCAAAATGGTCAGAAATTTTATTACATTATCGTTTTAGTAAAATTGGTCAAGCTAAAGATTTTGCCGCTAGTACAGGATATAAAGGTGCAAGGTCTGTATAAAAGAAATTAAATTAATTGATCGTCACACATAAATATTTAGTTATATTGAAAAATAATTCGTTAGTTGAATTTTATCGATTGATCATTATTCCAAGCGTTCATTAATGTGAATTTTAATTTTAAAACAATTCAAACGTAATGAACGGTTTCGGTATTTTGATCATTTGAAATAAAAAATAAAACAATAATATCTAAAGGACTTGCATGAAATCACAATTGTTTTTTTATTCTTTTTATTTATAAAATATTTATAAATAAGATTTCCATGGGAATCAGCATACACAGGACGTGATGTCACGCAACCCTGTTGCCCTCTAGTTTCAAAAAATCAATTTCATATTACTGCTGACATTAGTTTTGCTCTTCGATCACATTTAGGTTCAACACACGATCTTAATTGGTTTCATAAAGAAGGATGTACATTGGCTATTGAAACAGCTAAATTTTGGGAAAGTCGAGTTGAATTTAATAATTTAACTGGAATTTATGAAATAAAAAGTTTGTTGAAAATACAATTTTTTCCCAAGTGAACTAAATTTTCTTTATAAAATGCATTTAATTTTAAGATGTGATGGGCCCAGATGAAGATCACCCAGAAGTTTCAAATAATGTTTATACAAATGTGATTGTTGGTTTTGCTTTACAGTTTGGCAGGTAAATAAAAGAAAATTTATGAATATTTAATGGGAAAAGTTAGTAAAAATTAAATAATGAAGAACCATAGGAATTCTATTTATGATCAGAAGAAATTAGATAATTTAAAAAAAAAACAGAGATTCTAAAAACTATTTACAATTTAGCCCTTGAACTTCACATTAATTGTTTCATAGAATTTAAATGAAGTTCATTAATGATATCAACCGTGAAGGGTAAATTCTTTCTATTTAATTTTTTTTTTTTATAAATACAACTCTGACTTTGACTCATTTTATATTTAATACACAAACAACATTTATAACATTTTTATTATTATTAAAACAAAAAAAAAATAAAACGAAGTTGGGAAAAAAAATGGGGGATAATATAAAGAAGCAACAGACAAATTTAGCACTTAATCGTTATTAATTGTGTGTTGTGATCATCAAATTATAAACAATTCACCCGCGCATATATACACGTACATTTTACATATCTGAACCTGTGCGATAATTACAAAATTACAAAAACAAAAAAAAAAATATGTCCGCATATGTAACATGTTAATGTGTGTGTATGTTGTGTTTGTATAACATTCGTTATAAATCATATTTTAATGTTTAATTGGACAAGACAAATAAAAATAAAAACAAAAAATTCACAAACTTCAACTTGACGACAATCGGACATAATCAGATGAGAGTAAATTACGATTGTGTTTTTTTTGTTGTTGATTGACTAAAAAAAAAAAATAAAAGATGACAATATACGATGAGGTAAGCCAACAAGCCGGTAACAAGTATTGAAGTTATTTTAAAAACGCGGATAAAAATTTCGCCACTTTTGATTGGATTGACTTTAAAAAAAAAAAATTCTTTTGTATAAAATTAATGAGATTTCGCGCGTTTTGTTGTTCTGTCGTGTTATTGTTGTTCGTTTGTTGTTGTTCTTTTTTTTTTTTTGGGTTCTTTTACTGCTCAAACGCAAATGATTTAGATTGATTTAATTGGTGTTATTAGTGTTGCGCCAAAATCAAAAGTTTGTTGGGGAATTAATTTCATAAAGAGTGACAGAGACAAACAGTCATATATATAGAGAGAGAGAGAACATTTTTTATGGAATATTTACAAAACTTTTTTTTTTATCTTGTTTTGTTCTTTTGCTTTTTTTTTTTATTCGCATTAGTTTTGCTTCCTGTCTTTGTAATTTTTCAACGCCGACAAATTGGACCCATATTGCTGAGAATTTACAAATTTTATATGATCCTATAAAAGATTATCATCCACAATTTGAGAATTATCAAATTGGTGAAATAATCAAGCAAGCAGATACTGTCCTTCTCGGTTATCCGTTAATGTATTCAATGAATGAGTAAGAAAATTGGTTTTAAATTCACGATAAGGAAATTATCCCAGGTATTATTTACGATCTAAAATTTTTTAATTTTTTTTTTTTTTTTGATTAAAGTCAAACGAAACGCAATGATTTGTTAATTTATTCAAATGTAACGAGACAAACAGGACCAGCGATGACATGGGGAATATTTGCAATCAATTATCTTGATTTGAATGATCAACACAAGGCTGCAGAATATTTTAATAAAAGTTATAAACCATATATAAAGGATCCATTTAATGTTTGTCTCATTTATGTTCAATATTTGTGAAAATACTTCGAATAAATAAATTATGTTTAAAAATAGGTTTGGGGTGAGGTCATGAGTGATGCACAAGGTGCTACAAATTTTATAACAGGTGCTGGTGGATTTTTACAAGAGATTATTTATGGTTATGGTGGTATAAGATTACATTTAGATCATCTAGAAATAAGACAATCACAATTACCACCTAAAACAAACAATTTTCAAATTCTCGGTAAAAATTCTTTTTTTCTTTCATTTAAAAATTAAAATCATAAATTTCACATTTTTCCATATTTATTAATTAACAGGATTTAATTATATGAATGCAAGATTTGATTTAATAATTGATAATCAATCAGTTAAATTAAAATGTCGTAAATTAAATGAAAATTATGAACTTCAGATACAAATCAGTGATTCAATTACAAGATTAAAAGAAAATTTTGAGTGTAAGTTTTGTACAAAAATAATTAATGAATTTACAAAATACAAAAACCATTTTTTTCTTGTTTCTTATTTCTTTTTTTTGTTTCTTTTTCATTATAGATAATATTTTTAATGAGCATGTTGTGATAAGACCAATTAGTTCAGTTGTTTATAATTGTATGCGATAACCAAAACGTAAATATATACAGTGAAAATTTGTTAGATGACTAATTGAATAAATAAAACAAAACAAATACAAAAATAATCAAAATATTCAAAATAAAGAAATTCAAAAACAAAACAATAATTTTTATTTTATTTTTATAAAGATTTTATACAAATGAACCAGATTTTTAATTTGATTGCAACACAATCACACAACATTCAAGAAATTATGGTTAATTATATAGAAAATGAATTAAACGACATTAGATTAGATTCAACGATTAACTTAAATGACGTCATACTGAACTGCATTAATCATATTTTTTGTTATAAAATTTAAAATAAATGCATTAAAGTTACTTATCTTGTATTCATAAGTTCAATAAACTGTAAGAAATTATTTTGACGCGGAATTTAAATGTGTCAGGTAAACATATAATCAAATATTGGACTTTTGTATGCAGTCTACCCTAATTAATCAATAATAAATTTACAAAAAGATTTAATTTGACAATTTATTGTATTTTTAGTAATTGCATTTTTAATAATCTTTCGAAGTGGCGTCAAATTAAAAATACAAATAAATGGGGGCGATTATTCTGAGATAGAGAACAGAAAAAGTTTCGAATATAATTTCAGATTCTTCATAAATAAATAAATTAAAAAAATTAAATTAAAATATATTTCGGATGATTGATTCCACCGAAAACATTCAATCAAACAAAAATAATTTTCTAAAATGTAGAGTCAGATATTTCATTGTACTCTACACATTTGAATTATTTTCAATAAAAATCAACAAATCTCATAATTAAAAAATTGGTTAAATCATTTTTGACATAAATTTCAATTTTTAATCAAATAATATTAAAAAAAAAAATAAAAGATAACACCGACTGTATCAAAAGTCATTTAATGTAGAATTTTTTTTCAATTTTAGTTCCATTTAAAATGTTCATTTGTTAACTTTACACCTATAAGTTGTTTTTGTTTTATATTTTTTTTTCTTCTATAGTTTTATTTAATTATTAACCAAAAAATGTGGAATATATTAATTAAAATTGTGATAATAATTTTAAATCTCAAGTACATTTCATCTATTGAATTTATATTTGAAACAAATCAGTGAGAAAGTTTTTCTTTTTTAATTTTTATTTATTATTTTTATTATTCGTATATAAATTGTTATAACAAAATAATTTCCCATAAATAATATAGACTACCAAAGGATCGTAAATTAATGCCTTTATTAGGAAATGGCTATTTACAATTTATTGTTTTTGATGATAAAATTTATACAAATAATTTGTATAATGGTCAAGGTACAAACAGTCACAGAGCAAAAATACCAAATTATATGAATATACAATTTAGTCTGTGTAACTCAGTAATTGCAGATAAAAATTGTACATTTCGTTTAAATATGAAAACAGGAATATTTACTATTAAATATATTCGACAAGAGTATGTTATTGAACAGAATATTTATCCACATCGTTACTTTACCCGAACAATTGTTAATCAAATAAAAATTAAAAGATTTACAAGTAAGTTTTCAACCGTTTATATTTTTAATTTTTATGAAAATTATAAATATAATTTAAATATAATTTTTAAAAAATATTCTAAAGAATTAAATTCAAATAAAATAAAATTGAATCTAGTCATTTAAAAGTAGTAGATTTTATCTAGTGATTTGTTTGTCTAGTAAAATACTAGTTATCTAGTAAATGTCATTTTTATTTTAATTATCAAAAGTTACGCTAACAGAAATAAATTTTTGTGTGAATTTTATCGTCTTAAAATTACACATTCCAAAATTTACAATTCAATTAAAAAAAATTGAAATATATAAACAAAAATTCTATAAATCCTACATACAGATGCTGATGTTGTCGTCCATTTAACACATAATCTAAATCAAGATAGTGACGATCTTATTTTAGGACCAAAAGAAAAATCAGATAAGAAATCAAATAATTGGAAACAATGTGGTAAAACAAAAGAAATTGAAAATATAATTTATCAAAAGAAAACATCAAATATTTGTTTTTTGTGGACTAATATTCCAGAAAATATAACGAATATGTCAGAAACAAATTTTTATATGACAATTGATGAGAATGAGAAAATTGCAGAATCAGAAATGAATGATATTATGCGCTCTAATGATTTTACAATTTTCTCAATTCAAATTAATGAATGGGCAAAGTTTTGGCTTTGGAATAATATTGATTGTGAAGCAAATCAAAGCTTAGTAAGTTTAGGAAAATGAATGAGAATAAAATCCACAAAAATTATTTCATAATTTTCTATAATTTTTCTTAGTCAAATGCTATAACCTCTTCATTATTTGCCTTAGCCAATTCACTTCCTGTAATGGATTCAGCAAATATATTTAAAGATTTTAATGGTGTAACAGAACATACAGATTATGAAACAGAAATTTGGCTACAATTACCAATTCTACTTATAAATCCAAATTGGTGTAAAGATTTAATTCATTATAGATACACAAAAATTCAGGCTGCTATTGATAATGCAAAAAAATGGAATTTAAAAGGAATTAGATTTCCATTTAAAAGTGGATATACCGGAACTGAAATATCAAATTCATTAAATAATATAAAACAAATTCATGTAACTGGATTTGTTGGATTTGCTGTACGACAATATATTTCTGCAACATGGGATTATAGTTTTTTACTTACAGAAGGATGCCTTTTGGCAACAGAAATAGCCAAGTTCTGGGCAGATCGAATTACGTATGATAATAGTACAGGATATTATGAGATAAAAAGTATGATAAAATTATTTAAATTCAATTCGATTGAATAATTTTTTTTTTAATTTTAATTCTTGTCGTGGACAAATTATAGATGTTACTGGATTGGATGAAAATTACAACGAAATAAATAATAATTTAATTACAAATATTTTGGCATCGTATTCATTACATTTTGGAGAGTAAGTATATAAAATCGGGTAACTTCTAAAACAATAAATTTCAAGTTTAATGGATTTTTATTAATTCATATTTTTTTAGATTTATCCTTTGCTTGTGTAGTGAAGTGCTAAATGAAAATGATAATTATCCATATATAAAGAAATGGGCAGAAATGGGAAAATATATAAAAATACCATTTAATAAAAATACAAAAAATCATTTACAATTTGATGATTACACAATGGAAAAACAAGTTAAAATATCAGAAGCACTTTTACTAGGATCAATAATTTCATTTAAATTAAATTCGTAAGTATAACATTCCCCCAACTCTTTATCCCCCCATCCCCACCCTTTATCAATTGTTTTATAACATTTTCTCATTTTCTAGAACAATTCTTGAGAATAATCTGAAAATAGCAACAAAAACGTTAATACAAAATCCACAATCAATGAATTATGCATTAATGGCAATTCACAGTTTAACTTTAAATGATCAAATTAATGCAGATTCATATTTATTAAAAATATACAATGATTATATTCAGGGACCATTTAAAATTTGGACAAATAGTTCATTATTAGATGAAAAGGAAAGTATTAAAAATTATCTTCCTGGTGCTGCTACATTATTACATACGATATTAGTTGGATATGGTGGAATCAAATTACGTATTGATCGAATGGAATTTATTAATTCTAGAATTGCATCAAATACAATTGGATTATATTTTGCTGGTAAATATAATAAAGTTATAAATAATTTTCATTTGTATTTATTAAAATTCTAGGAATTAATTATTTGGGAAATACATTTAGTTTAAAGATTCAAAAAAATTATAGAACAATTATACAAATAAGAAGAATTAATAGAAATAATGAAATACAAATTGTTCGTAACGGAATACGTGAAGATATTTGTGATGGTTGTTTTTGTAAGTTTTAACATTATTTTATCTAATTATATCTTTCAATCAGGAATTTTCATAGATTTTAATTGTGATTCAAACAAAAAAATTATCGATTTTTTATAAAATTGAAACAAAAAGAAAAAGATTTTTAAATATTCTTTTATTTAAGATGACGTCACAACACAATCAGAAAAAGTCATCTATTTAATATCAAAGCACAATTTATTTGGAAAATGTGAACTGCCCAGTGACAATATATGTGATAATAATAATTCAAATGATGATGATAATGAAAATAACGGAGTTATCAATGTTAATACCAGTAATCATTTCTTAATATATTTTGAAGAAATTTTTTTACTAATTTATTTTTTTATATATTTTGTTGAATAAATAAAATAAATTATTTTAATTTCAAACATATTTTTTTTTATTTATTAATAATTATTACAATATAATTTGTAGATATTTAAAATATTATTGTTTTAACTTGACGTATTCAAATAACACGAGAGAAAAATTCTAAAGCATATAATAACAAAATAAGCGTAAAATATTACTAAAAGCTTACTAAGATCCAATTTGTGACCAAATACGTAATGCCTAATAAATTAGAATTTAGTTTATTTTATTAACTCAACCAAATGTTTCGCCAAAAAAAATTCTATAATTTGTCTTCAAGCCTTCTTTTTCTTTAAATATTTATTCGATCTAACTTATTTGAAATTGTCTTCAAAAAAACTACGAAAATTGTTGCATAGTGAACATTGAAAATAAAAGGTGTAATTATAATTTTTGAAATATTTTTTTTTTTAAATAAGAATATTAAATTTACAATTTTTGTTGTTTTTAATTTCTTTTATTTTAATTTTGATTTTACAATACTTGTAGCATGTGCTTGCTTGCTACCGCTTAGTACAACATAATGACTCTGTGTCTCTTTCTGTTTCATTTGTAACATATTCAATGTACCCAAAGGAGTATCGGTCGAATTCATTTTCATCATTAACTGAAAAACGGAAAATACAAAATGACGTTGAAAATGGATAAATATGTGAAAAGCTTATTTTTGCTTACCGTATCTTGTTCTTGCTTCTTTAAACGTTTTTCAATCTTATTTTTGCCTGGTCCTTTACCATGAAATTTATGTGATAAATATCTAAAAGCTTCTTTAGCATTTAATAAACGGCCACCATCATCAATATATTCAAGTTTAACATTTGGTTTGAATAAGTCTTTCTCTTTGAAATCAACAGTTGGTCCGTGTTGATAACGTTCACGTCGTCCAAACTTATCATCGTCACTAGAAAAGTTAAGTAAACAAAAATTGTTAGAAATTAAAAATTGAAAACAAAAATAATAATTTGATTTTACCCATAAGTTTTATCTTCAATTGAATAATTTTTCGCTTGTAAATGTGCCATTCTTCCACCGCTAGGACGATTATTCTCATCCTTTTCTAAATATCCTTTAGACATGGCAAGTCTAAGGGCACCAGCAACACCCGAACTGACATCAGGTTCCTCATCCAAAATAGCTACATCAGATAAAAATTCTTTTGACGGATTCAAATTCTCTGGTTCAGCATCTGGATTGACTGAACTCCAAGTACCAACATTACTTGGCTCTTCTTCCATCATTTGTTCTGGTTCTTCCATCTCATGTTCAAAATCCATTAAATCATTAACTTCTTCATCACGATTACCTGATAAACCATAAGTTGGAATATCCCCGAGAGTACGACAAAATTCGGCTGTTGCATTTAACGTAATATTTAAATCTTTTGCAGCTGCTGCAGCTTTAGCCTTTTTCTTTTCATCGTCATCATCATCGTCATCAGATGGTTCCGATTTAACATCTGGAATAAAAGTGAATGGACGTGTTATCAACGCTTCTTTTTGTTTTAGACGACGTGCTTTAGAGAGAACAAATTGTAAATCATCATCTTCATCCTCCTCAATTTTAACATTTGTTAAATCTTCACGAATATCAGGTGTATCATCTGTGATTAATGCGTCCAAATTTGTTTTTGTACGCTTCCGACGTGAACCAAAATCTTTTGAACCTCCAGCTGACTCGCCAGCAATTTCTAAAAGATCATCAGCTTTCAATTTTTGACGAATTTTTTTAACTTTTCTTTTTGGTTTTTTGAAACTGAGAAAACACGAAAAGACTGAGATTAAAATAAGAAATAAAATAATGCAAATCTATATGGTAAAAAACAAACCTAGTCATTTCCTGTTCTGTGTAATATTCAGAAGCTAATTGTAAGCTTGGTGTATCAAGTGAATGTAATTTTTGATTAGATAATTTTGAACGAATTTCTAAAATTTTTCTTTTCTGCGCTAATTCATCATTAACACTTTCACCAATTGTAAAACTCATTCCCTTTAATCCACCAGGTGCATTTTGTTGTATTTCCTCATCATATTTTCCAAGTATTGGACGAGACATTATTTGTCCATATTCATCAATTTTCTCATCAGCAAACACATTGTAACCATATAAATTAGGATTTATCTTTTTATTTTCAATATTTTTTTTATATTTTTCATCATCAATCATATTTATATTAACTAATGTATCCTCATTATCATCAGCTAATAAATATTTATCTTTTAATGTTAATATAATTTCACGTCCTTCATTAAAATGTTCCATATCATGTTCAACACGTAAACCATGTAAATCTTTATCTTTATATAATTCACGTGTTGTATTACGTTTATCTTGTTCAACTAATTCTGATACACCAAATTCAGCATCCATTTCTTCTAACATTTTTGCCTTTTAAATAAAGAAAATTATTATTAATTTTTTTTTTAAATATAATAATAAGTAATACTTACTCTTTTATCAGCTTCTTTTTTCATCTTTTCCTTATCTCTACTTTTTTGTACCCAACTTGAAATATTATCAGTTTCTTCATCTGACTCACCCAAAACTTTAACACGATTTAGTTTTGTTTCTAATTTTCTTTTTTCCTTTTTTTCTTTAAGTTTTTCACGTAATTTTTCTGCTTGTGTTTTATCAGAAATATTATCAGCTGGCTTATGATAGAATTCACCATAATCATCTTTATATTGATTTAAATCGGGTTCAGTACCATCACGACGACTTTCACGATTGGTATTTGTTGGACCAGAATCAGTAGTATCCAATGGTTTTAAACCTAATTTTGCACGAAGACGATTTGTTTCCTCAATTGAAAGACAATCACCAGCACCACCATCTGGAATTGGAGAAGAACGTGATATTGATGGTGCTGGGGGTGGAATTGGAACTTCAACAACATCAGAACCTATAAAAAATCAATCATTTTTTCAATTAGATTTTCTGTAACAAACTAAAATATGAAAATGAAAAACTTACTATCACTGTGATAATCTTCACGTTCGCCATCTCTTTCATGACCACTTCGATTACGTCTATTATCTTTATAATGTCGTTTGTGACGAATATCACGACCACCTCTTTCTTTTTCACGTTGCTGTTGTTGTTGTTGTTCACGTTGATCTCTTGGTGATCTAGATCTATGTTTATATTTTCTACTGGTTGAAATATCACCACCTCCACGTTCACGTTTATGCTTTTTCGTATTTGAACCCATTTTATTTATATTACGATCCGTTTTAATATGATTTATTAAAAATTTCAATTATAAAGTTTGACTTTGACACTCCGTTTTGTTTTCTTTTTCACTATAAAAACATAACCTTATTTTTCGTTTGTCAAACGTACGTCATACATTGAACTGAAAAAAGAACTATAAACAAATATAAGTTGAACTGAAAAACAATAATAATATTCCAAAATTTTTAGTTATTTGAATTTAAATAAAAAACCAACGTTAATTTTTAATTCAAATTTTATTAAATTTCTTCCTATAAAAACATTACAAATACGTAAATTTAATTTATTTAACAATCTATTACTGAAAAAATGTATTTATTTACTAAAATCTATTTGTCTACACTTTATCCCAACGCCATATAGTTCCATCATCACACACACACACAAGAACATCAGCATCCCTAGAAAAAGATGTTTGTCGTATAGCAGTTGTACATTTATGATGTTGTAATACACTGGATCGTGTATTGGATGGATCAGATACATCCAATTCCCATATAAAGGTTTTTCCACACTGGTTTCCTAATGCAATTGTTTTATGCCAAAAATCAATAGCAAATCGAATAAACCAAATTTCACATTCTTTGTAGTCAAACCGGTGAATAACAGTGATTGAAGTTTCACCCTGTTTCGGGTAAGAATCTTCTAATTTTCCAGGCTTCCAACAGACAATACAATTTTCACACGATTTTGATAAAACAAAATCACCCATCCATGCAACGCAATCAACATAATTTCGATGTATATCACGTGTAGAAAAATCAGGAAAATGTTCTTTCATCGAGTCAAACGGTCGAACACTTTTATTCGGATTAAAAGCAAAACTATTTTTCATTGCTTCTTTCATAGCTGGTCTTGTGAGACCCCATAATTTTAATGAATGATCCATGCCACAAGACATTATTTTATCACCCATTAAATCAAAATCAGCACTAAGTACTTCATCTCTATGACCTTCAACTCCACCAAATATTGCAATACAAACATCTGATTGAATATTCCAAAGTCTGAGTGAATGATCCTTACTTGCCGACAGAAGTAAATACGGATCTCTTGGATGAAATTTAAGTTCATTTATAGCATGTCCATGACCAATAAAATGTTTGGTACACGTTAAAATAACCGAATTAAAAACGCGAATAACACCTCTTAATCCCGCCGTTGCTAAAATTGGACGTCCAGTTTCTGTTTCATACGACCATGCACACGTATAAAAAATTTCATCAACATCAGGGTCAGCATAGCATTGGAGTAATTTAATACTGCCATCCTCTGGACATTCATAAATTGATACTCGATTACTCCCAACAGATGCAAAAACTAGGGGTTCCCCTTTTTTCAGGTATCGATTGAATTGGGCACCAAATAAAGGCTGTCCGTGATCTTCTTTCACAGTTGCACTAAAATAAAAATATTTAAAAAATAATTAAAAATTTGCCCCTTTCTTAATGCCTCCATGAACATACGAAAATTTATAAAGTGGCTTTATAATTTTAGGAATTTTCTTTTTTTTTCGCTTATTGACCTTCTTATTATTTAATGTAATATTTGTAGGTGTTTCACTTCTTGTTGAAGTGTTATCAGTCGTTGAATTGCTTCCTAGACTTGACGTTTCGTCCTAAAAATTGCAAATTTTCATTACCTGTATTATTCTAAGAAAATAATTAAAATAATGAATAAAACTCACAGCATCATCACCAGAATCATCAGTTACATTTACAGTCTCATCATTTGCAGGCATATTTGTCATTTAATTAATGATATTAACAAATTATTTAACTAAAATTGTTTATAAAAAAATGTCACAAAACTTTAAACGTCAAAATTGGGCGCAAAGTGAATAGTTAAATTTGAACAGTTTATTTTGCAGTTTATTATTTGTGAAAATTTGAAGAGTTTTTTTGCATCTGGTAATAAATAAAAATGTGTTATTTTATAATGGCAATACAAAAAAAAAAGAAAAAGTGACATCTACTGTTGTGGTGAATTGTTAATTTTTGTATTCTAAAATCACGTCAAATTAAAAAAATTCTCCATTTTTTAAACATGTTATTTTTTTTGTGATAAAATTTATTTTTGGATATAAAAGTGATTTTAATTAAATATATTCAATGTTTATTATAATAAATATAATTAATGAATGTTTATGTGATATAAATATAAACTGAAAAATAGTTAATTCTATTAAATAAATGAGATAAATGATGTGCAGACAAATTGTCGCCTAAAAAAACGCTGAGTTAAAAAAAGCCAAGAAAAAGAAAAAAATCTGAGAGAGTAAACGAAGAAGAAGACAAAGTTGAAAAGGCAAATTTATAATATATTATTTATTATAGGAATATCGAGATAAAAAAAGGTACTTTTATTTCATTTTATTATTCATTTCCAACCGCAAATTTCTATAAGAAAATCGGAAGCGCAAAAAAATATCCAAACTTAAGTTTTGTTTTCGGAGAAAGAGGAGAAAAATTCAGAAAAGGGAACTTTTCTTTTAGTTTTTGATTTTTCCCTTTTTTTAATGTGAAGCATTTTTTGTGTTCTGTGAATGAGTCATTTAACTTTTATATGAAGTGGATGAATTCAAGTACATAATACAATAATAAATTATTCTTGTTTTGATTGTTGTTGTTCTTCTTTTCTTTTAAAAAACTGCATTCATTAAAAGTTTGACGTTTCTTCTTAGAAAAATCGCAAATAAATAAAAAATTCTAACCTTAAAAAAATATTTAAATTAAAATAAATAAATAATCAAAAATAAACAAAATATTTTCGTTAAATTAATGAATATTTTATAAAATCTTGTTGTTGTTATTATTATTATTATGATTTTGTTGAATTTTGTCTGAATCATAATTTTTGTTCGTAAGTAGATAAAATTCAGAGAAAAAATTTTTTTTTGAAGAAATTGATAAAAAAAAACAATAATGAGAGCGAAAAGAGAGTGAACGAGAGAAAAAAAATACATACATAAAAAAGAAATTTACTCTTTCTCTTTATTTTTTCTGGCTGTCATTTTTTCTGTTTCGTTTGATAATATTGGTATGTGTGCGTGTGTGTTTGCTCAGCAATATAATTGATTGCTGATAAGAAAAATGAAAATTGATAAAAAGTGAAAAAAAATCCTTTCAATTAAAATTTGATTGACTAGAATCCAACTACAAACAATTTTTATTCTCTCACTATTATTCCTACTCTCTCTTTATCTCTCTCTCTCTATTTGACTCCTCCAGAGTTCATTTGTTTTATGAATTAACTTGATTTGATTTACGATTTTTTTTTTATAATAAATGCAAATGCACGTACCTACGTATGTCATGTGTGTGCGCGTGTATGTGTGTGCGTCAAACTGCAATCAACAACAAAATAATAATGTGGGGGGTTCTTGGGTGGGAAGAACAAATTAAATAAGTTTTCACATTTGATTACACGGTATAATTCCTATTTATTCGATTTATTGAATTAATTCATATTAAAGAAGGTTTTTATTGGACTTGTGATTAGTCAAAGTAGATTAAAAATGTTCTTTTAATTTGGTACGGGGATGATCTTAACAACAAAGAGAAAAAAGTTTAAACCTTCTGTTGTTTTTTTTTACGAAAATCTAAACATTTTGTCACCCTGTTTTACTATTAAAAATTCACTGTCTAACTTAATTAAAATATGAATTATTTTATTAGTAAAAGTGCACTGTCTTCAAATGCAAACCATAAAACACACAAGCACATATGTACATACATAAGTGTACAAACGTAGGATCATACGCACAGCATGATAAATACATAATATAAATGGCCTGTTTTTCTATGAAATAAAAAACAACAACACGGCGACATTATTTTTTCTTTCACCAAGTACATACATTTTTTCTTGTTTCTTTTATTTTCTGCTTTTATCTTTCTTTTCTTTTTTTTTTTTTTAATTTTCAATTAACTGCATTTATTAAACGATTAACACGATTCAATTACATATTTAAAATAATTATTACCTTTATTTTACTTAGATATTTCTTTTTTATTATTTCATTATTTCAGTTGGTACTTATAAGACAAGTACTTGATTGTGATACGGTTACAGTTTATTTAATTTTTATTATCTTGAATCAGTGTATATGTATACAAGTGTAATATTCATCTAAGAAAGTTTCTTAATAATATTTTTACAATAATGGAGGAATATTTATTTGATTTATTTGGTAAATAAAAAGTTGCTATAAAATGCACTATAAAATTTTCATTTAAAACATTTGTGGGTATATGAATTTATAGTAAATAAATAATTCCAATTCGACAAAATGTGTTTTAAGCGTTGCTATAATGTAAAATAATGCCATAAAAGTTACTATAAACGTTTGTTGTAGAGAATTATAGAATTAAACAATACAGATCTTTTTTTCTCATGTCTATTTTTCTCTTACAAATGACTTAACTTCGGTCCGGTAATCTTTTGTTTATTTATAATCCTCTTTTGTTAATCCATAAAAATGTCTCTATCTTCACACAGAAAACCTCAAACAAGTAAATAAATTTTATTTGATTATAAGAAACAAAAAAACAAAGAAAAAACTAATCAATAAACAAATTTTACGAATAGGAAACAAAATTTACCTAATTTTTTTTTAATCCAAAATCAACTTAATCATTTTAGTTTTCTAAATTTGTCTCCTTTTTCTTATTTTTGTTCCTATTGATAAGAAATTTTCTGTTGTAACTTTTCTATTGTTTTTGTTGTTTTACACAATAAAGAGAAAACGGAAGAAAAGCTTAAAAACAAATCGAAAAACTTTAACGTTTAATTTCTATAAAAATAAATCAACTTCGTTTTCGTATTTTTCTTTCATTTATTTGGATCTGTGTATTGTGTGTGTGTGATGGAGATAGTAAAAGAAAGAGAGAGAGAGAGAATTAGAGAGATAAGTGATTATTATTAAAATCGAATTAAGTTAATTGATTCTGAAATTTTAATGATTTTACTAAGTAAAGTAATGCAATAAAATTAATTGGATTAAGAAAAGAAAGAAGTCGACAGTGAATTATTATTATTATTTTTTTTTTGTGTGGTCACTTTTGGAAGGTTTCATTGAATTGAATAAAATGTTGTTGTTCTGTTGCTTTTAATTAATAATTTTTCATTTTGTTATATTTATTTGCAACACAACAAAAAAGATCTCTTGCCATTTTTCTTTGTCTTTTAGAAAATATGAGAGGGTCCACATTGTAAGATTGGATAATGATTATTTTTTAAACGCAATTATTTGAATTTTGATGGAAAGAAGAACACAAAGTTGAACGCAAGGACGATTTTGTGATTTCAATTGCTAGACAAAAAATTTGATTATCTAGAATATTATTCGAAATTTTATACCAACTAAACTGAAATTCTAGAAGAATCGAGTGATTGCCAAGCAAGTTGATGTTCCTTTCATGGTAAAACTTAAAGGCGGAAGTGTATGGATTCGATTTCTGATATAATGAAAGAACAACGGCAAAACTCTTCCGTCGTTTTTGGCATATCGCCTGTTTGTATTTCCTTTTGAGTATCTTTGCCACACATTTCAGTTTCATAATCGAGTTTATAGGTAAAAAATTTTTTTTATGTAACTTCCTGCGACTTTATCGTCATTTTCCGGGTTCAGACTTAACTCCAGTTCAAACGTCTTGTCGTTCTCGGGTTGAGACCTAACTTCATACGTCTTCATTTTCCGGGTTCAGACTTGACTTACGTCTGTCTTTAAACCTTGACTAGACTTCACAAAATTTAAGCATTTTTCTTAAGAATAAATTTAAATAAAAACAATTAAAAAAAACCAAAGCAAATAAAAATAAAAAATTGTCGTCTCTGGGAATTCTTTAGAAAAAAGTTGATTTGTGGGGGAAGAAATTCGAATGAATTTCTTAAAGAAGTTTTAATATTTTATTTTTATTTTTTTTACTTTTAATCTTTTATTTTGTTTGCAGTTATTATTTGATAACAGAACGAATCGGACGTTTCTGACTTTTGACTCTTTTTGTTAATTTTTTTTCTTCTTTTATTTTTTTTTCTTTAAATTTGTTGAAAAAGTTTTACGTAAAATTTTTTTTATGAAGTTTTTTTTATTATTATAAAACAAATTCAATTAATTTGCAAAAGAAAAAGAAGCAACATTCTAAATCAAATCATCCGTTTCTGATTAATTAAATTTAATTGAATTCATTTATTAATTGAAAAAAAAAAAAAACATCTTGCATTGATCTTCGTTTGTGTTCCATTCCGTTACTTAATCTGTGTTTGTGTATGATCCTCTGGTGAGTGTTACTGTTACTATGTATTTGTGTGCTTGTTCTAAATTGTATGTTATGCTTAAAACAACAACAACAACAACAATCAATGTGCATTTAATTTCCTTTTAAAGAGAAATAACAAAAAAATCAATTTCGAAAAAAAAACCAATTTATTCAACGGAAAATGCCAAATCGGGAAAAGATTGAAAATTAATATTTTATTTAAATAAAAAGATGAAGAAAAAATGAATTTGAAATGATTTTCTTAGAATTCAAAAAAAAAAAAAGCGTGGAAATAAATGAAATCATTTTTCTGTTTTTATTTTGAAATAAAAAAAAAACAATTTATTAATAATTTTCCTGTTGTTTTACAGAAAAACAGAAGGTTTTTCTTCTGTTGTCGTTTTTTTTTTGAATATAAAATAAAAGATAAGAATAAAATGTTGACGGTTTCAACTTTCTAAGTCTGGCTTTAAAAAGTATTTTTGTTCCGTTCTGTATTTGAATATCTAAAGTCCTAGTCCCAAAAAATTACCGACTAAAATTTTTAAAATTGGTAAACTTGAATTGTTGAAGAACTTTTCGCCGAAATTTATTCAAACCAGTAGAAAAAAAAGCACATGTTTGATTTAATCAAATTGGACTTTGACTTATTCCTGGAATTTAAACACAAAAAAATTGTTTTTCACTTTTGGATCTTTTTTTTTTCTTCCAAGTTGTTGTTGATTTTTTTTTTCTTAAATAAATTTGCAAACATTTTATTTTATTTTTTTTTTGTTTAATTAATTTTAGATTTCACAATGGAGACAGATGATCATGAATCATCAAGTAGCAGTACAATGTCAAGTTTAAACAGTTTATTTTCATTTACAAGTCCAGCTGTTAAAAAATTATTAGGTTGGAAACAAGGTGATGAAGAAGAGAAATGGGCTGAAAAGGCAGTTGACAGTTTAGTTAAAAAACTAAAAAAACGTAAAGGTGCATTACAAGAATTAGAACTTGCATTATCTGGGCAACCATCAAAATGCGTTACAATACCACGTTCTTTAGATGGACGATTACAGGTTTGTTTGTTTTTTGTTTATCCAAAAAGTTTTTAAAGTTTTGACTAAAATTTTGTGATTACTGGAATAACATCGGACTTCATTCTAATCATTCTGTTAATAAGGAATACACATATTCAAATTCTTTTTTTTAAATTAACTTTTAATGATTTTAAAACTAACTTTTATTATTTTATAAAACTTATTTGTTTTTGTTTGTTTGTAGGTATCCCACCGAAAAGGATTACCACACGTTATATATTGTCGTGTATGGCGTTGGCCTGATTTACAAAGTCATCATGAATTAAAACCAGTTGAAACATGTATGTTTCCATTTAGTGCAAAACAAAAGGAAGTTTGTATAAACCCTTATCATTATACACGTGTTGAAAGTCCTGTACTTCCACCAGTACTTGTACCACGTCATTCTGAATATGCACCAGGACATTCATTACTTCCATTTCAACAAATGGCTGAACCAAATATGCCACATAATGTTAGCTATTCAACACAAGGTTTTAATTCACATTTAAGTCCAAATAGTCCATTATCATCAGTAGCAAGTCCTGGAAGTGTTAATTCACATCCAACTAGTCCATATGGATCATTACCAGAAACACCACCACCAGCATATAGTCCTCCAGAAGATGCCAATTCAAATAATACACCAGAAACTGGTATGGATACACAAATGGGTGAAGTTGCGCCAGTTAGCTATCAAGAACCACCATATTGGGCTAGTATAGCATATTATGAATTAAATTGTCGTGTTGGTGAAGTATTCCATTGTAATTCACATTCAATTATAGTTGATGGTTTTACAAATCCATCAAATAATTCTGATCGTTTTTGTTTGGGACAATTAAGTAATGTTAATCGTAATAGTACAATTGAAAATACACGACGTCATATTGGCAAAGGTGTACACTTATATTATGTTGGTGGTGAAGTGTATGCTGAATGTTTATCTGATTCAGCTATATTTGTACAAAGTCGTAATTGTAATCATCATCATAGTTTTCATCTAAGTACTGTTTGTAAAATTCCACCTGGTTGTTCATTAAAAATTTTTAATAATCAAGAATTTGCTCAACTTTTATCACAATCTGTTAATCATGGTTTTGAAGCTGTTTATGAATTAACAAAAATGTGTACAATACGTATGAGTTTTGTAAAAGGTTGGGGTGCTGAATATCATAGACAAGATGTAACATCAACACCATGTTGGGTTGAAATACATTTACATGGACCATTGCAATGGTTAGACAAAGTACTTACACAAATGGGTTCACCACATAATGCAATTAGTTCAGTTTCTTAAATTAATATTAATTTGATTTAAGACGAAAAGAAAATAAAAAATAATTTTCAAGGAAAGAATAAAAATTTGGAGGGGATAAAAATAACAAAGTAATAAAATTAAATCGCAACAAAAGAAAGTAAACATTATTAATTTTAAATTAAATTAATTCTCGAATTAAAATTTAAGTATTTCTTTTTTTTTTTTTATTAATTAAATAATGACGAAGCTATTTAGAACAAATATAATTAATTAATTAATATTGTTTATAATTTTTTTTTTTTTTTTTGATAAATAAGAGAAAATTACGGTGAAATCCTTGTTTTATTGTTTTGTTAAAATTATTTGCATTCGTTCTGCATTATCGATATTCAATTTAACAAAATGAACTGATAATGATGACAATTTATCGAATGTTAAATTTTAAACACTTATTATAATTATTAAGAGAAGAAAAACAATCGAATTATTAAAAATTAGTTTATTACTTAGCAAAAAAAAAAAAAAAAATAGTGTAAATGTGGAGGACGAGAGAATTTTGTTAAAAAAAGAAAAAAAAATGTCGATAAAGAAGATTTTGCTTTTTACAAAACTCGATTTGGATTGCCGGTAAAAATTTTCAGATACTAATTTCGTACAATAATTACGTACGGTCCATTTAAAAAGGTTTCACTGAAATAAATGTCGTTTCTTTTTTGTTTCTTTAGAATTTAAGATTTATAAAAAAGAATTTTTCTTAAATTTTTTTTACAAGAAAAGAAAAAAGAAAAGAATTACATAAAGAAGAAGACGAATTATAAAAACATTTTAAGTTTTCATTATTAAGATATTTTTATTTTATGAGAAAGAAGAAAAAAAAGGATTGAATCAATATGAACAATTTTAAAGTTGTAATTTGTGCAAAATCTCATTTGAAATTAAATTTCATTTTTAAATAAAAAGTAAAGTTTAATTTTTATTAAAAAGTCTGTTTGACTAAAATTGGCCATACTAGTTTTTAATGTAAACAAAAATGAAAATATTAGTTTATTAATTTTGTGTGTTTTAAAACGTCAACACATGAATTATTCTTGTTTCTTGAATTAAATTAAATTATTGTTTGTTTCAAAATATTTTCTAAGAATTAAACATTTTTTATTATTGACTTTAAGATTATCCAATAATGTACGAATATGTTCATTTTGATTTTTCT